>OX352299.1:21396621-22137580 GCA_947086415.1 Pammene aurita | reverse complement strand
CTATATATCGTAAAAAGTAAAGATAAGTCTTGTGTGATATCTTATATTGTTTCAAGCATTTGTGTGGAGTGGTACCTATTAGTCGAAGTATTTATTTAATCGTTAAAAAAATTAATAATTTTACGTTAGTCGTCTCTAATATTAAAGATATATTCGCTGCGTACCTATAGATATTATTGCTCTTGTACTGTACTGTAGGACTAGAGATAGTATTTGTGTACTAATTAATTGTAGTTTCAAATGCAAGTTTGTCCACAGTTCTATGCAGCAACAGGGTGAGCCAAATGACAAAAACCTACAATGACATCGAAGCGGTAACACGGCTCTTGGAAGAAGTAAGTACCCATTGTTTTCTGCGTCTTTTCATGTTATAATTGTTATGAGTACTTATGAATGCTTCATGTATCAATTTTCACTTACGGAATGAGTTGCCTGCTAAAACGAAGTTTGTTAAATAAGAACCCAATCTTATGGCCCCCGATTTCTCTCTTTCTGTCTGGTGTAATTTTACTCGTCGTCTTGTTATTGAGGTTTAGACTGACTAACCACTGAAGAGGTTATTCCCGACATATAATCACTCTTCTTAGGCTGCATTTCCACCAGAGATGAGCGAGGATGCGTTGCGGGAATGTGTTTTTTAAGAACCATTCTTAGAGGTGCGCTGTGTGAGGATAAACAAATGAAGTAATTATATGGTGCTTAACAAACACATTCCTCGCAACGCATCCTTGCTCGTCTCTGGTGGAAACGCAGCCTATAACCGTTCCTCGTCTCAGTATAATGTACATTGTGGGATTCGTATAACTACATTCTTAGCTTTCTTACTCAGAATACTGACTAACCACTAAAGAGGTTCCCGACATATAAACACTGTGCTTAGGCTGCGTTTTCACCAGAGTTGAGCGAAGATGCGTTGCGAGGAATGTGTTTTTCAAGAACCAATCCTAGAACTGCGCTGTACGAGGATAAACAAATCAAGTGATTCTATTGGTGCTTAACAAACACATTCCTCGCAACGCATCCTCGCTCATCTCTGGTGGAAACGCAGCCTAAAACCGATCATCGTCTCAGAATAATGTTCATTGTGGGATTCTTATAACTAAATTCTCAGCTATCTTATTCAGAATATTCCTAGTGACAAGGCAGTATTTCTTCATCTGTTTCTGACCTGGCTACTAGACTAATGGTAGCGAAACACAACACTTGGCTGGTTTTTACAATACTTACGTTTATCCTATCTTCTTATATCAGTACACGTAGACGTAGCAAATTCCAATTAATGCTAATTTGATAGTTATCCGCTATAATTATATCGATACAGACTTGCGGCAATGATTGATACGATTATTGAATAGTTGTCCTGTTTATTTTTGTAAAAATACAGTGAAAACAAGTTCCTAAAATTAGAAATGTATTTGGTAGTCTAACGTTCTAATGATCCTACTTTCTGATTTGGTGACAAAAACGCATACAATCTACCCATATGTATGAAATATAAAATCTCGAATTAGTCAGTAGGTAAGTCCCCTCTAACTGATTGAAATATCATTAGAACCGCCAAATCAACTTTGACCTTTGTGTTTTTTTGTAAATATCGTTTTATTATTGCTCTAATGTTTATAGCAATCATGAAAAACTTTAAACTAATTATCGAATTGATCTGTGAAAACTAGCCTGTTTTGAGTAACCTAGAAAAGTGGTGAAATTGCAAACCACAATATTATTTTTATTGCATTTTAATGCCATTGGCATTGAGAGCTGTACGCAATGTAGCTGTATCGAGAAATTAATAATGAAGTGAATCATTGCAACGTGCCTATAATCCGTAAAATTACCTGACACCCCCCAGGGTGCGAGTAATTTATTCTGTACGCAATGAAATGGTGTGGCAAAACGGTTAGATCCAGGGTTGATGGACGGTCAACCGAAATTAATTCTGGGTCGTTTTGTTTTAGCGACAATAGGTGACATGCCGTTTAGCATGATTGTGCAAGTTACGGATAAAAACGGTTATAGTTTATAAACACGGAGCATTATTTAATTTATACGAGGGTAGCATGGTCTCTGCCATCGTACCTGCGACCCGGTCTGCTACTTCCATCGTAGAGTTGGCTTCCATGATGCCGATCGTTAAGGCTTTGCTGAATGTACGAGTAGGTCTCAGGCCTGCCATTATCATGGTCACTCAGATTTGGAATACGTATTGAAATCGGGCCACGGTTGTTACAGTTGTTAGTTATTTTGAAAATGAAAATATTTATTCTTCAGGCACTTTACAATGCACTTAATGAATGTTAAATAAACTACTTCCGATTCTAATACAATCTTGTCACATTGTCCACATTGGTGATCAGATGAAGTCCGCGATATTAAGATCCCTAAACTTCTCTTATTTGTAGTCGAATATAATAATTGGAATAGTATATACAACACCGATTTATTTGCCGTGACATTCCTACAAAATTGTGCCCTTAATCTGTCCTGACTTCTATTACCTTCATAATACTAAATAATAAGCTTTTCATTAGAATTCACATTTTGCTCCTACCAATAGGCTTTCAGGTTTTTGTTTTGTTCATATTCGTCTTCTTTGTTACAGAAAGAGAAAGACTTAGAGTTGACGGCTCGCATCGGAAAAGAATTGCTGGCCACCAACGGAGTGTTGGAAGCACGGGTCAACTCCCTCGAGGGTGAGCTGCGGAGCGCCAGAGACCACATCACACAGCTGAGGCACGACCTCACTACAAAGACTGATTTACTGCAGGTACCTTTCTAATTTTCTCAATCTCTCATTGGTGATACGGGCTTTTAAAACTGGTTAACTGAATTTCATAGGCACGGGCTCGCAACAATTTTACAGAATTAAAAACCCCATTTTTCGAAAATGGTCTGATATATCGAGATATAATTAAACGTGCATCCCGATTTCCCGACCAAGTAAAGAAAAATAAAATAAATTAAGTCTGTGCTTCCTTTTACGGACTTCGCTTTATGAATATTTAGATTCATCATCATCATCATCATATTAGCCGAGAGACGTCCACTGCTGAACATAGTCCTCCCCCAAAGAGTGCGACAATGACCGGTCCTACCCGCATCCAGCGGGATACCGCGAGCTTTACCAGGTCATCAATCCACCTCCCCCCATACCCTCTTCCTTCTACTCCTCCTTCACCCCCCCATGGAATATTTAGATTAGGGTCACATTTTTTAGGCAGTCTCTTAGCTCACACACCATGTAAAAGTTTGCTCTAGCGGTGGACACGCCCTTAACATGGTTTTAAATCGTAGACTGATTATTATGTCATGTCGTGCCCTACCCTATCCTTTTCCCGTTTAGTCATTCACGATGCATTAAAAAAAATTGGTTGTTTGTAAAGTAGGTTTACGATCGAGATGTTTACGTGATAACGTCTAACCGCTCGTGAGGATTCCGCGTGACAAGTTTCACGGAATGACTGGCAGCGCTCGAGATGAGACGGGAGATCGGTCCGTCTCTCTCTCGTTATACCTGCGATCGCGCTCGTGAGGTTTTGGTGTGACACAAGTTTCTGAACATGTCACCCGACTAAAACGATTTTAAAGACGTTATCACGTCAATAATTATATATTTTGTTGTGTTTCGTTATGAGTGTCATTCTGATCATCGCGTGCAGTTTATAAACATATAGATTTTTGTTTATATACAATGTAACAGTAGTGAACGTATTCCCAGAGGTAATTAGTTCTTATTTATTCGTAGACTACACGCTTCAGAATCATAAAAATCCACGTGCCGTTTCTACGAACGGTTGATGTCACGCTGGTGGCATAGTTCTGTGTGTAATTTTCGTGTATTATTCACACGCCTATAGGAACAATTGTTTAGCATTTGGTCTCTTTAATCTGGGTTTTAAATGACTTCCGTAGCACCGTTAAAACACTTGCGTGTGTGGAGCTGCATTGTAATTATTGATCGGGCAATTCCGTCGGTAGTGTTGTATGTAATTACGTAATTAGGCATGTTAGAAGACTGTCACGAAAAAATCGATTATAGTTCAGTATGAGCACTGTTCATTTTTTTGCGAGTTTCCGTGAAAAGATACGATAGACGGATTTCTAATCAGTGGCTTAAAATAAACACTGTAAATATATGTTTTTTTTTAGATATTATATTTAGGATAACAATAACGTCAAACTTGCGGAAATGTCTTATACACTCGCGTGCAAATAATTCGGGTCAGTACGAAAAACTATAATATCTCCTAAAATAATAAAGCTAGGAGCCTGAATTAAATTGTATATTATAGATAAATGCATAGTTAATAAAACAACGTCAAGAGTTAGAGATGATATTCACTTGTTTATTTAATTAACATAGTAAACACGATATCAATTAATTATAGGTAAAAAGCAACCGTGGTACCTCACACACAAAACTAAAAACAAAAAAAAAGTAAAACATATCAATACTTCGTATTGCCTCCTCGGGCTCTTCTTACAGCTTCTAAACGATTGGGCATACTGTTTATTAAGTTTCTTATGCGTTCTTGCGGGATATTAGCCCATTCGTCCACTAACGCCTGTTTCAGGTATCTAAGTGTAGCTGGGGCGGGGTTTCGATTTCTTACACGCCTTCCGAGCTCGTCCCATACGTGCTCAATCGGATTTAGGTTCGGGCTTCTCGAGGGCCAGTTCATAGTGTTGATGCCAACCTCTTCAAAATAATCTTCTACAATCTGTGCGGTGTGTGGCCTGGCGTTGTCATGCATGAACATTGAGTTTTCACCAATATTAATTAAATATGGGCCTACATGCTCATTAAGAATCTCTTCCACATACCTAGCTCTAGTTACCGTTCCATTTTCTATCAAAACTAATTGCGTGCGACTCTCTGAAGAGATTCCAGCCCAAACCATAACAGACCCACCGCCGAAAGCAACTTTTTCTTCAAAATAGGCTGGAATAAAACGTTCACCTGGCCGTCTGTAAACTCTTCGCCGCCCGTCATGTGCATAGAGCATAAATCTGGATTCGTCAGAAAACATAATTCTTGCCCATTCTTCGGCACCCCATTACATACAGGCGTGTATTCGCGTGCGTAAAGTTTCCTTGCAGTTCGATGCCCTCTGTCAAGTTTTGGGCCATTTGCCGGTCTATGTGGGGTCAAATTAGCTTCACGAAGCCGCCGCCTTACAGTCCACTCGCTGATGTCATCTCTTCGGGTCTCCCGAAGTTGGTTTTTGACTTCAACTGCAGTGAGATGCCGATTTCGGAGCATTGTTGTTACAATAAATTGATCTTCTCTAGCCGTAGTACATCTCGGCCTGCCGGTTCCTGGTCTTCGAAGGTTCCTGCCAGTTTGTAGGAAACGTTGGAGGACCCTCTGCACCGTAGATAGTGACACGCCTGTTCTTCTTGCTGTATATCTCTGACTTCTGCCTTCTTGTAACAAAGTGACGATACGTGTACATTCATTTTGTGTTAGCGACATGATAGTAATTCAATAATGACCATCAAAGTCAACAAAAACTGCCTTTTATCAGATTGAAAATAAAAGTGAGAAAACAATCAAAACTGAAATAAGCTCAATTTGAATTTGGTACCAAATTCGACTTTTTTTTAAATAAAACTTTTTCCACAATTCTTGTAGAACATTGAAGGTTCAATTTAATTCGATATTAAATTCTCTTTAATACACAGTGTTTCCTGCACATACCGCTATTAATTTGCAAAATATAAGGGTTTTTGTCACTGACCCGTATTATTTGCTCGCGAGTGTAGTTTAGAGACAAAGATACAAAACACTTGTCAAACTTAATACTGGTCCTTTTCAATTTTTGTTAAAAATATAATTAAAACTATACTTCGTTTCTTTTGGCATATACAGAAATGAAACGAAACCTCGTGGTCACGTGACAGTCAATGAAAGCCTTTTGGTGTGTTTTGTTTGCCTACAATCCTTTAAATACTTACTTAAAATAATTTTAAACAAGAACCGACTTCACTTAGTCTCCACCTTTCCAAAAGCAAATACCCGAGCTACTGTAAAAAACTACGAGCTGCTCAAATCACTATAGGTGTCCCTACCAACGGTGATATACTCTTTCAAACAAAAAAAAAAAATTACTAACTCTGCCCAGCTGTCTTCGAATAATCGGTGAACATACATACACCATACAAAAAAAAACCCGGTGAATTGAGCACCTCCTCCTTCGAAATCTTGAAGTCGGTTGATATTGCAGAGAACTGTGGAAACTAACAACTGTAATAATTAATGAAAAATTATATTATCTTTAAACCGCAATGCAACAATGTTGCTCGTAAAAGTCATTATACCGCTATTAATAAATTGACAAAGTAGGTATGTATTACATTTTAGTCTTAAGGAGCGTTATCTAAACAATCAACGACGTACCTTTTTATAACCGCTTTACTATTTCTCACGATAAGATACGTAAGTATATAAACAATAGCATTAAAACATTAGAATAGAAACAATACGATATAAAGGGTAACGACATGGTGGGAAGGAAATATGCGTATGATACGAGTGAATGGCACCACCAAAAAACGGCAAGGTCTGTGATAGGCTGTCTTTTAAAGAACATCTTACCTGGTTATTTATCGCGATGCCCTGCTCTGTATATTTAAAAGTAGTTTGTGTCATGTTGAAACGATGTAATCGTGAAATCAATTATTTTAAAGTAATGAATACTTATTTGTTGCACGCAAAATAAGCGCTTGACGTCGAGTTACGGAAATCTTACTCTAAGTCCATACTAACAATACTTATCGACACTACAGGTGGCCGGAGAGCTGGAAAGGGTTTAGCAGGCTAAGGAAGGACGTGTGGCCTCTGTGAGGAATTGTTGAATTGGTAAATGTCAATTGTTTGTCGCCTCATAACTAGTAATCACTCCAACTTTCAGCCCTCTATCTTGAACTGTCACAGAGATAATGTCAAAAATGTATTTTCTTAACATTTTTTTTCAAACTCGTCTATCTCCTAATCCATAGCAGCTAAAGCGTTGAAACAAAATCACAGCTACGTAGTTTGAGTGGGAGTATACCCTATAATTTTATTAATATTTTATACGTGAAAAATAAAAGAAATAAATGTCAATTTATTTTTTGACAGCTCTTTCCAACACGTTTTTTTGAAAGTACAATTATGAAAAAAATCATGTAAATTGCTTATAGTATTAGCTACTAGCATACAAAAAAACTCATTTTGTTTCAACGCTTTAGCTGCTATGGACTAGGAGATAGACGAGTTTGAAAAAAAATGTTAAGAAAATACATTTTTGACATTATCTCTGTGACAGTTCAAGATAGAGGGCTGAAAGTTGGAGTGATTACTAGTTATGAGGCGACAAACAATTGACATTTACCAATTCAACTATTCCTCACAGGGGCCACACGTCCTTCCTTAGCTTGCTAAACCCTTTCTCGCGTAACGGATTAGAATTGCAATACAGCGAGGAAATCCTGCCAGCATCCTTGGCACCATGTCGCGGGCGCCCAATTTTTTAGACGACAGACAGACAAACAGACGGAGATGGCGAAACTATAAGGGTTCGACGTTGACTACGGAACCCTAAAAAGGGCAGTGTTCTTATCAACATTTCAAGTAATTTTTGGTTTTTAATACAGACAACACAACGCAGGAGTACGAGGAGAAGGAATGCATTCATAGTTGGAATGTTTACATAGCTGGTGCGGCGCATGTCCCTTTGCTTTAAAGTTTTTGACCCTAACATACCGTCCTAGTTATAAATATTATATTTGTGTTTTTAGTAATTTGGTTACTTCGTGATAAAGTTTTACCCTAATCTTTAAAATACCTTGAAATTATTTAATACCCGTGACGATATTCTTGTATAGAGTGTTTCAGAAATCATATATGATTTATTTATGTAGGTATCATATGTTACGATCATATATTACAAAACTTGAAGTTCTAAGCCTGCCCTACTTTTTGTGGACCGCAGTGCAGTAGGTAATTTAATACACCATATAGGCTTGTTTTATTTGGCTGATTAGTCGCGAAAACGTAGAGGTTATTAAACGAAAAATAAAGGGTCATTCACTCCTCTCCATTTAGGCACCCACAATGCAACCTTTTGCCTGTTTACCAGTCCGGCTCTGAATAAACAGCGCTCAAAATTACGTTCGCATTGCATTTTAGCCCATAAATGTTCGTAATCGTGCGGAGTAATTGAATCTTCAGGCTTTCAATGGTTCCATTCTAATTTTCGATATTTGGCAGCATCTTAACATGGTAACAGGTAACATGCCTTGAGTAAAGTGGAATACATTTTCGATAAATAAGGTCAAGATACTGCTGGTTTTACGAGTACACTGACTGACTGAGTGGAGTAATCTGACCGGTCCTAGCATACAATGCTTTGCAAATGTATGTAAAGTGCTGTAAAATTACTCCACTCAATTCAGAATTATACTTTAGAACGCGCTATACCGCGGGTTCGTGGTGCTAAGTTTCAGTATAACGCTGTTGTGTTTCAGTGTAATACTGGCAATGTAAAATGTGGATTTTGTTTAGTAATTAAGGAAAAGTAGAAAAACACACTGCCTCAGGCGAGACTCGAACTCACGACTTTGGGATACATGCCCATCGCTCTGACCAACTAGGCTACTGAGACTTATTTCTAAACATTGTGGACTCGTTAGCAGACTTTCTGCTTAATACAAAATTAATTGTGGATTTTGTTTATTAATTGTTTGCGACAGTTCGAATACGTGCAAGTTTGAGGCCTTTTTATCACTAAAAAATCGTGGTTACATGTATGTTACGTCGCACACAGTGCGTAGCTAGCATATACTACTATAGCACATACTAACACGTGCACTGTCCAGTGCCCCATATATGGATCACGCTGAACTATCTCCACACGTCCGTGCCCCACAGATGGGCCACTAAGGACCGTGTCCGCACTTAGATAAGTTAGTATCACTTCATACTGCATGATAATATAGGGATAATTCTGATATAATAATGTTTTTGGCTAGTTATACAACAGCATACAGAAAGATATTGTACTTATTCGAAAGCGTGATTGTTTGTTTCTTAGTGACCCATATGTGGAGCATGGACGTGTGATTGAAGTAATTTGCTTGGACGTACGAGGAGATGCATACATATTGTATGGGGACTGTTAACGTGCTAATATAGTATCTTTTATTGCCAACAGATTCTAACCAATGATACAGAGGAGGGATCGACCCCGTCTGAGCAGGAAGCGGCTCAGGAGGCGGCGCTGCGCAAGCGCACCGGCGCGCTGGAGCGCGAGAACCGCGCCCTGCGCGACGAGGCCGCGCGGCTCGCCGCCGGCGCCGACCAGTGCGAGCTGGCCGAGCGGCAGCTGCTGCGGGACATCGCGCATCAACTCGGTGAGTAAACTAACCAGTGATACAGAAGAGGGCTCGAACCCGTCTGAGCAGGAGGCGGCGCTGCGCTAGCGCGCGCGCGCTGGAGCTTCTATCGAAGAAAGTATAACGTTTTTTTTTGTTTTTGTAATTGCATCTATTTATTCTTCCATCAAGTAAAGGAACTACCAGGATACAAAGTTATTAATTGTTTGATTATATTTTTTAATCTTATAATGTGTTATTTTCTGACATAATGATATTGATTATGTTTCGACGAATATTTATTATCAAACCTTCAATACTTTAATAGTTTTTGCAGGGATCCATTGTATTTTAATAAGAGAGTACTTATCTAATGTCGGTATGATATCTTTACTGCTTCTGTCCTACTAGTAGTAAGCAAGTAATCGAACGAGCGCAGCGTAAACGAAGTGAGTTCTTACCATTGATTTATACAAAAAGGGAGATACGGTACCAGGCGCTCGATTGTGTGCCATCAAATATAGGTTCCGGGACCTATATTGAATTAGTCGTGTGGCAGAGTCTCTCAGTCACACTTTGTGCAATACGCAAAATATCAAGGATGATATATCATCCTTGCAAAATATGGAGTTCTCGCTTGCATACCCGTGTTGACTATAATAGGTTTATCTCTTTTGCCCATGATACACATGCATTATAGCGGAGTGTAGCATTTTACAAGTGTGTAGGTGCTGGACCACATTTCAATTTTGTTTACTATGAACGTCACTCATCTTCCTTTTTGTTTACGTCTATGGTTCTTACAGACAACTTCCGACACAACGAAGTTGTCAGCCGGCTACCTAGACGTCCCTGCATTTCGATGGCTTTTTGATTTTGAATAGTTGTTCCGCGATAACTTTAGTAACGTTTTTCCATAGACTAATTAACCCAAGGCCCTGCACAGCCAGGCGACCCCCGCTGCCACGCTCGAAGAAATTTCACTCTATAGTGAGACACTAAATATTGGAAGTGACAGTAAACATAGTACCACCATTAATTAATTTTGTATTAAGCAGAACGTCTGCTAACGATACCACAATGCTTAGAAAAAATGGAAAAGTAGAAAAAAAAAAAAAAAAAATCCACTGCCTCAGGCGAGACTCGAACTCGCGACTCTGGGATACATGCCCATCGCTCTGACCAACTGAGCTACTGAGACACACCTGATGGCTGCGAATTTCTCCACTATATCCCATATGCGTCTTAGGGGGACGCCTAGCGACATCTGCCGAAGAAGTCTTACACTTCTCAACCGGCCATCGGAGTCCCAAGTTGTATTGAGAATTCACCGATAACAATGCGCTACCCCATACTACAATTAATTTTGTATTAAGCAGAACGTCTGCTAACGATACCACAATGCTTAGAAAAAATGGAAAAGTAGAAAAATCCACTGCCTCAGGCGAGACTCGAACTCGCGACTCTGGGATACATGCCCATCGCTCTGACCAAATGAGCTACTGAGACACACCTGATGGCTGCGAATTTCTCCACTATATCCCATATGCGTCTTAGGGGGACGCCTAGCGACATCTGCCGAAGAAGTCTTACACTTCTCAACCGGCCATCGGAGTCCCAAGTTGTATTGAGAATTCACCGATAACAATGCGCTACCCCATACTACAATTAATTTTGTATTAAGCAGAACGTCTGCTAACGATACCACAATGCTTAGAAAAAATGGAAAAGTAGAAAAATCCACTGCCTCAGGCGAGACTCGAACTCGCGACTCTGGGATACATGCCCATCGCTCTGACCAACTGAGCTACTGAGACACACCTAATGGCTGCGAATTTCTCCACTATATCCCATATGCGTCTTAGGGGGACGCCTAGCGACATCTGCCGAAGAAGTCTTACACTTCTCAACCGGCCATCGGAGTCCCAAGTTGTATTGAGAATTCACCGATAACAATGCGCTACCCCATACTACAATTAATTTTGTATTAAGCAGAACGTCTGCTAACGATACCACAATGCTTAGAAAAAATGGAAAAGTAGAAAAATCCACTGCCTCAGGCGAGACTCGAACTCGCGACTCTGGGATACATGCCCATCGCTCTGACCAACTGAGCTACTGAGACACACCTGATGGCTGCGAATTTCTCCACTATATCCCATATGCGTCTTAGGGGGACGCCTAGCGACATCTGCCGAAGAAGTCTTACACTTCTCAACCGGCCATCGGAGTCCCAAGTTGTATTGAGAATTCACCGATAACAATGCGCTACCCCATACTACAATTAATTTTGTATTAAGCAGAACGTCTGCTAACGATACCACAATGCTTAGAAAAAATGGAAAAGTAGAAAAATCCACTGCCTCAGGCGAGACTCGAACTCGCGACTCTGGGATACATGCCCATCGCTCTGACCAACTGAGCTACTGAGACACACCTGATGGCTGCGAATTTCTCCACTATATCCCATATGCGTCTTAGGGGGACGCCTAGCGACATCTGCCGAAGAAGTCTTACACTTCTCAACCGGCCATCGGAGTCCCAAGTTGTATTGAGAATTCACCGATAACAATGCGCTACCCCATACTACAATTAATTTTGTATTAAGCAGAACGTCTGCTAACGATACCACAATGCTTAGAAAAAATGGAAAAGTAGAAAAATCCACTGCCTCAGGCGAGACTCGAACTCGCGACTCTGGGATACATGCCCATCGCTCTGACCAACTGAGCTACTGAGACACACCTGATGGCTGCGAATTTCTCCACTATATCCCATATGCGTCTTAGGGGGACGCCTAGCGACATCTGCCGAAGAAGTCTTACACTTCTCAACCGGCCATCGGAGTCCCAAGTTGTATTGAGAATTCACCGATAACAATGCGCTACCCCATACTACAATTAATTTTGTATTAAGCAGAACGTCTGCTAACGATACCACAATGCTTAGAAAAAATGGAAAAGTAGAAAAATCCACTGCCTCAGGCGAGACTCGAACTCGCGACTCTGGGATACATGCCCATCGCTCTGACCAACTGAGCTACTGAGACACACCTGATGGCTGCGAATTTCTCCACTATATCCCATATGCGTCTTAGGGGGACGCCTAGCGACATCTGCCGAAGAAGTCTTACACTTCTCAACCGGCCATCGGAGTCCCAAGTTGTATTGAGAATTCACCGATAACAATGCGCTACCCCATACTACAATTAATTTTGTATTAAGCAGAACGTCTGCTAACGATACCACAATGCTTAGAAAAAATGGAAAAGTAGAAAAATCCACTGCCTCAGGCGAGACTCGAAATTAATTGTAGTATGGGGTAGCGCATTGTTATCGGTGAATTCTCAATACAACTTGGGACTCCGATGGCCGGTTGAGAAGTGTAAGACTTCTTCGGCAGATGTCGCTAGGCGTCCCCCTAAGACGCATATGGGATATAGTGGAGAAATTCGCAGCCATCAGGTGTGTCTCAGTAGCTCAGTTGGTCAGAGCGATGGGCATGTATCCCAGAGTCGCGAGTTCGAGTCTCGCCTGAGGCAGTGGATTTTTCTACTTTTCCATTTTTTCTAAGCATTGTGGTATCGTTAGCAGACGTTCTGCTTAATACAAAATTAATTGTAGTATGGGGTAGCGCATTGTTATCGGTGAATTCTCAATACAACTTGGGACTCCGATGGCCGGTTGAGAAGTGTAAGACTTCTTCGGCAGATGTCGCTAGGCGTCCCCCTAAGACGCATATGGGATATAGTGGAGAAATTCGCAGCCATCAGGTGTGTCTCAGTAGCTCAGTTGGTCAGAGCGATGGGCATGTATCCCAGAGTCGCGAGTTCGAGTCTCGCCTGAGGCAGTGGATTTTTCTACTTTTCCATTTTTTCTAAGCACCACCATTAATGTCTGACTCTCTCTTACGCCCCACGGAAGAATCGCGCGTTCCCTGTCTAGCATTGTGAGTTCCCCTCCCGCAGCCCTTCTTCTTGGCAGCTTAGGTTTCAAAGAAATAACGCGCTAAGCGGAGTATAGAGATATCTTGTGTATGCGTTTTTCTGAACCTTATGAAATTTGTTGGGGTCGTAGCAGCGATACATGTAATTTGAGAGTTCGTATATGTATGAGCAGGATCGGTCAAGGGGTTATGGAGCTAGAAGGCGCGAAACAATCATCATAAGGGTCTTGTTATATTGGTCAACTCGTTTGCAAGTAAATTGCGAGTTCTCAGTTCGAGGCGGAGTACTAGTAATAATAATTATAGTCATACCGTAATCCGTTGTATAAACACGATCGAGTGGCACACTATCCATTGACAATGTTTGTTTTAGCACTCAGTTCAATGAACTTCCTACTTGTAGATATCTGCTGTAGTATTTTTTTTGGTTTTCCTGCTTTTGAATATTAAGCTCCTAAACCTAAATCTCGAAATACTGATAACGTTTGTTATCATTGTTTAAATTAGAGATAAGCGATATATTAAAGTCTTAAAATTTACGTCATTTCTGCGAGTAGTATTAGTAAATTATTGATTGTCACCGATATGATAATTGATGAAGCATTGTGTAAATTGAAAATAGATGTCATATACTTCAGAAAAAGTGACCAAACCCTCCGGTGTCAAGTTCCGCCGTGACCGGGTGGTATGGTGGTCAGGACGTCAGCCGCGAAAGCTGAAGATGCCAGTTCAAATCTGGCCTCGGACACCGGAGGGTTTGGTCACTTTTTCTGAAGTATATGACATCTATTTTCAGTTAATATATAGTAGTGTAACTACTTAAAAATTGCAAATCAAAAAATATTGAACAAAATAATTTGATTTGCTTCAAGATTCATTGTGTAAATTGTATTTTTTTTTAGATTATCTCCATATTATCTCTATTTATGTCCACACCTGGGTTGGCCGTTTCGACCTACAGAATTTGATTATTGATATATTTTTTAATTCGGATATAATAAACTATACATAAATGCAAGTATCGCCATTTTTTTTTTCTGTACAAAATTTTATTGCTGACTATTGCTAGTAGCATTGTCATGTAAATTACAGAAATATACCAAATTTTAGCTCAATCACCCACCGGGAAGCGGTTGAAATTTAACTTACTATACTCGTATAGATTTGAAGCGCACAAATATACAGAGTCAACCTAAATAAAAGTGTGCAATAATAGTAGTTTATGTAACTGTTACGTAATAAGGCCTAATTACGTACAGTTGCATACACTGCTTTATCTACACACATATTATAAATCCTAAATGAAGTGTACGGAAACCATTAGACCGACATTGCACCGCCATGGCCAACTCGATTGTGCCGGCGGTCGCGCGGGCGCGTGCCGGCAGGCTGAGAGGAGGGCATATTACCGTAGGCAATGAATTTTCATACGTTTTAACCACACTGTCACTGATATTACGTTACTGGTTGCAGTAATGATGGTAATTACATGCGGTTTCCGAACGCGGAATAGAGGATTTATGATATTGGTGTAGATAAATAATATAGTTTACTAGCAGATTAGTACGACTCTCGGTTAAGATAAGCAGTATTTCTGCAGCATTAGGATTTGAAGGTTGAAAATATTATTAAAAGTTATTGTCACGGAGACTTGAAACGCATGCCAAATTGCATCGAAATCGGGTAAGTAGAAATCGTCGAAAAATTGATTGCAAGATTTGATGCATATAAATAAATAACCAAATAAATATACGGGTTCAAGCTAAATAAAACCGTTTAAAATGGACTTTGCAGGTTGATACAATTGCAGTAAGTTTGTTGAAGATTGAAGAAGACTGAAGAATACAGAAGATTATAGACTTGATGGCACAAGGTGGCCTTGCAGCGTGTTTTCATTAAGGTTTGCACCCTGTCAGACCATACTTGTTCTAACTTGTCTAATTTCATCATTTGGAAGAAAGAAAACAGCTCAAGAAACCCGCGAATTTTTTATTTATTCAATATACTATTGAACGATATTGATTATATGTTTTTACAAATGTATTTTGTGTTACAAAATTATACCTAAATAGAAATAAGTATAAAACTCACTGAAAGTGATATTTATTAAACTATAAAATTAACTTCGTTGAAATGTAAATTTTAGCGTTTATTTATGATTGCGGTAGTGGCTTAATGACTATGTGCTGCTTTAGATATATTGGCGATAAAAGTTAATACCGTACATAATCTGTTATGACTTAATTACTTTATATTAGAAACAGTTATATTATATTGCATAGTTCCACCAATCATATCGTAGAGATAAAACATTTCTAAAACGCTCGCCCCTTCCAAGTGCTAGACTTTATTGTATGTACTTGAATATACATCGCGTCATACTTTAGATGTAAGTATATGTGCTGTAAAAGGCAACGCATTTTAAAAATAGTTTATCTCGAGGACGGCACATTCGCCAAATCTTTACGCACCTTAAAACAGTATAATTATATTTCTGAATACTTACCTACTTTTAGTTGGTAACACTCAGGCATTCTTTATTATTCTAATACGCCTTTATAATCATAAATCAATTCATCGTTCAATATACGCGTGTTTCCATCAACAGCAAGTGCGAACTCGGAGGCTGGTGTGCTGGGCACGGAGTTAACAGAGGAGCGGCAACGTGCTGCCGAGTTGCAGCATCAGTATGACTCCGTCAATGCGAGGCTCGCTACTACCGAGAAAAATCTGCAGCAGGTACCGAATCAATGCCAATACTCGTACTAGTTCTACTTTTTAATTGAGGCGGTTGAGTTTTATAATTAAAACTAGTTTACGTATTACATTTTTACTTTAAAGTAATGACTAATCAGTTTCATACACTCAACCTTTCGAACTAATCCGTATTTGACTATAATAACTTCTCACCAACAATGTCACCAGCCGCGTAATGTACAGTCACCATATAATATATCGGAGCGGCCAAGGTATTCAACAATATCTGAACATGCACTTTATGGCCTTGACAATAGAGGCGTTGTTCAGTTATTTGTGACTACCTTGGCCGCTCCGATATATCTGATGGCGACCGTATATTTCGTTGTTTCTTGAAAGTAGACTGCAGCAGTGTAAAGTGAGGGTGTGACCGTGGTTAGTCGTTATAATGTTATTAAATGAATCATATTTAAATGTCCAAAATAAAACATGTGTGGTAGGTCACATACTTATTTGGTTCTTATAAACCAATATCGTACCTACTACACTATCTTCTTCTAATCTAGAACCTACGTATTGATATGATCGGAGAAGTCATACGCAGTATGAATGAGTTAAAATATTTATAAGTAAAGGCCTTGAGTAAATCCGATTTAGCGATAAAGTGTGGTTAAGGTTATTTGATTAGACGACGTCTAGACAGTGCGCAGTTTATTTCGGCCCTAGACGGATCTTTATTGCCGCCTGTGAAAAGAGTTTTATTAATAACTTTTGGGGTCGGCTATTAAAAACGGATCCATTATAAGGATTACCACAAGACAATAAAAACCGTTTCGTGCGCGCGATCAAATTTTGCTTTTCTGGATGTTCGTGACTCGACGATTTAACTTGAAATCTGACAAAGATAACGTAACACGATTTAATTATTAGCTCCATTAGAGCGTTATCCGATATTATTTCACACTTTGATGTATAAGAGTACTAAAATAAAGATTATACGAGTATACCAACCAATAGAGCAGATGCAGTACTCATATAAACGGAAATAGCGATTATAAAAAAAAAAAATGTTATCGGTTTTTTACTGTCGTCGATTATTGTTATCTTTAAGAGTTATTTTTAATTAGTATGTTACTAAGGTTTATTTTATTACTATGTGTAGATAACTTATTATCACTTTATCTGCACTGATTTTCACTGTTCAAACGTTCGTTCACTGTAAAAAGTATAGCACTGAGACGAATATTCTCGCGTTCTTGAACTTCTTACTTTTAAGTGTAACTTATCTGTTAAAGATTTTTTTAATTTATGACTTCAGTATACCTAACCTGAAATCCGAGTATTCGCTCGGTTCTAACAAGGTTTATAAATGGCGACATGTCGCGACAGTGAGTAATGGCCGCCGTTTCGTCCACAGATAACTACGGAGCACCAGCAGACGTTGCGGATATTAGAAATAACTAAAGATAACCAAAATGCATTGGCGGCGGAGCTGGCGGATACGAAGGTAAGTTCATTCATTATTTTTTCATCACACTTGCTCAAAAATTGTGCCATTATACGTATGCGTAGCGGGAGTTATTGAAAAGCCAAAGTCTTAAGGGAGTTATGGACATTTTATTAACGTTTGTTTTGTCTGAAAACTTTTTTAGTTTGCCAACGGTTACAGTTTTAGAGTTTTGTGTTGTCTATAACAAATAAATAACACCATATGCATATATGTTTTTTCTCTTACATTATTAACTACCTAATATGCGATATGATAAAAGTCATTTGTCACTTTATCTTTTGTTTATTCAGGCTTCAAGCACTTTTTGATTGCATTTTCATGCACTGATACATACTACATTATTTATACATTACACGTATTTGTAATATTTACTAACAAAATGGGTAAAAGCTTCTTAAAAGCTTGTGATAATGTAGGGAGTACCAAAATTTTTGTCTTGCCATATTTGAATTTGTAGTAACATAAAGCCAAGAAATATATTGGTTTCTTTATTGGTAAAACGTTACCCCCAACAGTAGCGTGCCCAGAGGTTTGGAGTAGGGCAAGCCTAAAGACATGATTTCGCACTAACTATTCAATCTTTATATACTCAAAATGTCATCATCTTTCGAAAAAAAATGCTACAACAGCAATATAAGTTATTTAGAATGAAAACAAGTAACAATCTAGCCTAGTGTATTTTGTAAGCAGCCCTACTAAATTTTCGCTTATGCAACTGGTTTATCTGAGACATGCCTACAAATAACACACGCCGGGTATTAGGTTTAACGACACATTGATTTTGAACAAACTTCAGAGATTTTACCTTGCCTTTGTTGATCATGATCAACAGTTGGACGTACCTCAAACAGTCACAAGGAACGGCTTCATCCATTATTAATAAGTAATTTTATCACTTTTACAAGTTTTACAAAAGAATTAAGCACTTTTACTAAGTCGTAACCTCACCTCACCACAATACCATTCAATTCACATTGACTTGCTCAAACAATTAATTTGCATGTCAAATTCGACTTTTGTAATATAATACACTTGAAGTTGTCCGTTAACGCTCACTTGCGTCGCGCGATCTTACGGCATGCGGCCAACTTCACACCAAAAAGCTGGTTTTAAATCGCCGTATTTTGCTATAGGTACACCGGGCAAAAATTGTTGCTCGTTGTACAGACACCAATAGGGCGATTTGTATAGGCGAAATGAATGCCCGCTTGTATGCCGCTTGCAAGGCGGCGGCGGTGGTGAGTGCGAGCGGGACAGCAGCATGTGCTACGTTTAGTTTCGTTTGCCTCAGTCGTTTGCGCGGCAGTGGCGACGAATTTATAAACAGCTCACTCGAAATAATTAATACGGGTTATTTAGCGCCACGATTAAAATACGTAATTTCGGTGAGGCAACTAGGGCAAGCCCGGCTTTTGGGCTTGTATGGAAGTACCGCCATTGACCCCCTATCCTACCGTTGGGTTGGGAGCTCTTTTAGTATATTTCATACTCGACAGAACGAAGACATCGTATATGATTATGATTACTATGATTTAGCGTGAGAGGCTGTATTTCTTTGTACCTTCAAACGAATGTTCCGTTTATCTCAAAAACGGCTTGTTAGATTTCATTGCGGTTTTCGACAAAGGTTAGGTGAACGACCAGCGAAAGTTTTTTGATAGGTTTTAGCTCGACAGATGGCGCAGTTATAAGTTTGTTAGGTTTTTGTATATGTGTCATTATTTTGCTAAACGAAAACGATGTGCCCAAATGCTATGTATAGTCACGAACCCGGATTGTTGAGCCACTTGCCATTGTTCGTAATTTAACCGTGTAATGAATTCAGTTACATTGGTCATTTATGACACGTCTAAATTACGAACAATGGCAAGTGGCTCAACAATCCGGGTTCGTGACTGTACCATGAACAACATAACGTTACATATAGCCAGTTTGATATCTCCGTTAAGTTCTATATCAGTTAATAATTAAGTTAAACCTTGTGAACCGTGCGCGATTCTACCGTGGTGTTGGTGCGTTAATTGCTCATAATATCGAGTTACCCTAGGCGTGTCCTAGATAAGAGACAATGGCACTCAGCTGTAAGTACGCACCGCAATCAGGGTGCGGCCTTACATAGCCTCTATACTGATTATAGCTCACACATTTCGCGAATGCGAAAGAAAAACTCCATGAAAAGAAAATTGTAAAAGGTTAAGTTAAAGATAATCTTAATGTTCTCATTGTTCAAATTAGCAATAAGTCATTCAAAGGAGGCGTATAGATGATATCAAATCAAAGGGTAGGCAACGCACATGTGAATCCTCTGGGGTTGCAGGCGGTAACTGCTTACCAGCAGGCAGTCCGTATTTTTGTTTGCCACCGTCGTGGTATTAAAAAAAACGTCACATGTGGTCTTAGACATCATATTTAATGATTAGGTTTCAGTATCAGCATGTGTGGAAGGCAAGACCTGTACATACTTTTACATGTCATAACTCATAATCAGAGCTCGGATTTTTCACGGCAAAACAAAACACTAGCGTAATTTAGCCAGTGCTTGAAATATTATTTTATCGATATCGATAATTCAGAACTAGAAGAAATAAAAGTCACCAAATAAAATTAATATGTAATAAAACTAATAAAAACATTTGTATAAAGTTACTATATATTAGAAACAGACGCAATTTCTTCTTCAAAATCTACGTCAGTACACACAGCAGCACAAGACATTTTATTTGGGTAATAGTGATAGGATCTACTCCTATCGATCATTATCTTTTCAACATTCTCTGGGAGTAAACAGTTGCGTTTATCACTATAAATCCATTTATGTACACTAAATGTACGTTCAACTTCAGTTGACGTCAAGGGAGCAAATTTATAGAATTCATTATCAGTTCGGGTAATATTTTCAGATATGTCTCTTAAAATTTCGTAATCAGGATTTCGTTCGAGCACGGCTTCAAATTTACGTATCACTGGTAAAAGTTTACTCCAGTTTACGTAGCAACGAACAGTATCCAGAATGACGAAGGATTCCGCAATGGATAAAGTCGAACATTGCAATTGTTCTATTGAAGAGGCTATTACTTCGTAGTTGTCGCGAATGAAATTTAACTCCGGTCGTAGTTTGCGTGTTTGAAAACATTTTTTTGCAGCTCTTATAGCTGCCGAGTCATTAGCAAGTATGGAGACGACATCACGTATTTGCTCATAGTATTGAGCGTAATATACCGCAGCAGATATCCAAGTTCCCCATCTGGTGATAATTGGCTCGGGAGGTAGGGGAATGGACGGATATTTTGCCTTAAAAAGGCGTACACGCTCTGGAGATTTTAGGAATATCTTTTTGACATTCGATATCAACCCATCCACACCTTTGAAATTATCTCGCACTTCTTCGGCAACCCGGTGCAGACCATGAGCTAAACACGTAATGTGTTTCATACGAGGAAACGTTGCTTTTAAAATACGACCGGCTTTAAGCATATATGCGGCACTATCTGTGCAAAGTAAAAGCAAATTGTTTACGTTGTCATTGAAAGAATTTTGAAACAAAAATTTTAATTGGTTTATTATTAGGTTTGCTATTGTTTCCCCATTTACCTTCTCTAAAACCTTCGACCCCAAAAGATAAAATTGCTCAGAACAATTTTTTTGCAAAGACCGAATCACCACGTTTGTCACACATTTTCCCATGAAATCTGGTGTTTCGTCTATAGATATCCACAAATAATTGGTTTTGTTTACCTCTCTTATACCCTGTATAGTTTTTTTGTACACGAGATTTAAATAAATTTTTCGCAGGGTCGATTCGTCCGGTAAAGAAGTCATAGAGCAGTCGCAACATAAATACTTGTTAAAAAAATGACGAAAATTATTGTTGTTGACTGTTGCCCATGGTATGTTGCATGAAATAAGAAAAATAATTAAATCGAAATAAAATTGATGTTTCCTATTTGGTTGCCCCGAACGGTAATTGTGGCGGTTGCTTTTCACATGATTCTCAATATTGCATTTCTTCAGTTTTAGATGCATATCGCACATAGAGCAGTATATAGTGGAGGTCACTTCATTATAGACTAACTCAGGGTGATTTTCAATCCACGTTTTGATCCGATCTTGTACATTACTCATTTTTGTATTAATTGATACCTTGCAATATTAAGTTATTATACGTATATCCAACACGTCGGATTCAATGCGTTGCAAAAATAATACCTAGATGCAATTTACGTTTTATACGTAACGACAGTTAAAGTGTGAATGTCATATGTCATGTGAGATGAAATTTGCAGTCGTTTCTATCATTTTAAATGAGGTGGTATAGTTACTTCGTTCTAAGTTGTACATGCAGACCTACCTCTTTGTTGCTCGACTATGGCAAAGCTAAAATGAAAAGTTATTTTATTACTTATACAGGATGTCCGGTAATTAATGCACAACCTTCTAACCCCCAGTAGGTCACCTTAGACTGGTCAAAAATATTGATTTTGAGCTCTAGTAAGTCTCCTGTTTTTCGAAATTTTCGCACGTTTGTTAGTTTTTAAATTTTGACATTCACACTGATAGGTGTACCATCGAATAAAAAAAGAAAAAATGTACTGAGGCAATACCTGTCATATACTCTAGTAAGACTCGATAGGTGTCGATAAAATAATATTTCAAGCACTGGCTAAATTACGCTAGTGTTTTGTTTTGCCGTGAAAAATCCGAGCTCTGCTCATAATGCATCTTAAATAATTTTTAATATACACATATTGTGTAGGATTTCGACAAGAAATTACACGTTTTCACTGTTTTAGCGAATATAAAAGTATTATGCTCGTTCACGGCAATAATGTAGTGACATTAAATTTTCATTGTTAAGTTTTATCTCGTAATAAACGCACCATTTATCTCTACTTTAAACTCTATAAAAAGTTTTACAATTGCAATAACTTACGATAATATGAATACTTTTATATTATATTAATGACTCATTCTAATGGATTATAATAAAATTACATAGAACTATTGAGTGTAAAAAAGTTATTGTTAGGCCGAATCACAATATTTTGTAAGTACTAAGTAGAGTAGATAGATAAGTAGGTACCATAGACATCAGTGACATTACTCGCTTACCTAGGTAAGAAATAAGAAGACAAGGCTTTTCTATTTCTTGTATTCGAGCTTTATGTTTAAGCTATATTTGGATGTTGGCGTTTAAAAAAGGTGAATCATAACATAATGAGCAATTTAAGGAACCGTCATTCCTCTACTGAGAATAAATTCCAATCAAAAATAAAACTAATTTCTTTAAAAAAAAAGGGGACTACCTCCAAAAAATCAACCTACTGAAAAGTAAAGTAATCCTACTCCTATCCTTATCCCAGTATCTATTCCGTTTCTAATCCTACCCCGTAATAAAAAATTCTGGCAAAAAGTAATTACAAAATACTTCATGCATAATGAAAATTAATAATTATGGGTATACTTCATTTTTAAAATCGATGCCAAATTTCTCTGTTTGGCAGCATACTTTTTGTTGGTTTGGTATTTTTCTCCTTTTTTTGAGTCTCTTAAAAATGTAACATGCTGCGTTTAAAATGATACAAATGAGTTAAAATATGTTTCACTTACAATAGTTAAATTTCAATTAACTTGTGCAGGAGCGGTACATGGAGGTGGCGGCACATCTCGCCGAAGCCCAAGAGCAACTCCGGCAGCTACGCAAACGCACCGAGCCGACCCGCGGCCTCATGCCCAGCGTGGCAGCCGCGGCCGGCCTCCTGCCTGCCAGTTTACACCGAGAGATGCACTCCTCCATCTACTCCGAGCTCAGCATGGACTCCGGCATCGGTATCGGCAGCGACCCGCTGCAGCAGTGAGTACTAATGTTAATATAAACGCACCGAGCCGACCCGCGGCCTCATGCCCAGCGTGGCGGCCGCGGCCGGCCTCCTGCCTGCCAGTTTACACCGAGAGATGCACTCCTCCATCTACTCCGAGCTCAGCATGGACTCCGGCATCGGTATCGGCAGCGACCCGCTGCAGCAGTGAGTACTAATGTTAATATAAACGCATCGAGCCGACCCGCGGCCTCATGCCCAGCGTGGCAGCCGCGGCCGGCCTCCTGCCTGCCAGTTTACACCGAGAGATGCACTCCTCCATCTACTCCGAGCTCAGCATGGACTCCGGCATCGGTATCGGCAGCGACCCGCTGCAGCAGTGAGTACTAATGTTAATATAAACGCTCCGAGCCGACCCGCGGCCTCATGCCCAGCGTGGCGGCCGCGGCCGGCCTCCTGCCTGCCAGTTTACACCGAGAAATGCACTCCTCCATCTACTCTGAACTCACCATGGACTCTGGCATCGTCATTGGCGGCGAGCCGCTGCAACAGTGAGTGCTAATCGAAACTTAGGTATCGCACCAAACCGCCCCGCGGCCTCATGCCGGCCTCCGGCCAGCCAGAAATGCCCTCCTATATCTACTCCGAGCTCAACATGAACCCCGGCACCGGCATTGACATTGACTCGCTGCAACAGTGAGTACTAATCATAACTTTATAAACAGATCTCATTGTTTCTTAAAAATGAATATTATGGTTTTATATTTAATCGAAATTAGTTGCTTGCCCTCTGGACGTAGAAAACTGAAATTAACTGGCATTTGGTTTACATGTTTGTATAACAATGTGCCCGATTATCGAATATTTTGCCGCTTCACTGGCCTAAAGTGGTAAACGTGATTAACAAGTCTGCAGCAAATGTACCCGAACAGTATTAAACATCGTGTTCCAACATCAACACCCTTAGCAAATAAACAAACTTTAAATACGCTGTTTTGTTTGCAGATCGAGCATGGCGAAAGTGTTTGAGACAGTGCAGTGCGCGTCGCGATGGTCTGGCGCGTCCGGTGTGTCCGGCGCGTCATTGGCCGGCTCGGACCAACCGGACGCGCCGCTGCCACGATCGTCCTACCTCCTTCCAAAGCCTAAGCTGTCCAGTGACTCGTTCTTCGAAGACTCGGACACGGACTCAGATGATCTCTACCCGTAAGTGCTTATTACACACGAGTGTGAGAACTGTGTAGGGTGGATTGCGCGTCGCTTTATTTCGAAGCTTCGGGAAGCCTAGGCCGGCCGAAACACTCGGTACTTGATAACGATACGGTTTTGATTGTGGATACTCCAATATTGTTAGCGCGATTTGACTCGTACGTTTAACAAAAAATATAAAATAGCAACTGGTAAAGAAAGAAACAGTCAATTTATTTGTTCAAAGTATGAGACAAACGATGTCATCGGACAAATGAATTAGCGTAAAAATAATATATTCGCCAGTGAAATATTGGAAGTCACCCATATTTTTGAAATATTTCGACGTATTGTATAACTGCGCTCATTCCGTCGATTTGGCATCTGTTGCCAAATATATTATAACACGCAGTTGGCTGTAACTTTAAAATGAAGACGCGGTTAGTTTAGCAACAAATCATTGGTGTCAACGTAAAAAAATTGGCAATAATTCCGAATGAAATCATGAGCCTCTTTTACTAATATTCAGCGGAAGTATTACGTTTACGTGTTCAAGCCAAAATAATAACGAACAACTATTAAAAGAGCCAAGGCACGTTTCATGATCTATTACGGCAACAAAGCGCGGGTAATAATGGGCATTCTTTAACCTAATTCAGGTCGAGGCGAGCTTGCGTGTTGTGTTTATTGTTGAACTGACATAACTACACGGTTCACAGTGTTCACTTTGAGAGCATTATCGGGCGATTCCGGCTTGTTATAGTCATGAATCATGATAACAAGTAAATCGGGTTGAAATTGTGATTTTAACTGATATGACGATAACAGACTAGACAAAGTAAATATCTTATGATAAGCACCGTGTTTTCTTATTACGTTTTCATTGTCATGTACTATTACAGAGTAATGGGAACCTCGCCTTTTAGAAGTAATATAGTTGTATAGTTTTTAAGATCTCCGAATTGTACAAAAAGCTCTGTAGTAACATTCGAACATCTTAATTACGTTAATAGGTAGAATATCTATATATACCTAGTCGTATAAACGTAATTAACCAAATTAATTAATGTTAAAAGTAGCGCTCGTAGATTTCGTCCTATGACGTCGATGCATTATTACTGATCGAGGTTTTTGTTAAAGCTATGCGTAAATTTACCAAATTTTTAATGTTCATGTTGCTCCGTGCACATTGTTTGCAGAACAATCGACTTCTAACTAATGTCGGTTCTAAAGTTGCCCGTGTGATCTTAGTGATGTTTTGTAGCCATCAATTGCGCTGGAATCACACTCGTTACTGTCACGTTTACGCGGCTATCACGTTGACACCGTAACAGAATGAGTGACAAAGACATCGCTATAGCCGCATGTGGAAACCGCATCAGTGTGACAGCCACCTTTAGAACTAAAGCATACACAATATGACAAATTAGATTAGATTTCGTCCTATGACGTCGATACATTATTACTGGTAACTGGTGTTAAAGCCATGCGTAAATTTACCAAATTTTTAATGTTCACGTTACTCCGTGCGTTTGTATTCACTATAACTAATTTCGGTATTAGGTTTCGGTAATACGGTAAAGTTACGTTATTACATTGTATTAAATTATGTTGTTGTTTTGCAGTGGCGGCACTGGCGAAGGGGTCCCAGGAGCGCCGGGCGCAGCAGAGCTGGCGGCGGCGTTACGAAGGCTCACACCACAAGAGATCAACTCTAGACGCGCCTCGTTGGCTGCCTCACATGTACTTAGACATCGACGTAGCACAGGTATGATGTTGCTGTCTTGCGTATAGCTAGCTACGCAGAGAAAGTGTTAGAAATAAAGAGCTTACGCAGAAATTTCTAAGAGTTCTCTTCTGAATAGGCATTTAATTTGCTTATTTACACTTTAACATTATTATCACGGAATTTTTTTTCCGTGATATTAATACTGTTGCCGGTGACTGAACCTTCAAACGATTTCAACAGCTTTTAGTATCCACTCTAGATAAAGGCAGCACTAATTATGTTCATGCGTGGCATGCTCCGATTTCCAGCGCTCGTGAACGAACGCAGCATTTGTGAAGGTGACAAGGTAGCTCACACGTTTGTTTCACACGCTCGCAGTTGTCAGCGTCAAAATCCTATCCATAACGCTCGGAGCATTTTTTGGAGAATGAGGCATTAGACTAAAATCCGTTGATATTTGATAATTTATATTTGTATCCGCAGAGCGGGACCTAAGCGAAGAGAGCGCAGTATGGGGTGCAGGTGCAGCGGGTGGTCTGGCACGATTCAGAGTTCCACACAAGCTGCAGATCGTCAAGCCTATGGAGGGCTCGCTCACGCTGCACACGTGGGCGCAGCTCGCCAAGCCCAACATGTCAGGTAATTATCAACTTCGAAGCAACACGGAGATGGCGTTACAATCGTTAAAATTCAAATTATATGATAATCAGGATCAGAATTTGAATCAATCGTTTTATTCGTTTTAAACCATAGTTTAAGTATTAAAAAATTAAAAAACAAAAGAAATGTAGAACATAATATACACAGTTTACCACGAAATAGACCCGCCTCAGCATTATTATTATTATTTATAATCGCTCCACATTCTGTTATATTTAATTTCCTCGCAATCGAAGGAAAAGTAGAGTGACAAACTCGTCCATAAAATCCATTTTACACTCGATTTATATCCATCCGAGCGAGCTAGCGAGCGAACATTAGCGTAAAATGGTACGTTTTATGCACTTGTTGTACAATCTACTATACTTGTTTACATTGTTAAAAGTTTGCTAAACAAACTAGGAGGAACACTTAGTCAGTTTTACAATAGTTTTTCTAAAAATCCCACGATTTTTCTAATCCTAACAACCAAGTATAGTATGTATATCTGAAATATTGTCTCGTTTGTGTTACATCCGGAATTCCCAACCAGTGGGGCGTGCCCCCCTTAGGGCGTAGAGTGACCCAAGGAAGGGGGGGGGGGGCGCAGCAAGCGGCTCCAGATTTAAACTGTATAAGGCCTGTACCGCGACGGGGATGGTGCCCGGTTTTGACTCTCCGTTTCGGCCCCTAGCCCGGCCCGTAGTGTTTTAGCATAATGTTGGGTGAGGCGCATAGGGTAAAAGGTTGGGAACCCCTTTGTTACATTGTACTGTTTATTTGCAGGTTTACTGGAGGAGCAAGAGGGTGTCGGTGTCCGCGGTTCCCGGTCAGCCCAAGCCCTGGGCCTCCGATTGTACCGACTATCCGATGTGGAAGAGGACGACGACATGCCACGCCTGCCTCACTCCAGCCACGTCTATACTTTCACCAACAGGTAACCTTTGTACATTATGAAGAGTGAAGTTATTTGACAGTACTTTACATACATTTATAAACAACTTTGTTTGCAAGGAGCTGTCATATACAGTTAGGTGCAAAACTGTCCCAATAGTAGCATCTTAGTAGAATGTGGAGAAGTGGATGTCGATCGAGGAGAGGGGCACATGATTAATACATACCAGTACTATTTAAAATTTCCTACAAATCAGCCTTACATATGATATACTTAGAATTTACGGTTATTTTGTAATTTAGAATCGAAAAGTAGAAAAAAACACATTTTTATTTTTTCGAATATTTCTAGTTCCTCTTATGGAAACTCCAAATAGGGAACCATACATAATTACGAAATTCAGCCTCTATAAAATAAGGTATCAACTGTTTAAATCACAAACATAGTTTTGTAGTTATGGCAGAGTAAAAGTCGTCTTGAACATTGAACTAACAAACACTTTCTATGGCTGTTTTTAATGGTACACTTTTGCACCGAACTATAAGCCACCTAAAAGTAACTTGAAAAATATGCCCCATTAAAGCAATTGCATGATTATTTTATAGAGGCAGAATTTCTTAATTATGTATGGTTCCCTATTTGGAGTTTCCATAAGAGGAACTAGAAATATTCGAAAAAATTAAAATGTGTTTTTTTCTACTTTTCGATTCTAAATTACAAATTAACCGTAAATTCTAAGTATATCATATGTAAGGCTGATTTGTAGGAAATTTTAAATAGTACTGGTATGTATTAATCATGTGCCCCTCTCCTCGATCGACATCCACTTCTCCACATTCTACTAAGATGCTACTATTGGGACAGTTTTGCACCTAACTGTAACTTCACTCAATAAAAAAATATATGTTACAAGGTTGTCGTTATGGGCTGGTTATGAGCGAGAGATTGGATCGCGACGACTCACTCCTGCGCATAGTAACTCGTTCGCTGCTGCTGCTGCCGATCGAATCATTCGATGTGCTGATTGTTATTCCTACGCCAGAACCATTTTGCACCTGCTACTTTGTAAATCGGATTGATGTTCATTTTATATGGTCGTAAAAAATCATTAGTAGCAATTATTTCCCAGTACATGAACGCCTTTTAAACCTATAAAAAAAAATGATATACTCACGAGTCCGATTTTATTTTGTGACCTGTTAGAATACGTTAAGTACAAACAGCGAAAAATATTTTCGAACGGTTCTTAGCATTGTTTGCTACACAAAGGAAATATTATGCAAGTGTTATTTTTGTCCACCAGAATATCATATTACAACATAACTTCACATTTTATAATAGTTTTGTCAAGAGCGTATGTCGTATTAGCTATTTGCCATTCGTTTGAAATTCAAGGTCATTTATTTTTTACAAATTGTTTTCGAATATGCTCACATAAGCTCTTGACTAAACTGTTATAAAATGACAGGTGATGTTGATATAGTTGAATGCAATAGTATGATAGAGAAAAATAAAGCTTGTGTTATCTTTTCTTGGTAACACAAGCTCCAATTAACAAATACCTACTTATACATGGTGCCCGCGAGGAAACGGAAAAAATTAACCACGCATTCCTGAGACCAAAAGAAGGAAAAAATATTATGTGATTTTGGGACAATTTCGCCAAAAAAAAAAAAATTTTTCTATTTTTTTAATGTTTCTTGCACATGAAAAGTAAATATTATTAATAAAATGATCGTCTAAAACAAATTGGTACATTTTTTTTGGAAAAATTTAGTTTCTGCATAGTTTTCCTTGTCACTTTGATATCTGTCAGTAAAGACTATGCCCAATAGTGGCAAAAACGCCATTAGAAAGGCGTTTTGTGCTGAGTTATAATAAAAAGTGTATTTTTTATAAATTGGTATTAACTCTGAAACTAGGGGAATTTCAAAAAAGTTTATATGACATTTTTATCTCTAAATAGGATCTAGAATATACTGTTAAAATCTTTCCGTTTCCTCGCGGGCACCGTGTATAATAGCCTAGCGCAACATCAAAAACGGTTAGAAAATATATTTCTCTATTAGTACTCAGATTATTATCTCTCAAAACTGTTCGCGTTCTAGGTACGCGACTGGGTACACGTACATCGGTTCACTTAACCTAGCACTAACACTACATGACTCATGACATGCAGCTATGGACTAATAATATACTCCGCCTTGATGCCATAGGAGTTTTTATAGATCTCATTATCTGTTCAATCAGTTTATTCGCGGCGTTTTTTCGCACACAGTACTACTTACACTGACAGATCTATTTATACCTTTCCATATTTAAATAAAAGGCCAGATGGCATGACCCTGGTTCCCTGGAAGTTGGGACGGCCCTTGGTTTGGGATGCCACATGCGTCGATACCCTCGCACCGTCCCACCTTCCACGGACATCAGCCAGGGCCGGGGCTGCCGCCGACGCTGCCGAACACCTCAAGCGGCGCAAGTATGTAGACATTGACAGTGGTTACATTTTTGAGCCGTTTGGGGTGGAGACGCTTGGGCCGTGGGGACCAGGAGCCCACAAAATATATAAGGAGCTAGCCAAGCGCCTTATTAATGCGACGGGTGACCAGAAGGCTGGGGCATACTTTGCCCAGCGCATCGGTATTGCCGTCCAACGCGGCAATGCCGCCAGCCTTCTGGGCACCCTACCGGTCGGATCCGACTTGGAGCCCATTTTTTTATTTGTAAGTATGTTTTAGATTTTAGTATTAGTTTAGTTTATATGTAGTTTTATTTTTAATGGTAAGTTATACTGTAATAAAAGCCACAATAAAAGGTGGAAGTTAATGTTAAAAAGTATAATTTTTTAGCACGGTGATGCACCCGAACGACGGCAGCCTAGTGAGCAGCACGCGCGGCAGCAGCGTCAGCTCCGGCATGAGCAGCCTGAGCTCGTCCGTGCTCGGCAGCGCCTGGAGCTCGCGCCTCACCTCGGCCGCCGTGTCGCCGGTGCTGTCCCGGCGGGAGTCTTGCTGCGAGCGCGCGGAGAAGCGCTTCACGCCGACGGCCACTCCCGCCAATAGTCCGCTGCTCGGCTCGCCGGACTCGTCGCCGCCTGCCACACCGCGGCCCGGTTAGTTTTCATAGCTGATTAGTATACAATCGAATATTATTCGCCTAGGTTAATATATCAACGCTGGCGGGGATTTAGCAAATTAGTAATGGAAAGTAGCTAAAGGATGGATTGTGTGGATCTACAGGGTACAGTCACGTCTGAATATATGGATACATTTAATGTGACACAAATATGTAGCCACGACTCTATTACCAAGGCGTAAAGTCTTGGATACATATTTTTGTCACATTAAATGTATTCATATTTTCAGACGTGACCGTACAGCCGAGGCCAGCTACCAGATCCATTGATGCTACGCCAAATCGTCTTAGGAGATTTTCCCTAGCATTTTAACTAACGACGATCAACATTTACACATAAAAAAAATTGCCAATTAGGAAATAATCACTTGTACGGTCACGTCTGAAAATATGGATACATTTTATGTGACACAAACATGTATCCAAGACTTTACGCCTTGGTAATAGAATCCTGGCTACATATTTTAGTCACATTAAATGTATTCATATTTTCAGACGTGACTGTACATGTTAAAAATAAGAATAAGATAAATTTATTGCCACATAACATAAAACCAACAAAAAAAAAAGTTACATCATAAGAAAACACAATGATTAAATATTAGTAACTAAAAATAAGATGTGCTGGGCATAGATGCCCGGCGCTGGTTTCCAGACCGGTCCCAGACTAGGTTTGTCGGAGTGTAACATACTACTACATTTTTGTAACAATAAAAAATTAGGTACTTAATTACTAATGTCATATAAAATTACATTCATGTGTAACTGTCGGTTAACAAAATAAAACTGATAATATTATATTCCTTAAGATAACTGGTATATACAGGGTGCTCGCGGGGAAGTCGCATAATTTTGACAGCGTACTCCTGAGGCCAAAAGAAGTAAAAAATATCATGTGACTTTTGGACAATTCCGCCAAAAAAAATATTTTTTTCTTGTTTTCTGAACGTATTCTTAAATTAAAAATAAATGTTAATGACAAAACTATGCCTAAAAACAAATAAAACTACTTTTTTTTTCTTAAAATCAAAGTTAAAGCAAAGTGTTTCCTGTCACTTTGATGTCTGTCAACAGGGATGCCTATAATGAGTTCCATAGTGGTAAAATTGCCGTTAAGAAAGCGTTCAGTCCTGAGTTATAATCAAAATATTTTATTTTTTTAATTGGTTATAACTCCGAAACAAAATGAATTTCAGAAAAGTTCATTTGACATTTTAGTCTCTAAATAAGGTCGGGATAACGCTGTTGGAGTTGTGCGGTTTCCTCGCGAGCACCGTGTATATATGTGTACGATGGATGCGTGTAATGTGTCTTAATATTTATTTATTTATTTAATTTAATATGGTGCTGCTGAGGAGGGAGTGCAAAATCCGCTCTGCCTGGTTAATATGATAAGATTGATAAGCCCGTCACATACACTAGAAATTTAAATAATAGTGATGTGACCGGGATCGCTATGAGATTTTTCTTTAGGTATCTAGACGATTGTGTTGACGTTGTATAAATAAATAATGACGTTGTTGTGGTTAACAGGCGACGCTCCCCCCTCGCTGCACGCGCTGATCGCGTCGGGCACGTCCATCCTGCGGCGCCGCTACCTCACGTCGCCCGCCTCCGACGGCTCGCCCGCGCCGCTCGCGCTGCAGACCCCCGGCTCGCTCTACACCGGGCTCGTCCATCGGAGCCCCATGGAGCAGCTCACGTGTCTCAAGCGGACGCTACGGTCGCCCGCGGCACCGGAGAGGCAAGAATCCGTTTTAGGAGTACCCGCGCATCCCGGTGAAGGCGCTTTAGATTTGCCAACAGCCAATAACGCTGCAGTGCCGAGAAGACCGCGCACGCGAGCTCCGAGACCACGTACTGACTTAGGTACGGTAGGCGCGCCGCCGGTGCCTGCGCCGGCGCCGCTTCTTGAAAGGAACTCTTCTCCGCTCGGCACGCTCAGCACGATTCTGTTCGGCAGGAAAGGCGGTCTGCTATAATACTCGCGGCGATCGTGTTTTGTTCTATCGGACCGACTTCCAGAGCCCAGACGTACGGAGAGTCGAACGAGATTGTTAAAGATTGGTTGACAGTTTCGTCAACGTATATGTCAAGTTTCTATATCTAGTTTAATATATAAAATGTACTCCGTACGCTTATGAAGGGATTGTCTGTTCTTTGTTTTCAAATCGCTCTACTTTAATCGCTAGTAGACCGATTTGAAAACATACAACTGACTTTGTTTTGTTGCTTTTTTTAACTGATTGAAATTAAAAATAATCTGTGAACGTGATGTTCGTCTTGATAGATAATGTTTTACGTTTTGATATCCTATTATGTTATTTGTGTATAGCCGTTTTTACCTTTGACGTGTATTTTCGTAGCGAATTATTTAACTTTAGTGAGCAGCTTTGTGCATTTATAAAATGTTTTTCGGGAATCGATGTTGAGATCTTTTTTTTGTAGTCTGAATTGAGTTTGATTAGCGGCATTTTTCTGTCTCTCTTCCTCTCTCTATAAAACATTCCTATAAAAGAGCTCAAGTGTTTATTACGCTTTGTGTTAAACAGAGAGAATTGTCACGAGGACCAGGCGTGCACTTAAATATTGTCACAGACAAAATACCCATTATAAACGTACACAGTTAAGGATATATCTTGCAGCTGTTTTGATTGATGTATGAAGCCATACATTTTGTTATAAAGTCGACGTCAAAGAATAGATGTTTACACTTTTGCATTGCATATGTCTAAATATCTTGATGTCAACTGTAGCTAAATGGATTGTCAAATGGTCGTACTTAAAAATCTAATTTTCGCGAAATATACACACATTACTCCATCCATTACCACTGTCGAAACTGGTGTACGACATATCGGTTTAGCTATGTACGTCAATGTAATTCTTGTCTCTTAAAATGTGTAGATGATTGAATACCAAAATAATTATAATTAAGCGTGGAATTAAATGAAACGATTAAATCTGTACATGGTGGGAAGAAGTTGACGAGTCGAGATGAAAACTTGAAGAAATTTGAACTTAAAATATAATTACGTAAGTTTCAAATTTCTTCAATTTTATATCTCGAGTTATCAACCGCCGTGTACGGAAACTATGTTTGGGGAGTTAACGGATAACTCGATTTGTTTAGTTCCTTCTTTGTTAACGGGACCCCGTCATGAAACAGTGTATTATTTTATTTCGGTTGTGTTATTTATTGAATAGTAATCTGAGACTTAACTCTAGGTTTTACGTAGACGCTTTGTCATGTAGTTATTGGAAGTGGTCGTATTACGATAAGAATTATCGCGCTTATCATTATTATTTCTGTAATTGATAAATCATAATGTATCATTGTAAATATGTAATCAAACTTCCATTTAAGTAGGAGAGTACAAATTTTGTTTATGTTTTGTAAACCAAAACTCAGTAATATGTATCATAGAACCATGTATCATACTTAGGGGGCGTTACAGCGAAGTGTCACCCATTTTGTACCTTTAACAGTTTCACTGCAAATCCTTTGTTTGATTGTAAATATGAATGTTTAATTTATTTTTCTCAGGAATGACGAGCTGACGGCCACGTCAATTCATTTAGTTGCTTTAATTAAAGTTAATTAGTCAGTAAACATTTGTTACTACCTACTAACTTAGGGTCTGAGTAAAATAATGGTGCATGCCATAGTGTAAGTAGTATTGAATTCATAATAGTGGAGGTGAATCAGCAAATACAAGAATGAATGTAAATCAGTTGCAGAACTTAAATAGCTGCCTTCATTTCCCGTCGTTTAGTTAAATGAATAATCAGTGATTAACTTTAGGTTCTGAAATTGGTGCTATATAGTTTTTAATGTTATTATTGATTTGTTTATTTTCAAATCAACGTGATTAGGTGTCGTAAATTAATAAAATAATTTTCTAACCAGATTGGTATTGTATTGTTTTCTGTAGCGCGTCTATTGATTTTTGATTTGGCGTCGGTCGTGTCAGTTTGTGTATCATGTGTGAAGTCAGTGTGAGGCTGTGAGGCGAGTGCGAGGCGACCACGATCGATCGAGTGAGAGTTCCCGAGCCTTAGGCACAAATAAACTAGTATAAGAGCAATTTGTTGAGATTTGACATCAAAAATTATAATTATTGTATTATAATTACAGGAATATAATTTATTCAAAGATAACTTATGCAGTTTCACTTTAATATCTCATATCTTCCCGTTTTATTATTATTGCTTGCTTTTGCTTGATAATCGGGCGGTAAGACGTCCGATTATCAAGCAAAAGCAAGCAAGCTCTGGGGTTCAATTCAAACCCCGGCTCGTACCACTAAGTTTTTCGGAATCATTTGCTATATATAGCAGTAGTGGCAGTCGCTTTTGTAAAAACTAGTGCCTACGCTAATTCATGGGATTAGGGTGCCAAACTGGTCCCAGACTCAAAATGAGCCATGGCAAAAAAACAGGACAAATGCTCGGAGGATGATGTTCTCCCACTGGAAAGTATCACAAAAACAATACTTACACTCCTTTTTTTTGGGTCGTGTAATAAATTGGGCTTTGGACCCAAAAATTCTTACTTTTTCAATGCTACACCATGAAGCTACACCACCCCCTCTACAGTAGCTATCTAATTATCTTTATACAGGATGTTACATGTAGATGGGACAGAATGGGCAATATCTGAAACTATAAGACATACAAAGATCTGTTCTTAGGAACCAATGGAACCATGTCATAAACTGAGTACAAGTTGTTTTTTAAATCTATGTATGCAGTTTCTCTTGTCATTAAATTCGATGCTATGGTTCCTAAGAACTGGGGGCGATTTTTGAGATTCAAGCGCTCGAATCTGGTAATCTAATCTCGTGGAATAGTAGTTAAAAAATAACAGCGATAGGAATTTAAAATCATCATTAATTAAACTATTAATTTCATGGGAAAAGAATGGCGATAAACGTTTGTGTGCGATTATTTTAGAGTTTAATTTCCTTGTATTCGAGCGCTCGAATCTCAAACGCCCCCCTGATCTTTCTATGTCTTATAGTTACACACTTGCCCATACTGACCGATCTAAATGTAACACCCTGTATAACTGCAGATGGTAGTTATTAGCTGTTTGTTAGTTGTGGAGGTTTTTCGTTTCTGGCCACAAGTTTTCTGACACCCTTTTCACTCCCACGATCTAGATGGATCTTCACGACACGACACGTCGTAACGTAATCCATCAAACGATGTAAGCTTTAGGGCGTACGAAAGATAATAGAGGTACAGTCACCATCAGATATATCTGAGCGGCCAAGGTGGTCGACAAATATCTGAACAACAACGCCTCTACTGTCAAGGTGATAAAGTGCATGTTTAGATATTTTTGAGTACCTTGGCCGCTCCGATATATTTGATAGCGACTGTATATACTCTCGAAAAACATAACCCTTCTTCGCCAATCGGGTAAAAATTTCGGACTATGTGCACTTAGATTTTTACCCCCTCTAGTAGATATTTCGTGTACCTCCGACATTGCAGGCTTCAGGACCATTTCAGGACACGCTTGAGGCACCACTATTGAAAACTTTTATTCAAACAATCCGATAGATAGTGCTAGTTATTCCAAACCCAGACTATTTTTTAAATCACAGTTAAGCCATGGTGACTGTTTCGAAGTTCTTCTTTATGTTCATAAATGAGAATGCTTTAATAAATGTAGTTAATGTTTTTAGTTTATCATTAAATGTGTTTAATATTAAACTAAAAACGTTGTTTTAATTTAAATTACGGCTTGAACGCAACTTTATTCCATGACACCGCGCTTTACAAGTTTCCATGGAGACAAAACTAGTCAACATACTTTTCGTTGTCAACAAAAAGTGCCGAAACAACAACGGTAAAACCACTTGGTTTTACTTACTCCTATCCTCGAAAACAATGACGGAACAAATAAAGTTCATCGTAAAGGAGATAAACGCAAGTTTGGGGCGGAACTATGACTTGATAAAGTTTGACGCCTTGGATGAAAAGCAGTTGCTGCAGCTGCTTGTCGATTTGCTCGTCGCGTTTAATGCTGGCGAAAAGGTAATTTTACAAAAGCTGCCTTAAAGTTATAGTAAGTACTTATATACCCAGTAAAGGTGTAAGGGATAATCAAATAGGTATACCGTCAACTTCTGCAACATTACCTATGAAGCTAACTTTGTCTGGCTTGAAAAACATGATGTGCTTTACAAAAACATTTTTGTATCATATTTCCCTGATGGGAGTAACAGCTTAGCCTTCAAATCCAGGGTTTAGGGGCCTCCGGGGCAGTTTTCCAGTTAAAACTCGCAGTATGTTTCACACTAAACGTATATTTCTTTTGCCAACAAAATGAACATCAACACCAATCAAAACAGTATTTTTTTTCATGACATCTTTTCACAATGAACCACAGATAATGCAAACTAATCAAAACGCGCCAAAAGCATATTTTAAACGGGCTTAAACAATATTCAGCCATAATGCCTACTTTCAAGGGTGGTAATGTTGATTTGATACACAATCTTTGCAATAATAATTATGAATAGACGTAATGAATACAATAGAAAATAGGAGAAAGGCGGCCATTCTTAAAAGTTAAATATATATTATTATATTCAGTATATAGAGAATTACTGTTCTTCAAGCCTGGCAAAGTTAGGCATCGTAGGCAATGTTGCAAGTGCAAGACTTATTAAGGGTTGTACGAAAAAGTGTTTTATTCTGTCGCTTCGATATTAACATTTCTAAATGTGTTTGTTTGTAAATCTAATCTAAAGTCATTCATCAGTTAGCCATTGAATATTCCTTTATTGCTCCTTTCGGTATGAATGGCTTTTAATTCCTTTGAGTAGGCTAATATAATATTCCTCTAATAGCGGTACCTACGGAGCGACATTGGCCCGTAAAGGGTTGCGAAAGTCCTGCATCGTTCTATTGATCAGTTCATAAATCTACCTTAGATATTAGATACTATTTATTCAATGAATAGGCTTGAATGGAGAGCAGGTACCTACTCAAGCAACCGCTAATGAAGCTTTAGGGCCCGGTCAGCTTTTAAGCAGCTGAATGTGGACTATTCAAATACCTTTTCATATTCGCTATTTACTGGAACTCCGAACCAGTAAGCTCTATGGTTATAAGATAAGTAAGTAGTAAAACGTAAGGCGTCTCTTTATTACAACAGTAGGTATAAATGTATGATTTTTTTTAAATACCACGACGGTGGCAAACAATCATACGGCCCGCCTGATGGTAAGCAGTTACCGTAACCTATGGACGCTTGCAACCCCAGAGGATGCACATGCGCGTTGCCTACCCTTGAATATTTCTTTATTGCTCCTTTCGGTTTGAATGGTTATTTATTACCAATTCCCTTTGCGTCGTTAAGTAGCGTATCACATTTTTTGTGAGTAAAATTGACGAATACGATGTGCTTTTTCTTTAAAAAACCGCTAAATAGTTTACTTTGCTGTTTGCTGGTTTAATTGACTGCGTAGTTTATCATTTATGGTCATCATAAATTAACAAATTTGTTAAGCTCATTGCAAGATGTTTCAGAACTCGTGAAGTAATGACATTCTTTCTGCACTTGCATCAGAATGTGATATTTCTGATATTGAAGTTTACACTGCGAGAATAGTCAAACGACATGCAGTCCGCGTCCGGTCCGCTCTATCACTAGTTACATACCTCTGAACCCAGAGGTTCAGGGTTTGGACGCACATTAGTGTAGGTACAGCCGCCTCAGTGGTGAGGGTATGGCGGCGTGTTGCATTTCAAGCTTCCAAGGGATTTTAGAGCAGCATGTTTGCTATGGGCGCGTGGCCGAACGCACCGATCGCCGCCACTCAGTTTGCAACTATCACTGGGACTACGGGTTGGGCTATACGGTCATGTCTGATAATATGGATACATTTAATGTGATCAAACCATGTATTCAAGACTTTATAGATGTAATAGAGTCGTGGCTACATATTTTCGTCACATTAAATCTATCCATATTTTCAGACGTGACTGTACAAACACATGTTTGTTGGACTACGTGGCTTTGTTTGTAGAGGCCGTACGGTTTGTGTTTGTACCTACAGGTTACTGTGTTAGTGTACCTTTGTAATACGATCCGAATCCAATTTAATTTGATTAAGTAATTAACCTATAGACCTGAATCGTAAGATTTGAATAATAAACGAAACAATTGATCTTATAAGTCTTGATGCTGAATTAACATTTAATGTTATATCTTCTCTTCAGATCTATTTGTGTAAACAAGTTGGAAATGTTGGAATAAAAATATCTCTGTATTACGTCGCGTGTGGTTTCATTCATTACTTAGTCTAATTTCTACTAAGTACATGTAGTTCTAATTCTTCTTGAATAAGATAATCTTCTACCTACGTTATTTTTATGATAGGTAAGTACAGTCAAGTGCAAAAATACGTATCGAAAAAATCGTCTCATAAATATGGTACTACGCACTTATTACAACGCAATAAGATACTATGGGACATATTTTTGAGTAAGATGAGTACACCCATATTTTTACACATGACTGTACATAACTATAAATTAAAATCCTCATATATCATGAAAATTTTAAATAATGACAATACTTACTTGAAATTTGTAATAACTGATTTTTAAGAAACCTATAGCTAAGATCAATTTCTTGTTTTATGTGAGCCTGTATGTGTAACTTGAATTGTAGTTCTTGAAAAGGATATATTTTTCTATTTGAATGAAAAAAAAATTACTCTTGAGAGTAGTAAGTATGCACGTAGGTAGCTTGTATGTTAGTTAAATAAATAGAAAATATATTTTAGGACAATTTTACAAAAAACCGACCTAGTCCCACAGTAAGCTCAATAAAGCTTGTTTTGTGGGTAATATTAGACGACGATATGTACCTATATAATAGATAGATATATACTTAAATACATCCATAATTCAGGTACACATATCTGTAATAAACACACAAATAAATGACCTTACCAGGATTCGAACCCGGGACCTCCTGCTTCGTAGGCAGGGTCACTACCGACAGGGCTAGGAAGCTGTTAAGTTTGCAACCGACGACGTGATATAAAAATAAAGTGTCGGATTCTGCGTGTTTTAAATATTCACACAGCAACGGAGCTACTTATGGATTGACGTGGGTTTTTACGGAGTTTATGGGCCAATACGTGATATAGGCTACTCAGGCTTTTTCCGGAAAAATCCACGGTTCCCGAGGGAGGCAAGGGATGAGCGCTAAGTTATGCTGCCCATGTGAGCGACCGCAGTCGCTATTTTTATTTAGTGTTTTTAGACACAGGTTTATATAGTTAGGTATTTGTACGAAAAGATAAGTTAATTTGTATTGCCATGCTAACGTAATAAGCTATGGACATTACGAACAATCCAAAGGTTTAAAGTCCCTGTGATAAACATATCATTAGTATGGTAAACATATCCCTATGTCTACTATAATACTATACCTAGAAAGAACATTAGGTAAGTACTTACGCCACCCGCACTCAGCTCGCAAATGTCTTAGAATTAATGCGATTCTTTGGTACCCTTATTGGGTTCGACATACGGCATATTACGATAAATTCTTCAGATTTGTGTAAGTATTCACATAAATATCGCTGTCGGGGGTCCGAAAGCGGTCACGATATTGAGCAGGAAGTAGAAATATTTTGTTGCGTGTATAAGTATGTCACATAAATCCATCACGAAGGGTTATAGGTAAACATGACGCGAACCGTGATCAAACTTTTTTGTTGGAACCAAATTTTTACAATAACATGCTCTTTTTGTGGCGTTTGGAAGTATGTCAGCAGCCCAAATATAATATTAGGCCAAGAAAATCGCACACTTTTGCATCGTACTCGCTAACTGCTCCCGTACATTTACTCGTACCTACGTAGTATGAAGTGCAGTGCGCGAGCGATGTGGAAATAAGTAGTGCGCTATTGAAGCACATTCGCGGCGCATTATCCACAGTTTTTGTCGCATCTTGGGAACGACTGGAATTCTAGATAAATGTTCTCAACACTACCAAGTTTCTAAGTTAATTTTAATAACTTTCAGTTAGACGTTAGCGACGACGACCCCGAGACCGTGTCAGTCCGCCTGCTGGAGATGCTGGGCAGTGTCAAGTACCGGCCGCCACCTGGCGAGGACCCGCCACGGTTCCGCACGCAGCTGCTGGCGGGGGACGCCCATACCGTCCACCATGTGCTCTACTGGCTGCTAGCCAACAAGGAACACGTCACCAATACCGCTTACCTCGCTAAGTATGACTTCTGGATTCATTTTTAGGGTTCCGTAGTCAACTAGGAACCCTTATAGTTTCGCCATGTCTGCCCGTCCGTCCGTCCGTCCGTCCGCGGATAATCTCAGTGACCGTTAGCACTAGAAAGCTGAAATTTGGTACTAATATGTATATCAATCACGCCGACAAAGTGGTAAAATAAAAAGTGAAATTTTTTTTTTTATTAGGGTACCTCCCCTATACGTAAAGTGGGGAGTGATTTTTTTTTTCATTTCAACCCTAACGTGTGACATATTATTGGATAGGTATTTAAAAATGAATTGGGGTTTCCTATAATCATTTTTCGATAATGTAAATATTTTCGGAAATAATCGCTCCAGAAGTAAAAAAATATGCGTCCCCCCCCCTCTAACTTTTGAACCATAAGTTTTAAAAATATGAAAAAAATCTCAAAAGTAGAACTTTATAAAAACTTTCTTGGAAAATTATTTTGAACTTGATAGGATGAATAGTTTTTGAAAAAAAAATACAAAATAATTTCTGAACTAAGTTTGTAATTTAACCGTATAAGCAGGTGTTTATTGTACCTGTAATTTCTACAAAATTACAATGAAATGACGTGCTTTCAAATAAAGTAAAAACGGTGAAAATCGGTTCACGCAATAAAGAATTATCCCATAAAAATCATCTTCCATACTTTATGCTCGCGCGCAATAGTTTACTCAATTTGCCGATAGATGTCGCTGTACATGGAACTCTCATATCATATCCTACATGGCGGTGTTATTAACTCTTAAGTGGGGACACTTACTGTGACGGACGGAAAACTACGGAACCCTACAGTGAGCGTGGCCCGACACGCTCTTGGCCGGTTTTTATATATATACTACCATATAAAATTTGCGTAGGCTCAATATCTGGGGTCACGGCAGTGCCCCCGCCAAGCCGAGCAAAACAAACGCAATACAAAGGCTCGGCCGTACCATCCTTTTTCCGAAGCCATTTAGGCCATTTTCGACCCCCTCCCTCTAATTCTGTTGTCGATAAAGCTAGCAGTCTGAAATTTCTGTGAACAAAAAGAGGCCAGAACACAAGGAAAATATTCCCAAGATCATTGAATTTCAACATATACTTTATGCATTGTTGCAAGTCAAAGTTCCTTAATTTTGTCACTGACTCGCTGATTCACGATCATCGTATATCTAAGGTACTTCTAGCAGTCCTACAAGCTCCAAATTTTAAACACTTTCTTAGTGTTTAGGCTAAGCCACTGGAAATCTAAACTTGCCACAATATCAGTCAGATTGTCTAGTTTTTACAAGCCACACAGTTAACATTCTAAATCCCATATGCGACGATGTAATTTTTTCTGTTGCAATTTTTTTTTACACTGCATAATTACTTAATTAGATAGTATAGATTAGGTACTTACAAAAAGGAATGAGATACCATCCAAAATATTATATTTACAAAAATGTCAGTCTCGTAACGCAGTTCTCCTACTGCAAAAAGTATTGAGATCTATGTAATGTAAAACCAAGCCGGTATGCCGGAGTTTACTAACAACATGTCATTGTGATCCTCTAAATATTAAATATTTATATATTTTTATTATATTTTTATAATAAATAGAATATATTTTATAAAAATTATAAGTTTAAGCCCTATGTGTCTGCCTGTGTATCTTTCTGTGCCACCGTAGCGCTAAAACGGTTGAAACGACTTTTAATGCGTTTTATTTTTTAAATTTGTGAGCAGTTTTTCTAGCGAGTGATCTTATTATATAATCTGTGTGATCATAAACGTGTTTTATAACAAGTGGTTTAGCTGTTTCGGAGGTTTCCTTTTTTTATTTATAATAGTTATCGTTTGTAACAAATTACATGTATCTATTATAAGATTTATAAGTAAAAAGTAATACTTAGATTACAAGTCTATTGTGACCGTGTAAACATCGCTAACCTAGCGTTTGTCAACTAAGATGGCAAACAATTGTATTCCCAGCCTGATTAATGGTAGGCAGACAATTGCACAGCGCCATAAGGGTTCGTTTAAAAAGTTACGGAACTCTAAAAAGCACAGTAGACGATGCTAGAATCAATTTGTTATACCGACTGAGGTGTGTAGCGGTTAAGTTGTTGTTTAGGTACAGTAAAGGCACATTAAATGAAGGTCACTAGCTAATTTAAAAGAGTGTTTTGTAATGCGTGTTCATTTGGATCTATTTAAGTTTTTACAAACAGGTTATTTAGCCGTCAAAAGTTGGATGTATATATAAGTTTTCATAACGGCATGACGCACTTACATGAAAATTTTACAATACAATTATTATAGACTAGACAAGGTGATGATGATGAATGATGATTTTGTTTGATTTTCTAACTAGGTACTTAAGTATAGGTTTTTCATCAGCATACTGATTCTTATTCTTACCTAAGTATAATTTTTTGTTGAGGTTCTGAAAGTGGAAAGTAGGTAGGTATCTCGTTCATATTTTATCGATACTTAGTTAAATATAATTAAAAAGATGGTCAATAAAGCAAAACATTAATGAATGTATTTGCAATAATTCTTAAAGTATAAATTACATATATTGTATCTTAATTATTAACTGAAATAAATCTAAACACTAAAGTAAGCCAACACAAAACAAAATTAAAATAAGCACTGTTAAGTACACCTACAAGCATTAACTAATTATCTCTCCCAGAAACCCACCCGCGATCCTCCAGACGCAAAGGTGCCCATCAAGGTGTATTAAAATATAAACGTTGAGTACAGATTTCGGGTAATATTGTCTGTCTGTTATAGCCTGTGTTATAGGTAGATGTTAGCAGGCTACTTGCAATAGTTATAACAAAATAAAGGAGAGTCCCTTGATGCTTATTATAGTTACGCTGGTTAAAAATGTTACCTATCAACCTTTATCAACCAGGTCGTAAAAATAGATCGATTGGCCCACCATTCATCAATATCGGCTGTCGTTACGCTACGGTGGAAACACACGCAATGAGAATAGAAATATACGTTCATAGGTTGCTAAAATAATATCCTTCCCTTAACTTTCATACCTCAACCTCAATAGTTAAACAGCAAGATTACCTACACGGACGGATTGAAAACTTACATTCTACCTAACCTACATTAGCTACAGTCAATGTCTATCTACTTCCTATTATAAATATAGGTCACTGATTTAAACTTTCACGGTTTTTACACATATCTATTTGTAATAACGGGACTTAACCGCGTATATATTTCTAAAAATTACCTTCGACGTTTCGAGGACGACATTGTCCCCGTGGTCCCGAAGAAAGACTTTCTTCGGGACCACGGGGACAATGTCGTACAAATAGATATAAATATAGGTATTACAATAACCTAGTTAATTTCATAGATAGCGTTGCGGTTATCTAACATTTAATTCTAAAACATCTTTTTGTCATAAGTAAATAAAAAAAAAAAAGCCCAAACCGAATACAGAACCTCCTCCTTCTATGAAATTGAAGTCGGTTAAAAAGTGCACGTACCTACTTCGAAAATTTTGCTATAAAATTTAAGAAAACGGATTACAATTTTATTATCAAAATGGAATTAAAGGCGAAATCGTCTGTGTTGCAAGAATTTTTCGCTAAGACGCAATTTTTTTTTAGATATCTGAAGATACCAGATATACCAACCGACGTAGCGCATAATAACACGATCCAAGATTTGCTGGACCTTTACCAGAATCTGATAGACGAATTCAAGGAGGTTCACAAGCGCACCAGGATGTTACAGAAGGAGAATGCGTCTGAAATCATTAATGACATCAAGGAGATGGCAGTGGAACGAGACATAGGTAACTAACTATACGAGTATAACTAGACCACACAGCAAATTATTATAAATAATGATAAGTTTTGTGGACTACGAAGTGCCATACTACAAGTACACACCTGCGCCAGTTCTCGAAAGTGGTCGTGCCACGCTCTATTGGTATCGATCTTGATATTGTGCTAAAGATCGATCGCAACGCCGGGCCACGCCTGTCCACATTACCGTCCCATGTGACGAGAACCTTGTGAAGGCCGAGAAGGATAAGTCCAGCACTTATAGACTTGGCTCACGAGGTAACCGCCATGTGGGAGGTTGATTCGGCGATTATTGTACCGATAGTCGTCTCTGCGAACGGTCTCATAGCGAAGAGTATCGACCAACATCTTGGCAGACTTTCGCTACGGGGTTGTGGTTGGATCAAGTCTCAGATTCAGAAGGCGGTAATCTTGGACACGGCGCGCATAGTCCGAAGGTTCCTCTCTGCGGCCCTGACCACCGGCAGCCTGGGCCTTGCTCCGTTGCCGGCGGCACTCTAGGTTCGGTTTTTAGGGTTCCGTAGTCAACTAGGAACCCTTATAGTTTCGCCATGTCTGCCCGTCCGTCCGTCCGTCCGTCCGCGGATAATCTCAGTGACCGTTAGCACTAGAAAGCTGAAATTTGGTACTAATATGTATATCAATCACGTTGACAAAGTGGTAAAATAAAAAGTGTAATTTTTTTTATTATTAGGGTACCTCCCCTATACGTAAAGTGGGGAGTGATTTTTTTTTTCATTTCAACCCTAACGTGTGATATATTGTTGGATAGGTATTTAAAAATGAATAGGGGTTTACTAAAATCATTTTTCGATAATGTAAATATTTTCGGAAATAATCGCTCCAGAAGTAAAAAAATATGCGTCCCCCCCCCTCTAACTTTTGAACCATAAGTTTTAAAAATATGAAAAAAATCTCAAAAGTAGAACTTCATAAAAACTTTCTAGGAAAATTATTTTGAACTTGATAGGATGAATAGTTTTTGAAAAAAAATTACAAAATAATTTCTGAACTAAGTTTGTAATTTAACCGTATAAGCAGGTGTTTATTGTACCTGTAATTTGTACAAAATTACAATGAAATGACGTGCTTTCAAATAAAGTAAAAACGGTGAAAATCGGTTCACGCAATAAAGAATTATTCCATAAAAATCATCTTCCATACTATAAGCTCGCGCGCAATAGTTTACTTAATTTGGCGATATATGTCGCTGTACGTGGAACTCTCATATCATATCCTACATGGCGGTGTTATTAACTCTTAAGTGGGGACACTTACTGTGACGGACGGAAAACTACGGAACCCTACACTGAGCGTGGCCCGACACGCTCTTGGCCGGTTTTTTATAAGATGTTTATGTTTTATATTGTTTTTTGTACGTTGTATTCTATTTTCTTTTATATTAAAATTGTAAAAAATCCTATAGTTCATTTTATTTGAGATTAGAAAAAAGTTGACAGAACGATGTACAGGGTTCTTTATCAGGCAAGATACATGTCATATCTGTCAAAGTGCCTACGCCGTCATTAAACATACTAAATATATTTGTATTTATACTCGTAGTAAAGCCATGCCTACGTATTTGTAAATGTTATATTGAGTATTTAACAATATTTTGATAGTAATTATATGTTGGAATTATTTTATTTTTAACATTTTTAATGTTCTTGTAAATTTTGCACAATAAAAAACCTATAGAAGAAGAGGTTCGAGACGGATGGTTAGATTTTTAAATATTTTCTCGCGTCATCTGTCATCGTATCTCTCAGACATATCTGGATAGTTTTAAATGTTTAAGCTTATTGTGATTCTTATTTAAGTAAAGGTATTTGCTTGTTCTATTAGTGTGCGAATGGTTGGAGGGTTATGGAGCAATCAGAGGCAGGCCCGAGTGGCATACAACATCAAAAGCCACCTCGTAGTCCAACAAATCTTTTACCATCACCTAAGACAATTGTTTTATTATTTAGTATTATATAATAAAACGATTAAATATCGTTTAGAAGAACTTTTGTTTACGAAATTTTATTAATTAGTGCATATTATCATTGTCAATTAAATAATTTTCGTGAATACTGATAAAGAACTAGACGTTAAGTTTCCGTTTTAGAACGTACATGCGTCACTGTCAGTTTTTAAATTTTCACGTATCTCTTACGTGATAATCAAAACGAAATTGTGTTTTTATTGTTGTGTTGGATTATTTAATCTGCAAATTGTTATTATTTATTCATAAATATGAACTCTTAATTATGTTAACTAATCGTTTGTTGGTGTGCTTGCAGTGTGTTTAAATTGAACATTTAGAACAGGTTGGCAACTACTGTTTCTATGTTTACTCAATTTCTAATCTCAAAAAAAACGAAGTATAATCTAAGACAGAATACTAATAATGTTATAAGTTTGACCGTTATGTGTATCTGTGGAACCATAGCGCTAAAACAGTGGAACCGATTTTTTATATATTTGAAAGCAGGTTTTCTAGCGAGTGAATTTTGACATGTTTTACTAAAACCATTCTTTCTCAATTTATAATAGTTATGGATTGTTATTTCTATGTAGAAATTGTACTATGCAAATTATAACCTGAAACATACAAAAAATGTGACCATACGGTTAAGGCGCTGTCGAGATCGCAGAGACGCTGTTTTAATTCCAACCTTGGGCACCGGAGGTTTTGGTATTTTTTTAGGGTTCCGTAGTCAACTAGGAACCCTTATAGTTTCGCCATGTCTGCCCGTCCGTCCGTCCGTCCGTCCGCGGATAATCTCAGTGACCGTTAGCACTAGAAAGCTGAAATTTGGTACTAATATGTATATCAATCACGCCGACAAAGTGGTAAAATAAAAAGTGGATTTTTTTTTATTAGGGTACCTCCCCTATACGTAAAGTGGGGACTGATTTTTTTTTTCATTTCAACCCTAACGTGTGATATATTGTTGGATAGGTATTTAAAAATGAATAGGGGTTTACTAAAATCATTTTTCGATAATGTAAATATTTTCGGAAATAATCGCTCCAGAAGTAAAAAAATATGCGTCCCCCCCCCTCTAACTTTTGAACCATAAGTTTTAAAAATATGAAAAAAATCTCAAAAGTAGAACTTTATAAAAACTTTCTAGGAAAATTATTTTGAACTTGATAGGATGAATAGTTTTTGAAAAAAAATACAAAATAATTTTTGAACTAAGTTTGTAATTTAACCGTATAAGCAGCTGTTTATTGTACCTGTAATTTCTACAAAATTACAATGAAATGACGTGCTTTCAAATAAAGTAAAAACGGTGAAAATCGGTTCACGCAATAAATAATTATTCCATAAAAATCATCTTCCATACTTTGAGCTCGCGCGCAATAGTTTACTTAATTTGCCGATAGATGTCGCTGCACGTGGAACTCTTATATCATATCCTACATGGCGGTGTTATTAACTCTTTAAGTGGGGACACTTACTGTGACGGACGGAAAACTACGGAACCCTACACTGAGCGTGGCCCGACACGCTCTTGGCCGGTTTTTTATTTCTTGTACTATACGACACCTATTTCAGTGTAGGTATACATAGCAAACGACTTCCTTTTTCAGTAAAAGCTGCACTCGACCTGTGAAAGTGTTGAGCACTTAGATCTTAAACCTTGTCATTCTAAGAGGAAGAACTTCGCTTTTAACGTTGTGATATTTAACATTTGAAATTTATTATAACGGAGTATGTATAGTTCATGGAAATGGGTGTTGCCTTACATCATCACATCATCAGGCTGATAGTTGACTTTTTAAATTTGTGATTAAATTCTTATGTTAGATAAGAGTTTCCGACCTCAGAATCTCACCATTTCAATGTATCAAGTAGGTACTCAACGAGTGTGGTCGATCCCTAGCTTCTACTAATGAGTTTTTCGTAACTTATGAACCCGGAAAATGTCACTTGATATAATAATAAATACAGTTCTTTATTGACAGGTATACACCCATATTCAATATAAAAGTAAAATTAAATTAAAATAACAATAACAACACGAATAAAAAAAATATTTGGATGCCTATCTGTATCTATACTAATCACAAAAGTCACAGATAGGAAGAGGTTATTTCCTGTTCCTCTCACGGTGCACGGAAATATAGTGTTTAAGTATATATGGGGTTATACGGAGAATAACGTTTAGTTACTAGATGTTCGTGGGCGATTACAAATATTTCCCAGTCTCTTTTCGGTGAAGGAAACCATCTTGAGAAAACCGGATCTAACACCCACCTAAGTATACTCTCTGGGTTAGAAAGCCAAATGGCAGTGAACAGCAAATGGCTTGCGTAAAATTTAGTACCTTCGCTAATTTTCCGACTTAGGTTGACGAACGGACCCCAGGCTCCTTTGAGCCATGGCATAAGGACAACAAAGCTAGGAAGATGAAGGTAATGACACAGCTAAGGCTATGCTTGCAGCCCGGTCAGTCGCCGTTGCAGCCCCATACTTCTTTATTTTCTGCAATGCTTTCTTTAATATTGTTTTTATCCTAAATTCCTAAATTATAGTTTAAACTAACATTATCCACTAACACCTTAGTGACTCCGTATCTTAGACATTGAACATAACGTGAATTAGAAGAAGATAACATTAGAAGTGTAGCAGGAAATTAAGTTATATAAGAAAATGTAATCTCTTCCTATCCAGTAATCAGGCGTAACTAATTGGTTATTAACATCAAATCAAATTGAAGGAAATATGTAGGCCGGTACACGTAGTTATATAAATAACACGAATACGGAGATAAATAGTTCTGGAAGTTACGATAATATTAAAATTACATTTCGGGCCGCTTGGTTAAATGTAGTAAACGTGAAAAGGTTATTTACCTAATCATATAACTATAATGTGATTTTAGACAAAGCGTAGGCGGGTCATTCTTCTTTTTTGCCGACAAACCTATCCCACATTCAAACAAGTGTCTGGTTTAAAATTTGTGAAAATGTTTTGACCTATATAAATACATAGCAGATTCTATGAAATCACATGAACTAAATTTATTTCACCTAATCATTACAAGAGATCGCCACAGACTCGATCTGATCAGATCGCCACTGTCGCTCAGCTCAAAACCTGGCAGACCTCGTCGGCGATATGGCCGGACGCTGCATAGAATCGGGATGATTTGAAAACCCGGGGGAAGACTTTGTCCAGCAGTAGGACATTACAGGCTCCTAATAAATAATTAAAAACAATCTGGCGACTGTCTTGACCTTGAGTGTATTTTAACATAGATTATTACATACTTATTTATAAAAAAACAGGTTAATTAAAATGTTGCCTCAGCTGAGAAGGGCCAATATTTTCTGAAAAATATAAATGTGTTACCAAAAACAAAAAGAAACGTTTATTAGTCCTGTTTAAATATGTAGTTATGTACTCGTAGTTTTAAGTTCTACGGTTATAATTTTAATTATTTTCGCAAATCGAAATAATCAAGGTAATCTTCATTTCATTAGCGTTAAAAAAGAAGAACGACCTAGATAAGGCTGCGTAGCGGATCTGCCAAATTCAAATACCTATTAATGGTACCGAAGTCAGCTGAATCAAGATTTGTTTTTCTATAATTATTTGAAAATTTGTTTAAGAATTTCTACCTATTTATTAGTAAATTCATCATTCTCCGTTTCTCCTCGCTCCTGCCGTAAGTTTTGTTATATGCCCTCCATCATACATTCGACTTTGACTTTTGACATATTCTTGGTTTGAGTTCAATCAAGACCTATCTTTTTTTTACATTTTTATCGTTCTTGTCGTTTTAACGAAAAAATTCCTTGGAAACTCAACTTCATACCGTTCAATAGATCAATACTGTGGGACTTTGTTGAATCAAGTTTCTGGGCCCGATTTAGAGGGCATTGGCTTAAGCAAGCTGATGGCCTCATAACCATCGTGGATCATCTCCAAATATTGTCAAAATAATATTGGAAGATCGGATTATCAAACAAAACTTGCAAACCGTTTCTTTTAGTGATTGTAGGATTTCTCCATTGAAAAGTAACTAATGCCAGGTAACTGATACCACTTCGCTTCGACTAAATTCCTGGTACGCTAGATATTTATAGACACGTGTACATTCTCATAATTTTATGAAAATTGCAAAGAAATTGCCTTTCAGTGGTATAATGTTGGGTAACAAGTTGTGTTGGAAATTTGTGCACAAAAATTTGCAAGTTTCGTCAACACGTAGGTTTCATGTTTTTGACATCGCTTTGGCGCGTAAATAATTTTGGCGTTCACTTTAAAAAAAAATTTTATAATATGAGAATTCGTTTAAAAAAACTTCGTAATTCTGACAATTTTAATGGTGGAGTGTATATACAGTGTGGAAAGATAAGTCGGGCCCTGGAGGGAAACTACCTTAAAACGTTGAGATAGCTCAATTCACTGGAAGAAAACATTCTTTATTTTTTTTAAAGGGGCATAACTGCATTTACAATTTTTTGGAAAATAGTACAGTTTACAAAAAAAATATTTATTTTGTAATTTTTGCCATAAATATTTTTTATAACAATTGATGCTAATCGATCCTATTTCCAACAAGGATAAAAACTTCTTAATACCAACCAAGTTTAGGGCACAAGAGAACCCATAAATAATAATAATAATATTTTTCATACAATTAGTATGGAAGAAAGTGAAAATTGAAAAAAAAAAACTTTGAATGCAGTTTTAGTTTTTAGGAAAAATAAAAGAATGTTTCCTTTCAGCGAATTGAGCTATCTCAACGTTTTAAGGTAGTTTCCCTCCAGGGCCCGACTTATCTTTCCACACTGTATATAAAGTAGGCTAGAAAGTGTTCAAGAATAAGCCCTCTGAATTGAGCAAATCCGTTACGCATTAGGCCTTATTATGTATTGTGTTTTAAGCTTCAGTAATTTATTGACAGTGATTAAGCGATTAGAGACCGTGCAAGTTAATCTCATAGACATTGGGAACAAGGAAGACCTGATGAATATTAGCAAAGCTCTAAGGGTTCAGCAGGAAATGACGAGCACATTGGAGCACCAGGTAATTACTACAAACACTACGATATTAACCAGTCACTTCATTAACATTTTTGATTTTTGGACCCTTTTGTCTAGGTAATATGGGTGATGGTTGCATACTAGACGCTACCAGTGTTATGTGAGTGATTAATTATTTGCTAATTGCCTATTAAGTTCAGAATATGTGCCTTTTACCTATGTCGAACATGTTTCTCTGTTCATTAAATCAGCGAAATTCAGAATTGCACAACACTATTTGCGGTTTAAACGATCTTTTATTGGTTTTGCCTCGCAACAAAGAGTAAATTGCAGCTGTTTACGTTCGCGGTCAGTATCCGAATGTAGGTATAAATAAAGTGGGTACTTTATAAGGAAGTTCTATGGAATTATCTGCCGTCAACCCTTACAAACGTGATTTTTCTATAAATCGTCAAACCAGAACAAAATACAAAAATTATTGATAAGTTACATTCAGATTTTTTTCTAGCTTTTCTAAACTGTTGATTAATAATACTTGTGTATAAACTTTAATTTTTTTCACGATAAGTATTTTTTTTAGTACGAAACACAACAAGCTCAGTTGAAGGCCGCATCGGACCAATTGAAAAGGTATTTGAATGTCATACATGGCCAAAGCGCAGCGCCGAAAACGGTTAATGACGTCATCAAGCATCTGAACGAAGAGATTCAGGTAAGGGTTGATTGTAAATACATACCTATCTTCTGGCTTTTAGAGTTGGGGGTGACAGTCGGCACCCTATTACTTAGGGGGCGTCCATTAATCGCGTCATATTGTTTAGGTGGGGGAGGGGGTCAAGAAAAAATCACCAATGATCACTACAGGGGGGAGGGGGGTCTGGACACATATCACGTGTGATTTTTTTGTTCCTTGTGCTATCTGTATTATGGTCAATAAAATAAAAATTATCAACTTTTAAATTAATCAATCAGTCAAAAGCAGAGTAAAATTGCACTAGCAATGATTGTAAATATTTTTTAATGGCATTTGATATATTATTTTCTGAAGAAGGATTTTAGGGTTCCGTAGCCAAAGTGGCAAAAACGTAACCCTTATAGTTTCGTTATGTCCGTCTGTCCGTCCGTCGGTCCGTATATCACAGCCATTTTACTCGGAAACTATAAAACGTATATCTTAATAAATATTTAAATATAAGGTGTGTTTTTGTATGCCGCTACTTAGTTTTGTAGTAAAATTGCTGAAAAAGATATTTTAAGGAGGGGCACTACTATACATGTAGTTTCATTTGTTTACCCTTTACGTGTACGAACGTTACGTAAGTAGGTTCACGTGTTAGAAAACTGTACTTATTTTAGTTAGCAAAAAATTACACGTCATATTGGACAGGGGGGGGGGAGGGGTCCTGCAAATATCACCAAAGATCACCATGGGGGAGGGGGGGTCTAAAACAAGCCAAAAACGTATGACGCGATTAATGGACACCCCCTTAGCTTATACTTGTTCATCTGTATGCCGCTACAGCCACTTGGCCGTCATAATCGCACCCTTTGGTTTGATTTTTTAAATTGTTTAAATTCAGTGCTTTTAGTACTTAAGTATACTGCACCAAGCTCTTAAAAATTTATGACAAGATCAGCTACTTTTCATGCTTTCTTTCAAATGGAAGCTAAGCTACTTCGACTATTGAGGTTTGTGTTTTTTTTTTATGTACAGTCAAGTGTAAAAATATGGGTGTACTTACTCATCTTACTCAAATATATGTCCCAGTATCTTTATTCCGTTGTAATAAGTGCGTAGTACCATATTTATGAGACGATTTTTCGGTACGTATTTTTGCACTTGACTGTACCAAATAGGTAATAATACTATTAGTATTTAAATGACACTGCATCGACATTAACATTATAAATATTACAGGCAACAGGCAACCTTTCCGATAATCTTTTAATTAATATTTCCGAGCTAATGGAGTCCAATAGGTGGTCTGAATTTAATTTATATAACCCAGTTCCGGAAAAATCTTTTTGCTTTCGCTTTATGAGATGCGCGTACTAATTGAATTGAATTTATGAATATTTTCATAGCTGAACGGCTACCTCGTGAAGGAGAAATTGCCGCAAGAGGCTGCGCACTTGCAGAAAGAGCTGAATATTATGCAAACTATAGCGACGGAGCAACATCCCACTAGGTCGGATTTAATGGCTGTACAAGACAAGGTAAAATTGTTTGTAGTTTCCTCGTTTTGCATAATTGGGGTTTATGAAAATATAAAATGTTTGCAGGGTTTTTGTGTGCAGTAAAGCTTTATAATGTCCTTTGTTCTGTTGAATTAATCGTAACTGGAAGTTTTCTTCTTGAATTTAAAGACACAGTTTACTAAGTTTAGGTTTTTTTTGTGTGCGTATTTCTTAAGGTCTTATAAAATTTAACGATATTATTTTAGATAGCCGTGGTAAACAGCGAAATCGAGCAGCTCGTGCAACGTCGCCTGGCGTCCTCGACGCCGCAAGAGGACAAGCTAGCGCCGTTTCGGCAGCAGGCGGCGGTGATCCGGCGCAACAAGGACGCCAGCGCCGCGCGCGCCGATGAGTTGGCTGCCTCCTTGCGTGAGCACGAGGCCACCCTAGCTGACCTGCAGTCTCAGGTATAAGCAACGTCGCCTGAGGGACAAGCTGGCAACATTTCGGCAGCAGGCGGCGGTGATCCGGCGCAACAAGGACGCCAGCGCCGCGCGCGCCGATGAGTTGGCTGCCTCCTTGCGCGAGCACGAGGCCACCCTAGCTGACCTGCAGTCTCAGGTATAAGCAACGTCGCCTGAGGGACAAGCTGGCAACATTTCGGCAGCAGGCGGCGGTGATCCGGCGCAACAAGGACGCCAGCGCCGCGCGCGCCGATGCTGGCTGCCTCCCGACCACGAGGCCACTCGAACTGACTTACAATCTCAGGTACAGTCTTTAGCTTTTAAACTGAGCTTTGCATTTCATTATTGTACCTAGATCTACTAAGAATTGAATTTGTGATAACACAATAGCCAGAAGTCATAATCATGCGCTCTGCTGGACTGTGAGCATACGCCATTAGTCCAATTTAATAGTAGATTGTACACCAAGGGGATAAAGCACTGTTTTATGTCACGGGCGCGATATTGAATCCCGAACGGAACGAAGGACTGCAGACTTTACTCCCGAGCGCAGCGAGGGGGTTATGAGTTAATTCCCGAGCATAGCGAGGGAATTAAGACTGAGTCCTGAGTGCAGTGAGGGGTTTAAGCGCGCCCGTGACATAAACAGCTTTATCCCCGAGGAGTATACTCTACTTTTCTCACCTCTTGTGAGACAATAAAATAGTTAAGGCTACTACTAGAAACGGATTTTTATTAGGGTCCCGTAGACAAATGGCAAAAAACGGAACCCTTATGTATTTGTCATGTCTGTCTGTCTGTCTGTCTGTCTGTCCGTCAGTATGTCACATCCATTTTACTTGGAAACTATACGACGTATCTGAATAAAATTTACACATAAGGTGTATTTTGTATGCCGCTACTTAGTTATGTAGTTAAATTTGAAAAAACAAAAATTTTAGGGGGGGGGCTCCATACATGTAACTAAATAAAAAATGAAAAAAATTTAACTAAATATCAACATGTGACACATCAATCGATAGGTCTTTAAAAATAACATTGAGATTTCTTTGACCATTTTTTGATTAAGTGAATATTTTCTGAAATAATCGCTTCGACAGTCAGAAAAATTTTGTCCCCCCCCTGTAACTTTTGAACCGTAAGTCCAAAAAATATGAAGAAATTTGAGGAGATGCGCCTTATCATACTTTCTACGAAAATTGTTTTGAACATTATCGGTTCAGCCTTTTTTGAGTTATCTCCAAGAAACTTCCTCCATAGGCATCAGATACGACCTTTTGGTATTAGTTTGGTCCTTATTCCATTGAATGTACGGAATCCTCCTATGCGTGGTCCGACACGCACTTGGCCGGTTTTTTAAAGTAAATCAAAAGTATAAATTGATTCTTGATACATTAGTCCATTTAATTCGAATTTTATCTTCTATTTTTATAGAACCTGCAGTTTTACTCCGTATACATATGACACTCGCGGCATTTGTTTTTGGTATTTAAAATTGAGGTGGCCAGCGCGAGTTTCAAATCAGTTCGACGACGCGGCGGAGCGGGCCCGTGCACCGTGCGGACTACGAAATTTGACTTTAAGCACATAACAATAAGAACTATGGGAAGTGAAATCACATTATTAACCAGCGGGTTATAATAAGATTTAGTACAACATTATAACCCGGCTAAAGCCAAGGGCTATAATGATTTGCTTTCGGTCAGGTTTGCGTGATATATAATTTAGCATTGTCGAGCAGGTGGTGTGAAAATATAATTATCGAACGAGCGGAGCGTAAGCGAAGTGAAGTTCTTTCAAACAACTTCGGCTACCAAGACGTCTGAGCATTTCGATGGCTTTTTGATTTTAAATAATTGTTCCGCGATAACTTTAGTAACGTTTTTCTGATCTTTATCAAATTTGTTGGGGTTGTAGCAGAGATACATATAATTTGAGAGTTTGTATATGAGCAGGATCGATCAAAGGGTTGTAGAATTAGACGGCGAAAAAAAAACTTCAGAAGGGTCTTTTTATATTGGTAATATCGTTTGCAAGTAAATCGCGAGGTTTCAGTTCGAGGCGGGCTACTAGTTATCTTTTTTTAATATTATTTTCTGGTTAGATCAATATAAAGTTGATATTTTAATATAAATTAATATAGTTCTATGAATCCTTGCTGTTTTATGACCGCTGTATGTTGTTTTAAATAGGAAGCGTAAGCATTGTAAGCAATAAAGGAAAACATTAAATGTGTCTCTAAATGTGGCGTTCCATAGCTAAAAGGTCCTTATGTTCGAGTTTGAGTTATTAAGCATAGATCTTAAATCTATGTTAAATACGCTTCCTAATATAATAAAAAAATCCAACCACCAAAAAATTACATATAATAAGGGCCATTTAGGTATTGAACGCCACAAATTACCTCTTATATAATAATATAATATGTTAGCCTATATACGTCGCACTAAAGCGGCCTAAAGCGGGTTGGGGACTTCACATACTCGTACAGTCACCGGCAATAGTATCATCCTACACGAAAGCCGCAAAAATATGTGACACGCTCTTATTTGTAGGGCCATAAGAGCGTGTCACATATTTTTGCGACACCTTTGAATTTCTCCGCAGATTTATGCAGGTTTCCTCACGATGTTTTCCTTCACCGAATAGCGATTCGTAAATATGAAATGATGTTTCGTACAAACTTTGTATGCAGCGTGGACCTGACCGTACATAACATTTCCGAAAAACTCATTGGTTTGGTTGGACACTTTGAACCCGAGACCTGCGGATTGAAAGTCAGACGTCTTACCCTCAGGATACAAACGCTTCCAAATGACCTCTTAGATAGATAAGGTACTTTATGTATGCTAAAGCTTTGGTTTTTTGGTAAAGTCGTACGCGAACAGATTTACTTTGTATTGGCACAATGATCGTTTAACTTGCCGAAGCTAGCTGCAATTCTATAGATTTGATAAAAACGCTTATAGTGGTCCCATGCACCCCTTGATCCGAATCACCTTTCTACCGTATGTATGTTGTACCGTATGTACCTGCGTAAGGTACTTAATAGAGAACATGCATGAAAAATATTTAATTGAATCTGTTGCATAAACACGCTCAACAACCCCAAACTAATATAAATAAGTGGAAAGCCGTAATAATTTTTAACAGTTTTTTAAAGATATTGCGGTTTGAAAACGTAAAATTTTAGGCATTTTTTTTTATACATCAAATGTATTTTCGAAACTTCAGTTCGATTACTTATGTCCTAACAAGAAAAAAAATGTATGACAACTATATAGCTAAACGCATTTTTTCGTGCCTAAAATTACAAAAATCTTACAAAAACTTGTTCCTTCCAAACAGTTTTCTGCAACTTTGTGAACGGTGACGTCACAATCCGCACACTTTTTGTATGGGGTGTTTTGACGCGCGGCGCAGACGCCTAACGTATTTTCACATTTTTGACGTTTCAGGGCTATCATAGATAGTAGGTTTATTAGAGACATTTGAATCTACAAGGAAATAGAATCGAATGACGTCTTCCAAAAAAATCATGCATATTCCTAACTGACCTGACAATGTATGCAGTGTACATCCATGATTCACCAGAGTTGCAGAGTATGCAGAATCCACTAATTTAGTTAAAACTAGTAGTCCGCCTCGAACTGAGAATACGCGATTTTCTTGTAAACGAGTTGGCCAATATAACAAGACCCTTATGATGATTGTTTCACGCGTTTGCCGATCCTGCTCATATTATATGTATCTCTGCTACAACCCCAAAAAAATTCATAAAGATCAGTAAAACACTACTATACTAAGTTATCGCCAACCAACTATTCAAAATCAAAAAGCCATCGAAATGCAGGGACGTCTAAGCTACAGTGCAAAAAATACAAATAAAAATGCGTTTATTTCATTACTTTTTACAGTTTTTCTTAAGTTATAGAGGTTAGGTACGGAAGTAGTCTACCTATATGTACAGTTCCGTTGTGTTCGAAGTGTAAAAACTTCACTTCGCTTACGCGCCGCTCGTTCGAAAAACTTCACTACGCTTACGCTCCGCTCGTTCGAAAAAAATCACTTCGCTTACGCTCCCTCGTTCGATTAAATTGGTACCCCATAATTTAATGTTTAAAAATCAAAGTGGTGTCTGGGACGTACCTATATTCTTATACCATGCGTACATCGTCAAGGGGACACCGATGCTTGTGAGTAGTTATGTTTGATGTACTTGGACTCGGGGCATGTCCTTAAACTAAGCCAAAAAGAGAGGTATGGGCACTGCGAATGGCATCTCGCTAAGTGTGGTAGGGCACGTTCAGCGAATGTCATCTCGCTCAAATCTGGAGCAGAGCCCGACAGGGGAAGTACCTCCACCTTACAGAAAACCACATCCAAATAGCACTAGACCCTACTCATAGTGTTGTGTTCCTGCTGGTGAGTAAGGTTGCCAAAGAGCTCAAAGAGGACCCAGTGTGTTGACGATGAGGGACCCTCTTGTTCCTTTAGCCGTCAACACAGTGAATCCTCCTTTTTGTAAAGGGTCGGCAACGCGCATGTGACTCCTTTGGAGTTGCAGGTGTCCATAGGTTACGGTAGCTGCTTACCATCAGGCGGGCTGTATGCTTGTTTGCCACCGTCGTGGTATAAAAAAAAATGTACATGTTTGCATCTTATGGCTCTTACTACAAATTAGTAAAGTGCAAAAGTGTAAACATATCTTTGACGTCGATTGTACCTAGTTGTCAATATTGTCATCAATCCTTTTATTACACTTGTAAATTTCGTCACTGGAAAATACTGGATACAAAACCTATTGTCATGAAAGGCAATTTATAGGCGTAATACTTAATAAAAATGGCCTTTTAACAACTCCAGCTTTACCCACTTAGCGATAACAATGAAAAGTTGATTGCGATTTGCCGTTGCAAACCTAGTTTTGCTAAACAATTTAATGAAGTGAATTATGTCAATTTAATTTTCTATTTGCATCATAAGTTTATGAATTATGAAAATTTAATAGATTTAGTCATTGAAGGCTATAATTTCGGAACACATGTATAATTTCTGTACATATCTGGCGTTAATTTAATTTTGATAAAAAAATCTTTTTTTTAACTCAATATTTGCTGCATGAAGACATATTAGTGCTGGAGCCCGCCTAACTGGAAATTTATCAAAATCCTAACCAATTTTCTTCCATATAGCGTTGTAGAGCCCATCTCGGAGATCATGAAAACATAAGTCTTAAAGGTCTTAAATGGCCATAAGTATGTATGGCGTCAAGTTGAAAATACAATTTTTTGGCCTAAATTTATCAACGAGCCTACCGCTCCAAATTTTGACACGTGATTTAGCCCACGTCAAATAACCTAAATACCAATTTTAAGACCATTCTGGTGGGCACATAAGATTTTAAGACCAGTTGAAGTTGCAATTTTTTGGCCTAAATTTATCAACGAGCCTACCGCTCCAAATTTTGACAGTAGTTAAAGGACCCATTCAACACACCAAATCCCAATTTTAAGACCATTCTGGTGGGCACATAAGATTTTAAGACCATTTTAAGAAATAGTCGACTTCATAGAAAAAATAGCAAATTACTATAAATTCCTTAAAAAAAATATTTTGCTGGCACAAACACAACTGCATAGTCTTATATAAGTGTCTTGTAATTAAAAATGCCCTAAAAGTATTCCGCAATAAGTCGAAAATTGGAAAAATTCGTCATAGCAGTACTTTAGTCACGGGGGTCTTAAATCACTAAAATTATTATTTATTTTAAACTTAATGTCACAAAATATGATTTGAAAAGCCAGACGTAATGCCTATGAACATTTTCTACCAGTCGCTCATAACTCGAAACTGATAAGCGTCAAGTTAGGTGCACTGAGAATATATTACTAACTGAAAGATTACGTAAATTTATTTTAAATCCTACCGTTCCAAATTTTGACAAACGGCTTAGCTCACATCAAATAACGTACATACCAATTTTAAAACCAATCCGGTGGACCCATAAGATTTTGAGACCAGTTGAAGTTGCAATTTTTGGCGTAACTTTATCAACGAGCCCACCGCTCCAAATTTTGACAGTAGTTAAAGGACCCATTCGACAAACCAAATCCCAATTTTAAGACCATTCTGGTGGGCGCATAAGATTTTAAGACCATTTTAAGAAATAGTCGATTTCATACAAAAAATAGCAAAATACTGTAAATTCGTAAAAAAAAAATATTTAGCTGGCACAAGCACAACTGCATATTCATATTTAAGTGTTTTGTAATTTAAAATACCGTAAAAGTATTCCGCAATAAATCAAAAATTTGAGAAATTTGTCATAGCAGTACTTTAGTCACGGGGGTCTTAAATCACTAAAATTATTATTCATTTTAAAATTAATTGAACAAAGTATGATTTGAAAAGCCAGACGTAATGCCTATAGGCGTTTTCTAACAGTCACTCATAACTCTAAACTGATGAGCGTCAAGTTAGGTGCACTGAGAGTATATTACTGACTGAAAAAAATGACCTAAATTTATTTTAAATCCTACCATTCCAAATATTGACAAACGGTTTAGCTCACCTCAAATAACCCACATACCAATTTTAAGACCATTCTGGTGGGCGCATAAGATTTTAAGACCAGTTGAAGATTTTTTGGCCTAAATTTATCAACGAGCCTACCGTTCCAAATTTTGACAGTAGTTAAGGGACCCATTCACTAAACCAAATCCCAATTTTAAGACCATTCTGGTGGGCGCATAAGATTTTAAGACCATTTTAAGAAATAATCGATTTCATAAAAAAATAGCAAATTACTATAAATTCGTTAAAAATATATTTAGCTGGCACAAACACAACTGCATGTTCATATTTAAGTGTCTAATAAGTAGTAATTAAAAATGCCTTAAAAGTATTCCGCAATAAGTCGAAAATTTTAGAAATTCGCCATAGCATTATTTTACTCACGGGGGTCTTAAAACACTAAAATTATTATTCATTTTAAACTTAGTGGCACAAAATATGATTTGAAAAGCCAGACGTAATGCCCATAGGCATTTTCTACCAGTCACTTAAAACTCTAAACTGATAAGCGTCAAGTTATAGTGCTGGAGCCCGCCTAACTGGAAATTTATCAAAAAACTTAACAATTTTCTTCCATATAGCGTTGTAGAGCCTATCTCGGAGATCATGAAAACATAAGTTTTAAAGGTCTTAAATGGCCACAAGTATATATGGCGTCAAGTTGAAAATAATTTTTTTTTGGCCTAAATTTATCAACGAGCCTACCGCTCTAAATTTTGGCAGTAGTTAAAGGACCCATTCAACAAACAAAATCCCAATTTTAAGACCATTCTGGTGGGCGCATATTATTTTAAGACCATTTTAAGAAAAAATCGATTTCATAGAAAAAATAGTAAATTACTATGAATTAGTTAAAAAAATATTTTGCTGGCACAACCATGCGCCCACCGGATTGGTCTTAAAATGAGTATGTAGGTTATTTGAAGTGAACTAATCCGTTTGTCAATATTTGAAACGGTAGGATTTAAAATAAATTTACGTTATTTTTCAGTCAGTAATATATTCTCAATGCACCTAACTTGACGCTTATCAGTTTAGAGTTATGAGTGACTGATAGAAAATGACTATAGGCATTATATTTGGCTTTTTAGATAATATTTTGTGCTATTAAGTTTAAAATGAATAATAATTTTAGTGATTTAAGACCCCCGTGACTAAAGTACTGCTATGACGAATTTCTATAATCTTCGACTTATTGCGGAGTACTTTTACGGCATTTTTAATTACTAGACACTTAAATATGAATATGCAGTTGTGGTTGTGCCAGCAAAATATTTTTTTTCACGAATTTATAGTAATTTGCTATATTTTCTATGAAATCGACTATTTCTCAAAATGGTCTTAAAATCGTATGCGCCCATCAGAATGGTCTTAAAATTGGGATTTTGTTTATTGAATGGATCCTTTAACTACTGTCAAAATTTAGAGCGGTAGGCTCGTCGATAAATTTAGGCCAAAAAATTGCAACTTCAACTGGTCTTAAAATCTCATGCGCCCACCAGAATGGTCTTCAAATTGGTATGTCGGTTATTTGAGGTGAGCTAAACCGTTTGTCAATAGTTGGAATGGTAGGATTTAAAATAAATTTAGGTCATTTTTTCAGTCATTAATATACTCTCAGTGCACCTAACTTGACGCTTATCAGTTTAGACTTATGAGCGACAGGTAAAAAATGTTTATAGGCATTACGTCTGGCTTTTCAAATCATATTTTGTGACATTAAGTTTAAAATAAATAATAATTTTAGTGATTTAAGACCCCCGTGACTAAAGTACTGCTATGACGAATTTCTCCAATTTTCGACTTATTGCGGAATACTTTTAGGGCATTTTTAATTACAAGATACTTATATAAGACTATGCAGTTGTGTTTGTGCTAGCAAAATATTTTTTTTAAGGAATTTATAGTAATTTGCTATTTTTTCTATGAAGTCGACTATTTCTTAAAATCTTATGTGCCCACCAGAATGGTCTTAAAATTGGGATTTGGTGTGTTGAATGGGTCCTTTAACTACTGTCAAAATTTGGAGCGGTAGGCTCGTTGATAAATTTAGGCCAAAAAATTGCAACTTCAACTGGTCTTAAAATCTTATGTGCCCACCAGAATGGTCTTAAAATTGGTATGTAGGTTATTTGACGTGGGCTAAATCATGTGTCAAAATTTGGAGCGGTAGGCTCGTTGATAAATTTAGGCCAAAAAATTGTATTTTCAACTTGACGCCATACATACTTATGGCCATTTAAGACCTTTAAGACTTATGTTTTCATGATCTCCGAGATGGGCTCTACAACGCTATATGGAAGAAAATTGGTTAGGATTTTGATAAATTTCCAGTTAGGCGGGCTCCAGCACTATATTAGCCATACTTGGATTCTCGACATATCAACGTTACATTAAGTGAATGAATTAATTTATGTGCATCAAAATAAAGCCTATTTTAACATTACAACTTAGATACATTTCATAAGTTAAAGAGACCATATTTCTCAGAATAACTCACTGAATGTGACAATCTGGCTGAATGTAAAGAACCTCACAATTCACGGCAGTGTGTACATTAGGTAGCAAGGTGCGGGACCTATTATGTGAATTCCAAGCAGAGATATTATACAATGACAAGCTAATATCAGGCACGTTTCTGTGATAAGCGACGGTGTTATTATATTACATATCTTCATAATATTCTATGAGTATAATAGTGTAATAACATCAAGCATTTCCGGAGTTAAACGTAAGATTAATGTCAAATATATAATTTTCTTCCGATGGCGTAGCTAGGAAATAGCCATTTATCATACAAGGAATTTTGGCTGAAAGGAAAGTTGGCTGTTTATTTATTATTTTTGAATAAAGCACTATATTGGACTCGGCGCGAAGGGCCATTGCTGGCTTCATATTAAATTAAACGGACTCCTAAAGTCGTCCGTTTAAACGTAATACTCAGCCATCAATGTGCTACTTCACCTCCTCGACAATAACGTACTATTTTTTTACACCACACCACCACAGGAAAAATATAAGCGATAAAATATAAAAAATCATAGCCTTAATGCTTTCAAAAGTATATAATTCATAATCATCTCTTTAAAGTCTATCTTGCCAGATAAAGCGAAAAAACAAGTCCATACATCCGAGAGGCAGTGGTGAAAAAACCCTTTTTCAAAAAACCTATTAGGTGCTTCGAACGTACAAGTGACAATCTATGTAGGTACCTAATCATGCTGATATCTTATGTACCTATCTGACAAGCGAGCATTGTTCCGAAAGAAAATTAGAAGAAATTATAAAATAATGTGAAATAGTATTCAATATTTTAGGAGAGCTTTATTTACTCCATTCTAAACCTGAAAGGGAATTTAATTATACGTTTTTCCCTCGCTTTGAAGATCTGCATAAAAAACAATAAGTACTCAGTGCCAACATCATACATTATTCATTAAAACGAAAGCACTATTTTTATTCGAACCGAAAGCGAGATACATTCAGGATTGTAATGTAACTAATAAGTAATTACTGTTGTTTATTGAAGGCGAGCGGGTGCGATCCTCGCGCTTTGTGCGGCCCACTGACTACTTATGAGCTCCATTAACTATTTAACGCCCTACCTACGAATGGTTTCATTGCAAATAACTTACGAGCCTTTGTTTTAGCAGAGAATACTGGAGATTTTGAGTCAAAATTATTGTCGTTGTCGTCTGCTAGAATGATCCTTGGATTGGGAATGGACATAGGAATCCATTTTAGTAATGTTTAATCTTTCCCTCTTTGATACAACATACATGTGTAAGCTATGGTGACCTATAAGTGGCTATGCATCTTTGCCTGATTTTTGTATTTTACTGTGTGATCCTTAAATAAAAAAAATAGATACAATAATTTTTAGAGTTCAATGTAGGAGATGAATGTATATTTTGTGTATGTGTTTGAATGGCTACCGTTTCTTAATCAATTCACTAACTGAGTAACCGCTGATGTTTGTGAAAATGTGTCTCTTTTAGCCACTTTGCCGACTTTGCGAGTTATCGACTGGGAGGAACGCGATGAAAAAGAAATCCGTTGCTCGTTCGCGGATCGATTAGTTACGTGAGTTATCTAATATATACCCATTTACAAATCCTTTTTTATTTGGGGCGTTCTATAAATATTATTCTTCGAGCCGAAATTATATTACCTTTATTTAGACCTGTACGAATAAATATGTGATATATTATTGAGCTGCCATTTGTACGTGGCTTGAATAAAATATGATTTATCAACCAAAATTCGATAATACTTTATTTAGTTCAATGTTATGGTTCTAAATTCATTTTAATTTTTGAAATTACTGTAGCAATTTAGATAGTAATAAATATAAATTGCGTTATTAGGGCGAAGTAACTATTGTTCGGCGTTTGAAACAGGTCTCGAATACTTATAATAAATAGAATAACACTGGATATAAAGTAGCCGTATGGATAGCTTACGGTAGTAAGTATATCATTTTCTATCAACCTTTCAAGTCAAATTGGGGCAGAAGCGAACAATTGAAAAGGCACACTTAGGTATATTAAGTCTTCCTGAAAGGTCAGATAAGAAGTCAGATATCGTGCGTCTTATCAAAGAGGGGAGATTTTCAATTTCAATAATCGGTCATTAAAATGTCGATGATCTGTCAGATTCCGAAAATGCTTGCGTGACTTGCCTCCAAAAGCGACGTCTTTTTTATCAATTCAATATCTCATTTGAGTTAGGTTTTTAGCTGTCATTATACTTAAAGGACGTTTATTTTATGAAATTTGAAAAGTTTTGGCTTATCTTGCAGTGTAGTCATGTAATGAAATAATTTATTTTGATACTGATTCAATTATTTGTAATTATTATACCTGCTACATATAATGATCACATTTATGTTGCTTTTTGTGTGATGACAAATTTTATTTATAAGTAACTAAGTTTTAATCTAGTGTATAAAATGTTTTCGTGTAATTGAAATTTGTAATTCTTATGAGAATAAAGTGTCTTTAACCGTAACCGTAAAATACCTAATCATAGCATATTTAAAGCATTTTTTGACGCAGGTTCGCCACTTACTCGGAGACACTATTCTCAGAGGAGAGGAGTTGAAGAAGTACGTCAATACGCTCCGCACTAAGAGCACAATATACAAAAGACACAGGGCCAACTTGTCGACGTTTAAGGTTGGTAGGCTCTTACATATTAGTGTGCGCCAGATGCACTGCTAGTAATGTGAAATACTAATATCTAAACTGAAAACAGATGTCATATACTTCAGAAAAAGTGACCAAACCCTCCGATGTCCGAGGCCAGATTTGAACTGGCGTCTTCAGCTTTCGCGGCTGACGTCCTGACCACTAGACCACCCGGTCACGGCGGAACTTGACAAATTTTCTCATGTATATGCAATTTCTGAATTTGAAACGGCTAGGCGCCGTTGACCATACTCTAAGGGCATGCGCAGTACGTGCTTGCAGTAGTAGCTACTTAAAAATTGCAAATCAAAAAATATTGAACAAAATAATTTGATTTGCTTCAAGATTCATAGATGGCAGCACCATCTCTCTCGCTATACCAGAATCACGTAAGTGATTCGGATAGGAGGTGCAAGCACGTACTGCGCATGCCCTCAGAGTATGGTCAACGGCGCCTAGCCGTTTCAAATTCAGAGATTGCATATACATGAGAAAATTTGTCAAGTTCCGCCGTGACCGGGTGGTCTAGTGGTCAGGACGTCAGCCGCGAAAGCTGAAGACGCCAGTTCAAATCTGGCCTCGGACACCGGAGGGTTTGGTCACTTTTTCTGAAGTATATGACATCTATTTTCAGTTTATATATAGTAGGTAACTACTTAAAAAATTGCTAATCAAAAAAATATTGAACAAAATAATTTGATTTGCTTCAAGATTTTTACTAATATCTAGTCACAGATCTTCTTCTTCCTAGCGTTTGTCCCAGCTTTTTGCTCTATTGAGCGTGGGGTCCGCTCGGCAACCTAATCCCAGGAATTGGCGTAGGCACTAGTTTTTACGAAAGCGACTGCCATCTGACCTTTCAACCCAGAGGGGAAACTAGGCCTTGTTGGGATTAGATCCGGTTTCCTCACGATGTTTTCCTTGACCGAAAAGCGACTGGTAAATATCAAATGATATTTCGTACATAAGTTCCGAAAAACTCGTTGGTACGAACCGGGGTTTGAACCCGTGACCTTCGGATTGAAAGTCTGACGTCTTACCGCCAGGCCACCAGCGCTTCGATATCTAGTCACAGATATGACACAATAATTAGAAAAACAAAACCCGTCTAGTTAGATTGTTATCCTATCCTTATTGCTAGATCCGTGCATCTGGTAGCTTTTAATGGGTGGATGTAAGAGTGACAGACTAGAAATAAATTTCAGTTGGAAAAAAGTAATACCAAAATAGGTACAAACTGCCGCAGCTGACTCATTTATAGACAACAGGGTCTATATTTTAACATGAGAACATAAAACATTACGTATTTTTGCGTAAACAAAAATAGTAGGCGATAAACTATGAATTACATTGCATTCATTTGGCACTAATTTCTCCCAACAGAAACTTGGCAATTATACAGGGTAGAAAGATAAGTCGGGCCCTGGAGGGAAACTACCTTAAAACCTTGAGATAGCTCAATTCGCTCAAAGGAAACATTATTTTATTTTTCCTAAAAACTAAAACTGCATTCACAGTTTTTTTCTTAATTTTCACTTCATTCCATACTTATTGTATGAAAAATATTATTATTATTAATTATGTGTTCTCTTGTGCCTTAAACTTGGTTGGTATTTAGAAGTTTTTATCCTCGTTGGAAACAGGATCGATTGGCATCAATTGTCATAAAAATTATTTATGGCAAAAATTACAAAATAAATACTTTTTTTGAAAACTGTACTGTTTTCCAAAAAAATGTAAATGCAGTTATGTCCCTTTAAAGAAATTAAAGAATGTTTCTTTTCAGTAAATTGAGCTATCTCAACGTTTTAAGGTAGTTTTCCTCCAGGGCCCGATTTATCTTTCCACCCTGTATAATCTAGTTATTTTATTTATATAGTTTTTCATAATATTGGATCAAACCCAGAATTCTAGGATTTGTGCTCTTGAAGTGGTTTGCATTCTTTGACCTCCACCAATGAACAGCTGCCACATGTTCAGTCCTAGAAATAAGCATAGTATAGCAAACTAACTAGAGGGGTTTCGTTTTATTGTGTCATATAAAGTAATTTTTACGGGCTTATGTTTAACGGATCACCAGATATAGTAAAATATAACGCCAAAAAAACACTTTTTACTGCCTAAAATAGTAAATGATCACCAAAATTAAAACTCCATTTTAATGTGAAATTATAACCCAAATTATAACATCTTACTATCCTATTAACGAAAATGTCTCCAAACTAATAATTGGTAACCCAAAAATAGTTAATGAGGGCCAAAATTTAATCTCCATTTTTATGATAAATTATGACCCAAATTATAACATCTTGCTATCCTATTAAAACACATGACTCCAAACTAATCATTGTTAACCCAAAAATATGTTATGATCACCAGTATTTTAACCAAATTTTAATTTAAAATGTCAAGCAAATATTTAACGTCTCGTTATCTTAGTAAAGTAAAGTACGCCATGTAAATCATTATTTACCTACTGCAAAATTATTGCTTTCTTAGCTTTTACATACAAACATAAAAAGTCAGTCCACTTGGCAACTAAAAATTATAATTATTTAAAATTATTTTGGAAGAATCAGTCTTCTAATTAGGAAGTATTAATAATAGTTTAATCATATAAAGAATCAGTCTTCTGTGCTGATTTACTGCACAATTAATGCTTTCTTAGCTTTTGCTGGTCGTCCTCTTTTGCGTTTCATGCCAATCGGAATAGCTCTTGCCTCTAAAGGTGGCTGGACATATTTAAGCCGAATTGCTAAGTCAACGAGATGCTTGCAAATATAATCTCTAAGAAAATTTGGGCAATTGCATGTGCCATCGAGCCAATTTTCTTTTTCTCTGGGCATTATTACTTCCCACTCGCTAAAATTTTGCTCTTTGCAAATCTTTGCTGGAATTCTGTAGGAACAATTTAGCTCAGTGTTATTCTTCAATGGCACCTGCTTCGACAGTTTTGCCCATTGCTAACTTTCTGTCCACGTCTTCAAAGACACTGTTGGCACGTGAGAAAAATGTCTTTCATTATTAATTACGTATTCATTTGACCAGTCCTTGACCATATCAGAAGAAATTACTAAGAACCGTGCCAAAGGATGACGCTCACGAAGCGTGCCACCATCTTTTATTGTTTTATTAAAAGCTTCTAAAGCATTGTTTGTAGCAGGAGTCCCCGGAGATGCGCCCAAATACCAGAAACGATTTAGTATAAGCCATTCGTTTTCAAAGTATGTTATAAACTCCTTTTCGGATTTCCACTTGTCCAAGAATTTTTCGCAGGCTCGATCAAATATTTGGTTAGTTGAGGCACACTGTAAGGCATCAATATCCTGTAGGATTCGTTTTTGGGATTTTTTTTGCACACTTTTCTCTACTTTTGTCAGCAAATTTTTTTTCGCATGCGCCCAGCACATTCTTATTACTGTATCTGTTCCGAACGTGCACGCAAAGGCAGTTTGTATACTCTTGGCTGCATCGCACACCGAAACTGTACAAGTTAAAGAGTATGAAAAGAGGGAGGACGCTGCGTTTTTTAATGCGGAAAATAAAAATATGAAGTCTTCCGTACGTTCTGCTGTTGTCACAGCTAATCCAAATGGGTGAAAGTGTTTATCCTTGTCTGTAGTTCCAATAACAAGTACTGGAAACCCTTGCCAAATGAGCTTATATGTGGCATCCGCGTGAAGAACAGTACATTGGCGTGATAAACCAATTAAATACTTCGTCGTTAACATAAACCGGAAGTTCTGATCTAAATCGTCTTCAGAAATGTCATAGGCAACAACAAAAACTTCGTGGTCGTCATCAGGTATTTGAGAGTTTTTTTTAACCATGATTCGAGCTCTCCCAAGCTTATTACTGATGGTCCGTAGTTTTTCTTACGTATGATTTTAATATAATTGTTTAACTGTAACTTAGTCGGCTGAACTAGTCCATTAATTTTACTTAAATTTTTGATGATAGATTTAGGTTTCAAACGCAGTTCGAATAGTCTTTCTATTTCCTTCTTCGTTCTCTTAAATGAGAGAATAAATTCCACTAGTGGACCGAGAGTCACAATTTTCATGATCGTGGTATGTTTCAGTACGAAATAATAATATATCATCACATGATGCGTCAAACAAAAGATAAATTGCGGCAGAACACTGAATTTCAGCCCGAAGCTTCACTTGGTTACAACGATAGTAACGTTTTAGTCCTTCTTCAGTCGTATGAACTTTTTGTATTGACCAGGTCTTTTCCTTTTTGATGAATTCCTCTGCGCTCCGCACAGTCGCAAAATTTTCTTTCAAAAACCCAAATTTTACCTTGCCTTCGTCGTTTTTTCGCATGCTCTGTGATTTTATCGCCCTCTTCATCTGATTCCGATGACGCACTCAACAACGGAGCACAAACACTTGCTCGCGCTAGGTTTTCATTAGCCATCGCCATCGTAAGTAATGACACACGCAATTGTAACAAGTGCTCGCAAGTGACTGAACTGGAGATCGGGTAGGGTAGGGCGAGCGCGGCGCGGCGCGTGCGGCGCGGTGTCCGGGGGGTTGAGCGGTAAGTACTTGTAAATTTGGCATCATTATACTTTATTTGGTAATATGCATACATTTTATGGCAATCACAGTGGTTTATTTAGGCAGAAATAGTGTATTAATTTGCTTGCTAAGATTTGGTGATCATTTACTAAATTCGGTCTTTGAATACAATTTAATGTGCAGTTGTTACTAAAACAGCTAGTACTATTGTAATGGTAGAATTATTTTTTTGGTGTTCAGTATATTTTTTTGGTAAGAGAGCTTAGGGTATCAAAGTATTTTTTGGTGGTCATTATATTTAACCCCATTTTTACGTGGCGAACTCTCCGTCTATCGTAGTCATGCGTGAGTTAGAGCGCGACACTATAATTGAAATACAAATTCTACCATTTATAACGTTCATGAGTATGATAAAATATTTGTTGAATGTAGTCGGATATTAACTTGAGAACAAATAGGTACGGTAAATTACAAATGGCGCGTTTCCAATTAAGGTCGAGGCGGGAATCCTAACGCGGACGCTACACCTTCTGAGCGCCGCTGATCCTACCGTGGAGTTGGCTTTAGTGAATCACAAGAAAACGAAGATTGAAGACGATGACGCCGCCGAAAAAGATTTCAAGTCGGCGGATTTAGAGAAAAAATCTTTGCATGACTTGTCGCAGGTAAAATATTACAATGAGTGCTAAAATTAGTGTTAAATGTAGTTTTAAAAATAGCCGTTTTAAAATTGAGCTTACTGTGGGACTGGATCGGTTTGTGTAAGATTGTCCCATAATATTTATTTATATTAAATTATCATCACATCATCACTACATAGTATAAAACAAAGTCGCTTCCTTTCTGTCTGTCCCTATGTATGCTTAGATCTTTAAAACTACGCAATGGATTTTGATGCAGTTTTTTAATAGATAGAGTGGTTCAAGACGAAGGTTTATATGTAGGTATAATACATGCATAATATAGTTGAGAAACACTGATAATTTTTAAAATACTTAAATATACACATTATTTTGCGCTTACTTAGCAAACGCTGGCTGAACCATACGAGATAGATCAAAATAATGTACTACAGTATTGTGCGCCTTAAAAAGGTCTACAAAACAGTCCATGATGGCATATGTCTATCTCTTAGTGATAACCCACAATAACCATTTTTTATCCCGTGCGAAGCCGGGGCGGGTCGCTAGTTATATTTATAACTTCGGTTACGAACTGTTCAAGTGTAATGAACTTTGCTTTAATTACTATGTTAACTAATTGCCGCAGCGAAAGACGAAATAAACAAATGTAACAAATCTGTTTTCACACCCTTTGTGTTCTCTAATCGATAATCGCCAGAGTATAATGAAGTACAATTAGCAAAGAGTGCTATAAAGGAAATATAACACGACATTTTTTACCGATATGTCATTTTCGTAGGTTTCGTTAAAGTTGCCACTTTTACTCGTACAGTCACGGACTTTAATGTAGGTATATGTACAGTCACCATCAGATATAACCGAGCAGCTAAGGTGGTCACAAATATGTCAACAACGCCTCTATTGTCAAGGCGATAAAGTGCAGACTCAGATATTTTTCAGTACCTTGGCCTTTCCGATATATTTGATGGCGACTGTACATGTACGGTTCAAGCTATTTTCTTTTGTTTAGAACTTATTGTATGAAATGTCCAATATAAAGTGAACTCTGAATGGATCAACAATTAAATCCGTGACCGTACCTAAATCAAAAGACGGCTGGTATGGTTGAAAGGTCAATTAAAGTTTGCAAAGTGTTTTAAATTACCTTGGCATTGTAATCATTAAATTATATCTATTTGTAATAACGGGACTTAACCGCGTATATATTTCTAAAAAGTTCCCGTTATATATATGTGTAAAAACCGTGAAAGTTTAAATCAGTGTATCATTAAATTATGTTATTGATTGATGGTATTTTAATAAATGATCTATTAAATGGATTACACATTTCAGTTGGTAGCTCAAACAGCTCAAAAACTGTCTCAAGTGCGCCAAGAAATACAGCCGCTCGCAGACAAAATAAAACCGATAAAAGAGCAATTTCAATCAGTACAACAGCAATACGACCAGAAGAAGCGCGTTTACGAAGCTACCTCCATCAACATTACTTCCCAAATGGACCCATTCAAGAATCAAGTGAAAGAGTTGACTGACCAACTGAATAGTAAGGAGGAGGAATGGAAAAACTTGCGGCAAAAGATAACAAAAGCCGAAAGTTTACAAGAGGTTGTGATGTTTGAGATGAAAAACTCAATGCAGTCCCCACGGAGGCCCTCCAAAATGGAGACTTTGATGAAAAAGGTCTCTGATATAGGACAAATTGTAAAGAACTTGGAGGAGGTAAGTTGAAGTGATTGTACTTATATGTATATATGCACTTACAATATACAACGAGTATCATGCGTTTTTTAAAACCAATTACTTGAAACAAGAAAAAAAGTTGAGGCTGTTCGATTTTAGTCGACATTGTTTAGAATTTACCTATAATTTAACTACAGATAAGGTATAGAAGGTATGGTTCTCTATGAGTTGATCATAACTTGCGAGTTATGAGTACGTAAGTACAATGATAATTAGAGACCTGACACTCGGACGCTACTATAAAAGTAATAAAGAAAAAGTAATTATTTTACATTTTTTTATAAAGTGGGTATTCCACTCATACATTAGTATGTTATTCAATCAAATACAAACATTGAAAACATTGAAAAAATAATCAACCCAGTTGGACTTACTTGAACCAACATCGATACGCCTTACCGGGGCTCGATATCGCTTTTACCAATTAAGCTATGGGTTCAGTTCCCATACCATAACTGGAAAGTAGGGGTGCAGTAAATCAGAAAACGAACAATATTTGAGCATTTCTCTAAAATATTGCCACTTTTTAAAATAGTGTTATTTTTTTGTTAATATCCCATTGTTTTTTCTTTTGTGTTATTTACCATTTACTTTATCACTCACTTTCATTCCATACCACAAATTAGTCTCAAAAATGTATGGATTTTTGGGACATTTTTTTCTTTTGGGATAAAAAAAGCTTGTGATTCCGTGGAAATGACATGAAATTTCCAGAAAATTACACAATTTCCATAGTGGCAATTTTTTTGGCAGAAACGCTCATTTAGGGATGAAAGATCAAAAAAAGTTTATTTTTCATTCAAAAGTGTTGGACAGATTTGAATTGATTAATCTGATAAGATATTGATTTAATTAAATTGGTATTTATCTAAATAAATACATACTAGACATTACCATACATCATACAATTGTCATTTTACATGCAAATTATTTCAGGAACAAAAACTGATCAGCTCCCGTCAAGGCGAAGTGGAGGAGCAGACCCGGCTATGGACGAACACGCTGGAGCTGCTGCGCTGCAAGCTGCGCACGCGCACGCAGCCTTCTGCGCGGCAGGGTCGCATGCACATCACGCAGAACTCGCAGACGCTGACCCTCACATAGTAGCACTATAGTGGAGCAGACCCGGCTGTAGCGGAACAAGCTGGAGCAGCAAGCTGCGCGTGCACACGCAGCCTTGTACGCGGCAGGGTCGCATGCACATCACGCAGAACTCGAAGACGCTGACCCTCACATAGTAGCACTATAGTGGAGCAGACCCGGCTGCAGCAGAACATGCTGGAGCTCCAAGCTGCGGGCGCGCTCGCGAGCTTCTGCGCGGCTGGGTCGCATGCACATCACACAGCCTTGAAGACGCTGACCCTCACATAGTAGCACTATAGTGGAGCAGAGGCCGCTGTAGCAGAATACGCTGGAGCTGCAAGCTGCGCGTGCGGTCGCAGCTTTCTGCACGGCAGGGTCGCATGCACATCACGTAACAATTGCAGACGCTGACCCACAGCACCCTTTTCATATGACATATTAAATAATATTATTTACACAGCGTTTTAGTACTTACCTGTTACTACCAAAGTACTATAAAATCATAAATCGAGACACACAACTCAACACTTGTGTTGAGAGCAGGTGGCGCGGCGGTGGAGACGGTGCAGCACCGTCTGTGCGTCAAGCTTGCTTGCACATAAAGCAGGACTCGCAGCTGATGATCCTTACATAATAAGCCACTACATCAAGCATGTGGTAGAGTTAGTCAGCCGTCTGGCCAGCGACGCTCAGCGAGATTTAAGTAGCGATAAGTGGGATCTTTTTTCATGGAGAGTGTTTTATATCTGGAACACACCGCTTGGAAACAAACATTACTTTACGCATCTCTTTTGTTCACACGGAATCTAATTTTAAGTCTATTTATCTACACTCACATTGTAAGTCCTCTAAAACGTGTTCAAAAACGGTAGGCAATGGCTAGCATTACCACAACCGATTTTACTATGTTAAGCTTTTTATCTGTGGTAGTAACCTAATTTTAACTTTACATGCTCATATATTGTTAGGTTATGACGTTATGAGTTTCAAATTCCGAACATCGAATTTGATAACATAATGTAAATCCTGTCCACCTTCCCGACCAATGGCACGCGCCCGCCCGACCGCCGGCACAATCGAGTTGGCCATGGCGGTGCAATGGCGGTCATTCTATGGTTTCCGAACACTTCATTTAGGATATATAATATGAGTGTAGATAAAGCAGTGTATGCAACTGTACGTAATTAGGCCTTAAAACACTCGTGTGATCTTATTATGAAACTCGCCTGCGGCTCGTTTCATAAAACCACACTCGTCTTTTGAGGACCCTTATTACGTAACAGTTACATAAACTACTATTTCATGTGCGAGATAGTCGATCGCTACTCGCTTTATCGCTGTCGGTGGCTAGAAACTCTATTACAAAAACAATGTGCCAATTTATTATTTCCTATTCCTGAAGGTTAAGCCCAACAATTTTCAACTGTTCAATGACGACTGATTAAGGGCTGTGGTAGGATGTTTTGTTTAACAGTCGGGTTGAGACAGATTTTGCTACAGGATAACACTATTTTGGGAACTGTTTTTTTGTGGATATACATACTTTAAACTGACATTCATTAAGCTTAACTTAAGAAGTTTTAGAAACGTAAAGACATTTTATTTGTGATTTGATTAGATAATTGACCCATGTATTGCTTAAATAATATGTAATCGCTCAAATAAATCCTATTTAGTTTACTCGTAATACTACTTTTATTTTATTAGGTAACTAAATATCTCTTTTAAACCACGACATTTTTCTTTCAGGACAAACTATATTAGGCAAAATGGCAAAAACGAAACCCTTATAGTTTTGTCATGTCCGTATGTCCGTCTGTTCGTCCGTATGTCACAGCCATTTCAAGTTGTGAATATTGTTATATTGTTGTGAAATAAGCGTATATGATGAAATGATGACTACTGGGTGTTTTGTGTGCCGCTGCTTAGTAATTAAATCGTTTAAATACATTTTAGGTGGGGAGGGGGGGGGGGGGGGGACACACTCCATACATGTCACAAAATTTCATTTTTTTCCTAAATATCAACGAGTACATATCAATCGCTAGGTCATCAAAAATAACTTAGAATTTAACTTTTTTTATACCACGACGGTGACAAATAAGCATACGGCCCGCCTGATGGTAAGCAGTTACCGTAGTGTATAGCGTTTTTATAGATTAATTAAATATTTTCAGAAATAATCACCCTTAAAGTCTTAAATGGTGGCCCCCTCTCTTTAACATTTGAACTAAATGTAGGGTCCATAAAAATTTGGAAAGTATATAAAACATTCCAAAATGAAACAAGTGCCCTGCAGATAAGCACTTCACAAAACAGAACAAACTCGAGGTTTTTTATAAGGCACATTACTTATAGTGTCGTATAATTGAAGTTGGTTAATACATTCCGATGCACAACGTCTACTTAAAAAAAAACCTCCCAATGCCAATTAAATATGTAAATTATTTAGGAATTTCATTGCAGTCGCTTTGACAAAGTCTGCGCTTTTCCCCTTATCGTTGTATAATAATGTGAAAAGACCGGAATGTGATATTCATGCGCATGTATGAAATTTGATCAGCATTATTTACGCGCCCACGAAGGATTTTGGTGACTTATTTAAAGAAAAATACAATACGTGTTTATTAACTACCATTGCTGCGCTGCAGGCACGCATTCTTATAGTGTATGGTGAAAAATAAAATCGGGCAGTAAGAAACAATAATCTTAAAGTCGCTTCAAAAACAAACAACGGTCAGTATCCTTAAGAAATCTAATAATTACATATAAACAGTCTAAGCGATTACTACTTGCCTGCTACTCCTATCTCTAGCGATTAACAGGACAAATCTATACATATGCCTTCGCGGATCCAGTAACAAACTTAGATACCTATCTAAAGTACTACGTATAGCACTAGCTAGTGGGGTGGCCAACTACTACAAATGTAATAGCGTATGGAATGAGTCAATTTAGTTCTGCTATTTTTAAGGCTGCGTTTCCACCAGAGATGAGCGAGGAAGCGTTGCGAGGAATGTGTTTGTTAAGAATCAATAGAATCATTTGCCTATCCTCGCACAGCGCTGCTCTAGCATTGGTTCTTAACAAACACATTCCTCGCAACGTATCCTTGCTCATCTCTGGTGGAAACGCAGCTTAAAAGTAGCTGAACTAAATTGACTCATTTCATTCGCTATCATTTGTAGTAGTTTGCCATACGCAAGTAGGCAAGCGGTTGGAAGCACAGTATGCGTCCGGCGAATGGGTCGCGGGACTTCCGAGGGCTCACGCGAGCTCACGAATTTGAATACACACAGGAAAAGCCAATTTGAAAGCCAAATATTTTGCCAGCCGGAGGATAAATAAGCCCGAGCACCTTGGCAAAAGTAAATCGGTATTACGGCCCTACGTCTATTTAAGCCCTTTTTTATGCTCTGTTATATAAGTGGGACGTAGCAGAGGTTTAAATTTTTAAATGGATATTATAGTATTATCCAAAAATTGGATAGGAAATTCACAAAACAAAGGTTTAAGCAAAAAATATAAGTATAAACTCATAAAACTAGATTTTAAAGGTTACATCCAGTGTTTTAACCTTTTAACCGCTATCGTCTGATAAGTCTGATATATGAGACAAAGTGACAACGTAATTGACACCTTCATAAATTATGACAGAATTCAAAATTGATTAATAAATAGGTACAGTCACGGACTTTAATTGTTGACCTATTCAGGGTTCACTGTACTGTACATTGGACATTTCATAGTATAGTAAGTACTAAACAAAAGAAAATGGCTTGTAGGGTTCAAGCCCTACGCGTACGGTTCAAGCAATTTTCTTTAGTTTAGTACTTACTAAATGAAATGTCCAATGTAAAGTGAGCCCTGAATAGGTTAAGAATTAAAGTCTGTGACCGTACATTAAATTGTAACTTCTTTGAGCTTTATTATTTAGAAGTTACTTTGACCGATGGTTATAAAATGGTTCTATTTGACGATAGCTTCAAAAATTATTTTACTGAGGTAAAATATTTTAATAAATACTTTCACAAATAAGTTGTGGAAGTATTAATTAAAATATTTTACCTATTTAATCTAATAGCAGTTGATAGTAGACTAAACTGAAAACACAATCCTAATCCTATGAAAATCTAGGTGGATAATATTTGGAAATAAAGTTATGCATGCGGCGCGCGTCCGCGAAGTTGATGGTAGATTTACGACTTTGCTGCTTTTTATAGGGATAATCCCGTCGCCCGCCTCATATTTTACGAGTTACGATGACTGTTGTTTATTTCTTTCATAAAGTTTGTATGGGCATCTGTTGACTACAATACAGTACACAATACATACTCTTTATTGCATCCATCAATAAAAGAAACAATGGTTAGGTAATGGTTCCGGAAGAATTTTAGTCCGATATTTCATTAGCTAATTTTATTTGTCCATCCGTTTTTAGGGTTCCGTAGTCAACTAGGAACCCTTATAGTTTCGCCATGTCTGCCCGTCCGTCCGTCCGTCCGTCCGTCCGTCCGTCCGTCCGTCCGTCCGTCCGCGGATAATCTCAGTGACCGTTAGCACTAGAAAGCTGAAATTTGGTACTAATATGTATATCAATCACGCCGACAAAGTGGTAAAATAAAAAGTGGATTTTTTTTTTATTAGGGTACCTCCCCTATACGTAAAGTGGGGAGTGATTTCTTTTTCATTTCAACCCTAACGTGTGATATATTGTTAGATAGGTATTTAAAAATGAATAGGGGTTTACTCAAATCATTTTTTGATAATGTTGATAAGTTTCGTAAATAATCGCTCCAGAAGTAAAAAAAAATGTGTGTCCCCCCCCTCTAACTTTTGAACCATAAGTTTCAAAAATATGAAAAAAATCTCAAAAGTAGAACTTTTCAAAAAATTTCTAGGAAAATTATTTTGAACTTGATACGTTGAATAGTTTTTGAAAAAAATTACAAAATAATTTCTGAACTAAGTTTGTAATTTAACCGTATAAGCAGGTGTTTATTGTACCTGTAATTTCTACAAAATCACAATGAAATGACGTGCTTTCAAATAAAGTAAAAACGGTGAAAATCGGTTCACGCAATAAAGAATTATCGCATAAAAATCATCTTCCATACTTTAAGCTCGCGCGCAATAGTTTACTTAATTTGCCGATAGATGTCGCTGTACGTGGAACGCTCATATCATATCCTACATGGCGGTGTTATTTTAACTCTTAAGTGGGGACACTTACTGTGACGGACGGAAAACTACGGAACCCTACACTGAGCGTGGCCCGACACGCTCTTGGCCGGTTTTTTTATGGGTTCTGAAGCCAAAATAAGAAAATGCGAACCATGTCCGAATGTACATCTATCTATTTATCACCAGTTTAGCTCTTTGACCGTTAGATACTTAATGCGGTATAAATAAGGTGGTTTTAATAGTCCCCTTTGCTTCTTCAGTTCGTCGTATCCTCGATAAAAACCTCCTTGTAAGTCAACAATTCGATACCAATTGCGAAGGGTCACTATTACATGTAACCCTACACTTAGCATGACCCGATGTGCTCTTTGTCGATATACATTTTTCCATTTAGGTTGCGTTTCATCCAGAGCTGTGCGAGGATGCGTTGCGTGTTTGTCATGAACCAATAGAAACGTTTCTGGAAACGCTAGTGGAAATAACTCAGCGGAGCGAGGTTTTTGTATATACAAAACAAGGGAAGAATGTGTGTGTTGAGAGGTAAATACTAAACTATCAGTTACTAGCACTTGGCTCCCGCCTCACCGCACCCCGCTTACTTATTTGAAAAGAGCCCGCTAAAAACGGTGTTTCTCTCAATTTTTCCATGCATTAATGGTTCGAGATAAAAATGCGAATTCGGCAACCGAGACTTGGGAAAAAATGTTTCCGAATATGGACGTGTTATCGAACGAATCTTTTCATATGCATTATTATTATTGTAATAAGTAAGTTCCTCGTAGGAAAGAAAAAATGGCAGCTATTTATCGGAGGACGTCAGAGTGACAGACCAGCAAAATATTTCAGTTAATAGGTAAAAACTGTCGAAACCTATCGCTAATATAATAACAAAAAAGTAAAAACATTGCGTATCGCTACGGAAAACAGTAGGTAGGCGACAAACAATACATTAAAATAACGTCATTTTGCACTATTTTCCCCCAACAGAAACTCCTGAAAATGATATAATCTTAATTATTTTACATGTTTTAAAGTGGGTATTCCACTCATACATTAGTATGTTATTCAATCAAATACAAACATTGAAAACATTGAAAAAATAATCAACCCAGTTGGACTTGAACCAACATCGATACGCCTTACCGGGGCTCGATATCGCTTTACCAATTAAGCTATGGGTTCAGTTACCGAGCTGACGAAATTCTCAATGCCTTCAATCATCTTTTTGCATTTATTTTTACATCGACTTTATAGCAGCCGTAAGCGACATCTAGGTGCCAACCACTAGAGTTAGATACCCTTCCCGCCGACCCTTTTACAAGTGTCACAACGGAAATAACAGATGGCGCCTGCTATCAACTCATAATTATTTTACATGTTTTAAAGTGGGTATTCCACTCATACATTAGTATGTTATTCAATCAAATCCAAACATTGAAAACATTGAAAAAATAATCAACCCAGTTGGACTTGAACCAACATCGATACGCCTTACCGGGGCTCGATATCGCTTTACCAATTAAGCTATGGGTTCAGTTACCGAGCTGACGAAATTCTCAATGCCTTCAATCATCTTTTTGCATTTATTTTTACATCGACTTTATAGCAGCCGTAAGCGACATCTAGGTGCCAACCACTAGAGTTAGATACCCTTCCCGCCGACCCTTTTACAAGTGTCACAACGGAAATACCAGATGGCGCCTGCTATCAACTCATAATTATTTTACATGTTTTAAAGTGGGTATTCCACTCATACATTAGTATGTTATTCAATCAAATACAAACATTGAAAACATTGAAAACATTGAAAAAATAATCAACCCAGTTGGACTTGAACCAACATCGATACGCCTTACCGGGGCTCGATATCGCTTTACCAATTAAGCTATGGGTTCAGTTACCGAGCTGACGAAATGTTCAATGCCTTCAATCATCTTTTTGCATTTATTTTTACATCGACTTTATACCTACCTACCTAGATGTCGCTTACGGCTGCTATAAAGTCGATGTAAAAATAAATGCAAATTGAATAACATACTAATGTATGAGTGGAATACCCACTTTAAAACATGTAAAATAATTATGAGTTGATAGCAGGCGCTATCTGTTATTTCCGTTGTGACACTTGTAAAAGGGTCGGCGAGAAGGGTATCTAACTCTAGTGGTTGGCACCTAGATGTCGCTTACGGCTGCTATAAAGTCGATGTAAAAATAAATGCAAAAAGATGATTGAAGGCATTGAGAATTTCGTCAGCTCGGTAACTGAACACATAGCTTAATTGGTAAAGCGATATCGAGCCCCGGTAAGGCGTATCGATGTTGGTTCAAGTCCAACTGGGTTGATTATTTTTTCAATGTTTTCAATGTTTGTATTTGATTGAATAACATACTAATGTATGAGTGGAATACCCACTTTAAAACATGTAAAATAATTATGAGTTGATAGCAGGCGCCATCTGTTATTTCCGTTGTGACACTTGTAAAAGGGTCGGTGGGAAGGGTATCTAACTCTAGTGGTTGGCACCTAGATGTCGCTTACGGCTGCTATAAAGTCGATGTAAAAATAAATGCAAAAAGATGATTGAAGGCATTGAGAATTTCGTCAGCTCGGTAACTGAACCCATAGCTTAATTGGTAAAGCGATATCGAGCCCCGGTAAGGCGTATCGATGTTGGTTCAAGTCCAACTGGGTTGATTATTTTTTCAATGTTTTCAATGTTTGTATTTGATTGAATGATATAATCTTATTAATTACATGATACTGCACTGCATCAAACTGAACTGTAAGATATTTATTTCTTACAACTCGTTTGCATAACATCGATGAACAATTGCCAGAAGTCCGCGTCTTAAAATAGGGGATAGTTAGTGTAGCAAACTAAAACTAAGTAAGTACACTGTTCGTGGCTCTCACTATTGCGTCATATCTGATGTGGACAGTTCTCCGACTTTAATATACTTAAAGATAAATAAAGAAAATATCAATAACATCAAACTGCTCAATGGTTGACTGAAAGAGATCTCTTCCATGTACAAATATTGTATATTCTTCGTGTTGTATTTTTCTTTGTTGTACAAATGTTGTACAATAAAGTATATTTTAACGGCCTCCTAGCCTCGTCGGTAGTGACCCTGCCTTCGAAGTAGGAGGTCCCGGGTTCGAACCCTGGTCAGGGCATTTATTTGTGTGTTTATCACGGATATTTGTTCCTTAGTTATGGATGTTTTCTATGTATTTAAGTATTTATATGTATATATCTATTATATATATCGTCGTCTAGTACCCACAAGCCTTATTGAGCTTACTGTGGGACTAGGTTGATTTGTGTAAGATTGTCCCTTAATATTTATTTATTATACTGCCACTAAGTACTACAATGTTTTGTATGGCCTTGTGCCATTTTAGGACCCTTTCGAAAGGGCCTAAAAAGACCCGCGGGCCACTCCTGTCCTGTGTAAGTAATACTTAGGAACAGACCATGTACTTATTGTACATATCTGTAAAAACAACAAAACCGACCCGCAGCTTGCAGACATCATAGTCACCCTATTGTTTGACAATCTTAACTTGTTGTTAAATCGTAAAATTGAATGATTGTGGATTACCGGTGAAAGGAAAGTCTACTTTATTGTAAAGTCTCACCCCTGCACCCTTTTACGCAACATATCTTGACCATTTTTACGTAAAAATGTTGTTACGAAATGTTGTTGAGCTGAGCGGCGTCATTTGAAATAATATCAGTGACATATTATGTCAGTGATGGGACTGATGGGATGGGGATACCAGACCGTATTTTAAATATTACAAAACTTACTACTGTCTGCAATATTAATTGCAATTCTTTAATTTAATGAATGAATAATATTTACATCGTAAAAAAAATCAAAGCAGCTAAAAGGAAACAAAGTATTAATTCAAATCTTGCAATAAATTATTATAAGTAGGAAGTAACTTCTAGTGTGTTGCTAAAATAAATGTAGATAAATAAAACCACATTGGTAAGTTTCATAAGTTGGCAGCATTGTGCGAGTGAGACACCGCCCCCTACATTATGCTCTCTATCGGACCGTTTTTATTACTTTTTACTAGTGACCTATAAACGACTGTTTTGCTCGGTAATAAGGTTCAACTGTGGTTAGGGAAATATAGTAAAAGTACTATCCGGATTGTCTTCTGATCCGTGGGTTGGATACGAGCCAACGTCAGTGCAGTTTACGAAAAATATTGTCCTTATATGAATTCTTTTTTTTTTTGTGTGATTTCGTGGCAACCATATAATTAGTTATTATCCTTAGATTAAGTATGTTTGTTTGCATGCTGTTGTTGTCGCGAATAAATGTTTTCTATTTCTATTTCTAACTAGCTGTGCCCGCGGCTCCGCCCGCGTGGAATTCGGTCTGTGTCAGTAAGCGGCTAATTCACCCCTAATTTCTCTCCCGCTACCCTGGAGGCGGAACTTGAAGTAAGGTTGACAGATGACGCTAGAGGACAGTAGTCCTAATAAAATATTTTACAATTACCACTAAATGAAAGTACACTCAAAAATGAATACTTTTTTTATCATATTTTTTTTTTAGCATGAATTAAACGACATAGAGTAGTAGGTGTATACCGGACGATACAGGACCACTTTTGTATTTATACGTTCATGTCCACGGCAAATATCATCCAAATCGATCCTCCCGTCAAATCAGTCTAAGCATGAAAGGTAAGAACAGGCGCGGTTGAAATTGGGGGGGGGGGGGTCATTCAATTTGAGGTGCACTTGGAGCGGGGAGGGGGTCCATGACCCATGCAAATTTAACTCAATAGAGTGTAGAGGCTACCCCCCCCCCTTTTAGACGTTGAATTTGAGCATGATGAGATGAGAACCGGCCAAGAGCATGTCGGGCGATGCTCAGTGTAGAGTTTCGTAGAGGCCGCCCTGTTACAAAACATCCGTTCAAAAGGTCGTTTATTAAGGGATATTTGGCGGCGCTTACGTCATTTTACTATTCGGCACTTCCTTTCACTATGCGTTTTTGACTGATAATTCAAAAACGGCTGAACCGATTTTATTCAATATAGTTTTTATTGAGAGTTCTTATCAGGCCTCACCAAATTTCAGCTTTTTAGTGCGAAGGGTAACTGAGCTAGACCGCGGACAGACGGACGGACATGGCGAAACTAAGGGTTCCTAGTTGACTACGGAACCCTAAAAAGAGATAAATAGTAGTTACGTAACTGTTACGTAATAAGGCCTAATTATGTACAGAAGCATACACTGCTTTACCTACACACATATTAAAAATCCAGGGGGGGGCGGGCGTGCCGGCGGTCGGGGGTAATGAACTTTCATACGTTTTTAACACACTGTCACAGATAAATCAAAATATTTATTTATCAATGTAAGCACATTACACTGCACTAATTAACGTCAGAGAAAAATAAAATACGTGAGTGTCGTGGAACACGTGATTGGAACGAAGTTATGTTATTTAATATTGTCTTCGGTTGCCGCGATAGTTATTCATGAAATAAAACAATTAAAAACGGATTTTATAGCGTGTATTGAGCTTAAATTACATCCCGACGTTTCGAACACTTTACAGCGTTCGTGGTCAACGGGTCGACTGAGGAAAAATGTACAATTACTTCCGTTCAAAAACTATCACAATATGCAAACCTACCCACATATTAAATATTAAACAAATTTTGTGTTTGCACATGCCAGAGGGGCCTTTATAAAAACAAATTATTTATTATTACAAAACAAATTATTAAACAATTTATTTTATTATTATTAATTATTATTTTTGTTTTTATATATTTTTTTAAAATTTTTAAAATTAGTATTAAATTATTATTAGTGTCCACACTGTCCACCATTATGGTCTCACAGTCCTATGTCTACTCGGGTAAAGGAACATATAGCCGATGTGAAGCACCGTCGACCAAGGTCAGCAGTCTGTGAGCATGTCATGGATAGGCCCAACCACTCAGTTAAATTTGACAAACCGCAAGTCCTCGTCAAGGAGAAACGATACATTCCCCGGATGTTGCGAGAGGCAATCGAGATTAAAAAATATCCAAATTTCAACAGAGAGGATGGTTTTTCGGTACCACCAGCTTGGGATCCAGTTATTCATTTGGTTAAGGAGCAAGCTAGACATAGGACTGTGAGACCATAATGGTGGACAGTGTGGACACTAATAATAATTTAATACTAATTTTAAAAATTTAAAAAAAAAAAAAAAAAAACAAAAATAATAATTAATAATAATAAAATAAATTGTTTAATAATTTGTTTTGTAATAATAAATAATTTGTTTTTATAAAGGCCCCTCTGGCATGTGCAAACACAAAATTTGTTTAATATTTAATATGTGGGTAGGTTTGCATATTGTGATAGTTTTTGAACGGAGGTAATTGTACATTTTTCCTCAGTCGACCCGTTGACCACGAACGCTGTAAAGTGTTCGAAACGTCGGGATGTAATTTAAGCTCAATACACGCGATAAAATCCGTTTTTAATTGTTTTATTTTATGTTATTTAATTTTCATTTTTTTTGGATTTTTTTTTTGTATTTTTTTGAAATTTTTGAAATAGTTGAAATTTTTGAAATTTATAAAAGTATTTAAATTTTTAAAATTTTGGAAATTATTTGAAATTTTTGAAGTTTTTGGAGTTTTTGAAATTTATGAAATTTTTTGAAAATTTTGCCATTGTTTACTTTTAGGTTCCCGACTTTTTTCAGTTTTTTCACTTTTATCACTTTGTCACTTCTCACTTTAACTTTTCACTACACTTCAATTCACTTCACTTTATTCTATTTTATATATTTTTTATTTCATTCCATTTTACATGTTTCTCAATCGTATGGGTGTCGCGTTTTCGTGACGTGACGCTTTTTCGTGACTTTTTTTCGCCTAGCCTCCCATCCGCGAACCGTCCGATAAGGAACTTCGTTCCAAAACTACCACCGGTTCTAACCCTACATACACCTCTGGCCCAAGAAGTATTATGACATTTATGACCGAAAAGAAACTCGACGGAACTTATTTTTTTCAAAACAGTAAGTAATACATTATTAGATCTTAAAGATACAAAATAATGCGTAGTTCTTCAAGAAGACATATCAAAACAGCTTGAGAGACGGATAATGTACCCATCGTTTAATTATAAAGAAAAATAAATCCTAACCTGACTGCTTCACAAAACGTTTGATATGTTTTCCTACCTAAACGGTGTCCTATAAATGTTAGATGATTTTGTAGTAGTTTTTTGGTTTGGGCCTTGCATCTTTGTCTGTCAATATAGTCCTCGAACCTGGAATAACCCTTTGACATTCATGACATTTTCAAATATTTCTTAAGAGCGGGTAAAGGTAAATTTAAAGCATCGACGGGTAACATGTTATAAATATGAACACCTTGACCAAAAAATTACTAATTATTTCAATACCAAATTTCATCTAAATACGTACAGCGGTTATTGGTTGTTTCTTCCCCATGTAAACTTTTTGCATCCGCTTAAGGGATAATTTCCGAGATAAAACTATTTCATTTCCTTTTCCAGAGCTCAAATTTTTAACGGCCTCCTAGCCTAGTCGGTAGTGACTCTGCCTACGAAGCAGGAGGTCCCGGGTTCGAATCCTGGTCAGGGCATTTATTTGTGTGTTTATCACAGATATTTGTTCCTGAGTTATGGATGTTTTCTATGTATTTAAGTATTTATCCACATTTATCTATTATATACGAGTATATGGTCGTCTAGTACCCATAACACAAGCCTTATTGAGCTTACCGTGGGCCTAGGTCGATTTGTGTAAGATTGTCCTATAATATTTATTTATTTATTTATTTATTTATCTCCATACCAAATTTTATCTAAATCGATTCTGCGGTTAATAATTCCCTATACAAATTTCCAACTCCCTTTTCACCCCTTTAGGGTTGATTTTGGGGTAAAAACTATCCTTTGTCCTTTCTCGAGACCCATACTATCTCTATACACATTTCCATCTAAATCAGTTCAGCGGTAAAAAAATCCTCATACCAACTTCCAACCCCCTTTTCACCCCCACAAGGGTTTGAAAACTATCCTATGACGTTTCTCGAGACTCAAATTATCTTCATACTCATTTCTATCTAAATCGTTTCAGCGGTTAAAAATTCTCCATACAAACTTTCAACCCCATTTTCACCCCCACCAGGGTTGATTTTCGGGATGAAAACTATATATTATCCTTACCCGGGACTCAAACTATCTCTATACAAAATTTCATCAAAATCCGTTCAGCCGTTTTCACGTGATGCGCGGTCAAATAAACAGACAAACAGATAAACAGATAAACAGATAAACAGACAAACAGACAAAAATTCTAAAAATTGTTGTAACGTGTTCTGTTATCGATTCTAAGTATCCCCAGCCAACTTTTTTTCGATTATCTTCCATGTACAGACTTTCGACCCTCTTCAGCTTTATTATATGTATAGATTCCAGAAAACAAAATAAGCATAAAAAGACATATAACATAAACCGTAACACTGGTTCCGTAAGTGTCATAAATCCGGATTAACTGAAAATGAGGGGCACACTATTTTTGGAACACGAGCCTCAAAATGAAGCCGTTAAATCAATGTCGTCGCCACCCTAATAAACAGAAAGCTCTGCGGATAGGGATTATTACTTCTAAGAATCTTTTGCTTCTAAAAGTAACACGTGTTTTGTTTTAGTCGAATTTAATGCTTGACAATATTGACTGTATAAAAAACCGTGGGACGTAGATTGAAAGAGCGTAAAATCAATACAATCTAAGTAGCTTTGAGTAGCTCTTCCCGATTCAGTTCGTTTTACCATTTCGGATGATATTTTACTGATATGAGGAAAATATAGCGGCTATCTGTATAATTTGATATTTAAAGTAGTTAAAATATTTTTTTGAGTATGAGTTATACATGTTATAATAACTTATACAGTTACATGTCATATAGAAAATTATCGTAACACCCACTACTCATTTATTAGTTGTTTTACTATACAATCATATTTAATAACATTTCTTAAATATTACTGTACCTAAGAGGAAACCAAATATTATTAGTTTTAGCAGTATAGGTAGTCGGTACCTTGTTATTTAAAGATTAGTAAAATAAAAAATATTTTGATCTACTTTTATTTATTTTAGCCAACTCAGGGAAATAATAAAATTACTTGTTTTCATGATTGAAGACATAATAATAAAATAAAATAAATTATTACCTATTAGGCAGCTCATTGGCTGCAAATTAATTTACTAGCACGAGGATACGTAGTTACCTACGTCCTACATGGCACCTATAAGTAAAATTCAATGTAATCCTCTTAAGCTCCTAAATTGCTTTACGATAACGCGATTGTATCAACGACATGTGTGGTTTGATGCAGAAATAAGCGTCACACTTAAACTAGTTTGCATTGCAGATGAATGCCGTTATAGAACGAGGTGTTTCGTGAGGCCCGGCATTTGCCGAGATTCTAATAAGATTCTGTAAAATCGTGTTAATAGCTACACGGTACTCGATTAACACATTCAGTGCCACCTAGTGCTACGCGCTACGCTCGTAGCCCGTAGCCACGTATTCATCGTATGTAGCGCGTAGTAGCTACGAGGAGAGAACCCGACAGTCTCGACAGTCTCGAGGTTCTCGGCCCTGAATGTGTTAACAACACGTAGGTAGTGTTTTACGTATGGCCTGATTGGTACTTTTTGTAACCTAAGTAGTAGTTTCATATAATTTTAATATGAAATAAATCAAATGAAAATTTGATATACACTCAACAACTTCAGCTAGCAAGTTTTGAAATGATATTGACATGTTCTTGTTTTTATTTCATTGGTAATTGAAGTGTTATCGATGTTATTCTTATATAGGTTGGAACTTCGATGCCGTTAACATGTATATACACTAACAGTAGATGTCGCTACGCGTCTCCCTGTGACGTAAGGATAGAAGGAACAGATGGGGCCGTCTTCTAACTTTAAAACACGTATAAACACGATGCAACTTCAATACAACTCCAATGCATTAACAACGCAATACAGCTACGGCATAAACATCTGAATCAGAAATATCAGAATTTGTTTGAGAAATATTCCAACGCAACTCCAATACAACTTCAATATTGGTTGATTGTTTGTTGTGTGTTGGAGTTATGTTTGAGATAGGTTGTGTTGTTATTGTATTGTTAATGTATTTTAAAATTAGAATCCGGCACATGGAAAAAAATCACCGAAGGTCGAGTAAGCGTAGAGTATACTATTAAGCGTTAGAGCGATCAGACCGGTGTTCCGAAAGGTCACAAGTTAGAATCTTGCTCGACGCGCTGAAATTTTCTATTATTATTTCAATTATATTTTTTATGTTTGCTAGCAGATGTTTCTGATTACTACGAAAATTAATATATACTTACTCTTGTTTTCTTGAAAATGAATTCGTCTCAAGCTAATTTTGTACATATCCACGCATAGATAGTTACTTCTGCTGTGGACTGTACAATTACCTACTATCTTTCTGGACCATGCGATTGCAATAAGGGCAAACAAATCGTACACAAACATCTGACAATCTTTAACTATGGGCTTGGTTGGATGTTTACAAAAGTTCGCGCCTAATTACCGTTCGGTTACTTTGACGCAGATACGTATTGCACTAAATGGCATGTTTGATTCAGCAGCTATCGAGCTTGCACCCGCACCCACTTTGTGTAGGGTTACCACATGTGGATTTACAAAAGCTGTATTTTGTAATTTTTAGTAAAAATGGTTATTTCGTAAACGCATTAAAAAAAGCGTTTATGAATAAAGAAATACCAGGGCCCTATGTCCTATGCTCAAAGCAGTCTAAGCATGAAAGGTAAGAACAGGCGCGGTTGAAATTGGGGGGGGGGGGTCATTCAATTTGAGGTGCACTTGGAGTGGGGAGGGGGTCCATGACCCATGCAAATTTAACTCAATCGAGTGTAGAGGCTACCCCCCCCCTTTTAGACGTTGAATTTGAGCATGATGAGATGAGAACCGGCCAAGAGCATGTCGGGCGATGCTCAGTGTAGAGTTTCGTAGAGGCCGCCCTGTTACAAAACATCCGTTCAAAAGGTCGTTTCTTAAGGGATATGTGGCGGCGCTTACGTCATTTTACTATTCGGCACTTCCTTTCACTATGCGTTTTTGACTGATAATGATAATTCAAAAACGGCTGAACCGATTTTATTCAATATAGTTTTTATTGAGAGTTCTTATCAGGCCTCACCAAATTTCAGCTTTTTAGTGCGAACGGTAACTGAGCTAGACCGCGGACAGACGGACGGACATGGCGAAACTATAAGGGTTCCTAGTTGACTACGGAACCCTAAAAAGAGATAAATAGTAGTTATGTAACTGTTACGTAATAAGGCCTAATTATGTACAGAAGCATACACTGCTTTACCTACACACATATTAAAAATCCAGGGGGGGGGGGGGGGGGGGCGGGCGTGCCGGCGGTCGGGGGTAATGAACTTTCATACGTTTTTACCACACTGTCACAGATAAATCAAAATATTTATTTATCAATGTAAGCACATTACACTGCACTAATTAACGTCAGAGAAAAATAAAATACGTGAGTGTCGTGGAACACGTGATTGGAACGAAGTTATGTTATTTATTTTTTGAACTTTTTTTTTGTATTTTTTTTGAAATTTTTGAAAAAGTTGAAATTTTTGAAATTTATAAAAGTATTGAAATTTTTAAAATTTTGGAAATTATTTGAAATTTTTGAAGTTTTTGGAGTTTTTGAAATTTATGAAATTTTTTGAAAATTTTGACATTGTTTACTTTTAGGTTCCCGACTTTTTTCAGTTTTTTCACTTTTATCACTTTGTCACTTCTCACTTTAACTTTTCACTACACTTGAATTCACTTCACTTTATTCTATTTTATATATTTTTTATTTCATTCCATTTTACATGTTTCTCAATCGTATGGGTGTCGCGTTTTCGTGACGTGACGCTTTTTCGTGACTTTTTTTCGCCTAGCCTCCCATCCGCGAACCATCCGATAAGGAAGTTCGTTCCAAAACTACCACCGGTTCTAACCCTACATACACCTCTGGCCCAAGAAGTATTATGACATTTATGACCGAAAAGAAACTCGACGGAACTTATTTTTTTCAAAACAGTAAGTAATACATTATTAGATCTTAAAGATACAAAATAATGCGTAGTTCTTCAAGAAGACATATCAAAACAGCTTGAGAGACAGATAATGTACCCATTGTTTAATTATAAAGAAAAATAAATCCTAATCTGACTGCTTGCGGTGTCCTATAAATGTTAGATGATTTTGTAGTAGTTTTTTGGTTTGGGCCATGCATCTTTGTCTGTCAATATAGTCCTCGAACCTGGAATAACCCTTTGACATTCATGACATTTTCAAATATTTCTTAAGAGCGGGTAAAGGTAAATTTAAAGTAACATGTTATAAATATGAACACTTTGACCAAAAAATTACAAATTATTTCAATACCAAATTTCATCTAAATACGTACAGCGGTTATTGGTTGTTTCTTCCCCATGTAAACTTTTTGCATCCGCTTAAGGGATAATTTCCGAGATAAAACTATTTCATTTCCTTTTCCAGAGCTCAAATTATCTCCATACCAAATTTTATCTAAATCGATTCTGCGGTTAATAATTCCCTATACAAATTTCCAACTCCCTTTTCACCCCTTTAGGGTTGATTTTGGGGTAAAAACTATCCTTTGTCCTTTCTCGAGACCCATACTATCTCTATACACATTTCCATCTAAATCAGTTCAGCGGTAAAAAATTCCTCATACCAACTTCCAACCCCCTTTTCACCCCCACAAGGGTTTGAAAACTATCCTATGACGTTTCTCGAGACTCAAATTATCTTCATACCCATTTCTATCTAAATCGTTTCAGCGGTTAAAAATTCTCCATACAAACTTTCAACCCCATTTTCACCCCCACCAGGGTTGATTTTCGGGATTAAAACTATATATTATCCTTACCCGGGACTCAAACTATCTCTATACAAAATTTCACGTGATGCGCGGTCAAATAAACAGACAAACAGATAAACAGATAAACAGACAAACAGACAAAAATTCTAAAAATTGTTGTAACGTGTTCTGTTATCGATTCTAAGTATCCCCAGCCAACTTTTTTTCGATTATCTTCCATGTACAGACTTTCGACCCTCTTCAGCTTTATTACATAGGCTGCTATTTATATATCCGGAAACCGAGATTACAATCTTCTTAAATAGCATATTTGACCTCCATGGTAAAATTTGAACTTTTTTAAGTACTGGCCGGTATATTTTTTCTTTCTTATTAACGCTCGTGTTTTGTTTTTGACGGGTTTTAAATGTCATCTCGCAGCAAGAATGGAACTCATTCGTGAAAATATTCGTGCTATGATTTATTATGATTTTCGGCGTGGTTTAACGCAACAACAGTGCATAGATAAACTAACTTCAACTTTTGGTGATGAAGCCCCATCTAAAACTACTGTGTATCACTGGTTTAGTGAGTTCAATCGTGGACGTAGTATGCTTACGGACGAAGTTAAGGCAGGTCGCCCGAAATCGGTCGTTGTACAACAAAATATCGAGGCTGTGCGAAAACTTATAATGGACGACCGACATGTTACGTACCGCGAGATAGAGGCGACTCTGGGTATTTCTATGACCAGCATTAATAGCATATTACATAATTATTTGGCTGTAAAAAAAATTTGTTCGCGTTGGATACCCCACAACTTAACAAAAGAGCAAAAAGATGCTCGCGTCGAATGGTGCAATAAAATGTTAAAAAAATATAACCGTGGTGACTCAAAAGCCGTTTATAACATCTATACAGGTGACGAATCCTGGATCTATGCATACGATCCCGAAACGAAGCAACAATCAACGGTATGGGTGTTTCAAAATGAGCCGAACCCTACGAAAGTTACTCGTGCAAAAAGTACATTGAAACAAATGGTGGCCTGCTTCTTCGGTATTAATGGCCATGTAGCTACAGTGCCACTAGAAAACCGTAGAACGGTTAATTCAGAGTGGTACACGACCATTTGCTTACCGGAAGTATTTGAACAAATTCGTAAAACTAACCAGCGACGAAGAATCATTCTTCATCATGACAATGCCAGCTGTCATACGTCACGCCAAACAACTCTATTTTTGGAGGGTCAAAATGTGGAATTACGGGTCATCCGCCGTACAGCCCTGACTTGGCACCCAACGATTTTTATTTATTTCCAAATATAAAGAATAAATTACGCGGTCAACGATTTTCGACCGCTGAAGATGCTGTCGACGCATTCAAACAACACGTTATGGAGGTACCTCAGGCGGAGTGGCAGAAGTGCTTTAAAAATTGGTTCACGCGAATGCAAAAGTGCATAGATCATCAAGGGGAATACTTTGAAAAACAATAAAACCATTTTCAGCCGTGTACGTTTGTTTGTTTTTTTGTTTCCGGATATATAACTCGTATATGTATAGAAGATGTATAGATAGAAAATTATCGTAACACCCACTACTCATTTATTAGTTGTTTTACTATACAATCATATTTAATAACATTTCTTAAATATTACTGTACCTAAGAGGAAACGAAATATTATTAGTTTTAGCAGTATAGGTAGTCGGTACCTAGTTATTCAAAGATTAGTAAAATAAAAAAATATTTTGATCTGCTTTTATTTATTTTAGCCAACTCAGGGAAATAATAAAATTAATTGTTTTCATGATTGAGGACATAATAATAAAATAAAATAAATTATTTATTACCTATTAGGCAGCTCATTGGCTGCAAATTAATTTACTAGCACGAGGTTACGTAGTTACCTACGTCCTACATGGCACCTATAAGTAAAATTCAATGTAATCCTCTTAAGCTCCTAAATTGCTTTACGATAACGCGATTGTATCAACGACATGTGTGGTTTGATGCAGAAATAAGCGACACACTTAAACTAGTTTGCATTGCAGATGAATGCCGTTATAGAACGAGGTATTTCGTGAGGCCCGGCATTTGCCGAGATTCTAATAAGATTCTGTAAAATCGTGTTAATAGCTACACGATACTCGATTAACACATTCAGTGCCACCTAGTGCTACGCCCTACGCTCGTAGCCCGTCGCCACGTATTCATCGTATGTAGCGCGTAGTAGCTACGAGGAGAGAACGACGACAGTCTCGAGGTTCTCGGCCCTGAATGTGTTAACAACACGTAGGTAGTGTTTTACGTATGGCCTGATTGGTACGTTTTGTAACCTAAGTAGTAGTTTCATATAATTTTAATATGAAATAAATCAAATGAAAATTTGATATACACTCAACAACTTCAGCTAGCAAGTTTTGAAATGATATTGACATGTTCTTGTTTTTATTTCATTGGTAATTGAAGTGTTATCTATAAAACTTTCGTGAGACTCTAACATATTAAAAATATTTATAACGGGTTACTCACGTAAGGCGGGTGCTGGAGAGCAACGGTTACAACTGGAGGCAGAGTAATCGGGTTGCTAGTGCATCGGCGAGTCCTAGGCCTGTTCAAGTGGAAAGGTTGCCCGTATACCTGCCTTATATTAAGGGTGTGACGGATAAAATCGGACACTTGTTACGCCGAAGATATTGCATCAAGACGATTTTCCGCCCACAAACGCAGCTCAGACAGTGGATGCGTTCGCCGAAGGATAAGGAGCCCTTGAATGTTCCTGGGGTTTACATGATCCCTTGCTCCTGTGGGAAGAGTTACATTGGAGAGACTGGCCGGAACATCGTTACGAGGCTCTCTGAACACATACGTAGTATGAAAAACCGGGATGGGCAGGGTTCCGCTGTGACGGACCACATATTGGATTCGGATTCGACGCATTATATTAGGTTTGATAAGGTAACCGTACTGGCAAGGGAAAAGTTCCTCGTTCAGCGAAAAATACGGGAAGCTATAGAAATAAGTCGTCATTCGAATTTCAATCGGGATGGTGGTTGGTCATTGCCCGCTAGTTGGAAAACGGTTTTCAATACTACGTCGGTGGGCAGTGTGGACGTGCCTTTAGCAAGTGACGTCGTTAGTGTAGTGTGCAAACATTTCGGCAATAGTGAAGAAGTGAACGAGGGTAGATCTGCCACAACACCGCCGCCGCCGCCGCCGCCTCCCACCGCCAGCAGCAGGGCACACCGCGCGCAGGCGCGTAGTAGCGGTCGCGCTGCCGTCGCGGAAGGCAGCTCGTGAAAATGGTCATCGTAAATTGACCGAAACATGTCGAGCAAAAATCGACTTAAATTACGTGAGTAACCCGTTATAAATATTTTTAATATGAAGTGTTATCGATGTTATTCTTATATAGGTTGGAACTTCGATGCCGTTAACATGTATATACACTAACAGTAGATGTCGCTACGCGTCTCCCTGTGACGTAAGGATAGAAGGAACAGATGGGGCCGTCTTCTAACTTTAAAACACGTATAAACACGATGCAACTTCAATACAACTCCAATGCATTAACAACGCAATACAGCTACGGCATAAACATCTGAATCAGAAATATCAGAATTTGTTTGAGAAATATTCCAACGCAACTCCAATACAACTTCAATATTGGTTGATTGTTTGTTGTGTGTTGGAGTTATGTTTGAGATAGGTTGTGTTGTTATTGTATTGTTAATGTATTTTAAAATTAGAATCCGGCACATGGAAAAAAATCACAGAAGGTCGAGTAAGCGTAGAGTATACTATTAAGCGTTAGAGCGATCAGACCGGTGTTCCGAAAGGTCACAAGTTAGAATCTTGCTCGACGCGCTGAAATTTTCTATTATTATTTCAATTATATTTTTTATGTTTGCTAGCAGATGTTTCTGATTACTACGAAAATTAATATATACTTACTCTTGTTTTCTTGAAAATGAATTCGTCTCAAGCTAATTTTGTACATATCCACGCATAGATAGTTACTTCTGCTGTTGACTGTACAATTACCTACTATCTTTCTGGACCATGCGATTGCAATAAGGGCAAACAAATCGTACACAAACATCTGACAATCTTTAACTATGGGCTTGGTTGGATGTTTACAAAAGTTCGCGCCGTTACCGTTCGGTTACTTTGACGCAGATACGTATTGCACTAAATGGCATGTTTGATTCAGCAGCTATCGAGCTTGCACCCGCACTCACTTTGTGTAGGGTTACTACATGTGGATTTACAAACCCCTGGACTTTTTTCAAAGACTTCGAAGAAGTTTCTCAATTCGTCGGGATCTTTGTTGCTATTTTTTTTTAAATATGTTCACCGATTATTCGAAGACGGCTGGACCGGTTTGGAAAAAAGAGTATACTTCACAGTTGGTCCCATTGTAACCAGGTCAGGATCTGATGATGGGATCCTGGAGAAATCGAGGGAACTCTTCAAATATTATAGGCACACCTATAGTGATTTAAATTTACAGTAGCTCGGGCATTTACTTTTGGAAAGGTGGAGTCTATGTGAAGTCGGTTCTTTTTTGTTTAAAATTATATTTTAATGGGGTTTTTCTGATCGCTGTCTCCTGGGTTTAAGTTCGTATGTTTTTGTATGTATCCCCATATTTTAATTTTGTTAACCGTCCTGCTTCAGTATTAAACTGTTTGAACAAAAATCCTGGTATTCTTTTATAGTTTTAGGTAAATTATTGAGATATAGTTGTACGCGTATTTCGGGTCATCGGGTAAATTCACGACAAAACCCAAGCGTCTGGTGATACTAGCGTCTAGTGAGACATCCAGTCTGCAACTAACGCTTTGTTTTATTTCGCTACCGAGCATCTGCATTTCAGCACAGGATTTAAATTGCTTATATTCTGAAATACCTGAGTAAAAATATTTTTGTCGAACGATATAAAGTGCTGTTTCAAGGTAAGTACCTAATTGAATAAAAATCTACATAATGTTAACTACTTTCCATCTAGGTATTGAGCTTTTTATTTATCCATCGTTATCGTTGGCCGGCTGTAAACAATATTGTTTTCAGACTACGAAGAAGTAAAAAAAATGTATTGGGCACGTCGTCACAGCAGGTGTCAGGCCAACCCTCCATATAAACCATTATTAATTGCAGTTTTTCCTAATAAGGATGGGGTACCAATTATTCCCTTAAACATCTTGTAGGGGGAAACAGGGTAAATTGTTACAGGGGGCACATATTTACAGTTGATTTTAAAACCAAATTAATGGGAGCTGACTGCTCATTGATTCACATTTAGAAGTCCCCGACGTAACCAACGACAGGTCGTTCAGGTCTGTCAGGACAGAGATTCACCTCCACTCGGCCGCTACTTTAAAATATAATATAATATGTTTTTGGCGGTCTTGACTAAAATATTGGTAATTTTAGAAGTGCATCTTTTTGCAATTATAGTTCCGTGAAAGAAGTAAAGCCTCACTATATAATGAGACTTTATCTAGACACACGGCAGTGTGTCCGCCAAGTTCGAGCAAAAAAAAGCGACACACCGGCCGTGGGTTATATTACACGAACCATTTCGGGCCAATTTCGACCATCCTATAACTCAAAACATATTTTATCTACGCATATGAAATTTCGAGTGTCTGTTGACATCCCCTAAATTGTCTAGAATACAAAATTTCATTATTCTACCAATAGCAGTTCTTGAGATATTGACGTCAGAAAATCGCTATTTTTACTATACACTCACTGACTCATCAAAAACCTAGACCACTTCCAATGGTCGTACTGACTTGAAATTTCGCATGGAGATAGGTCTTAAGGTCAAAGTAAAGGGAAAAATCTGAAAACGGCCAAGTGTGAGTCAGTTTTAAAAAGAGCGAAGGCGTAACTTTGTTCTACTATGAAGTCATAATGAACTAAATGGGTCTATCTTCCAATGGTCGTACCGACTTGAAATTTGGCTCGAAGGTTTGTCTTTAGGTCGAAATAATGTAAAAATCTGAAAACGGCCAAGTGTGAGTCAGTTTCGAAAACAACGAATGTGTAATTTTGTTCTACTATAAGTAGGTATGGAGTGGAAATGAGATAAGACTTATTTAAATTTAGATACATACCAATTTAAGACAATACATGTTTGTCTTAAAGACAAGAACAATAAAATTGTTCACCACTCTGTGTGTGTCTGTTGCGGGAACCGAACCCACGATTTACGAAGTGGAAAGCAGGTCACTAGGTACACTAGGTGCGCTAAATCAGTCAAACAAAAATGAAAAGACAATTTTTTCTCGCATAGTCTAAATAATTCCTAATTTTACAACTAATGAAATCGCAGATTCAAGAACATGGAAATCATATATACTCTAAGATGGAATTATCTAGACACACGGCAGTGTGTCCGCCAAGTTCGAGCAAAAAAAAGCGACACACCGGCCGTGGGTTATATTACACGAACCATTTCGGGCCAATTTCGACCACCCTATAACTCAAAACATATTTTATCTACGCATATGAAATTTCGAGTGTCTGTTGACATCCTCTTAATTGTCTAGAATACAAAATTTCATTATTCTACCTATAGCAGTTCTTGAGATATTGACGTCAGAAAATCGCTATTTTTACTATACACTCACTGACTCACTGACTCATCAAAAACCTAGACCACTTCCAATGGTCGTACTGACTTGAAATTTCGCATGGAGATAGGTCTTAAGGTCAAAGTAAAGGGAAAAATTTGAAAACGGCCAAGTGTGAGTCAGTTTTAAAAATAGCGAAGGTGTAACTTTGTTCTACTATGAAGTCATAATCAGGGCCCGGAATTAGGTGAGCTAAAATACCTAAAGTTCGCGAGAGGACATAATATAGAGTGGTTACAACCGGATGAAAATAATATTTTATTTGGATTCCGGGTATTCGATATTCATCCGGGCACTGCAAGTAATAGTCGTAATGATGAAAAATGGTTACATTGCAGCCATAAAGTTAACATTATAATAATAAATCTGAAAATGTGACATATATTTTAAATTAGTAATCTGTATTTTCCTATTCATTATCAATGCTTGTCAGAGTGGCGTATTAGCGTCAAAATAGTGAAAGCTACTAGTACTACTATAGTATATATAGAAAGATAAGGAAACAAGTACTTACGTATAGGGTTATGTACTTAAGTACATACAAAAGTAACTCACTCGCTCCAGAAGGCATAATATGTGGTTGTCCATATTCGAATAGTCCTTGTGGCGGATTTATTATTATTTTTCTGCTTGTGTCCGTACACAAACATAAAAGGTTAACAAATAAATAAAAGAAAAAATCTTAAACAATTTAGAAACTTTTATTTTTATACATACAAACACATTCTTAAACATTTATCACAGATAATCAGTCAAAAAGAATAAAATCTATATAACAATCTTATACCTACATATAAAATATCTAGATTTTTTTCAATCGGAATCCTCAGTTTCCGCGTTACAATCGTCCTGGTAATTTGTATTGGCTTGTTCAGCATTGAAATAAATAACCATCAGCTTTTCAATGTTATTCATACTTAAATTATTTCTTTTAATGTCCAAAATCCACTTATACGTAGAAAACAACCGCTCCACGTCTACGGAAGTTAAAGGTATATAATTGTAGCACGATAATAATTCATTTTCTATTTCCTCTCCCTTTTTTATATCATCAGATATATCTCTAATAACACCAAGATCAGGATTTCTATCTATAACATGTTCAAGTTTTTGTTTAACTGGATCAGACGAACACCACCCTATCACCGCTCTTACTTCGTCAAATATTTCGAAAGATTGTTCTAAAGATAGTGTTGTGTTTTGCAATGATTTTAAAGCTATTTGTATGACTTTGTAATATTCGTCGATATAATCTAAATCATTTTTTAAATTTTGTTTTTTAAATACTTTTTTAGCGTTTCTAATTGATACAGCTTCAGAACTATTTAACATATTTACTACTCTTTTAATTTCACTATAATGTTTGGCGTAGTAAGTCGCTGCTTGCAGCCAAGTGCCCCATCTAGTTATGACTGGTTCTGGTGGAAGGGGTGTATTAGGATTATTTTCTCTAAAAATTTTGATTCTATTGGGGGCTTTTAAAAAAAATTTTTCACGTTTGAAATTAAGTCATTTACATCGGAATACTCTGAACGTATTTTTTCTGCTACGCGGTTTAGGGCATGAGCTAAACATGTTACATGTTTCATATTTGTTAGATCCTGTTTTAAAAGACGTCCTGCTTTTAACATATATGCGACGCTATCCGAACACAAAACTAAGACATTATCGACATTGGTTTCGTATGAGTCACCCCACATATTTTTTAAACATTCAATCACAAATTGAGCTATCGAGTTCCCGTTGACTACTTCCAACATTTTGCAAGCAATTAAATATGGTTTCAGGCGGACCTCATTTAAAGGTTTCACTAAAAAGTGGACTACATATCTACCTAAACAGTCAGTCGTTTCATCCAATGATATCCACAGCTTTTGCTTTGAAATTTCGTCATAAACTTTAGATAATTTCTTTTTGAAAAGAATGTCTAAATAAACCTTCCGAAGTAACGATTCGTCAGGGATGTTAATACGTTTAGTACAACTGCAGCAAATATACTTTTGAAAAAATGCTTTAAAAGCTGGCAGGTTTACTCGATGCCATGGTATATTACATAAAATAAGGAATTCAATGAAATCCAAGTAAAAATCTACGTTTGGTGTCTTATTAGTTCCTTGGTGTTTTTTTCCATTTATGTGTCTCACTATATTGCTTTGTTTACATATTAAACTACTTTCACACTTTGCACAGTATATAGTATTACTAGCACTATCATGGTACAATTCCGGGTGATCTCCAATCCAGCTTTGGACAACTCCATCGCTTGGTTTTGACGCCATTCTATTAATCACGCCGTCAATTCGGAATGAGCAGATCTGCAAACAAAAATAAAATACGTATGTAACGGTATTTTTTAGATATAGGATATGAATAAATATAACGTTTTAGTGTTGTATCATTTATGGCATTGGAACGAAAATCAATCAATCAAAATCAATTCATAAAAATTCTATTTTTTTATATTAAAATCAACCCAACAAACTTGTAAGCATAAAACTTTACCATGAGTGCATGTCGTACTCATACATTTGCAGAAAACTTATAATAAGAAATCAAATTAGAAGTAGATGTTACTCTGAGATAAATAGGAATTTAGTCTAATAAATTGCCCACGTGGCATATTAAAATTAGGGTTGACTTACCGTATGGGATCCAGGTGAACGAATATATGAAATGCAGCAAATCGTAATCCTTAAATCCAGGCCAAGGTCATCATTTGAAGAATATCCAGTATACCATAAAACAAGCCAAAGTCAAAAACAAATCGTCACGATAAATCCGGTAAACCACACACGCACTAACACAACTGACCAAGGTTCAGGAGCGAATGAGTCCATCTACCTACCTGAGTATCTACTTGACCTTTTACCATCTCCCTTATCTTTTGAGCACTAATTGTTTACACCGCTTGGCTCTAACACGCCCCTTGTGAGTCATTAATAAACAATGTGTAGGGAAACCCATATTATTCGTCTTACAACGACTTCTTATATTATCTTATACATACCTTCTTTTTTCTAGCCCTTTTTACTAAAAAGTAACATTAAACATGCTGCACTGTAAACAAAACATATCACGTTCAATATTACGACAAGTCCCCGAATAAACATCGAATTCCCGGAATCCAAATAAAATATTATTTTCATCCGGTTGTAACCACTCTATATGATGTCCTCTCGCGAACTTTAGGTATTTTAGCTCACCTAATTCCGGGCCCTGGTCATAATGAACTAAGTGGGTCTATCTTCCAATGGTCGTACCGACCTGAAATTTGGCTCGAAGGTTTGTCTTTAGGTCGAAATAAAGTAAAAATCTGAAAACGGCCAAGTGTGAGTCAGTTTCGAAAACAACGAATGTGTAATTTTGTTCTACTATAAGTAGGTATGGAGTGGAAATGAGATAAGACTTATTTAAATTTAGATACATACCAATTTAAGACAATACATGTTTGTCTTAAAGACAAGAACAATAAAATTGTTCACCACTCTGTGTGTGTCTGTTGCGGGAACCGAACCCATCCACGATTTACGAAGTACAAAGCAGGTCACTAGGTACACTAGGTGCGCTAAATCAGTCAAACAAAAATGAAAAGACTATTTTTTCTCGCATAGTCTAAATAATTTCTAATTTTACAACTAATAAAATCGCAGATTCAAGAACATGGAAATCATATATACTCTAAGATGGAATTATATATACTACTGCCCATCTCAACCTCCGATACGCCACAGGATGAGATGGGACGGTGCACTTCTAGGGCTACATAATAGGCCACCAATTATAATACCTACTGGTAGGTAGGTATTACCAAGTTATTAATTATCTATGTAGGTAGCGTACTTACAAACAGAATAAAGTACGTTATTGATGTATGTAATTATATGTAAGTAGGTACATTTTATAGGTGTAGGGAGCCAGTTTATTTGTAAAAATCACCTATAAATAAATAGTAAAATAGAATTAGACGCTTAGTATAAAGGGTATAGTATAAAGTACATACCTAAGTGGAATGAGACATTTCCTAAAGCAAAAGTGATAAAAAAATAATAAAGAACCTACACCTAACAAAAATAAATGAAATCCCATCAAAAACATAAATGTGAAAGGCTGCCAAGTTCGATACTATGGGAATGCTTCGCCTATAAAAGAAGTGAGATCTGAATAAGTACCAAGTTCCATAAAAATACCTCAAATCATAAATAGTTATAGGAATGCACACTTGATTTCCAGCAGTTTTTAAGGTACATTTTGTATAAGTATCACGTTACATAGAAATACCTAAAATTATAATAGTCAGAGAAACGCACACCGGTTTTTTTTAGCAGTTTCCTGATAACATTTATTATTTTCAGTACTTTTTAATGATGTAACTTGGCAAGTTTTAATAGAAAATTATATACTTGACACATTGCAGTCCAAAGGTGTCGATTCATTGCATTGAAAAGGTGTGTGGTGTGTGAAAACTTGCCAAGTAACATTATTAAAAAGTACTGAAAATAATAAATGTTATCAGGAAACTGCTAAAAAAACCGGTGTGCGTTTCTCTGACTATTATAATTTTAGGTATTTTTATGTAACGTGATACTTATACAAAATGTACCTTAAAAACTGCTGGAAATCAAGTGTGCATTCCTATAACTATTTATGATTTGAGGTATTTTTATGGAACTTGGTACTTATTCAGATCTCACTTCTTTTATAGGCGAAGCATTCCCATAGTATCGAACTTGGGAGCCTTTCACATTTATGTTTTTGATGGGATTTTAAATCACACGATTATTTATTTATCCTATGGCTACATGTGACTGGATATAGATAGGCATTTCTTCCCTGGGGAAGGTAGTGGGAAAGCAGATGATAATGAAAATCCAGTAAGTGCTGCGAGGTCCAGATGGGACAGTGCAGCTGCCAATCACACGATAAAATGTTTTCTTAAATTCAGTCACTTTCAGTTTTTGTGCAATTTAAATTTATATTTAGAAAGTTACCATGGGGCACAATGACACAAAGGTGAATAGATGTCCATTATATGGGAGTAACTAAAGTGTATTTAGTATACAATTTTTCGCATGTAAGCCACTACACACAGGCCATTTTTCAGGTTCTATCATTGAAACAGCAATGATTTTTACATTTTCTGATGTATCTGATGTCTGTTGATAGAGCCACTACTAATAAAAAAAGTGTAAATAATTAATTGTAGATAAATAGCGAATAAATCTGTGGTCAACTCATTAAAAGGGGTTAAAACAAATTAATAAACGACTGTGGCTTTTGTTTTTGTCAATATTTGTAAATAAAACACGAATAAATACACATACGAATCAATGTGCCCCGGATATATATTAATATACCCCGCATAGGGGGCAGTTTGATACGAATTCAATTTTTTGGAAAACTAGGCATAAAAATAATTACATACCGGCTTGCAAGATATTTTGGACCTCTGCACGTACCCACATAAATACTCTACCAGGCAGGATTGTTTCTGTTGTAGGTACTATTTTCTTGCCTTTTTTATCGATCATCTAAAAAGACCGTATCAAGGTGCCCCACTTCCTCCTATATTAAATTAGTACTGAGCTTCAAACGAGCATCGTGCATGTTTTATTACTAAATAAGATAATGAACGACCGACTCAGTAAGATGAAGCGTGTCAGCAGTTCCCAGTTAATTAGTTGTTTTACATTATTCCGCAGCACGGACACCAAAAATTAGTTTACTAATTTTGAGACATTCGTTAATTAACGCGTAGTAGGCGTGTCGGGCTTTCGCAGAGAGTTAGGCGCAACATAAACTAAACGGAATTCTGCCCAGACCTAAGCGGAATTAAGGATACCGCAGAATATTCAATAATTGAGCCGGGAGGCGGAAAATTGTCTATGGGTTCTGGTCAAAAAAGTCAAAAAGGTCAAAAAGCCAAAAATTAAATTAAATTAAATAACATGACTTCGTTCCAACCGAGTCTTCCACGAAACTCACGTATTTTTTTTTTTAATTTAGCCTTGTTACGGACTAATCCTTTCCATTTGCCTTAGTTTAGGATGACCCGCGAATACCCGGACCCGGACCCGGGTATGTCCTTATATAAACTACATCCAAAAGAGAGGTGTGGGTACTGCGAATGTCATCTCGCTATGTGTGGTAGGGCACAGCGCAGCAAATGTCATGTCGCTCAAATCTGGAGCAGAGCCCGACTAAGGAAGTTACTTTACCTTACAGAAAACCACAGCCAAATAGCACTAGACCCTACTCATTGTGTTCCTGCTGGTAAGTAAGGTTGCCAAAGAACTCAAAGAGGACCCAGTGTGTTGACGATTAGGGACCCTCTTGGTCCTTTAGCCGTCAACACAGTGAATCCTCCTTTTGTAAAAGATCGGCAACGCGCATGTGACACCTCGGAGTTGCAGGCGTCCATAGGTTACGGTAGCTGCTTACCACCAGGAAGGCCGTATGCTTGTTTGCCACCGTCGTGGTATTAAAAAAAAACCCTACAGGCACTGTCAGTGACTGAATTATGTCATTCTATTTAATAACCTCTGCAATATTTTAAAATTAAATATAAATAACTACCTATATAGGCATTGCTGGGTGCGTAGCCAAGGTGCCAATCGTTTACGCGTCGTAGTGAACGAAACGCAACTGTCACTGTCACACAAATATGGAAGAGTGATAGAGAGACGTGACTACGATACGCTACGGAGCGTTAACGATTGGCACGTTGGCTACACACCCTGGTATTCTCATAAACGCAGAAAAAAAATGTTTTATGTTTCGTGGAAGGATATTATATTAGATTAATATTTTGTGAATTATATTTTATTTATTCTGGCAGTTAATAAACAGCCCTTTCCACCTTTTTGTTTAATCTTGTGCCCGACGTTAACTAATTGATTCATATTATGTACTCCGAAAAATTCGTGCAAATTAAAATAAATGGCACGCTGCCTTTTATTAAAGAAATGTGCGTCTGTCTACTCGGTACCATTTTAGTTAGTAAACTAGCTGTGCCCGCGGCTCCGCCCGCGTGGAATTCGGTCTGTGTCAGTAAGCGGCTAATTCACCCCTAATTTCTCTCCCGCTACCCTGGAGGCGGAACTTGAAGTAAGGTTGACAGATGACGCTAGAGGACAGTAGTCCTAATAAAATATTTTACAATTACCACTAAATGAAAGTACACTCAAAAATGAATACTTTTTTTATCATATTTTTTTTTTGGCATGATTTAAACGACATAGAGTAGTAGGTGTATACCGGACGATACAGGACCACTTTTGTATTTATACGTTCATGTCCACGGCAAATATCATCCAAATCGATCCTCCCGTCAAATCAGTCTAAGCATGAAAGGTAAGAACAGGCGCGGTTGAAATTGGGTGGGGGGGGGGGGGGTCATTCAATTTGAGGTGCACTTGGAGCGGGGAGGGGGTCCATGATCCATGCAAATTTAACTCAATCGAGTGTAGAGGCTACCCCCCCCTTTTAGACGTTGAATTTGAGCATGATGAGATGAGAACCGGCCAAGAGCATGTCGGGCGATGCTCATGTGTAGAGTTTCGTAGAGGCCGCCCTGTTACAAAACATCCGTTCAAAAGGTCGTTTATTAAGGGATATTTGGCGGCGCTTACGTCATTTTACTATTCGGCACTTCCTTTCACTATGCGTTTTTGACTGATAATTCAAAAACGGCTGAACCGATTTTATTCAATATAGTTTTTATTGAGAGTTCTTATCAGGCCTCACCAAATTTCAGCTTTCTAGTGCGAACGGTAACTGAGCTAGACCGCGGACAGACGGACGGACATGGCGAAACTATAAGGGTTCCTAGTTGACTACGCAACCCTAAAAAGAGATAAATAGTAGTTATGTAACTGTTACGTAATAAGGCCTAATTATGTACAGAAGCATACACTGCTTTACCTACAGACATATTAAAAATCCGAGGGGGGGGGGGGCGGGCGGTTGTGCCGGCGGTCGGGGGTAATGAACTGTCATACGTTTTTACCATACTGTCACAGATGAATCAAAATATTTATTTATCAATGTAAGCACATTACACTGCACTAATTAACGTCAGAGAAAAATAAAATACGTGAGTGTCGTGGAACACGCGATTGGAACGAAGGTATGTTATTTAATTTTAATTTTTTTTGGAAATTTTTTTTTTTTGTATTTTTTTGAAATTTTTGAAATAGTTGAAATTTATAAAAGTATTGAAATTTTTAAAATTTTGGAAATTATTTGAAATTTTTGAAATTTTTGGAGTTTTTAAAATTTATGAAATTTTTTGAAAATTTTGCCATTGTTTACTTTTAGGTTACCGACTTTTTTCAGTTTTTTCACTTTTATCACTTTGTCACTTCTCACTTTAACTTTTCACTACACTTCAATTCACTTCACTTTATTCTATTTTATTTTACATGTTTCTCAATCGTATGGGTGTCGCGTTTTCGTGACGTGACGCTTTTTCGTGACTTTTTTTCGCCTAGCCTCCCATCCGCGAACCGTCCGATAAGGAACTTCGTTCCAAAACTACCACCGGTTCTAACCCTACATACACCTCTGGCCCAAGAAGTATTATGACATTTATGACCGAAAAGAAACTCGACGGGACTTATTTTTTTCAAAACAGTAAGTAATACATTATTAGATCTTAAAGATACAAAGTAATGCGTAGTTCTTCAAGAAGACATATCAAAACAGCTTGAGAGACAGATAATGTACCCATTGTTTAATTATAAAGAAAAATAAATCCTAATCTGACTGCTTCACAAAACGTTTGATATGTTTTCCTACCTAAACGGTGTCCTATAAATAAACATCGGTATCAACGTTCAAATTTCGTGGCAATGTACGGTTGGCAGAAAAATAAATACAAACAAATCACTTAGTATTTTTAACCTTTATTTTGTATATGTAAATAAAAAAGCCCCTAAATAGTACATTTCCTAATTAGGGTGGTAAAACAAAGAAAGGCCGCGCAATCGCAATTGTTGCGGCCCAAGCTGCAAGCGAGGGACGTAATTATGCGATCGAGGGCTTTCTTTATTACCTCCCGTGTTGGAAAAATATGTGCACATTTGGCCAGAAAGCGGCTCTATCCGTACGCGTAGCGTGCGGAAAAAGCCACTTTATGTCCAGGTGTGGCATACAATATTTTACGAGTTAGAATAGATCACTAAAATTTGTTCCATAGATTTTGCTGTCAATCTTTGACGTCTGTAAGAATATATCCATTTTAAATGACTAAAAGATCTTTCCACGCTGACTGAGGTAATAGGAAGGTATGTCAAGCATTGAAAATTTTGCACACAGTTTTTATTTACACTTTCTGGTATTTCAGCCTCGTTGTTTTTAGATAGTTGGTTAATTATTTGTACAGTCTTATAACCAGGATTTTTCTTTAATACACTTTTTAATTTAAAATAAACTTTTCTGGCATTTTGATGTAACCTTAACGTTGATATTTTTTTTTGCAATCCATGAACAATGTTTAATGATTCTGCTAGACTCAGTTTTGGATCCTCCAATAATTTTATTGACTTAGCAATTATACTAAAGTGTGTATCGACGAATAGTAACTCAGTTTTTAAATTCCGGTTACGGAAAATTTTTTTTGCTTTAGAAATTGCACTCGCTTCACGCGGATTTAAGGCATCGATGACAGATTTGATTTTATCATAATTAAACATCGGTATCAACGTTCAAATTTCGTGGCAATGTACGGTTGGCAGAAAAATAAATACAAACAAATCACTTAGTATTTTTAACCTTTATTTTGTATATGTAAATAAAAAAGCCCCTAAATAGTACATTTCCTAATTAGGGTGGTAAAACAAAGAAAGGCCGCGCAATCGCAATTGTTGCGGCCCAAGCTGCAAGCGAGGGACGTAATTATGCGATCGAGGGCTTTCTTTATTACCTCCCGTGTTGGAAAAATATGTGCACATTTGGCCAGAAAGCGGCTCTATCCGTACGCGTAGCGTGCGGAAAAAGCCACTTTATGTCCAGGTGTGGCATACAATATTTTACGAGTTAGAATAGATCACTAAAATTTGTTCCATAGATTTTGCTGTCAATCTTTGACGTCTGTAAGAATATATCCATTTTAAATGACTAAAAGATCTTTCCACGCTGACTGAGGTAATAGGAAGGTATGTCAAGCATTGAAAATTTTGCACACAGTTTTTATTTACACTTTCTGGTATTTCAGCCTCGTTGTTTTTAGATAGTTGGTTAATTATTTGTACAGTCTTATAACCAGGATTTTTCTTTAATACACTTTTTAATTTAAAATAAACTTTTCTGGCATTTTGATGTAACCTTAACGTTGATATTTTTTTTTGCAAACCATGAACAATGTTTAATGATTCTGCTAGACTCAGTTTTGGATCCTCCAATAATTTTATTGACTTAGCAATTATACTAAAGTGTGTATCGACGAATAGTAACTCAGTTTTTAAATTCCGGTTACGGAAAATTTTTTTTGCTTTAGAAATTGCACTCGCTTCACGCGGATTTAAGGCATCGATGACAGATTTGATTTTATCATAATGCATGTGATAATATGAGGCAGCATTTAACCATGTTCCCCATCTTGTTATCACGGGTCGGGGTGGTAGAGGAATATTTACACACATTTGATGAAATAAATTTGTCCTTGAAGGAGCGTTACGAAATATTTTTTTGATACAGTCAATCAAACTGTTTATGGTCGGGTAAAGACTTCTAATTATCTCTGCGACTCGATTACATCCATGTGCTATGCATGTTACATGAGTCATATTTTTATATTTCTGAACAAGGTTTTTAGCTGCTTTTACCATGTAGGAACCGGCATCCGTTATAAAAAATAATAATTTATCCATGTTTTTTTTGTATTCATCGCCCCAAAGATCTTCAAGGGTTTCCTCAACGAGTTTGGTTATTGTCGAATGGTTAGTCGCCTCCAATACCTTAGAAGCAAATAAATGTGGCTGGGTACTAGTTCCATCTAGAGCTCCGATCAAAATATTTGCCACTTTTTTTCCCACGGAATCTGATGTTTCATCAACACTGAGGTAAATCATTTTATTTTGTAATTTCTCTTTCAATTCATTTTTTTTCTTTTCATACAATTCAGGTAAGCATTTTACTCGTATTTTTGTTTCACTCGGCACAGTAATATCGTTTCCATATTTATGATTTAAAAGGTTTTCTACAAAATTTCTAAATTTAGGATTGTCTAATTTTGACCACGGTATATTCGAACAAATCATAAACTCTGTTAAATCTTTATTAAATTTTTCTTGTGCATTATTTTTATGAATTTTGTTGTGTAAATCTGTTTTTAAATGGCGGTCGATACTAGATTTAGAGGGAAATAATTTCGAATTACACAATTTGCAATATACGATATCGTCTTTAATTTCGAAATCAGCATTATCTCGTATTATATCCTGTAAATGGCAGCGTGAATCAGATAATTTATCTTGATGAGATTTTGATTTCAAATGTTTCTCTATATTGTACCTTTTCTTTTTTATATTCATTTCGCAAATAGTACAGCAAGCACCTTCGTTAGTGAATATAAAATCAGTATACTGCGTCAAATCCATTTTCTCAAGTCTGATAGGGAGTTGGGTAAAGATTTATCAATGCTAAATTGTAGTTGTAAGTGTTTTTAAGAACTATTATCGTTGAAGATTTTACCACATATTATTTTGCATGACAATTAAATTGACATTTGTTGCCTATTTGGCATTTAGAATTTTTTTTACAAATGGATAATGAAATGAGTATTGAGGTTCTATGACGTATTAAGAATATAAACCTCTTTAAATATATGTACAGTTTACCAAAGTACGATTAAGAATAAAAATAAATTAAATGTTATTTATTACTAATAAATAAAACAATGATACCTATGTATTTCTTTTTTTGCGACCCTTACCAAGTGCCACGAAATTTGAACGTTGATACCGATGTTTACCTATAAATGTTAGATGATTTTGTAGTAGTTTTTTGGTTTGGGCCATGCATCTTTGTCTGTCAATATAGTCCTCGAACATGGAATAACCCTTTGACATTCATGACATTTTCAAATATTTCTTAAGAGCGGGTAAAGGTAAATTTAAAGCATCGACGGGTAACATGTTATAAATATGAACACCTTGACCAAAAAATTACAAATTATTTCAATACCAAATTTCATCTAAATACAGCGGTTATTGGTTGTTTCTTCCCCATGTAAACTTTTTGCATCCGCTTAAGGGATAATTTCCGAGATAAAACTATTTCATTTCATTTTCCAGAGCTCAAATTTTTAACGGCCTCCTAGCCTAGTCGGTAGTGACTCTGCCTACGAAGCAGGAGGTCCCGGGTTCGAATCCTGGTCAGGGCATTTATTTGTGTGTTTATCACAGATATTTGTTCCTGAGTTATGGATGTTTTCTATGTATTTAAGTATTTATCCACATTTATCTATTATATATATCGTCGTCTAGTACCCATAACACAAGCCTTATTGAGCTTACCGTGGGCCTAGGTCGATTTGTGTAAGATTGTCCTATAATATTTATTTATTTAGTTATTTATTTATCTCCATACCAAATTTTATCTAAATCGATTCTGCGGTTAATAATTCCCTATACAAATTTCCAACTCCCTTTTCACCCCTTTAGGGTTGATTTTGGGGTAAAAACTATCCTTTGTCCTTTCTCGAGACCCATACTATCTCTATACACATTTCCATCTAAATCAGTTCAGCGGTAAAAAATTCCTCATACCAACTTCCAACCCCCTTTCACCCCCACAAGGGTTTGAAAACTATCGTATGACGTTTCTCGAGACTCAAATTATCTTCATACTCATTTCTATCTAAATCGTTTCAGCGGTTAATAATTCTCCATACAAACTTTCAACCCCATTTTCACCCCCACCAGGGTTGATTTTCGGGATTAAAACTATATATTATCCTTACTCGGGACTCAAACTATCTCTATACAAAATTTCATCAAAATCGATTCAGCCGTTTTCACGTGATGCGCGGTCAAATAAACAGACAAACAGATAAACAGATTAACAGACAAACAGACAAAAATTCTAAAAATTGTTGTAACGTGTTCTGTTATCGATTCTAAGTATCCCCAGCCAACTTTTTTTCGATTATCTTCCATGTACAGACTTTCGACCCTCTTCAGCTTTATTATATGTACTAGCTGTGCCCGCGGCTCCGCCCGCGTGGAATTCGGTCTGTGTCAGTAAGCGGCTAATTCACCCCTAATTTCTCTCCCGCTACCCTGGAGGCGGAACTTGAAGTAAAGTTGACAGATGGATACGCTAGAGGACAGTAGTCCTAATAAAATATTTTACAATTACCACTAAATGCAACTACACTCATAAATGTATACTTTTTTTTATTATATTTGTTTTTGGCATGATTTAAACGACATAGAGAGTAGTAGGTGTATATCATCGGACGATACAGGACCACTTTTGTATTTATACGTTCATGTCCACGGCAAATATCATCCAAATCGATCCTCCCGTCAAATTAGTTGGGGGGGGGGGGGGTGTCACAAATGATTTTTTTCTATTTTAGGTGCACTTGGAGGGGGGGGAATTTAACTCAATCGAGTGTAGTGGCTACCCCCCCCCCCCTTTTAGACGTTGAATTTTTATAGGCTACGTATAACCTGGCTGGGGATTTTCTAGAATTGGAATTAGTAATTCTTAATTGGGTAATTTCCGGGATAACAATGAAAAAAAAACCGGCTAAGAGCATGTCGGGCGATGCTCAGTGTAGAGTTTCGTAGATGCTGCCCTGTTACAAAACATCCGTTCTAAAGGTCGTTTATTTGGCGGCGCTTACGTCAGTTTACTATTCGGCACTTCCTTTCACTATGCGTTTTTGACTAATAATTCAAAAACGGCTGAACCGATTTTATTCAATATAGTTTTTATTGAAAGTTCTTATCAGGCCTCACCAAATTTCAGCTTTCTAGTGCGAACGGTAACTGAGCTAGACCGCGGACAGACGGACGGACATGGCGATGTAACTGTTACGTAATAAGGCCTAATTATGTACAGAAGCATACACTGCTTTACCTACACACATATTAAAAATCCATTGAAACCATTAGAATTACCACCATTACACCGCCATGACCAACATTATTGCGCCGGCGGTCGGGGGGGGGCGGATTTTCATTACGTTACCGTAGGTAATGAATTTTCATACGATTTTACCACACTGTCACAGATAATACACTGATGTTACGTAATTACATACGGTTCCGAACGCGGAATAGAGGATTTATTATATTGGTGTAGATCAAGATATTTATTCGTCAATGTAAGCACATTACAATGCACTAATGAACGTCAGAGAAAAATAAAATACGTGAGTGTCGTGGAAAGTGTGTGAATCAAGTGCGATTGGAACGAAGTTATGTTATTTTCTCAAACATGCTCGGAAATGTTCCTGTTACGTTAGTAATTAGAGACCAGTAGGGACTCTATTCCAAGGCAGGTTCAGCGCGAGGTACGTAAAGGATTTTCATACAACATTAAATCACTCAGCCAGTAACTGAAGTTGTTTTAAATTTTTGATCAATCTTACTATGCCAAAGGCTCGAGTCATTCTGCCAGAAAAAAAAGGTCAGCAATATTTTTCTGTGTTTTCCGGTTTTTATGTAGGTACAAAAAGTAATACTTATAAATAAAACTATTATTAACACACCAAAAACTTTATTTTAAAACCGAATATGTTACAATAAATCGACAAAGACAGTTTAATCTCGAATAACCGGTAACAAGTTGAAAGAAAAATACGAACATAAAAAAAAAAAAAATTGGAGGGAAAATACATATATTTTATTGCATCGTTTTCTTTCATCGATAACGAATAATTTTATCTTGCTTGGATACTTGGATAGTATTAAAATTTTTAATAAAATGACTTCTGACGAAAACGACATGGAAATTGATGGGACCCCTCCGGAACTACGAGCCGAGGCGCAATTAGCTTTAAACAATTTGCTGCCAGCTAAATCAAAAGAGAGGTATATCACATGTTACGAAAGTTTCCTTAAATGGAGGGCAGATAAAAATGCACATAGCTTTTCGGAAACAGTTTTCCTGGCCTATTTCACAGAAATGGCTCAATCGAAAAAGCCATCATCATTATGGGCAATGTATTCCATGATGAAGGCTACAATGCAGCTGAAACATAATATTGACATGCAGAGTTTTTCAAACTTACGTGCTTGGTTAAAAAGGAATTCAGCTGGGTACAAGGCCAAGAAAGCAAGAATATTTAGCAGTGAAAACATAGAAACCTTCCTCAACTGCGCACCTGATGATACATATCTTGCTATAAAGGTAAGCAAATCTGACTATTTAATCATATTTTACATACCTACTTGCATAAAAATGAAGTAACTACATAATCTTGATAATTTACTGCTCTGTCCAGTGTCCTAGCAAAACCACATTTGCACTAATAAGATACAAAAAATAACAAAAAAAGTTTTGGTCTGACTATAATTTAATAAATAATAATGAATGTACCTACCTAACAAAAAACTTAACTAAAACTAATCAGGACACCAATAACATATTCTACATATTAATTTTATGACTGAATATTTACAAAAAAGTCTTAATTCATTTAATAAAAAAGCCTAGGTAATGAAATATATATCTACTATTATCTATTACAGGTAGCCATGATCTTGGGCATAACAGGAGCATGCAGAGGATTGGAATTAAGTATGATTACTACCAAAGACATTGAATTTCAAGGCGATATAATCGTAATCCAATTGAGAGACACTAAGACAAAAATAGATAGATCATTTGTGGTCCGGGATGAATTTAAAAATATTTTTCAAAAATATTATGACTTGCGGCCCAAGGACACAATTACTGATAGATTGTTTCTCAATTACAAGAATTCCAAATGCACTAAACAAGTAATTGGACGGCATACCATAGCTTCAATGCCTAAGAAAATTGCAACTTTTTTAAATTTAGATGACCCGCACTTATATACTGGACATAGTTTCCGACGTAGTTCAGCAACACTTCTGGCAGACTCTGGAGCCGACCTTCTAGCTCTTAAAAGGCATGGTGGCTGGAAGTCGGATAAGGTTGCAGAAGGTTACATTGAAGACTCCATAGGAAACAAGGACAAAATATCAAAAAACATTACAGAAAACATAAAATTAAGAAGTAGCACAAACACAGAAAATCAATACAACTCTTCGCATCAGAATTATGAATCTTTGTATGAAAATCCACAACCAGGCTGCTCCAAAGATCCTCCAGGTTTCATTCGGCAAAATGTAAAACAACCTCCATCCATTCAAGTTCAACCTTCATCTTCAAGTACATATTGCCAGGTTCAAAATTTGACAGATTGTTCACAACCATCACTGCATGAATCAAATCCCCAGCCACCGCCTTCTCATCAAGATGTTGGAAATAGCGAGCAGTCCACCGCACATATCGTACCATCACAAGCAGGTTCTTCAACAGATATACAACAAACCAACATTTCTGTTCCTGGAAAAACAATAAAAATATCTATAAGTAACTGTCCTAACATGTCCAATATCACATTCAACATAAATTAATAATAACTTTGACAAAGTTTTCACGTTATGATTGATTCTAAATGTATGATAAAGTACGTAATATAAGTAAGTGGTCATATCTTAGACACTAAGAATGTTTAGTGAGTATTAGTAAGACTTTGCATTTCAATCTTACCTGTAGGTAGTCCCCTCATGATTTCATTTTTATGAATGTTGTACTGTACAGTTAATGTAAATAGGTAGCCACTTTATGTTTGTTTGTTCCCTTATTCCCAACGAATATTGCGACGTCCGAGTTCCGATATGTTGAAAAAATATTTAAGGTTATTATAAATGTCAATTTCCATTGGGTCGTTGGGTCGTTCTCGTTGTGACATATCGTTCAGAAACTAGTATAATGATTTTCTATAGTAGTTTATGTAACTGTTACGTAATAAGGGTCCTTAAAACATGAGTGTGGTTTTATGAAATGAGCCGCAGGCGAATTTCATAATAAGATCACACGAGTGTTTTAAGGCCTAATTACGTACAGTTGCATACACTGCTTTATCTACACTCATATTATATATATTAAATTAATTGTTCGGAAACCATAGAATGACCGCCATTGTACCGTCGTGGCCTACTCGATTGTGCCGGCGCTCGCGCGGGACCAATCGAGTTGGCCATGGCGGTAACATTATGTTATCAAATTCGATGTTCCAAATTTGAAACTCATTGCTTAACAATATTTGAGCATGCAAAGTTAAAATTACGTTACTGCCGCAGATAAGAAACTTATCATAGTTAAATCGTTTGTTGTAATGCTTGTCATTGTCTACGGTTTTTGAACGCATTTTAGAGTACTTACAGTATGAGTGTAGATAAAATTATATTTTGTATTAAAGGTTGAGCTGAAAGATATGACGGTGTACCATGTTGCAGTGTCTATTGAATCGAAACTGGCAATAGCAGCCAACCTTTTGAAATGATTTATAATTAAAACTTTTAGGGGGCGTATGCACGATCAACTTATTTTCAGAGCGATTTATTTCTCTTTGTCGCAGTTTGCTACACTTTATGCGCATACAAAGAGAAGAGTCGTGAAATGTATGGGGCACCATACATTTCACAACTCTTCCTAGGTATGAAGGGCAAAATAGTAGCCGAGAAAAGTCTCTTGTGTGTGTGTGAGCCCTTAAATAGTTTAGTATAATTATGAACTATTATAGTAACTATAATGGGCTGATATATCTAATACAATAACTATATATCTACACTCAAGAGCAAAAGTAACGGGTCACTTTGTACTGATTTCTCATACAAAGTGACCTAATATTTTTGCTCTTGAGTTTATATAAAGACTTGTCTCTGCAACTATTTTGTATGTAATGTAAATAACCCTGTGTTAATTTTAGCGATATACCTAATATGATAAAATAAATTTTTATACCCATATACATAATATATTATTTTATTTTATTTCCTTACATGTTTGAGAAAAGCACTATACATGCTTCGACCGTAATCAGCTTTCCTGGCTTCGTATTATAGCCGTCCTCGTCTTCGACTCGGACGGCTACTAAATACTCAGCCAGGAAAGCTTACTTACTGGTCTCTGCAGTAATGTACTATTAATTTTATTTCATTTTTTACTTTTTCGTAAATTTAGTGGTTTTAATTTTTTTTGTATTTTTTTTAAATTTTGGAAATTTGGAAACAGTGAAAATTTTGGAAATAGTGGAAAATTTGGAAATAGTGGAAAATTTGGAAATTTTGGAAATTTTGGAAATTTTGGAGATTTTGGAAATTTTGGAAATTTTGGAAATTTTGGAAATTTTGAAAATTTTGGAAATTTTGGAAATTTTGGAAATTTTGGAAATTTTGGAAATTTAGAAATTTTAAATTTTTGACATTTTCGAAATTTTCGAAATTTTTGACATTTTCAACATTTTTAAAATTCTCGACTTTTGAGGTTCTCGACTTTTTTAACTTTTATCACTTTGCCACTTCTCAGTTTCACTACACTTCACTTCACTTTATTCTATTTTATATATTTTTTATTTCATTCCATTTTACATGTTTCTCAATCGTATGGGTGTCGCGTTTTCGTGACGTGACGCTTTTTCGTAACGGTCACGTGACTTTTTTTCGCCTAGGCCCCCATCCGCGAACCGTCCGATAAGGAACTTCGTTCCAAAACTCCACCGGTTCTAACCCTGTAGGTGTACCTCTGGCCCAAGAAGTATTATGACCGAAAAGAAATTCGACGGGACTTATTTTTTTCAAAACAGTAATACATTATTAGATCTTAAAGATACAAAATAATGCGGAGTTCTTCAAGAAGACATATCAAAACTGCTTGAGAGACAGATAATGTACCTATTGTTTAAATATAAAGAAAAATAAATCCTAATCTGGCTGCTTCACAAAACGTTTGATATGTTTTCCTACCTAAACGGTGTCCTATAAATGTTAGATGATTTTGTAGTAGTTTTTTTGGTTTGCTGCTATAATCCTTTGACATTCATGACATTTTCAAATATTTATTAAGAGCGGGTAAAGGTAAATTTAAAGCATCGACGGGTAACATGTTATAAATATGAACACCTTGACCAAAAAATTACAAATTATTTCAATACCAACTTTCAACATACAAACTTTCAACCCCCTTTTCACCCTTCCAGGGTTGATTTTCGGGATGAAAACTGGTCATTGTCCTTTCCCGGGACTCAAACTATCTCTACACAAAATTTCATCATTATCCGTTCAGCCGTTAACTAATTAAAAATACTTGGAACGTGTTCTGTTATCGATTCTAAGTATCTCCAGCCAACTTTTTTTCGAATATATTCCATGAACAGACTTTCGACTCTCTTCAGCTTTATTATATGTATAGATAGTTTTTATTGAAAGTACCTTTCAGGCGTCACTTCCATTATTTTTTTCAAATTTTGTGGACCTACGGTTCTAAAGTAAGATGGGGGGGGTTTGAAGAAGAAACTATCCTTTTATCCTTTGTCATTTCTCGAGACCCATACTATCTCTATACCAATTTTCATCTAAATCAGTTCAGCGGTAAAAAAATCCTCATACCACCTTCCAAGCCCCTTTTCACCCCCACAAGGGTTTGAAAACTATCCTATGATGTTTCTCGAGACTCAAATTATCTCCATACTCATTTCTATCTAAATCGTTTCAGCGGTTAAAAATTCTCCATACAAACTTTCAACCCCATTTTCACCCCCACCAGGGTTGATTTTCGGGATTAAACTATATATTATCCTTTCCCAGGACTCAAACTATATCTATCCAAAATTTCATCAAAATCCGTTCAGTCGTTTTCACGTGATGCGCGGTCAAATAAACAGACAAACAGATAAACAGATAAACAGATAAACAGACAAACAGATAAACAGACAATAATTCTAAAAATTGTTGGAACGTGTTCTGTTATCGATTCTAAGTATCCCCAGACAACTTTTTTTCGATTATCTTCCATGTACAGACTTTCGACCCTCTTCAGCTTTATTATATGTATAGATAGCAGAATAGATAGATAGAAGATTACCATTTTATTTGAAGTATCAGGAAATAAATTGTTTGAGTACCGGTTTAAATAATTACTATTAACTGCTAAATTAAATAAAGGTTTAATATATATATAAACCACCATGAAAAACAAACGCCTTTTTGCTTCATCAAACGTTTGCTGCTTCAATGTAATTAAGATAAACTTGATCACTATGATCTCTAATAAAATATAACATAAAGACGCAAAGTTTGGGGACAATTACCATGTTTAACAGCAATTATTGCTACTATTTAACTACTCTAAACTAGTAAATAATCGAAGATTAGCGTGTGGTGTAGCCGGATCATGTTATATCAAATGCGTATCGAGCTCACGTTTTAAATAAATGAATGTGTCAAATATTATGTTGTCGGAGCACCAAGCATGGTGAGCACCAGTCTGTTGCAATGCAACAGTCTCTCGTGCGCAGATAGACTATCATTATCTTTCGGACTACCGGACATGTTATTAGAAATTCTTTATCGCGCGCGAGATACTGGCGTTGCATAGGTACTTGTAGGTACTAAACTAACTGTACTGTATATTATCAAACCGCGTTTAGAAAGGGATTGAGCTCATATGTCATTTTTGAACTAATGCATGATATGACATTGTCAGTGGTAGAGTATACAGATAAATTAAATTGTTATTTTGGTACAATGAAGTTCTAAAGCATGGAAAAAATATCAAATTATACAGCGTGTTTTTATTGATTTCCGATAGCATTAAGAGATAATTCTTCAGATCAATTAGAGTTACTTTCTTAAACCTGTACCGTTTTTAAAGTATTTTAAATATGATTTAATAATTTATGTACAATTGGTAAGTGTTCTCATTGATGTGAAGTCAAAGCTGTCACAATTGAAATTTAACATTTTGTGTAACGCTAAAGGACCTCTCACACTTGTGATCAACACGATTCTGATTTAGTTTGTATGAAAAAGTAAAAAAAAAGTCTCATTTCGAATTAAAAAGAAACCCATATACGAGGTGATTGCTGTTAATGTACTAAGCGACGTGTCGAATTTATCGGAAATAAAAAAACACGGTGTATTACTTAAATAAAATACAAATGTTGTAAATAATTACTTTTAGAACCATAAAAAATATTCAGTCATAACGCTATCGTCATCAGAGCTGTCTGTATCATCACCTGTATGAACAAAAAAATGGATAAGTTAGTGTTTGATACGAGTAGATTCTATATGTATATTTGACATTATACTAATAGGTTAACCTACCAGTGTTAACAATTACTTCATTTTGAGGAATTGCCAAGTTTTCTCTTAGCCAGTAGTCATTTTCAATATGTTTCACGTGATTCACCTCTTTTTTCCAATCGTTTTCGGTGATTGAGGCTAATGACTCTAGTGTTATAGACTTAATCTCATTTTCACGCTGTAGTACATTTTTTTGAGATACTCTCTGCTTAACTAAATGCCATATATACTCGATTGGATTCAGGTCGCAGTGATAAGGTGGCAAGCGAAGCTCATGGCCGTGTGCTTTTAATAGGTTATCTATTAAATGTTCTTTAAGCGGGCGATTTTTGTTTATAATTTCGTATAAAATGGAAACCGTGTCCTTCATAGAGAATTCGATATTATGTGCTTTGAGCCATTCCTTCATTACGTCTTTCCGATCTCGAGAAGTAGGGGATTTATTTACCTGTGTGCTGTGATAGGAGGCATTGTCCATTACAATAATCGAATTGGGTGGTATATTCGGTAATAAGTTATTAGTAATCCATTTAATAAATTTTTCGGTATTTACTTGACCATGATTATCCCCTTTCTTTGAATTAGCCTTCCAAATAGCTAATGCTCCGTTCACAAAACCGTATTCAGAACCTGCGTGGATTATAATCCACCGATTTCCAGCACTGTCATATTTTCGAATGCCCTGTTCGGACATTGATTGCCAACATTTGTTCACGGTGTAGTGACAATGTATCCAGGTCTCATCTAAATAAACCACAAGTTTTTTATTAGAACCCAAGGCATCATTCTTCTTAGATACCTGGCTCTCCAAGCTTTAATCTGAGGTTGTTCGACCAATTCTAACCGTTTCTGTGTGCACCTCTTAAAGCGGAATCCTAAATGGTTTTTCATTATATTTAATAATGTGGTTCTTTGACCAAGAAAGTTTATATCTAATTGAGCTTGAGTTAAAATTTTTTGCACAGTCGGAACAATTTTTTGTCGATACATATTTGTTCTAATATTTCGCAAGGCACATTTGTCGAAATTGTCTAAAATAAATTTTGGCCCTCGTTTTCCTTTTTTAGGTGTGCACAATTTACTAGAATTTGCTCTGGCGACATTGCCTTCTTTTTTTATTAATGTTACTGTGTTTTTTCCAACGCCCGTCGCAGCCACCACACGATTCAAAACTTTGGTATTATTCTTCAGTAATCCAATTATTTCCTGCAATGTATCTCTTGGAATACTTACCTCAGAGACGATTACATTTACGCTTAAGATGGCCATCAAAATTTTCAAAAGAACCTTCGTCTTATCGTTTTCTTTATTAAAATATGTTAGTACATTGCAGATAATTTCTCGGCATCGACCGTTTAATACTTTACCGCGATTCATATTGTATACAAACGTATTTTTGAACAGCTACGGCAATTTGATAACGCGAAATAATGTGATTAGTGACAGATTTGTCGGATATGATATTAATATTTTTTATTAAACAAATGACAGTATTTACCGAGAATAGAGTTTAAATATGCAAATCATACTCAGCTATTAATTCTATTATCTATAAGGGTTTGCACTTATGAAGATATCAAAGATTGGCTTATGATTATATTTAATCATTTATTAAGTACAATTGTGCTAACGGTACTCTCGAATCCCTTTCTAAACGCGGTTTAATACCTACAAAATCTACGCATCCGTTTTGAGTTGGCCTTTATGTAGATAAATGTATGAAAAAATATTCTTGCAAAAGTTGATACAACTTTTACATTTTATATTTTGGTTCTGATTAAATTTAGATTCATGGCATTTGAATATGCGAGTCCTCTCGAAGCTGTTTTCATTATAATATTTCGTAGATAAGTTTGCGGCTGATGGCTCCTCGCCACGGCCATTGCGCCGTGGCGAACTGTCAAGCAACTTTTAATTTCGTATCGTCTTTAATTCGGAATTTGTACCGCGTCCTTCGCGCGCAGATACTTCGCTAATGACTTGGCTATCTTTTCACGATTCGTGCGATTGTCGAGAATAATATTATATATAATATATTATTTTAATTCACGTAAGATGTCCAAGTGCTTAAATAATTATAAAGTTTACATTTTCCGACACAGCAAAAAAATTTACAAGGAGGGTTAGAAAATAAAGCTAAAAAAAGAATCTGAAATGATAAAACAAAAAAGAAAGCTTGTAACTCTCTGGAATGCGGGTCGCCGAAGATTGAAGTTTTTTTTATTAGCAAAGCAAAATATTTCATAGGTATAAAATGGCTTTTTATTTATTGAAATGAGATAAAATCTTTCATCGCGTATAAAATTTTCCAATATAGTTTCACTTCTTACCTTAAATGTGTGTGAAAAGGGTCACCCGACCTTTATCCAAGAATAGGGTAGCATCGTAGTACCTATCGAAGTTTGAGATATAAAAAAAGTTTTTTACGCTTGTTTGTCTTCTACGAAATCATTTCTGTCATACAAATATTATGTTTAGTAGGTACCACTAAACACCTGGCTTTTAATCGCGTGGCGTAAAATGTCGAAACATAAACAAATTGAAACAATCGCAAAAATTCTAAAAGCAATCACTGTATTTTGATTGGTATTTGCGATTCGACACAAACCATAGTATAGCAAACTAACGAGAGGGGTCTCGTCGCTCTCATTATTGTGTCATATCTGACGTGGCTAGCTCTCTGTCTATTAAGAGTGCTCTTAAAAAGTTTGAGGTGCGGACGCGGTTAAAAAACATAATTAATAATTTAAATTATAATCTGATAATGGAACGCTGTAAGTAACTAAGTATTATAAAAAACTTAAATAACAAATACCTATAACAGCTAAGTATGTACCTACTTAAGTATGGGTAGCGGCTATAGATGATAAAACACTGGCCCTGATGGCGACAGGGCGGCTGATAACGAAGGGCGAACCAGCCCCGGGTCATTTTAAATGTCAGGCACTGTAGGGATAGGGACAATAAATACCTTCCTAAACAAACAGCTGGTCCTAACTAAAATTGAATTTAATATTCTTTACTATTTTAATACATTAAAATAAGGGTAGAATATCGGCGTCCGGATTTGCTGCGCTATAGTTTACATTAAAATAAAAAAGTGCGAGTCAGACTCGCGCCCGAATGGTTCCGTACATCACACTTTTGTTTTCTTAAGTCCGATTTTTTGTAATGGGTTTACCTGAAATCTACATATTTATAACTTTCTAGGAAAATTATTTTGAACTTGATAGGTTGAATAGTTTTTGAAAAAAAATTAGAAAATAATTTCTGAAATAAGTTTGTAATTTAACCGTATACGCAGGTGTTTAATGCACCTGTAATTTCTACAAAATCACAATGATATGACGTGCTTTCAAATAAATTAAAAACGGTGAACATCGGTTCACGCAATAAAGAATTATCCCATAAAAATCATCTTCCATACTTTAAGCTCGCGCGCAATAGTTTACTTAATTTGCCAGTAGATGTCGCTGTACGTGGAACGCTCATATCATATCCTACATGGCGGTGTTATCTTACTGTGACGAACGGAAAACTACGGAACCCTACACTGAGCGTGGCCCGACACGCTCTTGGCCGGTTATTTTTCTTATTTTGTTGAAGGAATGGAACCCTCCATTATGCAAGGTCCGACACGCACTTGGCCGGTTTTTTAAAGATCTATAGTTAAATTTAAATAATCACAATTATTTAGTGGACACTTTAAAGGGATGTTAAGTTTAAATCCGGTAGGTACACATATACGTAAGTCGGTGACTCTACGAGTAAGACGAATATGTAATGTAAATTAATAAATTTTAAACATGAGGGCCACTTTACTGCTTTACTAAATTAGAAAAACAAAAATGGTTTTCAAACTATCATGTGACATATTAAATGGAAGCGCTCGTTCATATAAAAATCTCAAATATTGTTTTAATAATTTTAATGTGTTTAAGATAAATAGTTTTGATTAAAGTTATTTACTTACCTGTAGATTTCAGGTAAACCCATTACAAAAAATCGGACTTAAGAAAACAAAAGTGTGATGTACCATTCGGGCGCGAGTCTGACTCGCACTTTTTTATTTTAATGTAAACTATAGCGCAGTAAATCCGGACGCCAATATTCTACCCTTATTTTAATGTATTAAAATAGTAAAGAATATTAAATTCAATTTTAGTTAGGACCAGCTGTTTGTTTAGGAAGGTATTTATTGTCCCTATCCCTACAGTGCCTGACATTTAAAATGATCCGGGGCTGGTTCGCCATTCGTTATCAGCCGCCCGGTCGCCATCAGGGCCAGTGTTTTATCATCTATAGCCGCTACCCATACTTAAGTAGGTACATACTTAGCTGTTATCGGTATTTGTTATTTAAGTTTTTTATAATACTTAGTTACTTACAGTTACTTACTTTTTTTCATATTTTTTGGATCTGAAGTTTAAAAGTTAAATGATAATGTAAATATTTTCGGAAATAATCGCTCCAGAAGTAAAAAAATGTGTCCCCCGCCTCTAACTTTTGAACCATAAGTTTTAAAAATATGAAAAAAATCTCAAAAGTAGAACTTTATAAAAACTTTCTAGGAAAATTATTTTGAACTTGATAGGTTGAATAGTTTTTGAAAAAAAATACAAAATAATTTCTGAACTAAGTTTGTAATTTAACCGTATACGCAGGTGTTTATTGCACCTGTAATTTCTACAAAATCACAATGATATGACGTGCTTTCAAATAAAGTAAAAACGGTGAACATCGGTTCACGCAATAAAGAATTATCCCATAAAAATCATCTTCCATACTTTAAGCTCGCGCGCAATAGTTTACTTAATTTGCCAGTAGATGACGCTGTACGTGGAACGCTCATATCATATCCTACATGGTGGTGTTATCTTACTGTGACGGACGGAAAACTACGGAACCCTACACTGAGCGTGGCCCGACACGCTCTTGGCCGGTTTTTTTTCTTATTTTGTTAAAGGAATGGAACCCTCCATTATGCAAGGTCCGACACGCACTTGGCCGGTTTTTTAAAGATCTATAGTTAAATTTAAATAATCACAATTATTTAGTGGACACTTTAAAGGGATGTTAAGTTTAAATCCGGTAGGTACACATATACGTAAGTCGGTGACTCTACGAGTAAGACGAATATGTAATGTAAATTAATAAATTTTAAACATGAGGGCCACTTTACTGCTTTACTAAATTAGAAAAACAAAAACATATTAAATGGAAGCGCTCATCATATAAAAATCTCAATATATTGTTTTAATACTTTTAATGTGTTTAAGATAAATAGTTTTGATTAAAGTTATTTACTTACCTGTAGATTTCAGGTAAACCCATTACAAAAAATCGGACTTAAGAAAACAAAAGTGTGATGTACGGAACCATTCGGGCGCGAGTCTGACTCGCACTTTTTTATTTTAATGTAAACTATAGCGCAGTAAATCCGGACGCCGATATTCTACCCTTATTTTAATGTATTAAAATAGTAAAGAATATTAAATTCAATTTTAGTTAGGACCAGCTGTTTGTTTAGGAAGGTATTTATTGTCCCTATCCTTACAGTGCCTGACATTTAAAATGACCCGGGGCTGGTTCGCCCTTCGTATCAGCCGCCCTGTCGCCATCAGGGCCAGTGTTTTATCATCTATAGCCGCTACCCATACTTAAGTAGGTACATACTTAGCTGTTATCGGTATTTGTTATTTAAGTTTTTTATAATACTTAGTTACTTACAGCGTTCCATTATCAGATTATAATTTAAATTATTAATTATGTTTTTTTAACCGCATCCGCACCTCAAACTTTTTAAGAGCACTCTTAATAGACAGAGAGCTAGCCACGCCAGATATGACACAATAATGAGACCGACGAGACCCCTCTTGTTTGTTTGCTATAGTATGCTTATTTCTAGATCCGTACATCTGGCAGCTGTAAAGTGGTGGAGGTCAAAGAATGCAAACCACTTTAAGAATACAAATCATAGAGTTCTGGTTTTGATGCAGTATTATGAAAAAATAGTATATAAATAATTAGATCATGTCATTGCCAAATGTTTCTGATGGGGGAAAGTGGTCCAAAACGACGTATAATGTAATTCATAGTTTGTCGCCTATTGTTTCTGTTTCCGAAATATTACGCAATATTTTTTGTTCTAATGTTAAAATATAGGCCCCGTCCTCTATAAATAAGATAACTTCGGCCGTTTTTATCTATTTTGGTAGTACTTTTTGCATATTCAAAAACTTTGCTAGTCTGTCACTCTAACATCCACCCATTAAAAGCTGCCAGATGCCCGGATCTAGCAATAAAGACAGTATTGCAATCTTACTAGATGGGTTTCATTGCTCTCATTATTGTGTCATATCTGACGTGGCCAACTCTTAGACCATAACCCATTAGGTATTAAAAATTAAAATGTGATAGTACCTTTTAATAAAAGATTTCATGAAAGCTCCATACAAGTTAGCATAACAGCATTAAGGTGCACTTAAGCGAATAATTGATTCGGTTTATTTTGCCAGTCTTTTTAGTTCGTACCCACACAACTTGATTGATATTTTCCCTTATTTCCGTATACTTTCATTTTTGTTTTTTAGACTGTACAATGAAAACAAAATAGTTAAGCGATTCGTAAAGAAGTTACAGTTTGGGTTTAGTTCGCAAACTCATTACCGAGCTGTCAGCTGTCTAAAGTACAGACGAGTTTGGTATAATGAGTGACACCCGGTCCGAAGTTGGGCCGGAGTGGCTTTGTACAGTACAGCGTGGTACCCGCCCGGGGTCTCCTGTAAAATGATCACTCAGTACCAGATTGTGTTTCAGATTTATGGCTTTTCACTGCCGAACGGTTCGTAGCTAAATATAGATTTGAGCTGACGATAAAATAAGCAACTATTGTCATTAGTAGGTAGCGATCTCAACCAAAAGAGATGTATGAAGATTAAATTTTACATTTATTTATTTATTTAAACTTTATTGCACATAAAAAAAGTACAAGTGGCGAACTTAATGCCTTAAGGTATTCTCTACCAGTCCACCATTAGAATCATCAATAGAAAATGAAATTATAATGCTCACTTACTAAATACCAATCAATACCTATATACATAAGGTGCTAACAAATTAACATAACATAACATAAATTAACATTCGACGACGGAGCAGGCATTCCCAGCTCTAACTAAACTGTCACCTGCCTGACCGTGCATTGCAGAGATGTGAATTATTACTATTATTTTATATACATTATTATTAGCTATTTCTTTAATAAATGACTTCCTACAAATTAACATAAGTATGCGGAATGAAATCAGGACAACATTTTTTTTCTTATAAAATAAATATAACATAGTTATTTTTATAATCTTTCATGGTTTTTAATAATGTATTTAATCACATTAAACGCCAGAGTAAGTTTAATCCAATGCGAGGTTTCAAACGAAAGTTGTGGTACTTTATGTCCATCGCTGTCGACAACAACAATGTACAGATTTTTTAAGACCTAAATTTATCTTCCATCGGATAACTTTTTAAGGATGCTTCGTATACTTGACATTTTTCACATTCTTGACCGTAAGATTATTGGTGTTCTCAAAATAATAGTTACCTTGCCACGAATTTCCGTTTTAAACAACATAATATTAGTATTCAAAAAATCCAAAAATACAAAAACCACCTGTTTTTAATTTTTTTTGACCTAACGACGTGGCCGTATTTTCGGTTATTTTTTAAAAATTTTGGAGACTATGGGCGTAACTTTTCTTAATTGTTAACTGATACCTATGTCTTCAAGATATTTCAAAACAGTTTTACTGCCACATTTGAATGCCTTCCTGAGTTCTCTATAAGATTTTGTACCTCAGCGGGCTGTCATTTTCTTTAATCGATCTCGCTCAGCAAACTGGCTAATGCTGGAATGTTTCCCTGAACCAGACTTTCTTGTGGCAATTCTTGTAAATAAAAAGGACGCAAAAATATTATAAATAGCTCTTTAGTTCCATCCCATTTCCACAAAATTTTCCTCGGTCTTCGCTTTCAGCCATAGGGAATTAATACTGTAGAAATTACATACTGTTTCGCGACGTTGTTCTCCTCGATTAACCATAATTTTAAGATAAAGAATCCAATGCCCATTAAAAGTACGGGATTAATTAACAGATGTATAAGCTTTCAATTGGCATTTATATAAAATTTGAGTTTATTTCTTTACTTACTTTTTACGTCTTCAAAACTTTGTCCTGATTTCATTCCGCATACGTTAGTCACAGATATTTTAAGAGATATATAATATATTAAAATAAAACAATTAACTTTTGACTGTTATTAGGGAACCTTTGTATATAATTTTTTTTGTTTTCATTTACCGAACAGAAAAAAAAGATAATTTTTTTTTTTAAATAACCACCCCCTGTAATGTACCTGTCAAGATGTTTAACACTGTCTGTCATGTCACGTCAAAAGGTTTTTTTCTTAAATTTCATTATGATTTGGTCTAAAGAGGTCTCATTTAATTATCTTATTAACAGGGTGTTTTAACGTAGGAAATTTGTTTTCTAGTTTTCTCCAAAAAAACTGGCCAAGTGCGTGTCGGACCACGCATAGGAGGGTTCCGTACCTTCAATGTAATAAAAACCAAACTAATACCAAAAGGTCTTATCTGATGCCTATGGAAGAAGTTTTTTGGAGATAACTCAAAAATGGCTGAACCGATAATGTTCAAAATAATTTTCGTAGAAATTATATGATAAGGCACATCGCCTCAAATTTTGTCATATTTTTTGGACTTACGGTTCAAAAGTTACCGGGGGGCTACATAATTTTTCTGACTTTCGAAGCGATTATTTCAGAAAATATTCACTTAATCACAAAATGGTCAGGGAAACCTCAATGTTATTTTTAAATACCTAACGATTGATGTGTCACATGTTGATATTTGGTTAAAAACATTTTTTGGAATTTAGTTACATCTAATGGAGCGCCCCCTTAAATATATTTTTTTTTTCAAATTTAACTACATAACTAAGTAGTGGCATACAAAATACACCTTATGTGTAAATTTTATTCAGATACGTCGTATAGTTTCCGAGTAAAATGGTTGTGACATACGGACGGACAGACATGACGAATCTATAAGGGTTCCGTTTTTTGCCATTTGGCTACGGAACCCTAATAACAAAAATCTATGATGTTTCATACTTAAATATACTCCGAAAACCGAGTACTATCAGCGGTAAAAATATCCGTGACAAATTTGTTAGCACCTTATATATATATATAATAGTACTAATGATATACTTACATATATACTTATTTAACCTTAATATAATGAACTGGAAAGTTGTTAACAAATTATTTCGAAGTCAATAGTTACCAAAGAAATTGCGGGATAATCTTCTATGTCGTCATTGTACCGACGTGATTACCCGGAAACTTTGATTTATTCATATGTAGGTACACATGAGTGGACCCCATAATCGACGACAGAATAAGCTCTGTAAGGCCAAGGTTGCTATTACTTTACTAGTATTAAATTGCAGCAATTTTCAAAACGATGCGAATAACCAACCATATCACGGCCTATTTGAATACTAGATATTGTAAGCAGAGTAATCGCTGGTGTATAGGGGTCCAATGGAGTCCGGTTGTTCATTTATTCAATAAGAGGTCACTTGAATTTCTCTTGGAAATAGAAATTAGACAGCTCGCTTAAAGTGTTGATTGTAACACAACAGTGAACCAATAACAAAGAGCCGAGAGAATGCCTGCTAAGTTTATACAAATTAAATATTAGTTTATCGGAGTTTTAATCAAAATGCTCTGTATTTTCCTGGTTACAATTTCCAATGGGCACTTTGTTTTCTTCTATCAGGATCAAAATGGCTCGGGATTCTGAATAAACATAAAAAATCTCAAATAAAAAAGTAGAAGCTACAACAAAATAAAAATTAGCCTATAAGTACATGAATTCAAAACGCATAAAATGAACCTTTTCAACTCATGATAAAATATATTTATTTATTTATAACAAACATACAAGGTCTATCCTAATTGCGACAATGTATAACAAAATTAGTAAATTATAAACTTTTAAATACGTTACTTTACTAGTCATTACTGTAGCACAATACAAATAGCGTGAACGTGAGCGTATATATAGTTACTTGTATGTAAAAAACCTAATTCAGCCGAAAAATCCGTCATTTAATGTACAGTCAACCAATTTGATTCCTAGGCCACTGTAGAACCTTGTCGTAATGACAGTTGCCCGTGGATACGTATAAATGTAACCTATTCGCTACCCAACTATAAGAACTGCACTAATTAACGTCAGAGAAAAATAAAATACGTGAGTGTCGTGGAACACGCGATTGGAACGAAGGTATGTTATTTAATTTTAATTTTTTTTGGAAATTTTTTTTTTTTGTATTTTTTTGAAATTTTTGAAATAGTTGAAATTTATAAAAGTATTGAAACTTTTAAAATTTTGGAAATTATTTAAAATTTTTGGAATTTTTGGAGTTTTTAAAATTTATGAAATTTTTTGAAAATTTGCCATTGTTTACTTTTAGGTTACCGACTTTTTTCAGTTTTTTCACTTTTATCACTTTGTCACTTCTCACTTTAACTTTTCACTACACTTCAATTCACTTCACTTTATTCTATTTTATTTTACATGTTTCTCAATCGTATGGGTGTCGCGTTTTCGTGACGTGACGCTTTTTCGTGACTTTTTTTCGCCTAGCCTCCCATCCGCGAACCGTCCGATAAGGAACTTCGTTCCAAAACTACCACCGGTTCTAACCCTACATACACCTCTGGCCCAAGAAGTATTATGACATTTATGACCGAAAAGAAACTCGACGGGACTTATTTTTTTCAAAACAGTAAGTAATACATTATTAGATCTTAAAGATACAAAATAATGCATAGTTCTTCAAGAAGACATATCAAAACAGCTTGAGAGACAGATAATGTACCCATTGTTTAATTATAAAGAAAAATAAATCCTAATCTGACTGCTTCACAAAACGTTTGATATGTTTTCCTACCTAAACGGTGTCCTATAAATGTTAGATGATTTTGTAGTAGTTTTTTGGTTTGGGCCATGCATCTTTGTCTGTCAATATAGTCCTCGAACATGGAATAACCCTTTGACATTCATGACATTTTCAAATATTTCTTAAGAGCGGGTAAAGGTAAATTTAAAGCATCGACGGGTAACATGTTATAAATATGAACACCTTGACCAAAAAATTACAAATTATTTCAATACCAAATTTCATCTAAATACAGCGGTTATTGGTTGTTTCTTCCCCATGTAAACTTTTTGCATCCGCTTAAGGGATAATTTCCGAGATAAAACTATTTCATTTCATTTTCCAGAGCTCAAATTTTTAACGGCCTCCTAGCCTAGTCGGTAGTGACTCTGCCTACGAAGCAGGAGGTCCCGGGTTCGAATCCTGGTCAGGGCATTTATTTGTGTGTTTATCACAGATATTTGTTCCTGAGTTATGGATGTTTTCTATGTATTTAAGTATTTATCCACATTTATCTATTATATATATCGTCGTCTAGTACCCATAACACAAGCCTTATTGAGCTTACCGTGGGCCTAGGTCGATTTGTGTAAGATTGTCCTATAATATTTATTTATTTAATTATTTATTTATCTCCATACCAAATTTTATCTAAATCGATTCTGCGGTTAATAATTCCCTATACAAATTTCCAACTCCCTTTTCACCCCTTTAGGGTTGATTTTGGGGTAAAAACTATCCTTTGTCCTTTCTCGAGACCCATACTATCTCTATACACATTTCCATCTAAATCAGTTCAGCGGTAAAAAATTCCTCATACCAACTTCCAACCCCCTTTCACCCCCACAAGGGTTTGAAAACTATCGTATGACGTTTCTCGAGACTCAAATTATCTTCATACTCATTTCTATCTAAATCGTTTCAGCGGTTAATAATTCTCCATACAAACTTTCAACCCCATTTTCACCCCCACCAGGGTTGATTTTCGGGATTAAAACTATATATTATCCTTACTCGGGACTCAAACTATCTCTATACAAAATTTAATCAAAATCCATTCAGCCGTTTTCACGTGATGCGCGGTCAAATAAACAGACAAACAGATAAACAGATTAACAGACAAACAGACAAAAATTCTAAAAATTGTTGTAACGTGTTCTGTTATCGATTCTAAGTATCCCCAGCCAACTTTTTTTCGATTATCTTCCATGTACAGACTTTCGACCCTCTTCAGCTTTATTATATGTACTAGCTGTGCCCGCGGCTCCGCCCGCGTGGAATTCGGTCTGTGTCAGTAAGCGGCTAATTCACCCCTAATTTCTCTCCCGCTACCCTGGAGGCGGAACTTGAAGTAAAGTTGACAGATGGATACGCTAGAGGACAGTAGTCCTAATAAAATATTTTACAATTACCACTAAATGCAACTACACTCATAAATGTATACTTTTTTTTATTATATTTGTTTTTGGCATGATTTAAACGACATAGAGAGTAGTAGGTGTATATCATCGGACGATACAGGACCACTTTTGGCAAATATCATCCAAATCGATCCTCCCGTCAAATTAGTTGGGGGGGGGGGGGGTGTCACAAATGATTTTTTTCTATTTTAGGTGCACTTGGAGGGGGGGGGAATTTAACTCAATCGAGTGTAGTGGCTACCCCCCCCCCCCCTTTTAGACGTTGAATTTTTATAGGCTACGTATAACCTGGCTGGGGATTTTCTAGAATTGGAATTAGTAATCCTTAATTGGGTAATTTCCGGTATAACAATGAAAAAAAACCGGCTAAGAGCATGTCGGGCGATGCTCAGTGTAGAGTTTCGTAGATGCTGCCCTGTTACAAAACATCCGTTCTAAAGGTCGTTTATTTGGCGGCGCTTACGTCAGTTTACTATTCGGCACTTCCTTTCACTATGCGTTTTTGACTAATAATTCAAAAACGGCTGAACCGATTTTATTCAATATAGTTTTTATTGAAAGTTCTTATCAGGCCTCACCAAATTTCAGCTTTCTAGTGCGAACGGTAACTGAGCTAGACCGCGGACAGACGGACGGACATGGCGATGTAACTGTTACGTAATAAGGCCTAATTATGTACAGAAGCATACACTGCTTTACCTACACACATATTAAAAATCCATTGAAACCATTAGAATGACCACCATTACACCGCCATGACCAACATTATTGCGCCGGCGGTCGGGGGGGCGGATTTTCATTACGTTACCGTAGGTAATGAATTTTCATACGATTTTACCACACTGTCACAGATAATACACTGATGTTACGTAATTACATACGGTTCCGAACGCGGAATAGAGGATTTATTATATTGGTGTAGATCAAGATATTTATTCGTCAATGTAAGCACATTACAATGCACTAATGAACGTCAGAGAAAAATAAAATACGTGAGTGTCGTGGAAAGTGTGTGAATCAAGTGCGATTGGAACGAAGTTATGTTATTTAATTTTATTTCATTTTTTACTTTTTCGTAAATTTTGTGGTTTTAATTTTTTTTGTATTTTTTTTAAATTTTGGAAATTTTGGAAACAGTTAAAATTTTGGAAATAGTGGAAAATTTGGAAATTTTGGAAATTTTGGAAATTTTGGAGATTTTGGAAATTTTGGAAATTTTGGAAATTTTGGAAATTTTGGAAATTTTGGAAATTTTGGAAATTTTGGAAATTTAGAAATTTTAAATTATTGACATTTTCGAAATTTTCGAAATTTTTGACATTTTCAACATTTTTAAAATTCTCGACTTTTGAGGTTCTCGACTTTTTTAACTTTTATCACTTTGCCACTTCTCAGTTTCACTACACTTCACTTCACTTTATTCTACTTTATATATTTTTTATTTCATTCCATTTTACATGTTTCTCAATCGTATGGGTGTCGCGTTTTCGTGACGTGACGCTTTTTCGTAACGGTCACGTGACTTTTTTTCGCCTAGGCCCCCATCCGCGAACCGTCCGATAAGGAACTTCGTTCCAAAACTCCACCGGTTCTAACCCTGTAGGTGTACCTCTGGCCCAAGAAGTATTATGACCGAAAAGAAATTCGACGGGACTTATTTTTTTCAAAACAGTAATACATTATTAGATCTTAAAGATACAAAATAATGCGGAGTTCTTCAAGAAGACATATCAAAACTGCTTGAGAGACAGATAATGTACCTATTGTTTAATTATAAAGAAAAATAAATCCTAATCTGGCTGCTTCACAAAACGTTTGATATGTTTTCCTACCTAAACGGTGTCCTATAAATGTTAGATGATTTTGTAGTAGTTTTTTTGGTTTGCTGCTATAATCCTTTGACATTCATGACATTTTCAAATATTTCTTAAGAGCGGGTAAAGGTAAATTTAAAGCATCGACGGGTAACATGTTATAAATATGAACACCTTGACCAAAAAATTACAAATTATTTCAATACCAACTTTCAACATACAAACTTTCAACCCCCTTTTCACCCTTCCAGGGTTGATTTTCGGGATGAAAACTGGTCATTGTCCTTTCCCGGGACTCAAACTATCTCTACACAAAATTTCATCATTATCCGTTCTGCCGTTAACTAATTAAAAATACTTGGAACGTGTTCTGTTATCGATTCTAAGTATCTCCAGCCAACTTTTTTTCGAATATATTCCATGAACAGACTTTCGACTCTCTTCAGCTTTATTATATGTATAGATAGTTTTTATTGAAAGTACCTTTCAGGCGTCACTTCCATTATTTTTTTCAAATTTTGTGGACCTACGGTTCTAAAGTAAGATGGGGGGGGGGGGGGTTTGAAGAAGAAACTATCCTTTTATCCTTTGTCATTTCTCGAGACCCATACTATCTCTATACCAATTTTCATCTAAATCAGTTCAGCGGTAAAAAAATCCTCATACCACCTTCCAAGCCCCTTTTCACCCCCACAAGGGTTTGAAAACTATCCTATGATGTTTCTCGAGACTCAAATTATCTCCATACTCATTTCTATCTAAATCGTTTCAGCGGTTAAAAATTCTCCATACAAACTTTCAACCCCAGTTTCACCCCCACCAGGGTTGATTTTCGGGATTAAAACTATATATTATCCTTTCCCAGGACTCAAACTATATCTATCCAAAATTTCATCAAAATCCGTTCAGTCGTTTTCACGTGATGCGCGGTCAAATAAACAGACAAACAGATAAACAGATAAACAGATAAACAGACAAACAGATAAACAGACAATAATTCTAAAAATTGTTGGAACGTGTTCTGTTATCGATTCTAAGTATCCCCAGACAACTTTTTTTCGATTATCTTCCATGTACAGACTTTCGACCCTCTTCAGCTTTATTATATGTATAGATAGATAGAAGATTACCATTTTATTTGAAGTATCAGGAAATAAATTGTTTGAGTACCGGTTTAAATAATTACTATTAACTGCTAAATTAAATAAAGGTTTAATATATATATAAACCACCATGAAAAACAAACGCCTTTTTGCTTCATCAAACGTTTGCTGCTTCAATGTAATTAAGATAAACTTGATCACTATGATCTCTAATAAAATATAACATAAAGACGCAAAGTTTGGGGACAATTACCATGTTTAACAGCAATTATTGCTACTATTTAACTACTCTAAACTAGTAAATAATCGAAGATTAGCGTGTGGTGTAGCCGGATCATGTTATATCAAATGCGTATCGAGCTCACGTTTTAAATAAATGAATGTGTCAAATATTATGTTGTCGGAGCACCAAGCATGGTGAGCACCAGTCTGTTGCAATGCAACAGTCTCTCGTGCGCAGATAGACTATCATTATCTTTCGGACTACCGGACATGTTATTAGAAATTCTTTATCGCGCGCGAGATACTGGCGTTGCATAGGTACTTGTAGGTACTAAACTAACTGTACTGTATATTATCAAACCGCGTTTAGAAAGGGATTGAGCTCATATGTCATTTTTGAACTAATGCATGATATGACATTGTCAGTGGTAGAGTATACAGATAAATTAAATTGTTATTTTGGTACAATGAAGTTCTAAAGCATGGAAAAAATATCAAATTATACAGCGTGTTTTTATTGATTTCCGATAGCATTAAGAGATAATTCTTCAGATCAAATAGAGTTACTTTCTTAAACCTGTACCGTTTTTAAAGTATTTTAAATATGATTTAATAATTTATGTACAATTGGTAAGTGTTCTCATTGATGTGAAGTCAAAGCTGTCACAATTGAAATTTAACATTTTGTGTAACGCTAAAGGACCTCTCACACTTGTGATCAACACGATTCTGATTTAGTTTGTATGAAAAAGTAAAAAAAAAGTCTCATTTCGAATTAAAAAGAAACCCATATACGAGGTGATTGCTGTTAATGTACTAAGCGACGTGTCGAATTTATCGGAAATAAAAAAACACGGTGTATTACTTAAATAAAATACAAATGTTGTAAATAATTACTTTTAGAACCATAAAAAATATTCAGTCATAACGCTATCGTCATCAGAGCTGTCTGTATCATCACCTGTATGAACAAAAAAATGGATAAGTTAGTGTTTGATACGAGTAGATTCTATATGTATATTTGACATTATACTAATAGGTTAACCTACCAGTGTTAACAATTACTTCATTTTGAGGAATTGCCAAGTTTTCTCTTAGCCAGTAGTCATTTTCAATATGTTTCACGTGATTCACCTCTTTTTTCCAATCGTTTTCGGTGATTGAGGCTAATGACTCTAGTGTTATAGACTTAATCTCATTTTCACGCTGTAGTACATTTTTTTGAGATACTCTCTGCTTAACTAAATGCCATATATACTCGATTGGATTCAGGTCGCAGTGATAAGGTGGCAAGCGAAGTACCTCATGGCCGTGTGCTTTTAATAGGTTATCTATTAAATGTTCTTTAAGCGGGCGATTTTTGTTTATAATTTCGTATAAAATGGAAACCGTGTCCTTCATAGAGAATTCGATATTATGTGCTTTGAGCCATTCCTTCATTACGTCTTTCCGATCTCGAGAAGTAGGGGATTTATTTACCTGTGTGCTGTGATAGGAGGCATTGTCCATTACAATAATCGAATTGGGTGGTATATTCGGTAATAAGTTATTAGTAATCCATTTAATAAATTTTTCGGTATTTACTTGACCATGATTATCCCCTTTCTTTGAATTAGCCTTCCAAATAGCTAATGCTCCGTTCACAAAACCGTATTCAGAACCTGCGTGGATTATAATCCACCGATTTCCAGCACTGTCATATTTTCGAATGCCCTGTTCGGACATTGATTGCCAACATTTGTTCACGGTGTAGTGACAATGTATCCAGGTCTCATCTAAATAAACCACAAGTTTTTTATTAGAACCCAAGGCATCATTCTTCTTAGATACCTGGCTCTCCAAGCTTTAATCTGAGGTTGTTCGACCAATTCTAACCGTTTCTGTGTGCACCTCTTAAAGCGGAATCCTAAATGGTTTTTCATTATATTTAATAATGTGGTTCTTTGACCAAGAAAGTTTATATCTAATTGAGCTTGAGTTAAAATTTTTTGCACAGTCGGAACAATTTTTTGTCGATACATATTTGTTCTAATATTTCGCAAGGCACATTTGTCGAAATTGTCTAAAATAAATTTTGGCCCTCGTTTTCCTTTTTTAGGTGTGCACAATTTACTAGAATTTGCTCTGGCGACATTGCCTTCTTTTTTTATTAATGTTACTGTGTTTTTTCCAACGCCCGTCGCAGCCACCACACGATTCAAAACTTTGGTATTATTCTTCAGTAATCCAATTATTTCCTGCAATGTATCTCTTGGAATACTTACCTCAGAGACGATTACATTTACGCTTAAGATGGCCATCAAAATTTTCAAAAGAACCTTCGTCTTATCGTTTTCTTTATTAAAATATGTTAGTACATTGCAGATAATTTCTCGGCATCGACCGTTTAATACTTTACCGCGATTCATATTGTATACAAACGTATTTTTGAACAGCTACGGCAATTTGATAACGCGAAATAATGTGATTAGTGACAGATTTGTCGGATATGATATTAATATTTTTTATTAAACAAATGACAGTATTTACCGAGAATAGAGTTTAAATATGCAAATCATACTCAGCTATTAATTCTATTATCTATAAGGGTTTGCACTTATGAAGATATCAAAGATTGGCTTATGATTATATTTAATCATTTATTAAGTACAATTGTGCTAACGGTACTCTCGAATCCCTTTCTAAACGCGGTTTAATACCTACAAAATCTACGCATCCGTTTTGAGTTGGCCTTTATGTAGATAAATGTATGAAAAAATATTCTTGCAAAAGTTGATACAACTTTTACATTTTATATTTTGGTTCTGATTAAATTTAGATTCATGGCATTTGAATATGCGAGTCCTCTCGAAGCTGTTTTCATTATAATATTTCGTAGATAAGTTTGCGGCTGATGGCTCCTCGCCACGGCCATTGCGCCGTGGCGAACTGTCAAGCAACTTTTAATTTCGTATCGTCTTTAATTCGGAATTTGTACCGCGTCCTTCGCGCGCAGATACTTCGCTAATGACTTGGCTATCTTTTCACGATTCGTGCGATTGTCGAGAATAATATTATATATAATATATTATTTTAATTCACGTAAGATGTCCAAGTGCTTAAATAATTATAAAGTTTACATTTTCCGACACAGCAAAAAAATTTACAAGGAGGGTTAGAAAATAAAGCTAAAAAAAGAATCTGAAATGATAAAACAAAAAAGAAAGCTTGTAACTCTCTGGAATGCGGGTCGCCGAAGATTGAAGTTTTTTTTATTAGCAAAGCAAAATATTTCATAGGTATAAAATGGCTTTTTATTTATTGAAATGAGATAAAATCTTTCATCGCGTATAAAATTTTCCAATATAGTTTCACTTCTTACCTTAAATGTGTGTGAAAAGGGTCACCCGACCTTTATCCAAGAATAGGGTAGCATCGTAGTACCTATCGAAGTTTGAGATATAAAAAAAGTTTTTTACGCTTGTTTGTCTTCTACGAAATCATTTCTGTCATACAAATATTATGTTTAGTAGGTACCACTAAACACCTGGCTTTTAATCGCGTGGCGTAAAATGTCGAAACATAAACAAATTGAAACAATCGCAAAAATTCTAAAAGCAATCACTGTATTTTGATTGGTATTTGCGATTCGACACAAACCATAGTATAGCAAACTAACGAGAGGGGTCTCGTCGCTCTCATTATTGTGTCATATCTGACGTGGCTAGCTCTCTGTCTATTAAGAGTGCTCTTAAAAAGTTTGAGGTGCGGACGCGGTTAAAAAACATAATTAATAATTTAAATTATAATCTGATAATGGAACGCTGTAAGTAACTAAGTATTATAAAAAACTTAAATAACAAATACCTATAACAGCTAAGTATGTACCTACTTAAGTATGGGTAGCGGCTATAGATGATAAAACACTGGCCCTGATGGCGACAGGGCGGCTGATAACGAAGGGCGAACCAGCCCCGGGTCATTTTAAATGTCAGGCACTGTAGGGATAGGGACAATAAATACCTTCCTAAACAAACAGCTGGTCCTAACTAAAATTGAATTTAATATTCTTTACTATTTTAATACATTAAAATAAGGGTAGAATATCGGCGTCCGGATTTGCTGCGCTATAGTTTACATTAAAATAAAAAAGTGCGAGTCAGACTCGCGCCCGAATGGTTCCGTACATCACACTTTTGTTTTCTTAAGTCCGATTTTTTGTAATGGGTTTACCTGAAATCTACATATTTATAACTTTCTAGGAAAATTATTTTGAACTTGATAGGTTGAATAGTTTTTGAAAAAAAATTAGAAAATAATTTCTGAAATAAGTTTGTAATTTAACCGTATACGCAGGTGTTTATTGCACCTGTAATTTCTACAAAATCACAATGATATGACGTGCTTTCAAATAAATTAAAAACGGTGAACATCGGTTCACGCAATAAAGAATTATCCCATAAAAATCATCTTCCATACTTTAAGCTCGCGCGCAATAGTTTACTTAATTTGCCAGTAGATGTCGCTGTACGTGGAACGCTCATATCATATCCTACATGGCGGTGTTATCTTACTGTGACGAACGGAAAACTACGGAACCCTACACTGAGCGTGGCCCGACACGCTCTTGGCCGGTTATTTTTCTTATTTTGTTGAAGGAATGGAACCCTCCATTATGCAAGGTCCGACACGCACTTGGCCGGTTTTTTAAAGATCTATAGTTAAATTTAAATAATCACAATTATTTAGTGGACACTTTAAAGGGATGTTAAGTTTAAATCCGGTAGGTACACATATACGTAAGTCGGTGACTCTACGAGTAAGACGAATATGTAATGTAAATTAATAAATTTTAAACATGAGGGCCACTTTACTGCTTTACTAAATTAGAAAAACAAAAATGGTTTTCAAACTATCATGTGACATATTAAATGGAAGCGCTCGTTCATATAAAAATCTCAAATATTGTTTTAATAATTTTAATGTGTTTAAGATAAATAGTTTTGATTAAAGTTATTTACTTACCTGTAGATTTCAGGTAAACCCATTACAAAAAATCGGACTTAAGAAAACAAAAGTGTGATGTACCATTCGGGCGCGAGTCTGACTCGCACTTTTTTATTTTAATGTAAACTATAGCGCAGTAAATCCGGACGCCAATATTCTACCCTTATTTTAATGTATTAAAATAGTAAAGAATATTAAATTCAATTTTAGTTAGGACCAGCTGTTTGTTTAGGAAGGTATTTATTGTCCCTATCCCTACAGTGCCTGACATTTAAAATGATCCGGGGCTGGTTCGCCATTCGTTATCAGCCGCCCGGTCGCCATCAGGGCCAGTGTTTTATCATCTATAGCCGCTACCCATACTTAAGTAGGTACATACTTAGCTGTTATCGGTATTTGTTATTTAAGTTTTTTATAATACTTAGTTACTTACAGTTACTTACTTTTTTTCATATTTTTTGGATCTGAAGTTTAAAAGTTAAATGATAATGTAAATATTTTCGGAAATAATCGCTCCAGAAGTAAAAAAATGTGTCCCCCGCCTCTAACTTTTGAACCATAAGTTTTAAAAATATGAAAAAAATCTCAAAAGTAGAACTTTATAAAAACTTTCTAGGAAAATTATTTTGAACTTGATAGGTTGAATAGTTTTTGAAAAAAAATACAAAATAATTTCTGAACTAAGTTTGTAATTTAACCGTATACGCAGGTGTTTATTGCACCTGTAATTTCTACAAAATCACAATGATATGACGTGCTTTCAAATAAAGTAAAAACGGTGAACATCGGTTCACGCAATAAAGAATTATCCCATAAAAATCATCTTCCATACTTTAAGCTCGCGCGCAATAGTTTACTTAATTTGCCAGTAGATGACGCTGTACGTGGAACGCTCATATCATATCCTACATGGTGGTGTTATCTTACTGTGACGGACGGAAAACTACGGAACCCTACACTGAGCGTGGCCCGACACGCTCTTGGCCGGTTTTTTTTCTTATTTTGTTAAAGGAATGGAACCCTCCATTATGCAAGGTCCGACACGCACTTGGCCGGTTTTTTAAAGATCTATAGTTAAATTTAAATAATCACAATTATTTAGTGGACACTTTAAAGGGATGTTAAGTTTAAATCCGGTAGGTACACATATACGTAAGTCGGTGACTCTACGAGTAAGACGAATATGTAATGTAAATTAATAAATTTTAAACATGAGGGCCACTTTACTGCTTTACTAAATTAGAAAAACAAAAACATATTAAATGGAAGCGCTCATCATATAAAAATCTCAATATATTGTTTTAATACTTTTAATGTGTTTAAGATAAATAGTTTTGATTAAAGTTATTTACTTACCTGTAGATTTCAGGTAAACCCATTACAAAAAATCGGACTTAAGAAAACAAAAGTGTGATGTACGGAACCATTCGGGCGCGAGTCTGACTCGCACTTTTTTATTTTAATGTAAACTATAGCGCAGTAAATCCGGACGCCGATATTCTACCCTTATTTTAATGTATTAAAATAGTAAAGAATATTAAATTCAATTTTAGTTAGGACCAGCTGTTTGTTTAGGAAGGTATTTATTGTCCCTATCCTTACAGTGCCTGACATTTAAAATGACCCGGGGCTGGTTCGCCCTTCGTATCAGCCGCCCTGTCGCCATCAGGGCCAGTGTTTTATCATCTATAGCCGCTACCCATACTTAAGTAGGTACATACTTAGCTGTTATCGGTATTTGTTATTTAAGTTTTTTATAATACTTAGTTACTTACAGCGTTCCATTATCAGATTATAATTTAAATTATTAATTATGTTTTTTTAACCGCATCCGCACCTCAAACTTTTTAAGAGCACTCTTAATAGACAGAGAGCTAGCCACACCAGATATGACACAATAATGAGACCGACGAGACCCCTCTTGTTTGTTTGCTATAGTATGCTTATTTCTAGATCCGTACATCTGGCAGCTGTAAAGTGGTGGAGGTCAAAGAATGCAAACCACTTTAAGAATACAAATCATAGAGTTCTGGTTTTGATGCAGTATTATGAAAAAATAGTATATAAATAATTAGATCATGTCATTGCCAAATGTTTCTGATGGGGGAAAGTGGTCCAAAACGACGTATAATGTAATTCATAGTTTGTCGCCTATTGTTTCTGTTTCCGAAATATTACGCAATATTTTTTGTTCTAATGTTAAAATATAGGCCCCGTCCTCTATAAATAAGATAACTTCGGCCGTTTTTATCTATTTTGGTAGTACTTTTTGCATATTCAAAAACTTTGCTAGTCTGTCACTCTAACATCCACCCATTAAAAGCTGCCAGATGCCCGGATCTAGCAATAAAGACAGTATTGCAATCTTACTAGATGGGTTTCATTGCTCTCATTATTGTGTCATATCTGACGTGGCCAACTCTTAGACCATAACCCATTAGGTATTAAAAATTAAAATGTGATAGTACCTTTTAATAAAAGATTTCATGAAAGCTCCATACAAGTTAGCATAACAGCATTAAGGTGCACTTAAGCGAATAATTGATTCGGTTTATTTTGCCAGTCTTTTTAGTTCGTACCCACACAACTTGATTGATATTTTCCCTTATTTCCGTATACTTTCATTTTTGTTTTTTAGACTGTACAATGAAAACAAAATAGTTAAGCGATTCGTAAAGAAGTTACAGTTTGGGTTTAGTTCGCAAACTCATTACCGAGCTGTCAGCTGTCTAAAGTACAGACGAGTTTGGTATAATGAGTGACACCCGGTCCGAAGTTGGGCCGGAGTGGCTTTGTACAGTACAGCGTGGTACCCGCCCGGGGTCTCCTGTAAAATGATCACTCAGTACCAGATTGTGTTTCAGATTTATGGCTTTTCACTGCCGAACGGTTCGTAGCTAAATATAGATTTGAGCTGACGATAAAATAAGCAACTATTGTCATTAGTAGGTAGCGATCTCAACCAAAAGAGATGTATGAAGATTAAATTTTACATTTATTTATTTATTTAAACTTTATTGCACATAAAAAAAGTACAAGTGGCGAACTTAATGCCTTAAGGTATTCTCTACCAGTCCACCATTAGAATCATCAATAGAAAATGAAATTATAATGCTCACTTACTAAATACCAATCAATACCTATATACATAAGGTGCTAACAAATTAACATAACATAACATAAATTAACATTCGACGACGGAGCAGGCATTCCCAGCTCTAACTAAACTGTCACCTGCCTGACCGTGCATTGCAGAGATGTGAATTATTACTATTATTTTATATACATTATTATTAGCTATTTCTTTAATAAATGACTTCCTACAAATTAACATAAGTATGCGGAATGAAATCAGGACAACATTTTTTTTCTTATAAAATAAATATAACATAGTTATTTTTATAATCTTTCATGGTTTTTAATAATGTATTTAATCACATTAAACGCCAGAGTAAGTTTAATCCAATGCGAGGTTTCAAACGAAAGTTGTGGTACTTTATGTCCATCGCTGTCGACAACAACAATGTACAGATTTTTTAAGACCTAAATTTATCTTCCATCGGATAACTTTTTAAGGATGCTTCGTATACTTGACATTTTTCACATTCTTGACCGTAAGATTATTGGTGTTCTCAAAATAATAGTTACCTTGCCACGAATTTCCGTTTTAAACAACATAATATTAGTATTCAAAAAATCCAAAAATGAAAAAAACACCTGTTTTTAATTTTTTTGACCTAACGACGTGGCCGTATTTTCGGTTATTTTTTAAAAATTTTGGAGACTATGGGCGTAACTTTTCTTAATTGTTAACTGATACCTATGTCTTCAAGATATTTCAAAACAGTTTTACTGCCACATTTGAATGCCTTCCTGAGTTCTCTATAAGATTTTGTACCTCAGCGGGCTGTCATTTTCTTTAATCGATCTCGCTCAGCAAACTGGCTAATGCTGGAATGTTTCCCTGAACCAGACTTTCTTGTGGCAATTTTTGTAAATAAAAAGGACGCAAAAATATTATAAATAGCTCTTTAGTTCCATCCCATTTCCACAAAATTTTCCTCGGTCTTCGCTTTCAGCCATAGGGAATTAATACTGTAGAAATTACATACTGTTTCGCGACGTTGTTCTCCTCGATTAACCATAATTTTAAGATAAAGAATCCAATGCCCATTAAAAGTACGGGATTAATTAACAGATGTATAAGCTTTCAATTGGCATTTATATAAAATTTGAGTTTATTTCTTTACTTACTTTTTACGTCTTCAAAACTTTGTCCTGATTTCATTCCGCATACGTTAGTCACAGATATTTTAAGAGATATATAATATATTAAAATAAAACAATTAACTTTTAACTGTTATTAGGGAACCTTTGTATATAATTTTTTTTGTTTTCATTTACCGAACAGAAAAAAAAAGATAATGAATTTTTTTAAATAACCACCCCCTGTAATGTACCTGTCAAGATGTTTAACACTGTCTGTCATGTCACGTCAAAAGGTTTTTTTCTTAAATTTCATTATGATTTGGTCTAAAGAGGTCTCATTCAATTATCTTATTAACAGGGTGTTTTAACGTAGGAAATTTGTTTTCTAGTTTTCTCCAAAAAAACTGGCCAAGTGCGTGTCGGACCACGCATAGGAGGGTTCCGTACCTTCAATGTAATAAAAACCAAACTAATACCAAAAGGTCTTATCTGATGCCTATGGAAGAAGTTTTTTGGAGATAACTCAAAAATGGCTGAACCGATAATGTTCAAAATAATTTTCGTAGAAATTATATGATAAGGCACATCGCCTCAAATTTTGTCATATTTTTTGGACTTACGGTTCAAAAGTTACCGGGGGGCTACATAATTTTTCTGACTTTCGAAGCGATTATTTCAGAAAATATTCACTTAATCACAAAATGGTCAAGGAAACCTCAATGTTATTTTTAAATACCTAACGATTGATGTGTCACATGTTGATATTTGGTTAAAAACATTTTTTGGAATTTAGTTACATCTAATGGAGCGCCCCCTTAAAAATATTTTTTTTTTCAAATTTAACTACATAACTAAGTAGTGGCATACAAAATACACCTTATGTGTAAATTTTATTCAGATACGTCGTATAGTTTCCGAGTAAAATGGTTGTGACATACGGACGGACAGACATGACGAATCTATAAGGGTTCCGTTTTTTGCCATTTGGCTACGGAACCCTAATAACAAAAATCTATGATGTTTCATACTTAAATATACTCCGAAAACCGAGTACTATCAGCGGTAAAAATATCCGTGACAAATTTGTTAGCACCTTATATATATATATAATAGTACTAATGATATACTTACATATATACTTATTTAATCTTAATATAATGAACTGGAAAGTTGTTAACAAATTATTTCGAAGTCAATAGTTACCAAAGAAATTGCGGGATAATCTTCTATGTCGTCATTGTACCGACGTGATTACCCGGAAACTTTGATTTATTCATATGTAGGTACACATGAGTGGACCCCATAATCGACGACAGAATAAGCTCTGTAAGGCCAAGGTTGCTATTACTTTACTAGTATTAAATTGCAGCAATTTTCAAAACGATGCGAATAACCAACCATATCACGGCCTATTTGAATACTAGATATTGTAAGCAGAGTAATCGCTGGTGTATAGGGGTCCAACGGAGTCCGGTTGTTCATTTATTCAATAAGAGGTCACTTGAATTTCTCTTGGAAATAGAAATTAGACAGCTCGCTTAAAGTGTTGATTGTAACACAACAGTGAACCAATAACAAAGAGCCGAGAGAATGCCTGCTAAGTTTATACAAATTAAATATTAGTTTATCGGAGTTTTAATCAAAATGCTCTGTATTTTCCTGGTTACAATTTCCAATGGGCACTTTGTTTTCTTCTATCAGGATCAAAATGGCTCGGGATTCTGAATAAACATAAAAAATCTCAAATAAAAAAGTAGAAGCTACAACAAAATAAAAATTAGCCTATAAGTACATGAATTCAAAACGCATAAAATGAACCTTTTCAACTCATGATAAAATATATTTATTTATTTATAACAAACATACAAGGCCTATCCTAATTGCGACAATGTATAACAAAATTAGTAAATTATAAACTTTTAAATACGTTACTTTACTAGTCATTACTGTAGCACAATACAAATAGCGTGAACGTGAGCGTATATATAGTTACTTGTATGTAAAAAACCTAATTCAGCCGAAAAATCCGTCATTTAATGTACAGTCAACCAATTTGATTCCTAGGCCACTGTAGAACCTTGTCGTAATGACAGTTGCCCGTGGATACGTATAAATGTAACCTATTCGCTACCCAACTATATATACTATACCCAACTATATAGATATAATGACATTTAATACAAAATGACATAGTAAAGTGTAACTTTTAACATACAGAGCTACTCGTATTGGTATATTCTGTTTTTGTATAATGATACCTTACATAATGATTGGTTGAATATAGTTTTAAACATAAACCTTTTTTTCACATAAGCCATACTTGTTTTGTCGGAGGATCGCAGTTCTAACCTAACCTAATCTACTTTTCTCGTAGCCATAGCCATCTCAATTTCTGTTGACGATCGCAGTTCTAAGCTAACCTAACCTTCTATTCACCAATTGACCAAATCAAATGACTAGGTGTACTAATTGATTGTAATTCTATTGTTTGAACACACCTTCATGAAACCTATATCTTTTATAACATAATTTAGATGAAATGATAAAATGGCCAAAGTAGTTTGACAAAATTAAATATGACATTTAGACCATCCAGAATTACATTATATTATCCAGTTATTATGTCGTATAGCATTTATGTTATTTATGATTATGACATCATACGAAATACTTAACAGTATGTCAAACTATAATATACGAAATGAAATTATATAAAATGTAATGCACCCCTAGAAGTCTGACTATTGAAATATTACCCAAATATTTGGCGGGAAATTCAAAAAATCATGGGCTGGTCACACCTTGTGTAGCAGGAATAATAGTTTTGATACTAGAAAATACTTTTGACTTCTGTGCACACGTAAGGTAGGTAGGTAGGTAGTTTTAGGTAAACAGACAGAAGTCAACGAAGTAAACAAGCTTCACAGGGTGTTAGAAAGATATTTAACCGACTGCAACAAGAGAAATACATTCAAAAAATAAATTCCCCAAAACATGCTCAGAAGCAAGTAAAAACAATTTAATAACCAGACATAGAAGTTTTTGTGGCGAAAACTAGGGAGTTCCTTCCAATAATAAACTTTCGAAGTACATTTCATAGCACATACTAAGTTTACCGAGTAAAGTATAAATTAACCTGTAATGCTGATAACTACCTATCGACGTTATGTAATGTTGATATGTTATATTTTAACACTTATTAGAAATTTATAAAAAAAAGCAGGAAATAATTTATGGACTCAGGCGATACTTTGCGAAAGTCTATATTATTAACTACAATAATATTGCTTTAATATTCCGGGCAATATTATTGTAGTTAAACCAAGAAATCATTTAAACAACTAAAACAAATCGAATGACAACCATTTTCATACGATTTATAATAAATTTATGATGTATCTTATATAATAAATGTACGATTTATAATAAATTTATGATGTATATTATATAATAATATATACAACTTCCAAATTCATATTATATGTACATCATAACTGTCATAACGATTTATCGGTAAATTAATATCGTTGGGAAGTCCCTATGACATTTTCATTCCTGCCACTAAAACTTCTATGTCTGCTAATACTACTATGTCTACTTATATGTACTTGAGTTCCCTATTCACTTGTTTTAAGGGATGGTTTTAGTTGGTTTATGTACTGTATAGACATGTTTCGCGAAAATATTTTTATTTATATTTTTATATAAAATTACTACTGACCAGTCAGTCCATAGACTTCTCCTAAATATTGGTTTTCAGGAAGTAACTTCTTACGTTCCAATGTTTTGATTGTATTGATATTTTCAAGAACTTCTAGTTTATCGGTTTCTTTACACACTTGTCCTGTTTATGAGATTCAGGTATTAATAAATTCACGTACTTAATCAAAGTTATAGGCAAATGTTAGAATTAGTACTTAAAGTATCAAAATATTAATACAGCTCCAACCTACAAAATTGTAGATGACTTGTAAACATTACAGTTTTTCGTTATACAACACGCTTCACGTCAACTTCGCACATCGTCGGAATTATTTACGAGCCTAAATAATAGTTTGCGGACCACTCGGTACAGTTATTTTTAATATTATTTAAAATAAACCCCTTATAAACCGTGAAAAATTTGAAATAATGACATAAATTGACAACAGACTTTTAGTTTTTTTTTTTAATCATAGACAATTGGTGATACAACAAGGAAATATCTGTCAACAATATTTGGCTAGTCAGACTTCTAGTAATAGATACGTGTATCAAATCTATATCAATATGACTACGTTTTCTTAAGTGTTCTTTATATTCTGAGGTCTGTCCCGTTAAGTTTTTTTACAGGAAAAATATTGCTCTTGCAAAAATTTATTATTTTAAAATTAATTTTTTCTACTCCGGTACTTTTATCTGTCAATTATATGGTCCCGCAAACGAATATAAAAGCATGTCTTATGCAATTTCAAAAAAGTCTATCTAGTCTATTCTTCATAAAGACCCTAGGGTTATTATGTGATATAATGCAACTGCTAACAGAGGTGCCCTGTGAACCCAACAAAGATTTTTTTTTCTACTCTCGTTTATCTATCATTTATAGTCTGGCAAACCATTTCTGTCAGTAGAAACGCGCGGCAAATTCAAAATACGTACATGTGGCAACTCTTTGTGATGAGACACCGTATTTCATGACGAACATTTAAATTCACATTGAATTTGTTTCTAGTGCATTTCACTCTCTCATCTTAAGCGCGAGTGAGATAGAACTCCTGCAACGTTCCCAATTATCCACTTTAAAGGCATATAGTCTGGCCAGCCAACGAACGCAGTAGCAATGTACATCAAACAAAAATATAGCAACACTCTAGGGCGAATCGAACAGCAGCATTGCTCCATAGAAAACCAGCAATGTATATCGAACCAACATTTGTTTTTCCAAGTTGGCTGCATTGGCACGGTCGCTTTGCTTCAGTTGCTTTCGTAAAGTTTCGTACGTCAGTGTAGTTAGTCGTAATTTTGTAAATTGTAACCTTGGACGAAAAAAATTAATGGACGGAGCATGGCTGTACAACAAACTGTGACGCAAGATGGCGGCTGGTTTGAATGTGTGTATCCAGACGAGTGTTGCCATGTAATACAAATTTTCCCGATTAAGAATACAGTATCTTTGAATAAAAAAAATAGATTATTAATATATATATTTAAATAGAATTAATAAGCACCTGTTTTAATAAATTTGATGAAATATATTTCTGAAGAGGCGACTAAAAGGTAAAATTTAAAAAAATCTAAATAAACTATTTATTAAAATTACACGACTACTGTTGAGTGTGGTGGCCTCTCTTGTCGTCCCCAATACTATTATTTAAGCATACTTTATACCTTTTTAATCTGGAGGCACGGCAGTGCCCTCGCTAAGACGAAGAAAACTAAAAGTGTAATTACGTATTCATTTATTACGTAACTCGATTTAAGGAGGGAGGGGAATTGACCATGTCTTACTTCTACTGCAGAGAGGATTATTATTATTTTTTTCTTACGTAGGGGCGGAAAGGGTGTCTCTGGCAAAAAAATTCTTACGTAATCAATGAACAACGCCTTATTTTATACTAAACCTTGTTTGGAATGTAACAAATACTTTTTGAAAACTGCATTAAAATCGGTTCAGCCAAGCGCGAGATAATCGCGAACAAACATACAAACATACAGGTCAAATTGAGAACCTCCTTTTTTTGAAGTTGGTTAAATATGCTCCTCGATCGATCAACACAATCGGTTTGACTTAAGAGCTGACCTCTCATTCTAACTATAGTTCTATCTCGTTCTAATCGCTTGACCAGTCGATTACTGAAGCCGCTCAGAGTGCGAGGGAGCGATAGTTAGAATGAGACGAAAGTTTGACAGATCAGTATCGGTGACATAACTTCGCGCGTTCAATCTACGATTAGATATGGGCTTTTTGTTTTAAGAAGTTTTTGGAATAATTTTAAGAAATATATAATTATGTTTAATTATAAATTTTATTCAAAAAATAATAAAGAATAATTTGCTCACAAAAGCATAAAAGTTATTAACTATTAGGTAACGTTTTAATATTCGTTGAAAACGTGCGTGAAATAAAACGTATAGTTAGTAGTGTGGACGTCAATGTCGTATTGACAAAATATCGCGGCGATTATAGACCCCCTTACGTTCGGGAAGTTTCCCTATTCAACCACCTGGCAACACCGCTACCATGAAGTTAATAGTTTACGAAATTACTGATTTTTAATGTGATTACGCAATTAATTGTATACTTAACGGTGAAAAGTTATCCCATCCGTTTTTTTCTTTCGACCGGTGGCATTTCTGCAGCATTTGACAACGCACGACGGCATGTTTTTATTATTTTTTAACTGCTCTTGACTGCATAGACGTTTGGACACGAATGGCGGGGGAGCGGCTCATTATTGCTGTGCGTATGTGTGTGTAGTGCGTAACGAGGAGGACACTGGCTCTTTATGGAATCACAAAATTTTGTTAGCCGCACTCTATCTGGGACTTATATAATCTATGATTGTAACTGCATTATTAGATAAAATCATTGAAAACTCTGATATATGTACCTATAATTATGACTTTTCAATAAATAAGAAGGTGCGAAGAAATAAAAATAACCAAAATATAAAAAGGACAGAAGATTAGAGGTGGAGATCATGCGGTCAAAATACAATAGTTGAATGTTGAAATCTGGTTGAAATCCAGGAAGGAAACGAACATTGACTGCTAAAATAATAAGTCCGACGAGGAAATCGAGTATATCTACCAGAAAATACAAGTTTTCAGTTTAGAATGGAATCGGATTAGCTGCATAATCTGTACTTTCATTATGATTTCATTTCGTCATTCGTTTAAAATACTATTTTAGGTATAATTATTGTGTGAAGTGTATGGTAGTTAATAAACGCACGTAAGGTTTTGGTATTTGTTTATTTTATACATAGCTTACGCGACATATGTATGAAGGGCAACATTAAAATAATTTGATACAAATCTAGGTAGCGGGGTGCTAGTTAAATCTGATGTATACCGCTTTATCACTTTGTGACAATATTGAGCACCATCCTATGCAACAAACGTTCTTGGACTTCATTTGGCACCAGTTTTCGCTTTGATTTGTTCGATTTATATACACTGAAAGAAAGAACTTCAAATGATAATTCTATACAAAACTGCATAACCTCAAAGCCATATTTATCACGCAAATTTTATTATACCTGCACGAGGTACCTACATTTATAGCTAAGCTAAGCTTTGTTATTTAGTACATTTTATTGAATGGAGTTGGCAGATATTACATTGATAAATAATAAAGTACGCAACCTGAAACTTAAAAACGTAAGTAAACAAAACTAACTTCTTTAATTAAAAATGTTACATGCCACAGATAAAACACAAATTATGCACAATTTTCGAATTATTCAAAGACAGGTGTTGCCACCAAGCGATTTTTCAAATTTGCCGCGCTTTTCTACTGACAGAAATGGTTTGCCAGACTATATGTCAATTGCCTCAACCAGATTATCTGTTTCAGTTGATGACAGATCAGACGAAATATATCCGTCTCCTTTTTACACACCGTAAATGTCACCGGATGAAAGGGGCGGAAATACCAACTAAAATATAAAATTTGATGATCATTGCTGCTTTTTTCACAGATTCTTAGTGTTGCCATACACTGTACATTGTGTTCTGTACACTGTGTTCGCTGTACATTGCTACTGCGTTCGTTGGCTGGCCAGACTATATACATTCGTCATCAGTATATAGATTACTTGAAGAAAAGTCTATCTAGTCTATTCCCCAAAAAAACAACTGTTAAATAAAAGCGCCAAAACAGAATCGCGTGCAGTCAGGACTTAAGAAGAAAATACATTACCGCCAACCTAAGAAACCTAACTAAACGTAGCGTTTTTAGAAAAAAAAACTTTAAAAAAGAAAAAAATGAAAAGAACCACAGATATACTTTGTAGTTTTTACGTTTGCCATTCGTTTGTGATGGCAAACTGCAAACTTTGAAAATAATATATTTTTACTAATCTGTCGCTCTTTGATAATTGATTTAATAACGACGGTGTGTGTTTGTGTTAGTATTCTTGAAATACAGAGTTTTAAACGGTGAAACTTAAATTATTGTTGATTATGTTGACAAAATAACTGCAATATCCATGAAGTGTTCAATTTCGCATTTTTTGTAAAACTATGTGTAGTCGTAGAAAAAGTATTGTATGCAACGTCGTATAAGTAGGTCAAAAAATGTTCGTGGCGTTTTTCTTAACAATTTTCGCCTCCGGCTGCGCCTACGGCTCAAATTGTTACCCACGCCACTCACCTTTTTTGACCCCTCTTATACAACTGTTGCATAAAATACTATTGTTAATAAAGTGATAAGAGTATGCTTTATGATATATAAGTTGACCAAGCGAACTTCGTACCGCTAACTTCCACCAACTCCCGTCAAGCTCAAGTTTACTCCTACGCCAGTCCTACCATCTCCCACCACTCTCCCACTATCTTCCACCCCTCTCCCACACTCTTTTCCACGCCTATCTTACTCTCTTCCACCCTTCTCCCACCAGCGCCTAATACTCCACTCCTATCGACTCTAACCCCATTCCAACTGACTCGTATGCCACGCCAGTCTCAACGTCTCCACCCCCTCCCATTGTCTTCACCCACTCCTATTAACGGACCTACGTAACTTACATAGATTATGTTCAAATTTTTTTAAATTTCTCCAATATTATAATAGTACTTACTTCTATAATTCGGGACGGAGATACATCCAAAAAACCAAACATCATGAAAATCGTTCGCCGTTCTTGAGCTATAAATGGTGTAACCGACACGACTGTTTTATATATATAAAATATATAGATTCAAACATGAGAGTAAAAAAACTCAACTGAACTGGGATTATGATATAAAATGTAAAGATGTATTTAAAACTTAGAATTCAGGTTATCCAGGGGCCATTGGAACTAAACTTTACCATAGGTATACTCAAAGTAATGAGAAGCATATTACGTAAGATATGTTAGTCGTAGGATCAATTCGAAACAAATATAAAATAGAGGGACAATAACCACATATGGACAGTAATATGGCCTACTTTAGACCCGTGTCAGACAATCTACTATTATTTTACAGAGAATAATAAATATAAATTTTTCGTGTTCTTTAAATGTCAATTTCTTCATACTGAATAGGCTTTCCCGCACCTCGCAAGTGTCGGATCAACTATTCGGGATAAGCCATATATTGACGACGCTTAAGTAGACTTTATCTAACTCATATTGATATAAGGCCCCCATAATCTTTCATATATATTCGTTCTCTCTTTATTAAGAAATTTACGTGGAGAACAATATTTTTATTCCACAAATTAAAAGAGATTTTAAATAACAAGAACATAATTCATTAAATATTACTGTGTAATGAGTTTTTGGAAAAGTTTAATATAGTCCAGCAGTTATGTACATTTCACCTGGATCGTAATTCAAACTCAATGGAACTTTAACGGGTATTTTGGGAGTATGCCACGAAGACTCTCATAAGTTTTCGACGTCGAGGACCTTGTGGAATTTGGAGGGGGGACAAACACCTTTTTTTTCAGTTTTTCGCTAATATCTCATAAAGTAAGCACTTTTGGTGTACATCTCGTATGGAAAAGTTAAAGAGCAATACATTTCCTGAAAGTCAGCTGTCATACCAGATACCCCCCAAACTACCCGTTAAAGTTCCATTGAGTTTGGATTACTTTCCAGCTACTCTTAACTTCATACGACAACTGCTGGATTAATAGTGCAAGGACAGTCTCATGGCAGAAACAGTACATATATCATTTACCTAAATGATATATTGTATAATGTATAGTTATATAAATAACGTCCTGGGACATACATTAGTGATAATACTCAAAATGATTTCAGCGAGAGGCCTAACCTCTTCACGCTGACGTTTACCTAAAGATGATGTAAATACTTCGAGTTGCCATTTTTAAATATCTTTTGCACATTACCAAATATACTTGCAGAATAATGAAATGTGGAAGGAAATGTAAATTAAAGCGGAGCTCGCGTGTGTGCGGCTATTATTTCCGGCGGGGGCCTCACCTCGCCCGATACGGGCCCGATAAAGAAACCTTAGGGTAAATTTGAAGCCTTGGCCTTGGTTCTTGGCCATTATCGGTCAGTGTCAAATGTGGTCATTAGCTTCGGCATTGAATAAAAGCGTAAACCCGAAGGATTTTCGATTCGGTTGTACCTTACGTTTAATGTTCTCTTGGTTTTTCACCGTATTTGCCGTCGTGGTAAGACCATACATACCTACTTGTAAACAGGTAGATGTAAACTTACGAGTAGGTATTTTAAGCCGTTTTTGTAATTATTTTCAAATAGTTTTAAATAATTAAGCTAAAAGCGTTTACTAGCGGGTGTGCTAAGCTTCGACACGTTGCATGTTGGGACTATGCGTTAACACTTGGCACAGTTGATCTGCAGGTCTTAAATGAATTAAGACCGAAGGCAAGATGTATTTAGTGGGGTAAAGGGGGGAAATTAGACTCCACTGCGCTCCGTTTAAAGCCATTTTTTCTAAAACCAAAAGCAAAAAAAGGCAAGCAATTTTCTCGTACAACATATGAGCTTATCACACCGACTATACCTTCAATTTCTCCATTATATTTTGGGAGGTTACTAGATATCTGCAAATTATTCGTTTGTACCTACGAAAGTTTGTATACGAAACTTTCAATTATGCAGTCTAACTAATAATAAGTGATAATTTATTTTGCATTCCCAAATCCAGTTTCAATTAACAAAGTTGTCTTCTTCTAGCAAGTAAAACCAAGATAAGGTACATATGTATGTTTTAGTTTGACAGTTACCAACTCAGACAAATATTCCTTTATACCTAATTATCCAGTTAAAACGAGTATTTTAATAGAGACTTAACTACTACTAGCTTATGCCCGCGACTTCGTCTGCGTGGAATTAGTAATCCTTAAAGGGTGACTTCTGGGATAAACTCGCAAACTATTTCAATACCAAATCTCATCTAAATACGTACAGCGGTTATTGGATGTTGATTCCCCATGTAAACTTCCACCCCTTTTGCATCCCCTTAAGGGATGATTTCTGAAATAAAACTATTTTATATACTTTTCCAGAGTTCAAATTATTTCCATACCAAATTTTATCTTAATATATGCAGCGGTTAATAATTCCCCATACAAATTTCCAACCCTTTTTTAACCCCCTTAAGGGTTGATTTTCGGAATGAACATTGTGAATCCGGAACGAATGTTCTTTCCCAGAACTCCACTACCTCTATACAAAACTACATCTAAATTGGTTCATCGGTTAATAATTCCTGATACCAATTTCCAACCCCCTTTTCACTCATTTTCGAAATGAATATTTTCTTGTGTCTTTTCCCGGAACTCAAACTATCTTTTTACCAAATTGCAGGTCAATTGGTTCAGTGGTTAAAAATTCCCTTAACAAATTTCCGACCCCCTTTTCACCCCCACAAGGGTTTGAATTTATCCTGTGACGTTTCTCGGGACTCAAATTATCTCCATACTAATTTCTATCTAAATCGTTTCAGCGGTAAAAATTCTCCATACAAACTTTCAACCCCCTTTTCACCCCCACCAGTGTTGATTTTCGGGATTAAAACTATCTATTATCCTTTCCCGGGACTCAAACTATCTCTATACAAAGTTTCATCAAAATCCGTTCAGCCGTTTTCACGTGATGCGCGGTCAAATAAACAGACAAACAGATAAAAAAATTCTAAAAATTGTTGGAACGTGTTCTGTTATCGATTCTAAGTATCCCCAGCCAACTTTTTTTCGATTATCTTCCATGTACAGACTTTCGACCCTCTTCAGCTTTATTATATGTATAGATAGATAGATAGTGAGTGAGTGGCATTTCGTAACTCGATATTGCTATGCTGTACGTTAACATATATATATGTACCTAGCTTAGGCTACCCTTAAGGCTTATTTAGAGGGTGTGGTCGTTTGTTTGGAATTTCGAATCCTAGATAGATAGATAGATAATTTCTTTATTCATACCCACAACATACATGGCATAAACATCAACACAAAGTAAAATTACAAAAATAAACTAAAAAGGCATGCAACTTAATAACTTTTATGCACATCAACGGGAAGCCATGTGTCATGGCAGAGAAACGGCGCTGGCTCAGCATGGTGATGCAGCAAGCCACATCGCTGGTATTCTGCCAGTACCTTATTTACAAAATGGTCGTGCAACGCTTTAAAAAAAGAAATTATAAATAGACTAGACTATAAAAAATAACACAGTGATATGCTAAATTGTGCGTGAAGCGAGCGTACCTATTATAGTGTGTCTGTGCGTATGTAGGTATGTTTGAGTGTATGTGTGCGCGGATGCCAGTATTTTTTTTTTTTACCTTCTCTTCGCTGAAGAATAGAATTAAGGGAGTTTATAGATTTAATAGTTTTGTTTTTGTTGGTTAAAAAGATGAATTCGATATTTTACTTTAAATGTTGCTTTACTCTTCATCTGACGAATTGGTGGTGGTATATTATTCCAACATTTAGTTGCGAGGTATCGAAAACTCCCTTTAAATGCGGCAGACGTGTGCTGGGGGACCTGTAACACTATTGCACGTGAGGGTCTCATTTGGTGGTGGGCACTACTTTTCGTAAACCACATGAGTTTCTTATAGAGATAAGATGGCTGCTTTGTTGTAATTGTATCAAATAGCAGACAAGCAAACATGAGTTTATGACGCGCCGCCATTTTCAGTATACCCGCATTATTCAAGAATGGTGTGACGAAAGTACGAGGAGGGATCCTGAAACAAAATCTGGCACAAGCATTCTGAACTCTTTGTATAAGACGCCACGATCGCGCAAGAAGGCACGAACCATACGCAAGGCAGTAATTAAGTTTAGATAAAACCAGAGCTTCACAGAGTCTCACTCTTAGAGCCACAGTAGGAAAATTTTGAATATTATATAGAACCTTTAAATGGTAAAAACAATTTCGGACAACGTCTTTCACATGCTTTTCAAAACGCAAATTTGTATCCAGCCAAAGTCCAAGATTTCTCGCCACATCGACACGATCCACTTTCACATCGTCAATCCTAATGTTTGGCTGTTTTAAAATAATGGTGTTGGTTTGTTTTAATGATCCTAGGACCATGTATTTGGATTTCCTACTTTGCGGAATATTAGCGCCTGCATAATGCTTGTACTTAAGCATATCCTAATATTTTAAATGGAAAAAAGGAACCCCTATAGGTCTGTCTGTCAGTCAAGACCCTTTTTCTTGGGAACGCGTGGAGCTATCAAGTTGAAATTTACATCAAATACGTATGTCTGCAGTCCCTTAAAGCTGTATAAACAACAAGCTTTACCACAGCTGTACAAACAAGCTTCTAAGTCAATGCAATCCAAAGATACGGCCATTTGAGCCTTATGTTCTCACACTTCGCAGGGGACCCAAACCCTATAGGGTTCATCCCATAGACCTAGAATCATGAAATTTAGCAAGAATGAAGATCTTACAGCATAAATGAAGAAAAAAGTCCGAAAATTGTTAATTTGTTTGTTCCATCACAAGAAAAAATTAAATATTTGCGATTACAAACTCAAAAATTCTACAGGGTACTTCCCATAGACCTAGAATCATGGAATTTGGCAAGAAGGTAGGTCTTACAACATAAGTGAAGGAAAAAGACCGAAAATCGTTTAAAGTTAAAGTTTTTTCCTCAATCCCATTTTGATGTACGGAATCCACAAGGCGCGAGTCCGACTCGCACTTGGCCGGTTTTTTAAAGATAATCCCATCAAAAACATAAATGTGAAAGGCTGCCAAGTTCGATACTATGGGAATGCTTCGCCTATAAAAGAAGTGAGATCTGAATAAGTACCAAGTTCCATAAAAATACCTCAAATCATAAATAGTTATAGGAATGCACACTTGATTTCCAGCAGTTTTTAAGGTACATTTTGAATAAGTATCACGTTACATAGAAGTACCTAAAATTATAATAGTCAGAGAAACGCACACCGGTTTTTTTAGCAGTTTCCTGATAACATTTATTATTTTCAGTACTTTTTAATGATGTTACTTGGCAAGTTTTCGCACACCACACACCTTTTCAATGCAATGAATCGACACCTTTGGACTGCAATGTGTCAAGTATATAATTTTCTATTAAAATGTACCTACTTACATATAATTACATACATCAATAACGTACTTTATTCTGTTTGTAAGTACGCTACCTACATAGATAATTAATAACTTGGTAATACCTACCTACCAGTAGGTATTATAATTGGTGGCCTATTATGTAGCCCTAGAAGTGCACCATCCCATCTCATCCCGTGGCGTATCGGAGGGTGAGATGGGCAGTAGTATATATAATTCCATCTTAGAGTATATATGATTTCCATGTTCTTGAATCTGCGATTTTATTAGTTGTAAAATTAGAAATTATTTAGACTATGCGAGAAAAAATAGTCATTTCATTTTTGTTTGACTGATTTAGCGCACCTAGTGTACCTAGTGACCTGCTTTGCACTTCGTGAATCGTGGGTTCGGTTCCCGCAACAGACACACACAGAGTGGTGAACAATTTTATTGTTCTTGTCTTTAAGACAAACATGTATTGTCTTAAATTGGTATGTATCTAAATTTAAATAAGTCTTATCTCATTTCCTCTCCATACCTACTTATAGTAGAACAAAATTACACATTCGTTGTTTTCGAAACTGACTCACACTTGGCCGTTTTCAGATTTTTACTTTATTTCGACCTAAAGACAAACCCTCGAGCCAAATTTCAGGTAGGTACGACCATTGGAAGATAGACCCATTTAGTTCATTATGACTTCATAGTAGAACAAAGTTACACCTTCGCTATTTTTAAAACTGACTCACACTTGGCCGTTTTCAGATTTTTCCCTTTACTTTGACCTTAAGACCTATCTCCATGCCAAATTTCAAGTCAGTACGACCATTGGAAGTGGTCTAGGTTTTTGATGAGTCAGTGAGTCAGTGAGTCAGTGAGTGTATAGTAAAAATAGCGATTTTCTGACGTCAATATCTCAAGAACTGCTATAGGTAGAATAATGAAATTTTGTATTCTAGACAATTAAGGGGATGTCAACAGACACTCGAAATTTCATATGCGTAGATAAAATATGTTTTGAGTTATAGGGTGGTCGAAATTGGCCCGAAATGGTTCGTGTAATATAACCCACGGCCGGTGTGTCGCTTTTTTTTGCTCGAACTTGGCGGACACACTGCCGTGTGTCTAGATAAAAATAGTCGTGCGATTTCTGGGAAAACGATTTCAAAGCTTGACATTTTGCCTCTTTTTGTCTTACGTGTATTACTTATATATAATATAATGGAAACAAGTCTTGTTTCCATTATATTAACACATTTCCCCGATAAGGCTGAAAAAAATAAAAACCGTGGATAAAACCGACCGTTATTTTTCTAATCCTAAAAAATAACGAGGTCTTTCAACCTTACGCCCACGTGGTGATAGAGATCAGCATTTTAAATAATTTTTAAGGCCTTCTTAACCAAATTTCTTGGAAAAGTTACTGGAGAAAAACACTTTAGAATGACATCAGGCTCGATAATTTGTCATTTCGATAATGACATATCGGTGTAAATAACTTAATTACTTCAACTTTTTCACGTAGGTAGCAATCAAAATAAGAAATTATTTATCAAGCTATATAAAAAATATAAATCATTAAAGTAATTTTCGAGTATATTCGGTATAATATACCACAGTAAATTGTATCTTATTAGAAACACTAATAAGTATTAATTTCAATCTGTAACGTCATATATTTCAAATCGAGTAAGGTAAATGTACGTTTCCACGAACGCTTAAGACCTGGATGTACGTTTCATTTTTTAATAAGGTCTGGCATTTTCATACGGTTATTGTCAATACTATACTGGTAACTTAAATACATTTGTAATCATTTTATTGCACTTAGAAATTATTTGTAAAGTTAGACATATTTAAAAAATATTTTTAAAGTTTTTTAGACCGCCTTACTTGATTTGTACCATTAAGCGAACTAAGAAACATGATTTGCATATATTACCGAATCCGGTGACCACTTTACCGATCTAGAAGAAAAATGTATGGGAATTTGGTGTTGAGCGATTCTCAAACTTAAACTGTCTCACTGTTTAGATAATGTCATCTAACTGCGCTAAATTTGCGTCTCCATACATTACTGAATTACTTCATACAAAACAAAAGTAACCTTATTTTTTTTATATTTATTCAAAATACCTAACCATTATTTTTATATATTACATAAACATCATCATCGTTTTTTGGGGTGTTTACGTAATAGAAGTTTTTACAATATTAATTCAAAAGTTAAATTTTATCTAAAAATATAAAAAACACAATTTAATATTTTATTTTATTATTATACAATTTCTCTTTATACAAAACGACCTATCAACAGCAGGCCCATGAACATGTTTAAATGTTTAGAAGCGCTGGCCTTTATAAATAGGCAGAAAAAATAATACATTTGAATGTCGACCTAGCTGTGAAAGAAATAAGGATGATATTTTAATGTCTATCGAATACAAACAAGGCCGAGGCAGATACGAATTCGGTAGCAGAGACTATGGGCACGATTTACTGAACGCGCGTTCGGTAAATAAACCATACAAAATATGTGGAACCTAATACGCGAACAAATTTTGAAAATAGTACCTAAATTGCAACAATTGTGACATAACCACAAATTTAACATTGAAACTAATAATTAGAAGGATTACGAATCCGTTCATGTATTTAGTCTTCACTAATATTGCCGTAAAATAACTATAAAAAAATATTAAAGATAGCTTTGTCGAAAGGCTTATTTTTAACTCAAAAAGTCGTAAAACTATAAGATTTCAAACGCGGATTTACTATAGTCTTTGCTGTCTACAGATGTTCGGTAAATGCTCATAAAATTACAAATACTTTTCATTATTTGAAAAGTCAACAAGTTTATATTAATAGCTTATAATAAATCAGTAAAAAAATAATTTCAAAGACATACGCTTTCCCTGATTCCGTACGCTGTTCGGTTAAACCATCCAGTCAAAAAGTTGGGTCACACATCACCGGATTCACATTTATCTCAAATTCTGAGAATATAACTGCACTAAATTCACTTAAAATACCAAAATACATAAACTTATTAAATAACACCACTCTAATTCCACAATTTGGAACCCACATATAGTTTTAAACGATTCTATGATCTTAAGAAGTGCACGCGATTTCTTAACGATTTTGTTAAAGGCGCCCATACAAAGTGGCACTCGACCGACTAGATCAGTTGTCATGTCGCAACTGAGCCCCAACATGGCCGTCTCTGACGCGTATTCGTAGGGGTAGGTATGTAGCTCACAGAAAAAAATATCACAACGTAGTATCTGCTGTAAGTAATCGACTTATAGCTTAAAATGGAATATATTCGGCGATACGGCACGTTCGCTGAAGCGTACATTTACCTTACCTACGTAAAACCTCCGCGCAATTGTGGTAGTTACAATTCGTAGCATCGACCTCTACGAAATGCCACCGGGTAGCGTATACGGAATTCTGCTTTGCTTACTATATCCCAAGCAACTAAATTAGAAAATGCAATGAAGTATGTACCTTATGACGTTAGAATAAAGTGTAGAATTTCTTGAGTTACTTAAAGTAGTTACTACAAAATCGTTGTAATTCGGAAGATTTCTTTCCGCAGACGCGACAGGTATTGTGTCGTCGTGTCTATGCTTCTCACGTCTCGTAGGACTGAGACTGTCTGCCCGCTTTCTCACAATCCTCTAATTTAAACTGTCACCGAAAAAAGGTCTACTGGGGATTTTTATTGCAAATTCTTGCTTTCACTTTGAAAATGTTTACTCAAGTAGGCATTGAAATAAAGAGGGTCTTCAGCGTTAACTGATTAAATTGGAATTTAAGTGAAATGTAAAACGATAATTATTAATCAGTTAGACTAATCGCTATGACATATCTTTAGTTTACACATCAGAGCCAGTGATTGTGCCTACCTAGTACCTATCCAATCAAATTTTAATATTATTAATATTGTGTTTAATACCAATTGGGAGGTTCCACGTACGTTGTTTAGGAAAAGATAATACTAGAAATCCTTATACAGAAAATGTAGTATATTAATAGGAGGTAACTATACTCAAAGGTCGGTTAGATAATAGAAGAATGGGTAAGGGCTTGAGCGATTGGTCAATTTAGCATCGTGGCCTGACCCTGTTTCTAATGCTCATCGCGGTCATGGTTTTATCCTAATCATATACCTAACTTTCAAGTTCGTAACACATGCACACTTGTTATTGAAAGCCACAAATATTAAACTAGCTGTAACGTATGCGGAATGAAATCTGGACAACATTCAATTTCTTATAAAATAAATATAACATAGTTATTTTTATAATCTTTCATGGTTTTTAATAATGTATTTAATCACATTAAACGCTAGAGTAAGTTTACTCCAATGCGAGGTTTCAAACGAAAGTTGTGGTACTTTAGGTCCATCGCTGTCGACAACAACAATGTACAGATTTTTTAAGATCTAAATTTATCTTCCATCGGATAACTTTTTAAGGAAGCTTCGTATACTTGACATTTTTCACATTCTTGACCGTAAGATTATTGGTGTTCTCAAAATAATAGTTACCTTGCCACGAATTTCCATTTTAAACAACATAATATTAGTCATTCAAAAAATCCAAAAATGAAAAAAAAAAAAACACCTGTTTTTACATTTTTTGACCAAATGACGTGGCCGTATTTTCGATTATTTTTTTTAATTTTTGGAGATGATGGGCGTAACTTTTCTTAATTGTTAACTGATACCTATGTCTTCAAGATATTTTAAAACAGTTTTACTGCCTCATTTGAATGCCTTCCTGAGTTCTCTATAAGATTTTGTGACTCGGCGGGCTGTCATTTTCTTTAATCGATCTCTCTCAGCAAACTGGCTGGAATGTTTCCCTAAACCAGGTTTTCTTGTGGCAATTTTTGTAAAGAAAAAGGACGCAAAAATATTATAAATAGCTCTTTAGCTCTATCCCATTTCCACAAGATTTTCCACGGTCTTCGCTTTCAGCCATAGGGAATTAATACTGTAGAAATTACATACTGTTTCGCGACGTTGTTCTCCTCGATTAACCATAATTTTAAGATAAAGAATCCAATGCCCATTAAAAGTACGGGATTAAATAACAGATAAATAAGCTTTCAATTGGCATTTATATAAAACTAGCTGTGCCCGCGGCTCCGCCCGCGTGGAATTCGGTCTGTGTCAGTAACCCAAGTAACACAGGAAGCATTATAACATATGAATAGTTAACTTATTTCAAACTTAAGGACCGTATAAACTCTTATATACGTTCACCGAGTAACTTGTCGCATTATATGATGCTTTGAGCTGTATAACGGTTGTATAATGGCATATCTAAATGCTTTTGTAAAGCCTTTAACTTTAGTGCAGCAAACCACAACGCAACTGTACAGCTTTCGACTGTTTAAAAGCACTTAAGTGCTTTAGGTTCTACAATAGCATTATAAAATGCTTTAAGCTGTATAACAGTTGTATAATGGCATGTATAAATGCTTTTTTAAAGCCTTTAGTTTTAGTGCAGCGAACCAAAATGCAACTGTACAGCTGAATGCTGTACAGTTGCGTTTTGGTTTGCTACACTAATGCTTCGGTGTGGTTTAGTGCCTTAGGTTCTACAATAGCATAAATAAATGCTTAATGCTGTTTATGAGCATGAATATTAGCCATTATAATGCCACGTAAATCCGGTATACAGCTTTCAGCTGTTTTTAGTGCTTTAGGTTCTACAATAGCATTTTATTATGCTTTACGCTGTATAACGGTTGTATAATGGCATATGTGAATGCTTTTGTTTAGCCATTAGTTTTAGTGCAGCGAACAACATACAACTGTACAGCTGAATGCTGTACAGTTGCGTTTTGGTTTGCTACACTAATGCTTCGGTTTGGTTTAGTACCTTAGGTTCTACAATAGCATAAATAAATGCTTAATGCTGTTTAAGAGCATAAATATTAGCCATTATAATGCCACGTAAATTCGCTATACAGCTTTCAGCTATTTTTAATGCCTTAGGGTGTACAATAGCATTTATAAGTAGGTAATACGTTCCTAATGCAGTATAATAGCAATAATATAAACCATTATAAAGCCAAGTAATTCACTATAAGGGGCTGTTCATAAATTACGTCATTTTAAATGGGGGGGGGGTCTGGACATCGGATGATGGTAGCATGACGTAGGAGGGGGGGGGGGCGGTCATTCCGAAGATCACATCATCAATGTGTAAAAAAAGGAATGAAAGTCGTGTTTCTATAAACTTTTAATGCTCTAAAATATTATCTACTAAATAGTTTTTTATTTTACAATTAAGCTTAAAACGCATTTTTTTTAATGACGTCACTTTATTTGGCAGGGGGAGGGTTGGATGATTTTAGGGGGGGGGGGGGGGTTAAAAATCATCAAAAAATGGTGACGTAATTTATGAACAGCCCTTATACAGCTTTTAGCGATTTTAGTGCCTTAGGTTCTACAATAGCATAAATAAATGCTTAATGTTGTTTAATAGCATAATTATTCACGTGTAATGCTGTAGGCATAAATAAGGCATTTTTTAAGGGTCACTGAGCTGCTATTGGACTAAGAGCTAGCCACGTCAGATATGACACAATAATGAGAGCAACAAAACCCGTCTGGTTAGATTGCTATACTATTCTTATTGCTAGATCCTGGCATCTGGCAGCTTTTAATGGGTGGAGGTCACAGTGACAGACTAGCAAAATGTTTTAATTGGAAAATAGTAATACCAAACTAGGTAAAAATTGCCGAAGTTGTCTCAGTTATAAAGGACAGGGCCTATATTTTAAGGGGCTCCCTGGCGCTAACGACCTTAGATCTGATTTCCTTAGTTTTCTAATGATTTATATAGCTTATCATATTATCAGTAACGGCTTTAAGCAATATAGTATCCTATATTTACTTCAATATTCATTGTCTTCGGGATATTTGACATCAAAGTAGAACCGGTTTAGGCTAAAAAAGGGGTTTTATGGTCATAAATTTTGTTTTAATTAGTTAAAAATTAAAATCTCTCTACAGTTTTTAGAGACATCAAAGAGGAACCCTAATATGTAGATTACGTATATGTAAGATTCTTTACACCTTACATATTTACATATTTTAAAAATATCATAAAAATATAACGGCTCATTTATTATTCAAGATCCGGCTCTACAGAATGGAGATAAAAGATTCAAAAACCGATAGTCGTTTGCCTTATAATTCTATCTATAGTGAATATGTTGGAATATCGACTCAAAACTGGTCAAAAATCGATAAAAAAACGTTAGACCAAAAAATATTATGTATTATTACCATACATCGGGGTTTTCGGTGCGGGAATGTTTGACATTAGCCAAAGAGTAGGCATTAACTTAAAAAACAGAATGTACTCTAGCACGTTTCTACCTAATGAATAATTGATCGAAAAAATCATAGGTATATACAATTTACATATATGTAATAGCTGACTATTATGTATATATATTGTAGGTACATATACCTATGATTTTTTCAAGTATTTTTTTATTAATTCATGTAATGACTGATCATTGTCAACCTCTTCAGTTAATCAAATAGTTCATAAATATCGGACGTCAAGATTAATATTTGACACTTATTATACCGTGTCTTTGTCTTAGGTAGATCTAGTTATTAAAAACGGATATGCAATTGCATTTTTAAAATACTAAGTATACATATAATAGTCAATACAAACATGCCTCTAAGAAAAAAAGCTTGTATCATAGTGTGTAAGCTATTCACAGAGAGGTAGTTATTCATTAGGCATAATATGATATTTTCTCAGACTAACTCTCAACCTATCTGTTTATCTCTACTCTTTCTCAAATCGTTCCCGCACCGAAAACCCCGATGTATGATTATTACGGAAACAAAAACAGTAGGCGACAAACTATGAACTATATTTTATTATACATCGTTTGGCACTACTTTCTCCCAACATAAACTTTTGTATAATTTCTCTTAATATTGTATAGTATTTGTATAGTTTCTCATAATATTGCATCAAACCCAGATCTCTAGGATTTATTTTCTTGAAATGGTTTGCATTCTTTGACCTCCACCACTTTAAAGCTGCCAGATGTCCAGATCTAGAAATAAGCATAGTATACCAAACTGACTAGAGGGGTTTGGTTGCTCTCATTATTGTGTCATATCCGACGTGGCTAGCTCTCCGTCTATATAGACCAACGCCATTTTGTAAATAATTTATAACCTAAAAATAAAATCATGCGGACCTATTTATACAAGGGAAATACCTATATAATAATGAAACTACTTAATTTAAGACTGCTCAACCAACACTATTATGTTAATAATGCAAAACTCGTTCTATACGAGGATTACACAATTGTTTTGTTTATTTGACGCATATCTTTTTTTAATATTTTATAGCAAAACCACAATAAATCAAAGGCGCGTGAAAATTTTCAATGAAACTTATATACACATTTACAGTAAACTACATTGCGCAGTAATATTTGAAGGATATAATAACGTAAAAGAGTCAAAAACTTTTATAAATTTTGTTAGGATGCAAACAAATATGACGTGTCACTCATTCAGTTTTTTGTACCGTCTTCGTCCATTTTATATTGCGAGACAAAGTAGTTAAATCACAACGTTCATTGTATTATAACATTTGTTCCGTCGGTGTTAGAGACGTTTTTGCATTGACGTAAGGTTTATTTTACTACACTATTATGCTAGTATAATGCTTTTGTATTGCGATTGGCAAGTTAATCGAGAGTACTTATGCTTCTTTACTGCGATTAGCAAGTTTTTTGGCCGTATTAATGCTTCTTTAATGCAGTTGGCAACTTAATAGAGCGTACTAATGATTCTTTAATGCGATTGGCACTTTCCATGACAAAGATAATGCTAATAGCGCAGACATATTGCGCCTGTAATGCTATTAAATGACCTGTATAGGATCTCAAGCTGGGTAATTCGTGCCCATTTAAGACCTATATCAGCACTATAAGCGTTTATAATGCTACTATAAAACGAACTGAAAATGCTAAAAGCATACAGATATGCTGTAAGACGGCCGTTATACTGCTTTGATGTGTTACTTGGGAAGCGGCTAATTCACCCCTAATTTCTCTCCCGCTACCCTGGAGGCGGAACTTGAAGTAAGGTTGACAGATGACGCTAGAGGACAGTAGTCCTAATAAAATATTTTACAATTACCACTAAATGAAAGTACACTCAAAAATGAATACTTTTTTATCATTTTTTTTTTTGGCATGATTTAAACGACATAGAGTAGTAGGTGTATATCGGACGATACAGGACCACTTTTGTATTTATACGTTCATGTCCACGGCCAATATCACCCAAATCGATCCTCCCGTCAAATCAGTCTAAGCATGAAAGGTAAGAACAGGCGCGGTTGAAATTGGGGGGGAGGGGGGGGGGGGGGTCATTCAATTTGAGGTGCACTTGGAGCGGGGAGGGGGTCCATGATCCATGCAAATTTAACTCAATCGAGTGTAGAGGCTACCCCCCCCTTTTAGACGTTGAATTTGAGCATGATGAGATGAGAACCGGCCAAGAGCATGTCGGGCGATGCTCATGTGTAGAGTTTCGTAGAGGCCGCCCTGTTACAAAACATCCGTTCAAAAGGTCGTTTATTAAGGGATATTTGGCGGCGCTTACGTCATTTTACTATTCGGCACTTCCTTTCACTATGCGTTTTTGACTGATAATTCAAAAACGGCTGAACCGATTTTATTCAATATAGTTTTTATTGAGAGTTCTTATCAGGCCTCACCAAATTTCAGCTTTCTAGTGCGAACGGTAACTGAGCTAGACCGCGGACAGACGGACGGACATGGCGAAACTATAAGGGTTCCTAGTTGACTATGGAACCCTAAAAAGAGATAAATAGTAGTTATGTAACTGTTATGTAATAAGGCCTAATTATGTACAGAAGCATACACTGCTTTACCTACAGACATATTAAAAATCCAGGGGGGGCGGGCGTGCCGGCGGTCGGGGGTAATGAACTTTCATACGTTTTTACCACACTGTCACAGATAAATCAAAATATTTATTTATCAATGTAAGCACATTACACTGCACTAATTAACGTCAGAGAAAAATAAAATACGTGAGTGTCGTGGAACACGCGATTGGAACGAAGTTATGTTATTTAATTTTAATTTTTTTTGTATTTTTTTGAAATTTTTGAAATAGTTGAAATAGTTGAAATTTTTGAAATTTATAAAAGTATTGAAATTTTTAAAATTTTGGAAATTATTTGAAATTTTTGAAATTTTTGAAGTGTTTGGAGTTTTTGAAATTTTTGAAATTTATGAAATTTTTTGAAAATTTTGCCATTGTTTACTTTTAGGTTACCGACTTTTTTTAGTTTTTTCACTTTTATCACTTTGTCACTTCTCACTTTAACTTTTCACTACACTTCAATTCACTTCACTTTATTCTATTTTATATATTTTTTATTTCATTCCATTTTACATGTTTCTCAATCGTATGGGTGTCGCGTTTTCGTGACGTGACGCTTTTTCGTGACTTTTTTTCGCCTAGCCTCCCATCCGCGAACCGTCCGATAAGGAACTTCGTTCCAAAACTACCACCGGTTCTAACCCCACATACACCTCTGGCCCAAGAAGTATTATGGCATTTATGACCGAAAAGAAACTCGACGGGACTTATTTTTTTCAAAACAGTAAGTAATACATTATTAGATCCTAAAGATAATGCGTAATTCTTCAAGAAGACATATCAAAACAGCTTGAGAGACAGATAATGTACCCATTGTTTAATTATAAAGAAAAATAAATCCTAATCTGACTGCTTCACAAAACGTTTGATATGTTTTCCTACCTAAACGGTGTCCTATAAATGTTAGATGATTTTGTAGTAGTTTTTTGGTTTGGGCCATGCATCTTTGTCTGTCAATATAGTCCTCGAACCTGGAATAACCCTTTGACATTCATGACATTTTCAAATATTTCTTAAGAGCGGGTAAAGGTAAATTTAAAGCATCGACGGGTAACATGTTATAAATATGAACACCTTGACCAAAAAATTACAAATTATTTCAATACCAAATTTCATCTAAATACGTACAGCGGTTATTGGTTGTTTCTTCCCCATGTAAACTTTTTGCATCCGCTTAAGGGATAATTTCCGAGATAAAACTATTTCATTTTCTTTTCCAGAGCTCAAATTATCTCCATACCAAATTTTATCTAAATCGATTCTGCGGTTAATAATTCCCTATACAAATTTCCAACTCCCTTTTCACCCCTTTAGGGTTGATTTTGGGGTAAAAACTATCCTTTGTCCTTTCTCGAGACCCATACTATCTCTATACACATTTCCATCTAAATCAGTTCAGCGGTAAAAAATTCCTCATACCAACTTCCAACCCCCTTTTCACCCCCACAAGGGTTTGAAAACTATCGTATGACGTTTCTCGAGACTCAAATTATCTTCATACTCATTTCTATCCAAATCGTTTCAGCGGTTAAAAATTCTCCATACAAATTTTCAACCCCATTTTCACCCCCACCAGGGTTGATTTTCGGGATTAAAACTATATATTATCCTTACCCGGGACTCAAACTATCTCTATACAAAATTTCATCAAAATCCGTTCAGCCGTTTTCACGTGATGCGCGGTCAAATAAACAGACAAACAGATAAACAGACAAACAGACAAAAATTCTAAAAATTGTTGTAACGTGTTCTGTTATCGATTCTAATTATCCCCAGCCAACTTTTTTTCGATTATCTTCCATGTACAGACTTTCGACCCTCTTCAGCTTTATTATATGTATAGATTTGAGTTTATTTTATTTCTTTACGTCTTCAAAACTTTGTCTAGATTTCATTCCGCATACGTTACTCTCGTGCTCCTAGAGTAAAGTCGATGGATGGCGAGAAACGACCGGTTGACAGACATTCTTTTGCCAGTTATGATTGTCAGCCAGATCTGAAGGGTAAATCCGTGCATGGGTGGCTAGCTATACTGGTTAATTTGAGACGAGGCATATCGGTCAGCACTAGGAATGCAGGGCGCGATCTTTCGGAAGATAACGAGGTGGCCACACGACACCTATCAGTCCTCCGGCGTCGGCCACAGGACACCCTACACGAATATTGGGCGACGATTTATGGGACTTCTGTTACGTGTCGTGTTCTAGATTCGGCTGGTAATTTTCTATATTTGTACGATACGCTCCCTGTATGACTTAAAAAAGCCCCTATTTACAACACTGCATGTGTCACTCATTACTTTAATAGCAATCAATTGAAAACTAATCGACAACTAAACATAACGAACTGAGTTTCCTCACCAAATCGTGTCCAACAAATTATAGGCCATCAATAAAACGTAGCCGGAACTTTCAAACCTTCATTGAGACAGTGGATTGCTTTGAATAGTGCCCAATTACACCCGAAACATGGCAGCCATTCGTGCGGTAGTAGTAACTGCCCGGTAAACTGTTCAGCCGCTGACGGTAAATATTTATCGACGGTCACGGGCTCGCTTTTAACATCGTTAAATCAATTGACATTCTTTTAGGAGTCTTAAGAGGAACTTACGCCGTAAGGTAGCCCAAGTCTTGTAAATGTAATTTTTTGTCTATAAATGGCCAATTGAGTTTTATTTAATAATAATTAATAATTTAATTGCTAAAGCTAATTGACAAAACTATTATATATAACGCTGCTGACATTATTAAAGTATGAAAAAACAATGAAATTGCTATTTTGACCTTGAAATATTGCGTTTATGTATACCTATGGTTTTAGTAAGATTTATTTTTTTGTATAGTGTAAGAAATCGATTCGCATTCTGGTTTCTTTTTTTTAAATTTCGTACGTTTAAAATATCTTACATGTTTGGAATTTAGGGGCCTGAAAAAATTTTTTTTTTGCTTTTTGTGATAAATTTCTCATTTTGTATTTTTCTCATCTATTTAACTAAGTTTAGCAACTAGAAAAAGCGCATTTAAATACCTCACCTGACGCATCATAATTTTTGTATCCAATTTTTTTTAAAAAAAGCAGGTATGTTGTTCATAAGGCCACTTTATGGTAAGAAGAAAATACCATGGTGATCCGGGAATCGATTCCACAAATATCTAAAACAAATATAATTCAATTAAAATAATTTGGGATTTTTTTATTCACGTGCAATGTATCTAACATGAATATATGTATTTCCTAGTAACTATTATGTATTTTGTGACTCCAGCTAAAGGGCCGTGGGAATTGAACGCGAGTAGGCCAATCGATGAATATAATTTTATTACAAATGTCGCATTCTGGCGAGCATATTTAACTATGATTGTAACTTGCTATTATTAGGTACTCAAACATGCAAATCTCTCCCTAATAGGGTTAAAATACTGTAATCGTCCGGTGTAACGGGCTACGGGCCTTACCTGTGGAAAAACAAATGATAAGGTTATGATTCGGGTACATTATTTTCATGTTTTTTATGACACAGCCTTTAAGAAATAAAAGAAACGCCTATAAAACTCCAGTAAGAAAGATAAGCTTCATTCGTAAAATAAAATTCATAGTCTATTAATTTTAAGTACATACACGTAAAGCATACTCAAACTAAAACGTATTACCCATCATTAATATTAATGTTCCATTATTATTGGAATCAATAAAGCTTATTACTTTAAACGTGGCCATTTTCCTAAGTACTTTTTTGAAATCGCTGCCATGAGCAATTGAGCAGAAATTATTATTCTCAAATTGTCGTACTCACATCAATTGTTAAATAACATTATGGACTATGTTGCATTAGGAATAGGGTTTACAATACATTACAATGTAGGTTGCAGATATAGGGTTAGAAACGTAACCGGTCCATAATTCAGATTCCAAATTAATAGCTAGGTACGACAAACTTTGCCTTATTTTGCGGAAAGTTCCAAAACAAACATTACCGTTTTTCAATGGAACAGTTCGTTTACAATTCGGGAGTACATTATATAAATCAGTAGCTCGAATTTACTCCAACAACACTAAAAGTAAATTGGATGTATCTACTCGTTATTACGAGTTTTGGCTTTTACATTTATCCGGCCAATAAAACCATTCGAAAGGTTTGGATCGTGTTACAATAACAATAAACTCTAGGCACTGCCGAGTCTAGCTTGGTGTTATGGGTCCGAAGGGTGCATGTAGTTTTAACTCCAAACAGTGCAAATAATAAAAAGAGATAGACTTGGAAGTGATAAGGAAAGTCGTAAGTATAAAGAATTGTGTGTTTCTAGGGTTCCGTACCTCAAAAAGAAAAAAACGCAACCCTTATAGGATCACTCGCTTGTCTGTCCGTCCCTCAGTCACAGCCAATTTACTACGAAACTACTGGACTGATTGAGTTGAAATTTGGTACACATATGTAAGGTGTTGACCCAAAGACGGACGTATAACAAAAATTAATGAATTTCAAACAACATTTCATTTACGCTTTTGGGGGTTACTAAACTATATTGTGAGCATTATAAGCATTTCAAATATATTTTTTTAATAATTTTAAGATAAATAGTTTTGAAGTTACTTATTTAAGAAAATAGGCGAAAATTGACCATTCCCCCCCCCCCCCTCATCTCGGAACCAGCAATGACGAAAATTTTGAAAAAAATAAAGTAAATAGTTCTTTACCTATAGATTACAGGAAACCTATAAGAACTCTGTTGTATTGAAAGGAACATAACATTGGTTTACGAAACACTTATGGAAACATTTCGGTCGTCGAAATTGGTAAAACGCGTCTTTTTCGGAAACAGTTTGTCGTAGAAAGCTGAAATTTGGAATAGGTATAAAATGTCGGCTGTAACAAGGTACTTTGGCCTTTTAGAGGTTTAGCAGGATTAGGGGGGAAATATAATTTTATTTTTAAGATAAATATAGTAATAAATTTGTAAGATACGTGTGGGGTACCAATAGAAAGCCTGCAAAGAAACTAAGACAGTTGACTAATTTTGACTTCATTTTACGAGCAGTAGTAGTAGATAAAAAATGCATTTGAAAGTTTTTCATACTAAAATTGCGACTCTGTTCCCACCTTTTTAGGGTTCCGTAGCCAAATGGCAAAAAACGGAACCCTTATGGATTCGTCATGTCTGTCTGTCTGTCTGTCTGTCTGTCTGTCTGTCTGTCTGTCCGTCCGTATGTCACAGGCATTTTACTCGGAAACTATACGATGTATCTGAATAAAATTTACACATAAGGTGTATTTTGTATGCAGTTACTTAGTTATGTAGTTAAATTTGAAAAAAAAAAATATTTTTAGGGGGGCGCTCCATACAGGTAACTAAATTAAAAAAAAAAATTAACCAAATATCAACATGTGACACATCAATCGATAGGTCTTTCAAAATAACATTGAAGTTTCTTTGACTATTTTGTGATTCAGTGAATATTTTCTGAAATAATCGCTTCGAAAGTCAGAAAAGTTGTGTAGCCCCCCCCCCCCGTAACTTTTGAACCGTAAGTTAAAAAAATATGAAAAAATTTGAAGAGATGCGCCTTATCATATACTTTCTACGAAAATTGTTTTGAACATTATCGGTTCAGCCATTTTTGAGTTATCTCCAAAAAACTTCTTCCATAGGCAGCAGATACGACCTTTTGGTATTAGCAGGCCTATGAATCATGCCCGCGCGAGCGAGTTATATACCTACGTTTTGCGCCTTCGCCGAGGGAGCTAAAGTCAGTGGGCTACCAACGCGCTCACTGAACGCACGTCGTACCGCGCGCGACGCTACTCGGAACTCGGAACAATGTCATCACGAAAAAAATATTATTGCGATGTGGTTGAATGTAAAAATAGCAAAGCTAATAAAAACTTATCGTTTTTCGCTCTGCCGACGGATGGGCAAAGGTAAGTATGCATACAAACTTTTTTTTATACCACGTTGGTGGCAAATAAGCAAGCAGGTAAGCAGCTACCGTAACCTATAGTCGCTTGCAACTCCAAAGGAGTCACATGCGCGTTGCCGACGCTGTACAAAAAAGGAGGATTCACTTATGTTATAATAATAATATACATGTTATCTTTATTAATCTCTTAAATAACTATGATAAAAGGGGATTTGAATAAGATTGAGATAGCTGTCAATCCATATTAATTTTGACAGTGTGTGGCAAATCTGTCAAGATTAATCATTCATCGCGGCAACGGCAACAAAATATCAATCAATATTACTCATGTAACTATAATTGTTATGCACCATGCGAACCACTTAAACACTGAATCAATGCAAAATACCTATTTCCTTAACTATAAAACATTTCCAAACATAGGCGACCCTAGCGATTGTGCGGGTACGCGGGAGGTGCGGGGTGCCGCGCGTTGTAGTAGGTACGTAAACCGTAGGTAGGTATTTGCTTTTTCTATGAGTGATTCATATCTGTTCGTAAGAACTATTATATAATCTGCGGTATTAGTTTGGTTCTTATTCCATTAAAGGTACGGAACCCTTCTATGCGTGGTCCGACACGCACTTGGCCGGTTTTTTTTCAGAAACTTTAGCTAACTAGAAAATGAGAACGAGAATAGTCCACTAAATAAAACCTGAAGATGACGAAAATTACAACAAAAAACATTGTGTATTATTTCGGAAAGAAAAACAGTAGGCGATAAACTATAAATTACATTATACGTCGTTTTGGACTACTTTCCCGCATCAGAAAGTTTCGGCAATGATATATCTAATAATGTATATAATCCATATCCATACTAATATTATAAATGGGACAGTGTGTGTGTTTGTTTGTTTGTTTGTCCGTCTTTCACGGCAAAACGGGGCGACGAATTGACGTGATTTTTTAAGTGGAGATAGTTGAAGGGATGGAGAGTGACATAGGCTACTTTTTGTCTCAAATGGGGGGTGGAAGTTTGTATGGAGCATTCCGGGGGGCAAAGAGGAACCGTGTTACCCCGAATTTAACGCGAGCGAAGCCGCGGGCAAAAGCTAGTTTATCATAATACTGCATCAAAATCAGAACTCTAGGATTTGTTTTCTTCAAGTTATTTGCATTCATTGACCTCCACCACTTTACAACTGCCAGATGACGGGATCTAGAAATAAGCATAGAATAGTAAACTAACGAAAGGAGTTTCGTCGCTCTCATTATTGTGTCATATCTGACGTGGCTAGCTCTCCGTCTATATATAACGCTGCTGACATTATTAAAGTATGAAAAAACAATGAAATTGCTATTTTGACTTTGAAATATTGCGTTTATGTATACCTATGGTTGTAGTAAGATTATTTTTTGTGTATAGTGTAAGAAATCGATTCGCATTCTGGTTTTCAGGGTTCCGTACCTCGAAAGGAAAAAACGGAACCCTTATAGGATCACTTTGTTGTCCGTCTGTCTGTCTGTCTGTCTGTCTGTCAAGACCATTTTTCTCAGAAACGCGTGGAGGTATCAAGCTGAAATTTATATCAAATACTCAGGTCTATTGTCCCTTGAAGCTGTAAAAAAATCAAACTTAAAAGCCAACGCAATCAAAAGATACAGTCGGTTATGCTGCAAATTTTAGAGTTTTTCGACACTTGCAAAACCTGCGGGGTACTTCCCGTGAACTCAGAAACTTGAAATTTGGCACGAAGCAACGTCATATAGCATAGACAATGGAAAAATTACAAAAAGTAGACATTTTTAGTAAAATCATACAAAAAAATATTTTTTTAATTTTAAACTTACTACCTTTTTCCTCGTAAACGCGTGGAGGTATTAAATTGAAATTCATGTCAAATAATCAGCGCTATAAGACCTTTCAAATGTAGCAAAACCAAACTTTTATGTCAACGCAATCAAAAGAAATTGCAATTTAAGTCGCTTATTTTGAAACTGAGTACTCGCAAGAAATAAAACTCAAAACCTAAAGGGTACTTCCCGTAAACTCAGAAACTTGAAACTTGGCACGAAATAACTACATATATCACAGACAAAGGAAAAATTACGAAAAGTAGACATTTTTAGTAAAATCATACAAAAAATATTTTTTGAAATTTTAAACTTACTACCTTTTTCCTCGTAAACACGTGGAGGTATTAAATTGAAATTCATGTTAAATACTCAGAGCTATACGATCTTTCCGATGTAGCAAAACCAAACTTTTATGTGAACGCAATCAAAAGAAATAGCAATTTAAGTCGCATATTTTGAAACTGAGTACTCGCAAGAAACTCAAAACCTAAAGGGTACTTCCCGTAAACTCAGAAACTTGAAACTTGGCAGGAAGAAACTTCATATAGCACAGACAAAGGAAAAATTACGAAAAGTAGACATTTTTAGTAAAATCATACAAAAAATATTTTTTGAAATTTTAAACTTAGGTACTACCTTTTTCCTCGTAAACGCGTAGAGGTATTAAGTTGAAATAAGTAATAAACATACTACAACTTTTGCTTGTTATAGGTTTGTACGGAACCCTCGGTGCGCGAGTCCGACTCGCACTTGACCGGTTTTTTTAAAATTTCGTACGTTTAAAATATCTTACATGTTTGGAATTATGGGGCATGAAAATTTTTTTTTTAGTTTTTGAGGTTAATTTCTCATTTTGTATCTATTTAACTGAGTTTAGCAACTAGAAAAAGCGCATTTAAATACCTCACCTGACGCATTATTTTCTATCAACTTAAGTCTGAATTAAATTTTTGTATCCAAATTTTTTCATAAGAAGCAGGTATAGTTCGTTGTTCATAAGGCTACCTTATGGTAAGAAGAAAATACCATGGTGATCCGGGAATCGATTCCACAAATATCTAAAAAAAATATAATTCAATTAAAATAATTTGGGATTTTTTTATTCACGTGCAATGTATCTAACACGAATATATTTCCTAGTATTATGTAATTTGTGACTCAAGCTAAAGGGCCGTGGGAATTGAATGCGAGTAGGCCAATCGATGAATATAATTTTATTACAACTGCCACATTCTAGCGAGCGTATTTAACTACGATTGTAACTTCCTATTATTAGTTACATACGTATACGATGAAATCAATACTAAATATCGGCTACGGCTATTATTTACTCAAACATGCAAATCTGTCCCTAATAGGGTTAAAATACTTGTAATCGTTCGGTGTAACGGGCTACGGGCCTTACCTGTGGAAAAAACAAATGATAAATGACAGTATAAGGTTATGATTTGGCTACATTATGTTCATGTTTTTCATTACACAGCTTTTAAGAAATAGAAGAAACATGCCTATAAAACTCCAGTAAGAAAGATAAGCTTCATTCATAACATAAAATTCATAGTCCATTAATTTTAAATATGTACATGCACGTAAAGGATACTCAGACTAAAACGTATTACCCATTATTAATGTTAATGTTCTATTATTATTGTAATCAATAAAGCTCATTACTTTAAACGTGGCCATTTTCCTAAGTACTTTTTTGAAATCGCTGCCATGAGCAATTGAGCAAAAATTATTATTCTCAATTTGTCGTACCCGCATTAATTGTTAAATGACATAATGGACTATGTTGCATTAGGAATAGGGTTTACTATTCATTACAATGTAGGTTGCAGATATAGGGTTAGAAACGTAACCGGTCCATAATTTAGATTCCAAATTAATAGCTACGACAAACCTTGCCTTATTTTGCGGAAAGTTCCAAAACAAACATTACCGTTTTTCTATGGAACAGTTCGTTTACAATTAAGGGAGTACAGTATATAAATCAGCAGTTCGAATTTACTCTAACAACACTAAAAGTAAATTGGGTGTATCTGCTCATTATTACGAGTTTTGGCTTTTACATTTATCCGGCCAATAACCATTCGAAAGGTTTGGACCGTGTTACAATAACAATAAACTCTAGGCACTGCCGAGTCTAGCTTGGTGTTATGGGTCCGAAGGGTGCATGTAGTTTTAACTGCAAACAGTGCAAATAATAAAAAGAGATAGACTTGGAAGTGATAAGGAAAGTCGTAAGTATAAAGAATTGTGTGTTTTTTACACAACACAACTATTTAAGTATATATAAGGAGTAAACTGAAAAGTAATATTTATAAAAATAAGGGTTTTGAACCAACCACAACTAACGGACTTTACCTAACAGAATGAACCTTCCCAAATAACAGAATTTAGCGAAAGTTTTAAAGGTGACAGGTATAGGGCAACCGATCCGAAGCATTCGCTTTGAATAAATCGAACGATAGGCATTGCCTCTACCTAAGTACCTAACCCTTAAGCGGGCTTGCCCTCCATTCGATCTAACTTTTGCTACCTAAAACACTGTGAGATAACAATTATCTACTAGGAATAGCCTTATCCTTGGAAAAACTTTCAGACATATTTTTTAATTCATATTTATCTGGAAAAATTGAGTAACAAGTTTAAAGTATCAAAGTATAATATTAATTATATTCACCAAAAGTTTCCTGGGTAAGAAAACAGCCCTCGCGTACATTTTCATAATCCCTAGACAGAAACAAGATTAGACTTCCTAGACTTGATTAAGTACTAGCGAAGCTACGCAGCAGTGATGATAATAAGCACACGACCATGGCCGGCCGGAGTTCATACTGCCTGGCAGTCTGGGTAACCTATGCTTATTTATATTACCAAGACGGGATCATTAATGAGTTAATTTGAAAAAAAAATTTAATACGAGCCTTAAATTAGTAGTAGTTGGTAGATTTTTCGAATAGGTATTTTTCGAGCTTTTTCTATTACTAAAGGAGGTCGCGCATTGCGACTTCTTGTAGCGATACAGCCGCGCGTTCGCGACAAAAGCGATTCGAACGCGCTTTTGTATCGCGTACACGTTTCATAATCCATGTTGATGTCTGACCAAATTGATGGATCTTCTCCATAAAGTTTATCAGTTGTGGTGCTATTCCTCTGAGAATTTTAGTTTAGATAAGTACCTACTTAATAATGTGAGATTAAAGGAAATGAAAGACTGTATCGATACCGAATCGCGACTGTATCGATGCTGAGCGCGACTGTATCGCGATTGCATCGATGCTGTAGCGCAACTGTAGCAATGCTAAATCGAGATTGTATCGATGCTGTAGCGCGATATTCGCGATGCAGAATCGTGTTTACGGATATGACAAGCGACTGTATCGCGACTGTTGCACAGCCGTTTTGCTGCATCGCTACTGAATCGCTGCAAAAAGTCAGTTCGCGACCTCCCTTATACCATCTCTTTCCATATAATTATGGGCAATGTCGCGGTCGAATTCCGGATCATGCCTGGGCGCCGCTATGCGTCTAAGAGATTACCAACGTGCTCCGAATATCTGACCCGTGAAATACAATCACAAACGTATAACATCACATGAATGCGTCGCAGCCACATCGGTGTTTTCTGAAATAGTTTCATGTATTATTTTCAATTGCTACCCATATTGGTTTCTGTTGCGGGAAGATGGTGAATTGAATATGCAAAATTTTCCTTCTCTGAAGAATGTAAATATATTCTTATTTAAATATTGATCGGAGGAAAGTGTTCGGTAAACAAAACACAGTAATTTGATAACTTCTAATAACAAACATATAAAGGAGATCGTCAATTTTTGTTCGGTGATCTGGCCCAGATTATTTAGGACCGTTTAGGAATGGTTCTTACTTTTAAAGAATCGTCATAATTTCTAGATCAGGATGGTGGTAAAAATATTGCGAGTTCTAATGGGAAAATTGAAAAATCATGCATTTAAAACTTGAATCTGACAAGGACAATATTTGAAAGCATGCTTGCCTATGATTTATATATTAATGTAAAAAAGTACCGATTTTTTAAAGATAATGTACAAAAGCGGACTTGAAAACAAAACGGGAATCATGATGAAATAATAAAAAGTCATATTTTGATCGTATTTATAGTTCCTGTATTTCGGTAAACAAAGACTGCTGTCAAACCATCGTTGATACTATTAACTGAACATTCCTAACGCCTATTGCGAAGGGATAAGGTTTACCACCGTTAAGTCCGATAGCACTAGTATCTGACATTACAAAATTGAATAAAAGATGCGTTTCGTTATCGAAGGAGCATGATATTATGCCATTATGAAACCCACTTTTAATATTCAAACTCCGATCAAAAATGCAAAAATACGCATTTTCAATCTTTAGGCGTTTTAATACAGTCGATTTCTAATTTAAACGTCCGTATTCGTAGGCTAAGGTACTATTTTAATATTACAATGTTCTAACTTATCGAACAGTATCAAAACGCAGACTATGTAACGGTATACATTGACAGTGTCAAACCAAAAAACAATCCCGTTTCAGGCCAGGGTGAAGTTAAACTTTATTTTAATGCCATAAGGACGTTAACAACTTGTCTTGCTGTATTTTAATCGCGGAAAAATCAACATGATGTTTATTTATTTAGCATTTCTAATTCCCGTTTCATTTTTTTGCAATATTTTGTCTACTTTAGTAATAAAATGAGTATTTAGTTTACATTGCAGTACAAACTGTATACGGTTTATATCAGGTGGCCCAGAATTGACGATCTCCTTTCGTGATGTGCATTTCTGTTTTCGCATATTATACAGCCAATTTATCAAAACAAACGAAGTGGAAATGTAATGTAAGGTAAATTAATTTATGAACTCTGACGATATTATTTTTCTCTTTTCCGCTTTTATTTTAGGATACATAAATATTCATAACCGCGTCTCTCACAGTTCTTTGGAACAGTTGGTACTTTTAGATTGTGAAGTGATATATGAGCTTGAAGTGTTATGAAAGAGCTTGTAAATAAAGAGAAACTAGAGCTTGCGGAGGTCATATTTTCATTAATACCTTGGTCTTGGTACCTACGCGCGCGGGTGAGCGAATCGCGGAAGTAAAACGACCATCACTTTCACAGCCTCATATCACACAAAATTATGTCATCGCAAAATCTACTCAGTGATATTTGAAATAGGGTTTTTACTTGTAAATATCGCAATGAAAGCTTCTCACATTAAAAAAATAAGAAGACGAAGAAGTGATTTTCCGAGCGTTATTTAACACGAACCTTGTCTATATTTTCTCACCGTCATTTACGTTATGACGTTGATCTATGAGTGTCGTACACGAGTTTCTATTCTACTCTACATTGCCCCCTAAGCCAAAGTTTAAATGACGGTTAAACAAACACGGAACTAAGGTCGAACTGATTTATCGAACAGGGAAATGGGCACACGTGCCGCCGCCTACAGTTAATTGCTCCACCACTTACACTTTTCAATGCCAATTAGAAAAGTAAGGAAGGATTCTCCGATAACTTAAAATTCAGTAATTATTATTTATTTTTATTTTATTATTTTAACCTTCCTGTAGATACAATACCACAATTTATACTACGAATATAATCTACATACCTACTAAGTATTCAATGTTGAACATGCAAAATGTAAAATTTAACATGCAAGATTTATATTGTTTATGTAAAATAATTATTCTATTCTATTTATATTATAATTTTTCATCTCACTTATTCGCACAAGTGTTTATTTTTAAATTTTAATTATTCTACACTATTTATATTGTAATTTATCATTTCTATCACTCTTCTATAGCTTCATTTTCTATAGGTATGTACTAGACTCTACAGGTCATCCCATTGCTGGGCAAAGGCCTCCCCCATTATCTTCCAGTTTCGTCGGTCGGCGGTGAGTCGCGTCCAGGTGACGCCTAACTCCCGGAAATTCTGCAGCTCGTCTCGCCAGCGGACTCGCGGGTGACCACACCCGCGCTTACTATATCGTGGATTCCAGTCAGTGCTCACGCGCGTCCATCTACCGTCCACGGAGCGCATTACGTGTCCTGCCCACTTCCACTTAAGTTTTTTAGCATGATAGACGACATCGCTAATCTTAGTTTGTTGTCGTAAATTTTTATTTCTTATTCTATGCTTTAGTGATAAGTCCAGCATACATCTTTCCATTTTTCTCTGCGCAATTTTTAGTCTTTTTGTTTCACCTTGTGTAAGGGCCCACGTTTCTGCTCCATAGGTCATTATAGGGAGTAGACATGTATTAAATACTTTACTCTTCAAATGGATACTTATTCTTTTATTTTTGAATATAAACTTTAATTGCCAAAATCTTTTCCAGGTGTTTGTGGTACGTCTGTTTATTTCTTCTTGCATGTTATCATTTTGGAAGCTGAGAATTTGTCCTAAATATATGAAGTTGTTGACTGTTTCTATTTTTCCGTTATCCATACATGGAAAATTCAGTAATACATAAGTTTAAATTTATTTTGATGTAAGTTCTGCCGTGCAATACTTAAACAACAGTAAGTGCTACTTTTGCGATTTTATGTTTTTTCTTGATCTTGCACCACCGTGTCAAGACGCACACGTGTATATAGTACACGTGCGAATATGACAATGGGAACATATAAAAATCGAAGCCTCCATGTACAGTAAATCAGAACAATTTAGTAAATTATTGAGGTAAAACTATCTAAACTGCCGTAATAAAGTTGTCGGCTCTGAATTTTTAGACTTCACTGATTAAAATACAGTAAAGGTCTCATGTCAATCCTAAATTAACAAGTAAAGAGAAGTTAATACTTACGCCAAAAACTGTTTAAAATGCAGTACAATATAAATGTTCTAAAATATTTGTACTGTGTTTGAAATGTTATTGATTTTTCAGCATAATTACTAATTAAAATGCAGTAAAACTGTCATATCCTTCATTTAATTAGTATACTACATAATTATAAAGCACTATGAATATTGCCGTTTAAAATACGGTAATAATATTCCTCACTATAATTTAAGTGGTCGAACAGTCGTAAATAAGAGAGCAAAATACAACCTAAACTACAGTACTAAGCTCAGTTACTGTTATTTAAACTGTAGTATGGCTATTTTCAAATGTGTTTACTGCAATTCGTGACAGCAATTTACTGTACATTAGGTTGAATTTTGCTCTTCAGTCTTGTCTCCGATGCTGTGCGAGGCGGACCGGGCGCGTGTAACACTGGACTGCCGAGTTAAGCGAGTGTTCAATACCTACTTTGCGTACGATTTCTTATCTGGATTTTAAGCTTATCTTTATGTGGATTTTAAGGTCTTCACGTGAATATATAACGAGTAGAATTGGTATTCTACCTTTACTTTTTTTATTTAAACGTATATCAGTTTTAGTACTTATTATATAACTACTTATAAGTTATAATTAAAAGTATAGTCGACTTTCGTATTTATTACGTTATTAACTGGGATTTAGTTTTATTTATTATTTCAATATTTAGCGCACATCAATAGTGCAAGATATTCATTACTTATAAATGGGAAATTCACTTGAACATTTCAAAGGTACACGAAACTATAGAAAAGAACACAACAAAGACAATTATACCCCGTAAACGTAGGAAAATACAGTAGATTAACAAAAACCATTTGGTATTAATTTTATTACGAACTAGCTGTGCCCGCGGCTCCGCCCGCGTGGAATTCGGTCTGTCAGTAAGCGGCTAATTCACCCCTAATTTCTCTCCCGCTACCCTGGAGGCGGAACTTGAAGTAAGGTTGACAGATGACGCTAGAGGACAGTAGTCCTAATAAAATATTTTACAATTACCACTAAATGAAAGTACACTCAAAAATGAATACTTTTTTTATCATATTTTTTTTTTGGCATGATTTAAACGACATAGAGTAGTAGGTGTATATCGGACGATACAGGACCACTTTTGTATTTATACGTTCATGTCCACGGCAAATATCATCCAATTCGATCCTCCCGTCAAATCAGTCTAAGCATGAAAGGTAAGAACAGGCGCGGTTGAAATTGGGGGGGGGTCATTCAATTTGAGGTGCACTTGGAGCGGGGAGGGGGTCCATGATCCATGCAAATTTAACTCAATCGAGTGTAGAGGCTACCCCCCCCTTTTAGACGTTGAATTTGAGCATGATGAGATGAGAACCGGCCAAGAGCATGTCGGGCGATGCTCAGTGTAGAGTTTCGTAGAGGCCGCCCTGTTACAAAACATCCGTTCAAAAGGTCGTTTATTAAGGGATATTTGGTGGCGCTTACGTCATTTTACTATTCGGCACTTCCTTTCACTATGCGTTTTTGACTGATAATTCAAAAACGGCAGAACCGATTTTATTCAATATAGTTTTTATTGAGAGTTCTTATCAGGCCTCACCAAATTTCAGCTTTCTAGTGTGAACGGTAACTGAGCTAGACCGCGGACAGACGGACGGACATGGCGAAACTATAAGGGTTCCTAGTTGACTACGGAACCCTAAAAAGAGATAAATAGTAGTTATGTAACTGTTACGTAATAAGGCCTAATTATGTACAGAAGCATACACTGCTTTACCTACAGACATATTAAAAATCCAGGGGGGGGGGGGGGCGGGCGTGCCGGCGGTCGGGGGTAATGAACTTTCATACGTTTTTACCACACTGTCACAGATAAATCAAAATATTTATTTATCAATGTAAGCACATTACACTGCACTAATTAACGTCAGAGAAAAATAAAATACGTGAGTGTCGTGGAACACGCGATTGGAACGAAGTTATGTTATTTAATTTTAATTTTTTTTGTATTTTTTTGAAATTTTTGAAATAGTTGAAATAGTTGAAATTTTTGAAATTTATAAAAGTATTGAAATTTTTAAAATTTTGGAAATTATTTGAAATTTTTGAATTTTATGAAGTTTTTGGAGTTTTTGAAATTTTTGAAATTTATGAAATTTTTTGAAAATTTTGCCATTGTTTACTTTTAGGTTACCGACTTTTTTCAGTTTTTTCACTTTTATCACTTTGTCACTTCTCACTTTAACTTTTCACTACACTTCAATTCACTTCACTTTATTCTATTTTATATATTTTTTATTTCATTCCATTTTACATGTTTCTCAATCGTATGGGTGTCGCGTTTTCGTGACGTGACGCTTTTTCGTGACTTTTTTTCGCCTAGCCTCCCATCCGCGAACCGTCCGATAAGGAACTTCGTTCCAAAACTACCACCGGTTCTAACCCTACATACCTCTGGCCCAAGAAGTATTATGACATTTATGACCGAAAAGAAACTCGACGGGACTTATTTTTTTCAAAACAGTAAGTAATACATTATTAGATCTTAAAGATACAAAATAATGCGTAGTTCTTCAAGAAGACATATCAAAACAGCTTGAGAGACAGATAATGTACCCATTGTTTAATTATAAAGAAAAATAAATCCTAATCTGACTGCTTCACAAAACGTTTGATATGTTTTCCTACCTAAACGGTGTCCTATAAATGTTAGATGATTTTGTAGTAGTTTTTTGGTTTGGGCCATGCATCTTTGTCTGTCAATATAGTCCTCGAACCTGGAATAACCCTTTGACATTCATGACATTTTCAAATATTTCTTAAGAGCGGGTAAAGGTAAATTTAAAGCATCGACGGGTAACATGTTATAAATATGAACACCTTGACCAAAAAATTACAAATTATTTCAATACCAAATTTCATCTAAATACGTACAACGGTTATTGGTTGTTTCTTCCCCATGTAAACTTTTTGCATCCGCTTAAGGGATAATTTCCGAGATAAAACTATTTCATTTCCTTTTCCAGAGCTCAAATTATCTCCATACCAAATTTTATCTAAATCAATTCTGCGGTTAATAATTCCCTATACAAATTTCCAACTCCCTTTTCACCCCTTTAGGGTTGATTTTGGGGTAAAAACTATCCTTTGTCCTTTCTCGAGACCCATACTATCTCTATACACATTTCCATCTAAATCAGTTCAGCGGTAAAAAATTCCTTATACCAACTTCCAACCCCCTTTTCACCCCCACAAGGGTTTGAAAACTATCGTATGACATTTCTCGAGACTCAAATTATCTTCATACTCAATTCTGTCTAAATCGTTTCAGCGGTTATAAATTCTCCATACAAACTTTCAACCCCATTTTCACCCCCACCAGGGTTGATTTTCGGGATTAAAACTATATATTATCCTTACCCGGGACTCAAACTATCTCTATACAAAATTTCATCAAAATCCGTTCAGCCGTTTTCACGTGATGCGCGGTCAAATAAACAGACAAACAGATAAACAGATAAACAGACAAACAGACAAAAATTCTAAAAATTGTTGTAACGTGTTCTGTTATCGATTCTAAGTATCCCCAGCCAACTTTTTTTCGATTATCTTCCATGTACAGACTTTCGACCCTCTTCAGCTTTATTATATGTACTAGCTGTGCCCGCGGCTCCGCCCGCGTGGAATTCGGTCTGTGCCAGTAAGCGGCTAGTTCACCCCTAATTTCTCTCCCGCTACCCTGGAGGCGGAACTTGAAGTATGGATTTATCCTATTAATTTTTATTGGCATAATTTAAACGACATAGAATAGTAGGTGTATATCGGACAATACAGGACCACTTTTGTATTTATATGTTCATGTCCACGGCAAATATCATCCAAATCGATCCTCCCGTCAAATCAGTCTAAGCATGACAGGTAAAGAACAGGGGCGGTTGAAATGGGGGGGGGGGGGGTGTCACAAATGCAGAAATGTTTTTTTTCTATTTGAAGAATTAGTAAAAATAAGTTTGTAGTTACGAAACATCCGTTCAAACGGTCGTTTATTAAGGGATATTTGGCGGCGCTTACGTCAGTCTACTATCCGGCACATGCTTTCACTATGCGATTTTGACTGATAATTCAAAAACGGCTGAACCGATTTTATTCAATATAGTTTTTGTTGAAAGTTCATTTCAGTTATCAGGCCTCACCAAATTTCAGGAAGGGGCGGATTTTGATTACGTTACCGTAGGTAATGAATTTTCATACATTTTTACCACACTGTCACAGATAATACCTATACACTGATGTTACGTTACTGGTTGCAATAATTGTGGTAATTACATACTTCAAGGTAAGCACATTACAATGCACTAATGAACGTCAGAGAAAAATAAAATACGTGAGTGTCGTGGAACACTGTTGGAACGAAGTTATGTTATTTAATTTTTGACTTTTTCGTAAATTTTTTTTGTATTTTTAAAATATTTGAAATTTTTGAAACTGGAAATTTTTAAAATTTATGAAATTTTGGATATTTAGAAATTTTGCCATTTTTGACATTTTTTACTTTTAGGTTCTCGACTTTTTTCACTTTTATCACTTTGTCACTTCTCACTTTCACTACAATTCACTTCACTTCACTTTATTCTATTTTATTTATTTTTTATTTCATCCCATTTTACATGTTTCTCAATCGTATGGGTGTCGCGTTTTCGTGACGTGACGCTTTTTCGTGACGGTCACGTGACTTTTTTTCACCTAGCCCCCCATCCGCGAACCATCCAATAAGGAACTACTACCGGTTCTAACCCTACACCTCTGGCCCAAGAAGTATTATGACCGAAAAGATACTCGACGGGACTTATTTTTTTCAAAACAGTAATACATTATTAGATCTTAAAGATACAAAATAATGCGTAGTTCTTCAAGAAGACATATCAAAACAGCTTGAGAGACAGATAATATACCTATTGTTTAATTATAAAGAAAAATAAATCCTAATCTGACTGCTTCACAAAACGTTTGATATGTTTTCCTACCTAAACGGTGTCCTATAAATGTTGTAGTAGTTTTTTGGTTTGGGCCATGCATCTTTGTCCGTCATATATAATACTCGAACCTGCAATAACCCTTTGACATTCATGACATTTTCAAATATTTCTTAAGAGCGGGTAAAGGTAAATTTAAAGCATCGACGGGTAACATGTTATTAATATGAACACCTTGATCAAAAAATTACAAATTATTTAAATACCAAATTTCATCCAAATACAGACAGCGGTTATTGGTTGTTTCTTTCCCATGTAAACTTTCACCCCTTTTGTATCCGTTTAAAGGATAATTTCCGAGATAAAACTATTTTATTTCCTTTTTTAATTAATTATCTCCATACCAAATTTTATCTAAATCGATTCTGCGGTTAATAATTCCCTATACAAATTTCCAACTCTCTTTTCACCCCCTTAGGGTTGATTTTCGGAGTGAAAACTATCATTTGTCCTTTCTTGAGACCCATACTATACCAAATTCCATCTTTATCAGTTCAGCGGTTAAAAAATCGTCATACCAACTTCCAACCCCCTATTCGGGGTGAAAGGGTTTATTTTCGGGATGAAAACTATTTTGTCGTTTCTCGGGACTCAAATTATCTGCATACTAATTTCATTTAAAAAATCTCCATACAAACTTTCAACCCCCTTTCCACCCCCTCCAGGGTTGAGTTTCGGGATGAAAACTATTTTTTGTCCTTTCCCGGGACTCAAACTATCTCTACACAAAATTTCATCAAAATACGTTCAGCCGTTTTCACGTGATAGATGTATAGATAGATAGTTTTTATTGAAAGTACCTTTCAGGCTTCACTTCCATTATTTTTTTCAAATTTTTTGGACCTACGGTTCTAAAGTAAGGTGGGGGAGGGGGGGTTCAAGATAAAACTATCCTTTGTCCTTTCTCGAGACCCATACTATCTCTATACCAATTTTCATCTAAATCTGTTCAGCGGTAAAAAATTCCTCATACCAACTTCCAACCCCCTTTTCACCCCCACAAGGGTTTGAAAACTAGCGTATGACGTTTCTCGAGACTCAAATTATCTTCATACTCATTTCTATCTAAATCGTTTCAGCGGTTAAAAATTCTCCATACAAACTTTCAACCCCATTTTCACCCCCACCAGGGTTGATTTTCGGGATTAAAACTATATATTATCCTTACCCGGGACTCAAACTGTCTAAACATTATACAAAATTTCATCAAAATCTGTTCAGCCGTTTTCACGTGATGCGCGGTCAAATAAACAGACAAACAGATAAACAGATAAACAGATAATCAGACAAACAGACAAAAATTCTAAAAATTGTTGTAACGTGTTCTGTTATCGATTCTAAGTATCCCCAGCCAACTTTTTTTCGATTATCTTCCATGTACAGACTAGACATGTGCGCCGCGCCGCCGCGCCGCCGCCGCCGACAATTTTTCCACGCCGCCGCCGCCGATGATTTTGACTGGCGTAGAATCGGCGTGGCAATTTTTAAGTCTTTATCTTGTTTTAAGTAATGCCCGAATATGGTAGTGAGTGGCCAGTGAGTACTTCTTTTAAAAAACTGCTTTTCCTTCTTCACTTATTCCTTGCCGGTGTACCAATTAACTGACGTTATTTTTGCTGTCATTTCGATGCTATCGTAAGATTTATGTGGACGACTTATCGATAATTTATGACAACGTCTGGTTTTTAAATGATAGGTTTATATTTTTTTTTTCCGGCTTATAGAAAGCATTTTGAGATACTTTTAATTTTGCCTAAAATAAGAGTGAAGTAACTAATTTTTATTTTTTGACTGACTCCAAAAAGCTGCAGGTTCACATTTGTTGTTTTCATTTCGCGAAGACGACTGGGTTAGTTTTTTTTGTTTAATGGCCCATTCTCATTAGTTCATGTTTTATTTTGGGATCGAGAGAGATATATATAATTACTTTAATGTTAAGTATAGTCACGTAACGTTACACCTGCAATAAATTGCAATTTACGTGATTTAATAATAGCTCGCACATTTTCGCTCTGCTAGCGACACTACTTAATAGTAAAGTGGAACTGTGGATATCACTATAAAATTATGTCAACTTAAACTATTTCGAAAAGATGGTTCTTTTTTGTTTTAAACTTACTCGTTTTTTTTATCCGATGCTACTGACGAGCGTTATGCGCATGGATTTATCGTGGTTTATCGATATTCATCAGCACTCATGTTTTTGCTATTAAAATAAAATAGGAATTCGCAAGTCGCTCGCAGCGGAGATGATTGGATGAAATAAGTAACACAAATAATTGAAAAAAAAGCTGAATTCTGTTAGTTAATCAAGAAATCTAATCCATACTTATTTTTGCATTTTTTTAGAGTGATGCATTGAACATTTCGTCATCTTAGTTACTTGACCCATTTAATTGAAAACATGCGTGAAAAATATTTAGTTGAATTTGTTCAATAAACACGTTCAACAACAACACCAAATTGATTTGAAATAATGGAAATTCGTAATAAGTTTCTAATATTTTTGTAAATATTTTAAAAACGTTTAATTTGAGCAATTTTTTGAATACCCTAAATATATTTTTATAACCTCAATTTGTTTTTTTTTTTTTTTTTTAATTTATTTATTAATGTAAACTTATATTATACATGTTACTGTAAACCTCGCCAAACTGTGACGTTTGATGGCGAGATGCGCTCATTGTTTTAAACAAAAAAAAATACAAAGCAACATTCTAAAAGCCTCTAAGTTAGGTAATCTCTCCTCGAGTACCGCAGTGTGGATTATGTTGTGGTAGAATTTGTGCATAATGTGCATTGTGTCTCAACCTGCTTGTCCTCGAGAAGAGAAGACCTTAGCCTCAACTTCAACCTTGGTTTACTTGTGTGTATACAAGAAAATAAAGTATAACAACTGTGTAGGTAAACACGCATTGTTTCGTGCCCAAAAGTTACAAAAACTTTCCAAAAACGTATTCCTTTCAAACAGTTTTCCGCAACTTTGAGGCCGGTGACGTCATAAACCTCACGTCTTTTGTATGGAGCGTTTGACGCGCGGCGCAGATAACTAACGTATTTTCGCATTTTTGACGTTTCAAGTCTACAATAGATAGTAGGTTTATTAGAGCAGAGACATTTGAATCTAACGGGAAATAGAATCAAATGAAGTCTTCTCAAAAAATTATGTATGTTGCGAATCAGTAAAGCGATCGAGCCCTGGCAAGGCGTATTGATGTTGGTTCAAGCCCAACTGGGTTAGTTTATTTTTCAATTTTTGTATTTGATTTAATAACAAACTAGAATCCAATCCATCCATCAAAGAACGATACAAAAATGTAGATATTATTTAGTTAGTAATTTCGGGCTACCACAAGCATCTTTGTCTTTTAGAACTTAGAATCAACATGTTCTCTCACAAATTACAAATTTTAAATCAGTCTGTTCTGCACTTGTTAACTTCGGGGCATTTTGTATTGTTATCGTAGTTGATTTTCAGGCAAGTGGTGTGGCCAGTTCTACATAATAAAACATTAAGTACGGTGCTATAAATGTGGACCATAACTAGTCCATCTTTTGGAATACTCTTTAAAATCAAGTCTTTGAATTAAAATGTGCAATGTTTGCGAGACAATCATACGTTTTCAAATACTCAGTAGGCTTCAATTTAGAAGGTAATTAATCAAATTCCCCAGGCATATTAAAAATATGTACCACGCCGATTTCACGCCGATCACGCCGCCGCCGCCGGTCAAAAAACGATCGGACGCCGCCGCCGATGATTTTGCCATCGGCGCACACCTCTAGTACAGACTTTCGACCCTCTTCAGCTTTATTATATATATAGATAGATAACAACCATCCAACCATATCCCATCAAAAACATAAATGTGAAATGAGAGTCAAGTTCAATATACATATTATATATGCATTGGTTGTTGACTTCAACGACAAAATAAGTGAGATCTAAATGGGTGCCAAGTTCAATGGTCAGTCCTGAAATTTGTTTATAACAACATAAAAAATTATAACAACTCAAAATATAATTTCTTCTTAAAACTTACGATAATATATTGAAGCCTGTAGTTTGACTTGGCTAGTTCTCATATACGAATTATATTAAAGCCTTCGGAAGTTCTAAATCTGTAAGTTCTTATTTTAGTCTTCCTAAAATTTGACTTGTTGGTAGAAACTAACCATCGAAAATAGGGCTTATCCATGACTGTTTTAGTAGATACTTAATAATATGAGAACTAGACAAGTCAAACCTAGCTAGCTATTGAAGCCTATTCAATATACGAGTATTACCTTAAGTTTTAAGAAGAAATTATATTTTGAGTTGTTATAATTTTGAAGTTGTATTGAATTTGTATGTGACATAGTCACAAATTAGATTATATTTGTCTGTAGGAATTGAGTATAAAGATTAAGTGCCATGGAAAAGTCTGATTTTTGTGATACTCTACGGGATACTACTAATTACAACTACTTAGTTACAATACTTATTTTAATTTCTTATGTCTAATACAATTGCACTATAATGATTGATGTGAATTACATTTTTTTTCATATATAACTGTATTTTTGATAAACGTACCTTATCTGTACCATGACGTGTTGGTATCTCGAAGAACTCAATCAATACATATACTAAGTAAATTACAGTAAATTGTTATGAATACTGTACTTTAGCTTGCAATTAATTCAAGTAGCTATTGTGTACGAGGGTTGTTTGCAGTAATCCGCTTTTTTACTGCACTTTATTCGGCATTTATTGTGTTTATAGTTCTTTTTGAGAGTACAGTAAAACTATAAAAAATTGAAATATAGCAATGATTTATTCAATAATTGTTAAAATAAAAAAGTGTTCACGTATTCGTATGTCATGTATTCCATGCTATATTTTGACATTCAAGCATTAGAGTTATTTATAGAACAATGCACATAAAAGACATTGTTCACTCGTATTAACTAATTATTATATATTAAAAAAAACAATAATAAACGGAAAGCGGATTTAAAAATTATTTGTTTTTGGGTAAGCATGTTAAAATATATCGCGACGTTCATTAAAGCCGCGCCAGACAATGCTGGTTTTCGCGTAATATTAAGCCGCCTTATGTTATGAGACAGTTCGTACGCCAGACATTATGAATCTCCCAATTTAGGCAAATATGGTACATTAAGCTGACGTTGCGACGTAATTTTTTGGTTAAAAATTTTCATCTTTTAAGACCCAGTTATACATTACGTGAGGAGTTGATGACAAAGTACCTACTTATAAGATGATAGGACTTTTAAAAAACTGATATTTTTAAGGAATTCTTAATAAAGGCAAAAAAAACTTTTATTGCCGTCTTCTTGAACGAGACGTTGAACAAGCGTGAATAAAAAAGTGCCTACGATACTTTGCTCATTTAAATTTAGGTATGCTCCGGATCCTCGTCATTTAAGCCATGTCACTGTCACTGTCAAAGTCCACTTTAATTAAAAATATGCCAAATCACCGTAAATACACTTAAAAAACATTTTGGTGCAAATATAATCCGCAAAGACACGTGCAGCAGGCAAAACTCAAATGAAGTGGGAATGGAAGCCAATGAACCGCATGATCAAACTTTCTTACTGAAGTAGACTATGATAAACTTACTTACAGAAGATATAATGTCACCACTTTTGACTAGGGCACGTTCCGGTATTGGTTTTTTATGAACGAACCGACAATTTGCAGCCACGTGTTTAACAGTAGCTTCCTAAGTTTCTAACAGTGCTATGCATGAAACTTATCAAGAAATCCGCTACCATCATTCCGTTCGTTTATCAATTCTCACATTTACCATCGGTCGTGCGATGTAGTTTTGTTTCAAATATTATGATAGAATAAAAATATTAGAATCTGTCTGTGACTTTGTCCCCGTATATCTCGTTAGACCGCACCCATCCTTTTAGCGCTCCCGTAGATAGGTACATATTTACTATCGACGCACATGTCCCTCTTTAGAAATGAATTTCGGGATGAAAGTATCCTATTTCCATTCCAGGTGCCCTTTTTGCGTGCTAGAGCAACAAACATTCAAACTAGGGTTTGCGGTACCGGTGCCTTTGTCAGAACCGGTACTGAGATTTCCGGTACTGGCACGGAACCGGGAATTCCCGGTTCTTTCGGTACTTTTCGGTACTGAGTTATTTTGTTCGAGATATTGCTAATTTTCGCTATAATATAATGAACACTGCCGTGATCCCTCACGTAAGTTTTATTTTCTTTATGGATTGCTATTCAAACCGCTCCTTTACAGTTAGCGATTTTCTTTTGGTCACATTTTTAATGGTTTAACGCGCGGTTTTGGTAATAAGGCCTCTTAAACCATTGAAAATGTTCGTTATCTTCGAAGGCTATGGATAATAGACAAAGTACCTTCTGATTATATGCCAGTTTTTTGATGAACACAGTTATATTTCATTTTTTCCACGAAAACCCTATAAATATTTTGCCCTGAAAAATATTACCATAGCAAAGTTAAACTATATTTCTATCACGATAATTAAAAAAATTACCAACTTCTTTTTTATATTTTTTTCTATAGTGGTAAATTTGAATTTAGTATGAATTTTTAAAAATGACCTATAAATCACACTTCACAGTCCAGTCACAGGGTAATTTCTGTAAGAATCGTATTTTTGGGTACTTAATGATAATAAATATGGTTAACAGTAATTTTGTATTAGTAATACTTCAAACTATCTTATAAATCGTATTTTATGCGGCTTTTTTCATTTATAGAGTTATTCGACCTTTTAGGGAATAAGGAGCCTTAAGAATAAAAATATTATACTTACAACCTGTTATATTCGTAAGTAAGTAAAAATAGGGAAAGTAGAAAGTACAAAGAAAGTTTAAAGGCGAATTTATCCCTTAGTTACTGTTGGTGGATCGGAGTCATTGCAGAATTTCAACAGCTCAGCGTTGTATTTTTTCACGGACCAGTTGATAGTAGTACGTATATACCGAAAATCCGGCGGAGGAAGCAGTTCATGTAGACTTGAAGCCTGCGTGAGATATCTTTCACATCCTCTGTGCTAAAAGCAACGGCAAGATACTTGCACCAAATTTCCTGTATTTTCCGGGTGTTCACTTCCCGTCGTCATTGCTTCTCTTCGAAGATCGTGAAATTTGACTTGCATCTTGCATATCAGCGCGTGTGTGGCTTCGCAGGCAAAGGTCATTGGTAAAGTCCAAATCTTCTAAAATCTTTGAGATGCCTCAGCCCATGCCGCGGCGTTTTTGCTTTCGTGTGATGCCATCAAGGGCAACAAGGAAAAGGAGGGAGAGAAGACCCCTTGTCCCACACCCGCATTCACTAGAATATCCTCCGAAACGAGGCCACGAGGTCACGCTACATGGATATTTCTTAGATTGCGTTTATGAGGTTGAAATTTTTTTAGGGAATTGCAATATCATGCAGACAGCCCCAGATACAAGCCCACCTTAGCGTATCAAAGGCTTTTTCAAAATCTTAATCTTTTTTTGACATTCGAAAGCTGCGTTGATTCATGTAATAATTTTAAGCCGGGTTTTGAGTTAATGGAGTTAAAATGAAAAGCTTTTGACAAATACCAAATGACTACCCTTTATAAGGCAGAGGGAATATATTTCCCAACATTATTTGAACTTTATCTCAAAGTGATAGGGTTCAATTTCGCCTAATTTCTGACACTCTTTTGCCTTATAAAGGGTTAAAGACAACTGGCTTTTTTCCTTTTTTTTTGGTTCTTTAAAGACATCGACATTACAATATCTACACAAGTCCACATAGAGATACCGTCACGTTACATGTGACGTGACACTAACATTATACACGTTGATATATAAGAAGCAACTAAAAGAAGATTAATGTAATGAATGACATAAAAACTGAAGGAAATGTGTGAAAAATGATAGTTAGGATTTCGGCTTTAAAACAATATAGTGAGTCAATCGCATTGATGTATCACAAATAATTGCAACAAACAATGATAATACAATTTCAAACACAATAATATCACTGGAAAATTTCACACTACGCGTAAAACAAAATCCTTCCTCCCCAGTACCAAAAAGAACCGAGAACCGGGATTTTCATTTGTCGGTACCGGTTCTGACTGAGTTGTAAATTCCCGGGATTTCTCGGTACTTTCGGTACCGGGAATTCCCGGGACCATTCCCTAATTCAAACATTTATATAGCCAAGGCTGTAACTTACCTGCAATTTGCCATGTTAAGTACCTAGAGGCTAGGTCTAATTATATTTACGCTCGCAGTAACCTAAAGGCACACTGAAGGAGGTCTATGGGTGCTGGTTAGTGTCCGACCGAAATTTCGGTTTCGGTTTCGGTTTCGGCCAGTTTCGGCCAAAAAATCAAGTTTCGGCCCGAGTTTCGGTTTCGGCCAAAAACGGCCGAACCCTTCGGCCGCGCCGAAACTTACAACATCGTACCTTCGGGTCGCGCTCGGCTAACGTCGGGCGCGCTCGGCACGGCTGGCAATATGGCGTCGCTCGCCTGACTCCGCCGGCAACTACCTAAATCAGTGCGCTTTGCTCGTGTAGACGTGTCAATACGTGTTGTGTTTGTTCCGCGAATAATGGTAAGTAGTTTGATCAAGTATTTTAGTTTGTTTTTTTTTTGTGAATTCGTCATGTCATAGTTAATATTTAACGCTTTATTTTAATAGTTTGATTAGTTTGCTAACCTATTGACGAATATATTTAATTTTAAAGGTGTAAGTGCCAAGGTTAAGTACCTGCTTCATTAAAGTTTAAAATTCATCTTAGTTGCGTGTACTATTAATGTAATAACGATTGTAGGTACCTGCCTATGCAATAAAATGAAAGGTGAATAGTTATTAATTTAAATTTAATATAGACGTGTAATGTTAATGTAATGTTGCGAGTAATGTAATGGTGTGAGTAGGTATTTTATTACCAAAGGTGATCAATTTGATTATTTTGATTATCTAATTATATTTGAATTAGCCATTCGAGGCTAACTGATTGTGATATTTGTGAGTATAATTAAAATGTAAGTAACTGAAAATGTGAAAATAAATAAACATAATATATGAGCATCATATTTTAATAATAAATTTGTTTTATTTTATACCACCATTAAAAAATCGCTAACTTTGTGTTACAAATAATGTATTTTTTTCACTTTATAGGGTAGTTAAATTTTCAAACAGAACCTCTGTAACTGTGCTGAAATTTCATTGTGATAAATCTTTGAAAGTAGAAACCTGTAATTATAGGTCGGCGAGATATTAATTTTAGAAAAAAACGGGCTTACTAACATTTTTTCGACTTTTTAAGGACTTTTATTTTATTTTTATGAAAGGTTCGGTTTCGGTTTCGGTTTCGGCCGAAACTACAATGAAACCGAACCTTCGGTTTCGGTTTCGGCAAAATAACATGTTTCGGTCGGTCACTAGCTGGTCTTAACGAACTGCGGTTCAATTAGAACATTTGTAATTCTAACAAGCAGGTTTGCTTCGTTAAGCTGACTTCGTACGTTTGCTTCAACACATTCGATGCAGCAGCACCAAACACAAACTTACTGCCAGTGCTATACGGATCATATCCCCCCGTGTGGAGAATGCCTGATTTGCTTTACGACTTACATTTTTCATTGCCATATCTTGACTTTAAAGGTCCCTAGACCTGCAATACTTTCAATCTGAGAATAAAGTCAATAGACTAAATCTGATCTGATCAATAGACTAAATCCTTGCGAATATACAGCTGTCGTCGCCCGCGAATCTGTGTAAGTGAAATTTCATAAATTATAGACGTTTCTTAATGCTTCCCTTGCCACACAGCTTATTACATATAAAATAATAGTGATGGAATAATAAAGAAATGATAACAAAATTTTTAATCGACTATAAGTACATCATTTATACATTACTAGCTGTGCCCGCGGCTCCGCCCGCGTGGAATTCGGTCTGTCAGTAAGCGGCTAATTCACCCCTAATTTCTCTCCCGCTACCCTGGAGGCGGAACTTGAAGTAAGGTTGACAGATGACGCTAGAGGACAGTAGTCCTAATAAAATATTTTACAATTACCACTAAATGAAAGTACACTCAAAAATGAATACTTTTTTTATCATATTTTTTTTTTTGGCATGATTTAAACGACATAGAGTAGTAGGTGTATATCGGACGATACAGGACCACTTTTGTATTTATACGTTCATGTCCACGGCAAATATCATCCAAATCGATCCTCCCGTCAAATCAGTCTAAGCATGAAAGGTAAGAACAGGCGCGGTTGAAATTGGGGGGGGTCATTCAATTTGAGGTGCACTTGGAGCGGGGAGGGGGTCCATGATCCATGCAAATTTAACTCAATCGAGTGTAGAGGCTACCCCCCCCCTTTTAGACGTTGAATTTGAGCATGATGAGATGAGAACCGGCCAAGAGCATGTCGGGCGATGCTCAGTGTAGAGTTTCGTAAAGGCCGCCCTGTTACAAAACATCCGTTCAAAAGGTCGTTTATTAAGGGATATTTGGCGGCGCTTACGCCATTTTACTATTCGGCACTTCCTTTCACTATGCGTTTTTGACTGATAATTCAAAAACGGCTGAACCGATTTTATTCAATATAGTTTTTATTGAGAGTTCTTATCAGGCCTCACCAAATTTCAGCTTTCTAGTGCGAACGGTATCTGAGCTAGACCGCGGACAGACGGACGGACATGGCGAAACTATAAGTGTTCCTAGTTGACTACGGAACCCTAAAAAGAGATAAATAGTAGTTATGTAACTGTTACGTAATAAGGCCTAATTATGTACAGAAGCATACACTGCTTTACCTACAGACATATTAAAAATCCAGGGGGGGCGGGCGTGCCGGCGGTCGGGGGTAATGAACTTTCATACGTTTTTACCACACTGTCACAGATAAATCAAAATATTTATTTATCAATGTAAGCACATTACACTGCACTAATTAACGTCAGAGAAAAATAAAATACGTGAGTGTCGTGGAACATGCGATTGGAACGAAGTTATGTTATTTAATTTTAATTTTTTTTGGAAATTTAATTTTTTTGTATTTTTTTGAAATTTTTGAAATAGTTGAAATAGTTGACATTTTTGAAATTTATAAAATTTTGGAAATTATTTGAAATTTTTGGAGTTTTTGAAATTTATGAAATTTTTTGAAAATTTTGCCATTGTTTACTTTTAGGCTACCGACTTTTTTCAGTTTTTTCACTTTTATCACTTTGTCACTTCTCACTTTAACTTTTCACTACACTTCAATTCACTTCACTTTATTCTATTTTATATATTTTTTATTTCATTCCATTTTACATGTTTCTCAATCGTATGGGTGTCGCGTTTTCGTGACGTGACGCTTTTTCGTAACTTTTTTTCGCCTAGCCTCCCATCCGCGAACCGTCCGATAAGGAACTTCGTTCCAAAACTACCACCGGTTCTAACCCTACATACACCTCTGGCCCAAGAAGTATTATGACATTTATGACCGAAAAGAAACCCGACGGGACTTATTTTTTTCAAAACAGTAAGTAATACATTATTAGATCTTAAAGATACAAAATAATGCGTAGTTCTTCAAGAAGACATATCAAAACAGCTTGAGAGACAGATAATGTACCCATTGTTTAATTATAAAGAAAAATAAATCCTAATCTGACTGCTTCACAAAACGTTTGATATGTTTTCCTACCTAAACGGTGTCCTATAAATGTTAGATGATTTTGTAGTAGTTTTTTGGTTTGGGCCATGCATCTTTGTCTGTCAATATAGTCCTCGAACCTGGAATAACCCTTTGACATTCATGACATTTTCAAATATTTCTTAAGAGCGGGTAAAGGTAAATTTAAAGCATCGACGGGTAACATGTTATAAATATGAACACCTTGACCAAAAAATTACAAATTATTTCAATACCAAATTTCATCTAAATACGTACAGCGGTTATTCGTTGTTTCTTCCCCATGTAAACTTTTTGCATCCGCTTAAGGGATAATTTCCGAGATAAAACTATTTCATTTCCTTTTCCAGAGCTCAAATTATCTCCATACCAAATTTTATCTAAATCGATTCTGCGGTTAATAATTCCCTATACAAATTTCAAACTCCCTTTTCACCCCTTTAGGGTTGATTTTGGGGTAAAAACTATCCTTTGTCCTTTCTCGAGACCCATACTATCTCTATACACATTTCCATCTAAATCAGTTCAGCGGTAAAAAATTCCTCATACCAACTTCCAACCCCCTTTTCACCCCCACAAGGGTTTGAAAACTATCGTATGACGTTTCTCGAGACTCAAATTATCTTCATACTCATTTCTATCTAAATCGTTTCAGCGGTTAAAAATTCTCCATACAAACTTTCAACCCCATTTTCACCCCCACCAGGGTTGATTTTCGGGATTAAAACTATATATTATCCTTACCTGGGACTCAAACTATCTCTATACAAAATTTCATCAAAATCCGTTCAGCTGTTTTCACGTGATGCGCGGTCAAATAAACAGACAAACAGATAAACAGATAAACAGACAAACAGACAAAAATTCTAAAAATTGTTGTAACGTGTTCTGTTATCGATTCTAAGTATCCCCAGCCAACTTTTTTTCGATTATCTTCCATGTACAGACTTTCGACCCTCTTCAGCTTTATTATATGTATAGATATTGGCTAGTATTTCTCTTCATTCTTGTCACTTAGGACGTTTTTATAAAAATAAATTACAACAATAAATGAAGGGTAAGTATACGGAAAGAACAGTTTGAGTTATAGTGCTCTTAAAGTTTGGAACGATTCAAGTAATCATACTATTTTCGAAACTAGATGGTTTTTACGAGTTAAAAAGTGGTCTTACGTTAAAATTTACAGCTGAAACAGAAGTTGTTAATAATAGTTCATTTAAAAATTTCAATTTACAAAAAGAGTGACTAGACATGTTCTTTCCGTGTACCCTTCAAATGTAAGAAAAACATACAAAAACAATAAAGCAAAATAAAAATTATAAAAACACAGTGCTGTGGTGGAAGGTCGCAGTGAGAGGAACCGCCGGGTTACTTAATTGCGTTGCGCGCCGTGTTCGGGATTCCCCAAATTCCCCCCAACCCTTGATCCAACCACAACCTCGTAGCAAATTTCTCTCAAGGCGTTGATCAAAACTCTTCAATATGAGACTGTTCGCTGAAATAACTATCGGTACAAATATTTGGTATTCATATTTAATGTTATATCATAGGAAAAGATAACGGCAAGTGTTAACTAGATTTGTTCATCTTCTTTTTCGAGATTGCGTAACAAACATTCAAATTTAATATTTGTTAATAAACAGAGGCAGAAAATAATAATAGGATTAATTTAGTAGGTCTATATCTTGCCTGTAGTAAAAAACTTGTCTGTTGTTGATGAGTTTTCTTATACAAAGACTTCTGCTCGTTTGCGAGCTCGTAGCATAATAAGTTGTGGCCCCTAGTCGTTATCCTGAGGTCCCGACCTCTTTCATTCGGAACTAAAGCCAAAAAACGTTATTATAAAATTTGCATTACAAGGCGCGGAATAGCATAACCCAGGATACCTTATGTTCTGAATTATGCTTCGCGGTATCGGTACCAGATAAAAAACGGGTAATTTTTTACATCTCTAGATATTCATATACAGTAATTGCTCATGAACGTAATACATTACTTTAGCTTTAGAGACAAACAATCTCCTGAAAGTTTCACTGATCGATCAATTAGACTATTGTTACTACTGTGACGTCCGAATGGAGGGTATGCCCTCTATTATTTATTTGGTAGTTTACAAAAATTGTTACGAATGGTGTATTGTATTACTCAAAAATATCGGAACATGTATTTTATCGTCTTGCAAATAGAGATTGTTTCGATATTTGTGACCATCTTACCCGCTCCGATGTAACTAATGGCCACTGTATTTTACACATAACTGTATTTTAATCAAATGGATTTATGATAGCCTCTGTGCTCTAAGCTCATCGATCTGTTGTATGGGAACGCCGAAAGTCTCTCAAATTGTTGATAAATAACCAGCCCTAACGCCAATTATATTGACCGATCAGTAAATATCGCATTCCTGAATTTATGAATAAGGTTACTTATATATAGAGCACAGGCATTTTTCTGCATATTGTGTGTGTCTTTAACTTTTTGTATGATATCTAACATACATGAAATGCATTTATTTATTTATTTTATTTATTAGATTAGGATTTTTTACAATATGAAGTAAGTAGTTAGTCATGCATGAGTATCGTAATATGAAAAGCCCTGTAGAAGTCGTAATCCGAAAAGCGTTACAAGCACACACGAGCAAATCTCAAATTGAACAAATATTGTCTGCCAGGAAAATGCTGGGAAGGCTGTTTGCCGACCTCACGTAATTCCATTCAGACAATTTTTTGACCTCCGGCTTACTGAGCTTACGAATACAAGCGTGTGATTATTACTTCTATTTTTGCAACTTGTCAATACGTGACGCAAGCTTCCTTCATCAGATTTTGTTGTTGTTTTTCCTTAACCGAGCATTACATAACTTCGTTTCTTATGGTTTTTGACTAATTTCTAATGCAAATAAATAGTTTTAGGTAAATATACTTGTATAGACTTACTACTACATTTCTAATCTTTACCCTATACCTGATTTTTACCTCTGAAAACTCTCAATTGTAATGAAACTGTGACAAAACTGTAGGTAGACGGTTCATTTAATGTGAATTTTATTTCAGTTCTGTCTGACAAAATATTTTCACGACTTAATCTTTCGTATCCGAAACGTGGATCCGCGTACCGTACGAGGAAACTATTAGGAAAAAATCCTCGCGGCATACGAGAGGTTAAGTAATAAACTCGAACATAACACAAAATAAATATACTGTTCTTCTTTGTATATTGTAGTTTTTTATACCACTGCTGTAGTTTTATGCAGTTACCGTCGCCTATGGATGCCTGCTACTCAAGAGGTGTCACATGCGCGTTGCCGACCTTTTAACATAAAGAAGGATTCACTGCGTTGACGGCTAAAGGGACAAGAGGGTCCCCCATCGTCAACAAACTGCATCTTCTTTGAGCTCTCTGTCATCCTTACTCACCCGCAGCACAGGGAGGACACGCCATTCTACAAAACTAGTTTGAGCGCTTATGTGTGCACGGCACATCTGTACAGTACAAACTTCAATGTGTGCGTGTGTTCTTACCTTCAACATGGTTAACCTACTAAATAGTTTCCTACCAATCGGCCGCCATGGGGTGAGTTAATTCCAATCGGGGCGGGGCGTAGCGTGGATGAATAGGGTCTACTACTATTTTGCTGTGATTTTCTGTAAGGTGGAGGTACTTCCCCGGCTCTGCTGTAGATTTGGGCGAAATGACATCCGCTAAGCTGTGCCCTACCACACTTCACTAAGCATGATGAATTTCGCAGTGCCTATACTCTCTTTTGGACGTACTTAGTTAAAAAACTTACCCGGGTCATATTTTGTGTTATGATTTTTTTGAAATCGGATATATCTATTCAAATTCAACTCAAGTATGTCTACTTACACAGTGAAATTATAAAAAAAAATGTTATAAGTTTTGAAGCCAATATGTAATAATTAATTCAACGATGTAACTTACAGGCACACAAGTAAATACACATGTACTCGTAGGTATAAGGAGGAAAGATCCGCCGAAGCGTGTAAGAAAACTTATTTAATATAATGGAGGTATTAATCTGGGACATGTTTTCATTTTCTTTAGCATATAGGATTGTAAATTGTACGTATGCCAAATGAGCTCAACTCTTTTCAATATTCAACGTTATAAATCACATAAAAGCCGTGGCCCCTTTCCCGGCTGTCGGGAGTGCCGGGAACCATACTCGATGCGAAATTAATTCCTTAATATTATTTGCTTAATATCAATAGTAACATCGTCATTTTAGAGTTTGACCCGGCAACCTAATTCCAAGATATGGCATAGGCACTGGTTTTCACGAAAACGACTGCCATCTGACCTTTCAACCTAAACTAGGTCTTTTGGGATTCGGTCGGGTTTTCTCACGTTTTGCTTGACGGCGAAATAATATTTCGTACATAAGTTCCAAAAAACTCAGTGATTCGAGCCATGTTTCGAACTGATGACTTCCGGGCCAGCGTGGCTAACTGATCACCAGGGCTTGATATATTAAAAGTAATAATTTTAGATTTTAGGTCGTTTGCTGCAAGCTTTATGTAAAATTAATACTGTTTCGAGCCCGTATTTGAACTCGCGACCTCTTTTTTGAGAACCGCAAGCCTTACCGACAGAATACTCGTACCAACTCTTAAATTGTCCTCTAATTAATAGGTACTGGTATAAAGTTATACACCGCTGCATAAGACCAAAAATTTAAACGCACTTGCCCTTAAACGCAATCAAAAACTGAAATTGGTTGTACTGAAATGAAAATTCGTTATATTAATATTTTCTGTGGCTTCATTGAACAAACCAATCAAAAACCAGTCAAACTGGATTATACGCTCTTCAAAATTGAATTACAAATACGCACAACGATGTTCATTTATTAAGTAACGTTTATTATTATTTGGCAAAATCTGATAAGGGACAGCTTGTTTATGCGGTAGCGTGACGCCGCCGTGACGTGATTATCTTTATTAACTGTGTAACTGAATTGCAGATGCCCCATTTTGCGTAAATTTACATAAACCGTCGGTTTGGTGCGTGCTGTCGTACCGTTCTTAATTACACATATGTCCGGCCGAATCAGCCCGCCTCCTTCGGGCCTAACTCGATTTAAACTTGTCTCTCCCCAAGCTCGAGTTAAGCCTGTGTGCGTCATTATTGCCAGATATTTCAACCTTATTTAAATTTTGGACTTACTTTTAAGGAAATTACGGATCCCTTTTTTTGTATCACTGAATTTTTCCACGTTTTCCGCTCCGTTTGCTTTGTCATACGAGGATGAAGCCGATATTGAGTTTGCAACTCTAGCGACATGACATGCATGTTGTCATCTTAAAATATACCATTTCTGAGCACACAGCGACTACAGGGAACATTATGTGTACGTTAAGGCTCAATTTGAAATGACGGTATAAGTCACGGCGACACTTACGATGCATATCTACATCAAGTTAAACCAGAGAAATGGGATGACAAAGAATGCTTGTCAACGATCAAAAGTGTGGCAAAAAAATAAAATCCATGTATGTGTCTAAATTGTCTATGTGAGCATAAAATAGTGATGCCAAATACAACAGGTTAATTATCTATCGGTATTTGACTTTCTTATCGATACGTTCTAAAGGCCTCTACAGACGTAAGCGACTAGTGAAAGTAGTCAACTGTGACGTCAATTGACATCCCCACTACCAACTTGACGTTTCATTTCACACACATTTTCGACTAAGTAATATTATTACATTACCTAATAGTTAATAACTAATATGTTTGTTTTAAGGAAATTATGTCCTTTAGTATAAAAAAAACGGTTGTTTCTAAAGTTGGTTTACTGACGATAGTTGAACGTGACAACGTCATAAGAAAATACTGATGAAATGGTTACATTTTTCAAAAGAAAATTTTAATTTCACTGCAATTCATACTTGACGAAAACATGCAAATGTATTATTGTATAGCAGCTGTCCACGCGGACGCATCGCTCACTCAAGTAGGAGAGAGACAGATGTCGAACGCTGCCGAACGCGAAGGTGCCTCTTTGTCGCTCGTTCCGCGCTCTCGCTTGCACTTCAAGCCTTAAATGGAACGCCTCAGAGCGAGGTAACGCCGCATGAGTCATGTTTTTTCGTGCGTGCAGCCGGCTCCATCGAATTATAAGACGTTGTCACGTCAAAAAAATGTAAATAAACAAAATTATTTATTATTAAATTAAAAATATTAAATAAACAAAATTATTTCCTAAAAAAATTCGAAATATTTCATAAAACGGAAAACGGAATTTCAAGTCGCCAGTCGAATACGCATTCGATTGATCGCATGACCATTTTGATAGTGCTGGAGCCCGCCTAACTGGAAATTTATCAAAATCCTAACCAATTTTCTTCTATATAGCGTTGTAGAGCCCATCTCGGAGATCATGAAAACATAAGTCTTAAAGGTCTTAAATGGCCATAAGTATGTATGGCGTCAAGTTGAAAATACAATTTTTTGGCCTAAATTTATCAACGAGCCTACCGCTCCAAATTTTGACACATGATTTAGCCCACGTCAAATAACTTACATAACAATTTTAAGACCATTCTGGTGGGCACATAAGATTTTAAGACCAGTTGAAGTTGCAATTTTTTGGCCTAAATTTATCAACGAGCCTACCGCCCCAAATTTTGACAGTAGTTAAAGGACCCATTCGACAAACCAAATCCCAATTTTAAGACCATTCTGGTGGGCGCATAAGATTTTAAGACCATTTTAAGAAATAGTCGATTTCATACAAAAAATAGCAAAATACTGTAAATTCGTAAAAAAAATATTTAGCTGGCACAAGCACAACTGCATATTCATACTTAAGTGTCTTGTAATTTAAAATGCCGTAAAAGTATTCCGCAATAAGTCAAAAACTGGAGAAATTCGTCATAGCAGTACTTTAGTCACGGGGGTCTTAAATCACTAAAATTATTGTTCATTTTAAAATTAATAGAACAAAGTATGATTTGAAAAGCCAGACGTAATGCCTATAGGCGTTTTCTAACAGTCACTCATAACTCTAAACTGATAAGCGTCAAGTTAGGTGCACTGAGTGTATATTACTGACTGAAAAAAATGACCTAAATTTATTTTAAATCCTACCATTCCAAATATTGACAAACAGTTTATCTCACCTCAAATAACCCACATACCAATTTTAAGACCATTCCGGTGGGCGCATAAGATTTTAAGACCAGTTGAAGTTGCAATTTTTTGGCTTAAATTTATCAACGAGCCTACCGCTCCAAATTTTGACAGTAGTTAAGGGACCCATTCAACAAACCAAATCCCAATTTTAAGACCATTCTGGTGGGCGCACAAGATTTTAAGACCATTTTGGGGGCGTCCATTAATCGCGTCATACGTTTTTGGCTTGTTTTAGACCCCCCCTTCCCCCATGGTGATCTTTGGTGATATTTTCAGGACCCCTCCCCCCCCTGTCCAATATGACGTGTAATTTTTTGCTAACTAAAGTAAGTACAGTTTTCTAACACGTGAACCTACTTACGTAACGTACGTACACATAAAGAGTAAAAAAATGAAACGACATGTATACATATAAAATAAAATAATCTTTATAGAAAAAACCGGCCAAGTGCGTGTCGGACCACGCGGTTTCGTACCTACTACCGAAAAAGTAATATCAAAAGGTCGTATCTGCGTATGAAATGAGTTTTTAGGAGATAACTCAATAATTTCTAAACCGATAATGTTCTCAATTTTTTTCATATTTTTTTGGATCGGCGGTTCAAAAGTAACGGGGAGGGACAAGTTTTTTAGACTTACGGGGTGATTTTTTCTTAAAATATTCACTAAATAATAAAAAATCTAATAGACCTCAATGTTATTTTGAAAGACCTATCGAGTGATGTGCATAATGACGATATTTGGTAAAAAAATTTTTTTTGACAAATAATTACATGTATGGAGTATGGAGTAGTGCCCCTCCTTAAAATATCTTTTTCAGCAATTTTACTACAAAACTAAGTAGCGGCATACAAAAACACACCTTATATTTAAATATTTATTAAGATACGTTTTATAGTTTCCGAGTAAAATGACTGTGACATACGGACGGACGGACGGACAGACGGACATAACGAAACTATAAGGGTTACGTTTTTGCCACTTTGGCTACGGAGCCCTAAAAACCTAGTTCACAAAATAATATGTCAAATGCCATTAAAACTATTTACAATCATAGTGCTAGTGCAATTTGACTCTGCTTTTGACAGATTGATTCATTTAAAAGTTGACAATTTATTTTATTGACCATAATATAGTATAGCAGAAGGAACAAAAAAATTACACGTGATATGTGTCCAGACCCTCCTCCCCCCTGTGGTGATCACTGGTGATTTTTTCTTGACCCCCTCCCCCCCCTATACAATATGACGCGATTAATGGACGCCCCCTTTAAGAAATAATCGATTTCATAAAAAAATAGCAAATTACTATAAATTCGTAAAAAAAATATTTAGCTGGCACAAGCACAACTGCATATTCATACTTAAGTGTCTTGTAATTTAAAATGCCGTAAAAGTATTCCGCAATAAGTCAAAAACTGGAGAAATTCGTCATAGCAGTACTTTAGTCACGGGGGTCTTAAATCACTAAAATTATTGTTCATTTTAAAATTAATAGAACAAAGTATGATTTGAAAAGCCAGACGTAATGCCTATAGGCGTTTTCTAACAGTCACTCATAACTCTAAACTGATAAGCGTCAAGTTAGGTGCACTGAGTGTATATTACTGACTGAAAAAAATGACCTAAATTTATTTTAAATCCTACCATTCCAAATATTGACAAACAGTTTATCTCACCTCAAATAACCCACATACCAATTTTAAGACCATTCCGGTGGGCGCATAAGATTTTAAGACCAGTTGAAGTTGCAATTTTTTGGCTTAAATTTATCAACGAGCCTACCGCTCCAAATTTTGACAGTAGTTAAGGGACCCATTCAACAAACCAAATCCCAATTTTAAGACCATTCTGGTGGGCGCACAAGATTTTAAGACCATTTTGGGGGCGTCCATTAATCGCGTCATACGTTTTTGGCTTGTTTTAGACCCCCCCTTCCCCCATGGTGATCTTTGGTGATATTTTCAGGACCCCTCCCCCCCCTGTCCAATATGACGTGTAATTTTTTGCTAACTAAAGTAAGTACAGTTTTCTAACACGTGAACCTACTTACGTAACGTACGTACACATAAAGAGTAAAAAAATGAAACGACATGTATACATATAAAATAAAATAATCTTTATAGAAAAAACCGGCCAAGTGCGTGTCGGACCACGCGGTTTCGTACCTACTACCGAAAAAGTAATATCAAAAGGTCGTATCTGCGTATGAAATGAGTTTTTAGGAGATAACTCAATAATTTCTAAACCGATAATGTTCTCAATTTTTTTCATATTTTTTTGGATCGGCGGTTCAAAAGTAACGGGGAGGGACAAGTTTTTTAGACTTACGGGGTGATTTTTTCTTAAAATATTCACTAAATAATAAAAAATCTAATAGACCTCAATGTTATTTTGAAAGACCTATCGAGTGATGTGCATAATGACGATATTTGGTAAAAAAATTTTTTTTGACAAATAATTACATGTATGGAGTATGGAGTAGTGCCCCTCCTTAAAATATCTTTTTCAGCAATTTTACTACAAAACTAAGTAGCGGCATACAAAAACACACCTTATATTTAAATATTTATTAAGATACGTTTTATAGTTTCCGAGTAAAATGACTGTGACATACGGACGGACGGACGGACAGACGGACATAACGAAACTATAAGGGTTACGTTTTTGCCACTTTGGCTACGGAGCCCTAAAAACCTAGTTCACAAAATAATATGTCAAATGCCATTAAAACTATTTACAATCATAGTGCTAGTGCAATTTGACTCTGCTTTTGACAGATTGATTCATTTAAAAGTTGACAATTTATTTTATTGACCATAATATAGTATAGCAGAAGGAACAAAAAAATTACACGTGATATGTGTCCAGACCCCCCTCCCCCCTGTGGTGATCACTGGTGATTTTTTCTTGACCCCCTCCCCCCCCTATACAATATGACGCGATTAATGGACGCCCCCTTTAAGAAATAATCGATTTCATAAAAAAATAGCAAATTACTATAAATTCGTAAAAAAAATATTTAGCTGGCACAAACACAACTGCATGTTTATATTTAAGTGTCTAATAAGTAGTAATTAAAAATGCCTTAAAAGTATTCCGCAATAAGTCGAAAATTTTAGAAATTCACCATAGCATTATTTTACTCACGGGGGTCATAAAACACTAAAATTATTATTCATTTTAAACTTAGTGGCACAAAATATGATTTGAAAAGCCAGACGTAATGCCCATAGGCATTTTCTACCAGTCACTTAAAACTCTAAACTGATAAGCGTCAAGTTATAGTGTTGGAGCCCGCCTAACTGGAAATTTATCAAAAAACTTAACAATTTTCTTCCATATAGCGTTGTAGAGCCTATCTCGGAGATCATGAAAACATAAGTTTTAAAGGTCTTAAATAGCCACAAGTATGTATGGCGTCAAGTTGAAAATATTTTTTTTTGGCCTAAATTTATCAACGACCCTACCGCTCTAAATTTTGGCAGTAGTTAAAGGACCCATTCAACAAACAAAATCCCAATTTTAAGACCGTTCTGGTGGGCGCATATGATTTTAAGAAAAAGTCGATTTCATAGAAAAAATAGTAAATTACTATGAATTCGTTAAAAAAAAATTTTGCTGACACAACCATGCGCCCACCTGGTCTTAAAATGAGTATGTAACCTACATACTTATTTGAAGTGGACTAATCCGTTTGTCAATATATGGAACGGTAGGATGTAAAATAAATTTACGTCGTTTTTCAGTCAGTAATATATTCTCAATGCACCTAACTTGACGCTTATCAGTTTAGAGTTATGAGCGACTGATAGAAAATGACTATAGGCATTATATCTGGTTTTTCAAATAATATTTTGTGCCATTAAGTTTAAAATGAATAATAATTTTAGTGATTTAAGACCCCCGTGACTAAAGTACTGCTATGACGAATTTCTATAATCTTCGACTTATTGCGGAGTACTTTTCCGGCATTTTTAATTACAAGACACTTAAATATGAATATGCAGTTGTGGTTGTGCCAGCAAAATATATTTTTTTCACGAATTTATAGTAATTTGCTATATTTTCTATGAAATCGACTATTTCTCAAAATGGTCTTAAAATCGTATGCGCCCACCAGAATGGTCTTAAAATTGGGATTTTGTTTATTGAATGGATCCTTTAACTACTGTCAAAATTTAGAGCGGTAGGCTCGTCGATAAATTTAGGCCAAAAAAAATTATTTTCAACTTGACGCCATACATACTTGTGGCCATTTAAGACCTTTAAGACTTATGTTTTCATGATCTCCGAGGTAGGCTCTACAACGCTATATGGAAGTTAAGTTTTTGATAAAATTCCAGTTAGGCGGGCTCCAGCACTATAACTTGACGCTTATCAGTTTAGAGTTTTAAGTGACTGGTAGAAAATGCCTATGGGCAATATAGGCATTACGTCTGGCTTTTCAAATCATATTTTGTGAAATTAAGTTTAAAATGAATAATAATTTTAGTGTTTTAAGACCCCCGTGACTAAAGTACTGCTATGGCGAATTTCTCAAATTTTCGACTTAGTGCCGAATACTTTTAAGGCATCTTTAATTACTACTTATTAGACACTTAAATATAAACATGCAGTTGTGTTTGTGCCAGCTAAATATTTTTTTAACGAATTTATAGTAATTTGCTATTTTTTCTATGAAATCGATTATTTCTTAAAATGGTCTTAAAATCTTATGCACCCACCAGAATGGTCTTAAAATTGGGATTTGGTTTGGTGTATGGGTCCCTTAACTACTTTCAAAATTTGGAGCGGTAGGCTCGTTGATAAATTTAGGCCAAAAAATTGCAATTTCAACTGGTCTTAAAATCTCATGCGCCCACCATAATGGTCTTAAAATTGGTATGTGGGTTATTTGAGGTAAGCTAAACCGTTTGTCATTATTTGGAATGTTAGGATTTAAAATAAATTTAGGTCATTTTTTCAGTTAGTAATATACTCTCAGTGCACCTAACTTGACGCTTATCAGTTTAGAGTTGTGAGCGACTGTTAGAAAATGCTTATAGGAATTACGTCTGGCTTTTCAAATTATGTTTTGTGCCATTAAGTTTAATATAAATAATAATTTTAGTGATTTAAACCCCCGCGACTAAATTCCTGCTATGACGAATTTCCCCAATTATCGGCTTATTGCGGAATACTGTTACAGCATTTTGAATCATAAGACACTTAAATATGAATATGCATTTGTGTTTGTGCCAATTAAGTATATTTTTTAAACGAATTTATAGTAATTTGCTATTTTTTCTATGAAGTCGACTCTTTTTTTAAATTGTCTTAAAATCCTATACGCCCACTAGAATGGTCTCAAAATTGGGATTTGGTTTGTTGAATGGGTCCTTTAACTAGTGTCAAAATTTGGAGCGGTATGTTCGTTGATAAATGAAGACCAAAAAATAGCAACTTCAACTGGACTTGAAATCTTATGCGCCCACCGGATTGGTTTTAAAATGGGTATGTAGGTTATTTCGATTGGGCTACACCGTTTGTCAAAATTTGGAACGGTAGGATTTAAAATAAATTTACGTAATTTTTCAGTTCGTAATATATTCTCAGTGCACCTAACTTGACGCTTATCAGTTTCGACTTATGAGCGACTGGTAGAAAATGTTCATAGGCATTACGTCTGGCTTTTCAAATCTAATTTTGTGACATTAAGTTTAAAATAAATAATAATTTTAGTGATTTAAAACCCCTGTGACTAAAGTACTGCTATGACGAATTTCTCCAATTTTCGACTTATTGCGGAATACTTTTAGGGCATTTTTAATTACAAGACACTTATATAAGACTATGCAGTTGTGTTTGTGCCAGCTAAATATTTTTTTTAAGGAATTTATAGTAATTTGCTATTTTTTCTATGAAGTCGACTATTTCTTAAAATGGTCTTAAAATTGGGATTTGGTGTGTTGAATGGGTTCTTTAACTACTGTCAAAATTTGGAGCGGTAGGCTCGTTGATAAATTTAGGCCAAAAAATTGCAACTTCAACTGGTCTTAAAATCTTATGCGCCCACCAGAGTGGTTTTAAAATTGGTATGAAGGTTATTTGATGTGGGCTAAGTCGTTTGTCAAAATTTGGAACGGTAGGATTTAAAATAAATTTACGTAATTTTTCAGTTAGTAATATATTCTCAGTGCTCCTAACTTGACGCTTATCAGTTTAGACTTATGAGCGGCTGGTAGAAAATTTTTATAGGCATTACGTCTGGCTTTTCAAATCATATTTTGTGACATTAAAGTTTAAAATAAATAATAATTTTAGTGATTTAAGACCCCCGTGACTAAAGTACTGCTATGACGAATTTCTCCAATTTTCGACTTATTGCGGAATACGTTTAGGGCATTTTTAATTACAAGACACTTATATATGAATATGCAGTTGTGTTTGTGCCAGCAAAATATATTTTTTAAGGAATTTATAGTAATTTGCTATTTTTTCTATGAAGTCGACTATTTCTTAAAATGGTCTTAAAATCTTATGTGCCCACCAGAATGGTCTTAAAATTGGGATTTGGTGTGTTGAATGGGTTCTTTAACTACTGTCAAAATTTGGAGCGGTAGGCTCGTTGATAAATTTAGGCCAAAAAATTGCAACTTCAACTGGTCTTAAAATCTTATGCGCCCACCAGAGTGGTTTTAAAATTGGTATGAAGGTTATTTGATGTGGGCTAAGTCGTTTGTCAAAATTTGGAACGGTAGGATTTAAAATAAATTTACGTAATTTTTCAGTTAGTAATATATTCTCAGTGCTCCTAACTTGACGCTTATCAGTTTAGACTTATGAGCGGCTGGTAGAAAATTTTTATAGGCATTACGTCTGGCTTTTCAAATCATATTTTGTGACATTAAAGTTTAAAATAAATAATAATTTTAGTGATTTAAGACCCCCGTGACTAAAGTACTGCTATGACGAATTTCTCCAATTTTCGACTTATTGCGGAATACGTTTAGGGCATTTTTAATTACAAGACACTTATATATGAATATGCAGTTGTGTTTGTGCCAGCAAAATATTTTTTTTAAGGAATTTATAGTAATTTGCTATTTTTTCTATGAAGTCGACTATTTCTTAAAATGGTCTTAAAATCTTATGTGCCCACCAGAATGGTCTTAAAATTGGGATTTGGTGTGTTGAATGGGTTCTTTAACTACTGTCAAAATTTGGAGCGGTAGGCTCGTTGATAAATTTAGGCCAAAAAATTGCAACATCAACTGGTCTTAAAATCTTATGCGCCCACCAGAGTGGTTTTAAAATTGGTATGAAGGTTATTTGATGTGGGCTAAGTCGTTTGTCAAAATTTGGAACGGTAGGATTTAAAATAAATGTACGTAATTTTTCAGTTAGTAATATATTCTCAGTGCTCCTAACTTGACGCTTATCAGTTTAGACTTATGAGCGGCTGGTAGAAAATTTTTATAGGCATTACGTCTGGCTTTTCAAATCATATTTTGTGACATTAAAGTTTAAAATAAATAATAATTTTAGTGATTTAAGACCCCCGTGACTAAAGTACTGCTATGACGAATTTCTCCAATTTTCGACTTATTGCGGAATACGTTTAGGGCATTTTTAATTACAAGACACTTATATATGAATATGCAGTTGTGTTTGTGCCAGGAAAATATATTTTTTAAGGAATTTATAGTAATTTGCTATTTTTTCTATGAAGTCGACTATTTCTTAAAATGGTCTTAAAATTGGGATTTGGTGTGTTGAATGGGTTCTTTAACTACTGTCAAAATTTGGAGCGGTAGGCTCGTTGATAAATTTAGGCCAAAAAATTGCAACTTCAACTGGTCTTAAAATCTTATGCGCCCACCAGAGTGGTTTTAAAATTGGTATGAAGGTTATTTGATGTGGGCTAAGTCGTTTGTCAAAATTTGGAACGGTAGGATTTAAAATAAATTTACGTAATTTTTCAGTTAGTAATATATTCTCAGTGCTCCTAACTTGACGCTTATCAGTTTAGACTTATGAGCGGCTGGTAGAAAATTTTTATAGGCATTACGTCTGGCTTTTCAAATCATATTTTGTGACATTAAAGTTTAAAATAAATAATAATTTTAGTGATTAAGACCCCCGTGACTAAAGTACTGCTATGACGAATTTCTCCAATTTTCGACTTATTGCGGAATACGTTTAGGGCATTTTTAATTACAAGACACTTATATATGAATATGCAGTTGTGTTTGTGCCAGCAAAATATTTTTTTTAAGGAATTTATAGTAATTTGCTATTTTTTCTATGAAGTCGACTATTTCTTAAAATGGTCTTAAAATCTTATGTGCCCACCAGAATGGTCTTAAAATTGGGATTTGGTGTGTTGAATGGGTTCTTTAACTACTGTCAAAATTTGGAGCGGTAGGCTCGTTGATAAATTTAGGCCAAAAAATTGCAACATCAACTGGTCTTAAAATCTTATGCGCCCACCAGAGTCGTTTTAAAATTGGTATGAAGGTTATTTGATGTGGGCTAAGTCGTTTGTCAAAATTTGGAACGGTAGGATTTAAAATAAATTTACGTAATTTTTCAGTTAGTAATATATTCTCAGTGCTCCTAACTTGACGCTTATCAGTTTAGACTTATGAGCGGCTGGTAGAAAATTTTTATAGGCATTACGTCTGGCTTTTCAAATCATATTTTGTGACATTGAGTTTAAAATAAATAATAATTTTAGTGATTTAAGACCCCCGTGACTAAAGTACTGCTATGACGAATTTCTCCAATTTTCGACTTATTGCGGAATACGTTTAGGGCATTTTTAATTACAAGACACTTATATATGAATATGCAGTTGTGTTTGTGCCAGCAAAATATTTTTTTTAAGGAATTTATAGTAATTTGCTATTTTTTCTATGAAGTCGACTATTTCTTAAAATGGTCTTAAAATCTTATGTGCCCACCAGAATGGTTTTAAAATTGAGATTTGGTGTGTTGAATGGGTCCTTTAACTACTGTCAAAATTTGGAGCGGTAGGCTCGTTGATAAATTTAGGCCAAAAAATTGCAACTTCAACTGGTCTTAAAATCTTATATGCCCACCAGAATAGTCTTAAAATTGGTATGTAGGTTATTTGACGTGGGCTAAATCATCTGTCAAAATTTGGAGCGGTAGGCTCGTTGATAAATTTAGGCCAAAAAATTGTATTTTCAACTTGACGCCATACATACTTATGGCCATTTAAGACCTTTAAGACTTATGTTTTCATGATCTCCGAGATGGGCTCTACAACGCTATATGGAAGAAAATTGGTTAGGATTTTGATAAATTTCCAGTTAGGCGGGCTCCAGCACTATGACAGATGACCTCTTATTCCAACTATATTTCTATCTCGTTCTAATCGTTTGACTAGTCGCTTGTAGGCGCGGCACACACTTGAGGGGAATCCAGCCCAGCTATCATAAATAAAAATCAGCCGCAGCATAAAAGTCGGAGATTTCTTTACGGGAGCTGAATTTTTGTATGGAGCCCATGTATGTACAATATTCAGTCCGATTTCCGTTTTCAGCTGGTAGCGAATTCCGCTAAATGTGTTGAGCGCCATATTTGAATGAAATAATACAAGTACTGCAGGGTAAAAAAATCTTTAATAATAAAAAACCCGTATAAAACTGGATATAATAAGAACCTCATTTAATCTTTTTACGTAATGACGTAATGTGAATATAAGATTAATTTATTCATTGGATTTTTTGAAGCAATAATTATAATATTCATATTGAACAGTTATCGATATAAGTCCCTAAAACGTTTTGTCAATCCCTAGCGTCGTATAAATGTTTCGGTTTTTACACAAAATAATCATGAATATTAACTATTATGATATAATTTTGGCACACAGTATAAGAAACACTAATAATTAATTGTATCTAGTAAATACTTACACGATTTATTTTGCTATTTTGATAAAATATTGTTTCAAAGACGTCGATCGGAATATCATGTAAACCTGTGAAATGAGTAATTACTTGGGTTTTTCCAATGAATAATAGTCCAATCTGGAACACAACACGACATCATGTTTCTTCTTTTTCATCCCAAGTTATTTTATTCACGATTGTTTTATATTTTCCACGCTAAAATATGAGCTGTCACGACGTGGGTACGTAAACTAACTACCCAAATTCAAAAGCTGTCACTCCTTCAAAATGATCGTGTGTCTCTTTTGCACTCGTGGAATGTTCATATACGTGTTGGTTTCTCTTTTGCGCACTTCGTTTATCTTTTAGCGGCAAGCGCCATTTTATATCTATGAGTTAAACCGTTTACTAATCTTTATAATTATGTTGAAATCTAGAGAGCAGAGAAACGAGCAGCTGCTGTAAGAAATGCGCTAATCACAAAACTAGTTTAGTGTTAAAGTACTCTCGCTTGACGATGACATTTTATTAAATGAATAATTAATAAATATTAGGTAAGGGGCAATCTTATACAAATCGAACTAGTCCCACAGTAAGCTGAGTAAGGCTCGTGTTGTGGGTATATATAGATAAATACTTAGGTATTTATCTATAACTCTGAGTACACAGAAATCCATAACTCAGAGAAACTCTGATAAACAAACAAAAAATATTCTTGATCAATATCGAGGTGACCTAGGTTGTAAAAAAATAATTAAATTGATATTCTATGTTTCTTGTTTTCTCAGTTTTATCATCGGTCTCATGTTCGTGAAAGAAAATAAATGCCTTTGTATCTCAGACTATTAATGTTCGAAATGACATAATTTTCAATTGTTTGGTTGAGTTAATTATAAGTTATTTGTGAAACAGGCCATAATTGGCCTATTTCACAATCTCCAGTTAAATCATATCTGTCAGATATATGTTTGCTGTCCTTTTCTATTATATGACTGGAGAAAAGGATAGCAATAATTTTAACTGGCAGATAAGTTTATCTGGAGATTGTGAAACAGGCCCATGTATAATTCCGTATTTGTCATGTTGAAGTAGTCCTTTTAGGGTTGTTTTGTGCGGTCCCTATAACACTGGTGCGGGTAGCGTGGTTGTTGATAAATAATAATCAATGTTAAAACTGACTCCCTATATATTTACACCAAAATCACATACAATTACAAATCATATACATGGTGTTGTACGATCAATGGTTAAGGCGAGACTAACTGTAAACGGGCCCCGTACCGTAGCGGCGGCCTAGCCTAGTCAGCTCATATCGCGGTACCCGCGCACTGGAATATGAGCTGACGTTGCTACAGAGTCCCTATATCGTTTCCCCTTTTAAAAAAAAAATATTTTTATTTTTTATTTAATTTTAAGTTATGAGCAAATTACATTGATCTCTCTTGCGGGATCTATTTATATTACAGTCTGTGCCCGTTCTAATGTTATGGCTACTTGATATCGCGCAGCTGCGCGTCTCGCTGACGCAGCGCGTCGCGTTTCTTACTGCTTGTTTACCTGTTAGAATGAAGTAAGACTATATTCAACATTACAATTCATAATATGCATTATGACGGTGGCAATAAGTAGATAGTTTTAACTGTTTTACATTTGTCACACGGATATACATATAATTACTAATCTATTGGTACAATTGCTCTTATCTGTTACCTGAAATCAATTTTAATTATCTGTGAAATATTTGTTTTCATTTTAAATTTTACTTACTTAATAAATAACTGGCTGCTGTTTGGTTTGGGTCTGGACCTGTTCCCGGTGTACAACGACAGCTGTTGGTTGCACCTTGGCTACAGCTTTCTGAACCCAACTTCGCGTACATTGTCGACACTTGTTATGAATGAAGTATACTTCAGTGCCAGTATAACGGAGATAACAAAGAGGATAATTCCCATGTAATTCAGCTTGGCGTCAACTTGGCCGGTGACGCTGTGTACTTCTGCAATCGCGATATTGTTATGTGATCCGTCCTCTTTGCTCTGTCCGTATCCCATCTTGTTACTCTTATAATTACACAATTACACTTGTGGCGTGATGTTCGCACGCGTAATTTAACAGATTTAACTTCAATAAGCCAATGACCTGTTTTATATGATACAAAATTCATGACACGAGGGATTTGTGCTAGAACAAATCTGCATTAATACAAAATAAATTTAGGTCTTAATTCTAAAGTCCACAACACAGTTGCGGTGATGTCGCAACATATAATAAGTAGGTAATGCTAGCCAGCCAATACTTGCGATTAACGCTTTGCGATACTATGCTATGACATTGCATTATTACCTATCTTGATTGATAGGAAAAACTAACGCTTTGTTTAAAAGACATACCCAATAAGGCGGTAAAATGTAAAATGTTATAAGAATGTAATAAAAAAATGTAAATAAAAAATTAAGAACGTAAATCGTTGTGCTCTTATAGTTAATAGTAAACGTCTGCAAATCTTACCGGTTTTTTTACCGTCCTACCACTCCTAGTAGCACGAGGAATTACGTTACTTTGACTTTGTGACTGGGCTATTTTGGGAGCGCGCAGAATCGCTCTAGGTGCGCTATAGCTACGCGTTGTAGTGGAGTCGCCTACTTTATCGTTTGCGCCCGCGCCTGCGTTCGAGTCGCTGTTTAAAACATAAGCCGGTTTCAGCCTGTCTATTGAAATACGAGTTTGTTTGTTAGGCAACTGGATTAAAAATACTTTTTCTCCCTTCTCTAGTACCTTATATGGACCGTTATAGGGTTGTTGTAATGATCTGCGTACAGAATCATCTCGAACAAAAACAAAATCGCTAGTTTTCAGATCTTTGTGCACAAAACATGCTCGCGTGTTACGCGCTGCTTCTGAAACCGGTTTGTATTTACTTATTCTATCCCTAATACTAGTGACTAAACTAAATGGATCACTGGATATCACATCCTGTGACGTGCTAAAGAAATCTCCTGGTAAACGCAGTACGCGTCCGAAAGTCATTTCAGCAGCACTGATGCCGTTATCGCTCCGGCTTGCAGCTCGTAAACCTAACATTACGGTTGACAGCTGATCTTCCCAAGTACTGTCATCGATTCTAGCCATAAGGGCGGCTTTTAACGACCTGTGGAACCTTTCTACTTTAGCATTGCTTTGGGGGTGATACGGGGTAGTTCTTAGCTTATTAATACCCAAAAGTTTCATCAGCTCCCCAAACAGGTTGCTCTCGAATTGTCGACCTTGATCGGTCGTTAGCCTAACCGGGCACCCATAACGCGCTATCCATTCGTCATAAATGGTCTTCGCTACCAGCTCTGCGGACATCTCTGGCAGAGGAAAAGCCTCAGGCCAGTTGGTGCGTCTGTCGACTATAGTTAATAAGTAACGATTTCCACGTGGAGATGTTGGGAGCGGCCCAACTAAATCTACGTGGATGTGTTCCATGCGATCGGCGTCCTCGAAAGTTTCTAACTTCGAAATCGTATGTCGACTAATTTTCGACTTCTGACACTGTATACATGATTTAGCCCATATCCCAATGTCTTTATTCATACTAGGCCAGAAGAATTTACGTGAAACTATTTTACGAGTAGCACGCGTTCCGGGGTGACTTAAGTTGTGTACACTCTTGAACGCCAACTGTCTAAAGTTTTCTGGTAGATATGGTCGTACTTCTTTTAATGACATTTCGCAGTAGATGGACTTATTACAGGTAGGTATTGTAATTAACTTCAGTTTAATATTACCGTTTCCTTCCAGTTGACCTGATTGCGTCATGTTTTTCAACCATTCGTCTTTTGCTTGCTCATCAGCGAGTTCCGCGTAATCGAGCACTGTGGGACAAACAATGGTCTCTATGCGCGACAAAGTATCAGCGACAACGTTCTCTTTCCCACTTATGTGCCTAATGTCGGTCGTGAACTCGCTGATGAACAAAAGCTGCCTCGTTCGGCGAGGCGTCTCGTTATTATTGTCGCCTAACTTTTTGAATGCCTGGCATAAGGGCTTATGATCTGTATACAATATCAGCGGTCGGCCTTCGAACGATTTCCGGAAGTGTTTAATTGAGAGGTACATCCCTAACAACTCGCGATCATAGGCCGAGTAGCTTTTTTGTGCATTGCTCAATTTTTTTGAAAAGAAACCTAATGGCTCCCACCTGTTGTCAACTAATTGTTGCAAAACCCCCCCGACAGAACTATTTGACGCATCCGTCATGAGCGCTAACCGCGCGTCGATGCGGGGATGAGACAATGTAACGGCATCCTTAAGGCCTGTTTTACATTGCTCAAACGCCTCTTCGGCTTCGTTAGTCCATACTATGGGTGTTTTATCGCGTTTCTTAGCGTTCACGAGATATTTCTCTAACTCTAACTGAATTCTTGCCGCTCTCGGTATGTGAGGGCGATAAAAATTCAGCATGCCTAGGAATCTCCGCAGTTGATCTAGGGTTGCCGGTTTTGGATAATCTACGATAGCTTGAACCTTTTCCTCTAGAGGTCTTATGCCTGCCGTGCTTACCTCGTGACCCAGGAAATCTAGTTTTGACTGCCCGAAGCTGCATTTACTTAAATTTATTGTTATGCCAAATTGATCGAAACGTTGGAATACTTGCCTTAAATGTTCCCTATGCTGCGTCTCATTGTCGCTCGCGATAAGGACATCGTCCAGGTAGTTAAATAAGAAATCCAGGCCTTCCAGAACGGTGTTGTTCATGAACCTCTGGAAGGTCTGAGCAGCGTTGCGTAATCCGAACCCCATTTTTGGGAACTCAAATAAGCCAAAAGGCGTAATTATGGTATTCTTTTCTATATCTTCATCGGCCACACTTATGCAGTGATAGCCCGATTTATGTCTAGCTTAGAAAAATATTTTTTTTATCCAAAATAAATGTGAAATCATGCAACCTTGGTATGGGATATCTGTCCGGTTTTGTTATTGCGTTTAATGCCCGGTAATCCCCGCAAGGACGAATTTCGCCGTTCTTTTTCGTCACTATATGCAATGGGCTGGCCCACGCGCCTTTAGATGGCCTGCAAATTCCCATTTCCTGCATTAGGCGAAATTCTTCCTTGATTTTAGCATACCTGTCAGGTGGCAATGGACGTGCTCGAGCGAATACCGGCGGTCCTGACGTTTCTATGTGATGGACGACGTTATGTACCGGTATTTCCTTAAAGGTTGCGGGTTCAGTAATATTTGGGAACTGTGATAATAAACCGCTATATGGATGGCTATTATCAATGGTGTTGATGGTAGCCTGGTCCGTAGTCACGATCGACGCTATAATATTTAACTCTGTTACCCGGTCGATTAACCTATGCTGGCTCAGGTCAACCAACAGCTTATGATAGATCAAAAAATCGGCTCCCAGTATTGGCTGTCTAACATCTGCTATTACAAAATTCCATCTAAACGGTCTACGCAATTTAAAATCTAACGACATTGATTTGACACCATATGTTTTAATCTCTGTGCCGTTGGCTGCAAAAAGTTTAAAATCAACGCACTCACCAGAACGATGTTTCTTGGATGCTGGTATCACTGAAATGTTCGCACCTGTATCCACCAGAAATCGTAGGCCAGAGTTCATGTCCATTACGCACAAACGACGGTATGACGTAATAATAGCACAGGTTTCCGCCGTACCCTCTACTATTTCTACGAGTTATCCGGCTTCTTATTGTCCCACGCGCACGGTTCGCGACACCTGGTTGCCTTATCACTGAACCTGTAGTGATAGTAGCACAACCAATCGGGGTTCCTCGCTGTCTCGCCGCGCTGGTGACGCGAAATGCTCCTGCTCTTCGATGACGACCGGCCCTCGCGCTGAGCTCGCCCGAAGCCCCGGCGCCTGGATCTCGAACGCTCCATCTCCGTCAGCCGCACGCTCAACTTCGCGATCTCGGCGATAATTAATGCAGTATCACTGCTGGAACCACTTGGCGATATCCGGCATGGTGTGCCAGCCGTCGTTGCCACTTCGGAAATTTGAGTAACCCTGGTGGCCTCCGACACGTCATCGGCGATGCTAGCCAACGTGTCTAGGTCAGTCTCCCGGGATGCCACCAACACTGCGCGCGTCGCCGTCGGCAAATGGTTCTGCCACATTATTCTCAAAGTCTCATCTGGGAAACTGTCCTTGGCTAAATTACGCATTTTGGCCAGGAGCTGTGACGGCTTTTGATCTCCAAGGTCCATTTCCCCAAGGAGCTTTTCCACCTGCCGATTCTTTGAGTCCTCTAACATTTTCAGCAGCTTACTCTTTAATTCCTGGAATTTATTCGTGGCGGGCGGATTTGTCAGGAAATCAGTTAGGCGCAGTATAACTTCCTTTGGTAGCTTCGATACTACCATATCAAACTTGGCATCGTCGCCTATCCGCTGTGGGTTCAGGATAGCCTCCGCTCGGATAAACCAGACACGCGGCTGGTCAACCCAGAATTCCGGAATCCGGCTCGATACCGCGATTGCCATGACCTCAGCGGATTGCGGTGCCTCTATGTTCTGAAGCTGCAGCTTGGGAGTCTCGCCCGTTATCCCCGCTCCGTGATCCATCTCACTGTTACGGTCCTTCAAAAGTCTATTTAAAACTAACCAACGCCACTTATTATTGTCCAACCGTGGGTCACCACTTTAGGGTTGTTTTGTGCGGTCCCTATAACACTGGTGCGGGTAGCGTGGTTGTTGATAAATAATAATCACTGTTAAAACTGACTCCAATATATTTACACCAAAATCACATACAATTACAAATCATATACATGGTGTTGTACGATCAATGGTTAAGGCGAGACTAACTGTAAACGGGCCCCGTACCGTAGCGGCGGCTTAGCCTAGTCAGCTCATATCGCGGTACACGCGCACTGGAATATGAGCTGACGTTGCTACAGAGTCCCTATATCCTTAATTCGAGCTTTGTACGCTGGGTAACGTGAAGCTCGAAACGAATTTTACTGAAATAATAAGTCGACCTCGCAACCGCGTGGCGCACTGTACATTCGGATCCTCGAGACAATGGCATTTCAATGGCACCTCTTCCTTTGTTCTTTGAACAAGAATCTAATCTTGGAGCTATATATTGCGGTTTTAATAAAATAATCTAATAATATTTACCAATTAACATTGAAAATCCATCCATACTTATATTACAAATGCAAAGGTGTGTGTTTGTCTGTATGTAACCTCTTTACGCTTAACCGCTGAACCGATTTAGATGAAACTTGGCATAAAAGGATAGTTTGAGTCCCGGGAAAGGGCAGGAAAGTTTTCATCCCTAAAATCAGGCCTCAAGGGCGGGAAAAGTGAGTTGGATTTGTTGGTTGGTTTATATGGGAAATTATTAACCGCTGAACCGTTTTAGATGAAACTTGGTACAGAAATAGTTAGGGTTCTGGGAAAGGATATATGTATAACAGTTTTATTCCATTTAAAAGTCGGAAGATAGTATTAAACTATATCATTTTTTTACCACAAATTATAATAGATTCCCCTGTATTTAAGTGTTTGACAACAACCTACTGAGTTTTTCGGAACTTATGTACGGAATATCATTGGATATTAACCAGTCGCTTTTCGGTGAAGAAAAACAACGTAAGGAAACCGGAACTAATCCCGATAAGGCCTAGTTTCCTCTCTGGGTTGGAAGGTCAGATGGCAGTCGCTTTCGTAAGAACTAGTTCCTACGCCGTTTCATGGGATTAGGTTGTCAAGCGGACCCCAAGCCGGGAAAAACGCTAGGAGGAAGAAGAAATAATAACGCTGAGTCAGAGAGCTAAACTAGGAGCATTTTCTAGTCAGAAAAATATCATTATAAAATTGACCTCATGGAGTGTCAAATTGAACTTTATGCTTTCGAAAGTACTAATCAACCCGGTAATAACAAAAAAATGAAGGCTGACCTAAAACCTGGAGCTATTGTAATTCAGCCAAGTTTTATATTTTAAGGTGAAAATCGACTAATGCAAGTAAGACATGCAAATGAGTTCACGGGGTGATTTAAATGCAGTTTTACGCGGTACATAGTACTGTTTGTCAACAAGTGCCAAAAAATAAGTGGCAACTTCATGACTGACTGCACTTACATAGAACTGTTATGAAACTTTAGGTATACCTTATACTGAGTTGGTTGAGGCCATTATGTGCTCTCTAGCGATAAGACCGCCTGTTGACTGCCTCTACTTTTAATCTGTGTACTGTACTGTTATATGTTATTGAGGTGTGCAATAAAGAATATTTGTATTGTATTGTATTGTATGTGGTTATGAGAAGATAATGTTTTGGAATTTGGCGCAGACTGGCCTCTCAATACCGGTCGCACCATGGCAAACAGTAATACTAAACTGTTCTCATCATTAATATTATACTCATTCTCAGAAAGGAGGCTTTGAGATAAGCGACACGGTTATAAATTTATCACGTAGGGCCGTCTACAATTTATAACATAACATAAACATAAATACTCTTTATTGCATACCTCAAATAATAGACACAAAGTATACACAAGTCACAAACAAAAAAGCAGAGGCAAAACAATTGGCGGTCTTATCGCTAAACAGCGACCTCTTCCAGACAACCTTTATATTACCAATTGCTATCAAAATAACCAACCGCGTGTTTTGAAGCTATTTTTATCACAAAACTCATATCATCACAACACAGTGACACGACAAATAATATTTATAACATAAAAGGTTTTGTGTTTAATGAAATAAATTAGAGATCTGCATAGCTAATTAGAAGGTAACAAGATAATTAGTAGGCTTTGCCAAAGGGGTGATTTTCAAAGCATGTTCATTATACTAACCACCACGGTAAATTACAAAATTAAACACGCAACGCTTTTTCTCTTTTGTCAAAAATCTTAATTAACTCATTGAGCAGAATTGTATAGAATATGACAAAATTCACCAAAGTGAAACAAGGCGAACACAACCAACAATGAATAATTTAAAAGTTTGTAGCGTGTTGTGTCGAGTTTTGTACTTTACCCTAGCGGTTAGTTGTGTTGTGTGTTATAATTAGTATTGTGCACGGGGATTTCACTAACTTTGTTCAGGATGGCTGGAATTTCATTTAGTTTTTAGTTTTTCAATAAGGGTAAACCGATGTTTTGGGCTTGGCGTTAAGGAGGTAGAATTATTGTCGTTTGTCAGTCACTGAAATCAAATCAACAGCATATAACATTGCACAATCAAAATACGACAAAACTCGAAATCCGTCGGACAGTTTTGAAATTTGGTGTGTATGTTGATTAGAGGTCCCGTTTTATTGTCCACACAATTTGACATTTGAGGACCTCGAGGAACCGCCAGCACCTTGGAAAAGTCCTCCATCCTGAAGAAATTCGCTTTTCCCTTCGAATCTACGCACTCTATGAAAATATGATTTAGTACAATATTAATACTCATTAAATTCTACATAAAAACATGCATACTCTTTTGCTGCAAAATGCACCTCCTTAGATATATCACTTGAGGAAGTGAAGTGTATCGTCAATGCCTTTCCATGGGATATTCTCGTGATATGAAACTTGTGAGAATACAAAGTTAACGTTTGTAGCTGCCATTGTAGTTTCATTGAATTAAAACTTGTTTGATACACTTGTTAAATAAATTCTCGTTTGAGCTAACGCGCCTTGAATATGTTTAACATCACGTGACACGGCCCTTCCATTTTTAGCGTCAACACTCATTTTTGGGTAAATGGCTCTATTGATAGGAAAACTTGAATTGTGCCAACACCAGAGGTCGTCTATTAAACACAGTCACAAAAAGTTACTGCGGATTTTCAGTCTGCGAAATAAGAACAAATGACGTCATTTGTGAGAGAATACGTGGGTAGATCGAAATGTAGGGTAGGTTGTAGCGACATGCAACAATAGTAGATTGTTAAACAAGGGTGAAATGGGTAATTTCACCCAAGTTAAGCACTCTACTTTTCATTTCGACTGTGAGGAAAGTAAAATACTTAAGAATAATCAGTTCAAATTTACAGTAAAATTGGTAATTCGAAAAAGACGAATGTAATGTTTTGCCGGGCATATTGATGTTCGAAATGTTCTGAGAAACCTGTGTTTCTTGTATGGTATGCGACTCAGATTGGATATTTCAAATATACAGTAAAATTGGTGAAATATTTCATGTTGACATTATGCTTCGTATTTATCGTAGATTTCAGCATTGAGTAAATGCTCCAAAGCGTTGAGCGCTGTAATGTTTTTGACAATTCACTAAAGTATGCTAAAAATACATTTTCCGAAAGGGATTTGACGTTTTTAGCGGATCTCCAATTCATGAAATGGTGGTATGCCTTAAGATATTTCTCTTTAGAGCACTGCGCTAAAAGATTGTTAATAACGGTTTTTGCCTGCTCTTTTATCTCATCGGGAGTTAAACCAACATCAAGTCGAGGTCAAAAATACCTTTACAGTTGAGCGTTACAAAAATACCTTTACATTTAAATAAGTTTACACACTACATGACAAAAACATGCTTACAACACACATGACAGATTCATCTTTTCACTTAATGCACCAAAGCTCAGTTTACAATCTGTCTTCCATAGAAACATTGTCACAAATTGTGACAATGTTTCTATGGAAGACAAATTAACTGCCAGATAAAACTACCTACAAAACTTAGCACTTTATCTACCAGTTAACCCTTTAACGGGCTTAAGGGTGTCAGAAATTATGCGAAATAGCACTTTGATATAAAGTTCAAATAATGGTGGGAAATATATTCCCTCTGCCTCATAAAGGCTTAAGCTTATTTGAAGATTGTGAAACGCCAACGATGACTTTATTCGTCAGATAAGTCGCAAGTAGCTTATTCAGAACTTTACTTGGACATTGTGAAACAGGCCCTTAGAATTATATTGGACGTTCACTACATCGGCTATTCTGAATTAAATAGAAAATTGGTAATTATTCAAATTAAGAACGGGCCAATCAAATTTGTAAACATATTTACGGCGCGTTGACAGGAAATCTTATTCTGTAACATACAATGTAAACCTATTATGTCACAATTTGTGACAATGTTTCTATGGAAGACATATTGTAAACTGAGCTTTGGTGCATTAAGTGAAAAAATGAATCTGTCATGTGTGTTGTAAGCATGTTTTTGTCATGTAGTGTGTAAACTTATTTAAATGTAAATGTATTTTTGTAACACTCAACTGTAAAGGTATTTTTGACCTCGACTGTCCATGTCACTAGAACTACTTGTCGAAGCCATTTTTAACCAAAAAAGACACCGTACTTATATTTAATTGTGTATTCCCGCTTATGCTTTTGCATTTTTTTCTGTTTTATCCGTTATTCCCGCCTTTTCTATGATATTGTTTTCAATTAAAAAGTTTCAGTGTAATGGGCTCTATAGACCTTGCAACAAATCGCAAACGAATTGGGTGCGAATTCAGTCTATAGAGTCTATTATTCAATCATTTCATTCGTTCAATTGTTCGATTGTCTATGGTTTCAGACATTTTAATACCGATACCTAGCTTTTTTCAAGAGACAGAAAGAGAAAGCAATAGGTGTCTGTACCACCATGAATGAATGGAGATACAGACACTAGGTCTATTTTATATAGCATAAAGCTTATTCTCCGTTGCTCATCGTAACTTAAAAAAAATTACTTTCCACCCTAGGGTGGAAAAAACTGTTTTCTACCCGGCTATCTGCTCATGAAAATCATATTTTCCGAACAGGAGAGATGAAAAACAATAAATCAGTCTATAATCCGCTGTGCTGGTTTCATTGCACTTCCCAATACTTTACATGGCGCAGTCGGTACGATACGAACCTATGCTCCCAAAGGGAATCTGATTTCCAATCAGATCTGATCTTTAATTGTGGTTAAATTGCACTTCCCAATACTTTACAATTTGTACTTATTATTTTGGAAACTACGGATTATTGCCACTCTACCAATTACACCATATTTATTTCGGTACATTTGAACGAAATACAAGGTGTAACAAAAATGCTGGTGAAACGTTTAAGGGCATAATTGGTATCATATTTTAATTATGAAAAAATAAAAATTGGTTTTGTATGGAATGTTGGCCAAAAAATATTTTTCGCGTCCAAATAATTTTATATTTTTTCTTAGTCGCAATATGATGCCAATTATGCCCTTAAACGGATCACCAGTATTTTTGTTACATCCTGTTGATGAAAACACTTTATGGTTCTTTCCTACACAAATAGGCTATGTGCTACGGAGTAATCATCACAACGGACATATTCGGTTATATTCTGCATAAAAAAGGGCTATCAAATGCAGAGATCGTTTGACCCATCAGTCTCTTTCTGCAGATAACTTATGAGATCACAGATGTATGACATGCCATAAAGACTCAATCGACGAGGACCTAATCACAAAGTAAACATACTCGTAACCTCATCCATCCCTCAGTCTGAAAATGTTACCTCTCAGATCCTTGCCACCACGAGAATCCAAATTCAATGTTTGAGCGATGTCGCATTACTATAACGACAAATAATTTTGAACTAAAAAACATCTGTTGTGTATTTTATAATGCTCGCTAAATTATTCAATTTCAACATAGGAAAAAAAACATAGAAATACCCTTTTGGAGAACCGTTATACCGTTATAGTTTTATATCTACTTATTTTCACGGGTCACCGTAAGTCTCAAGTCAGACTCCATATGAAGCTCTGTTATTAACTTTAGTCGGAAGCACCTGAATTGAGCGTTTATAAGATGAATTGAGCGTTAATACGCAAATACGTATAGGTACTAGGCTGGTTCTTATTTTCACTATTTAAAAAAAAATTGCTTGGCACCCCGCATTATGTTATTTGGTATTAAATATAGCAGATTTTTTTAAACAGGTTTTAGAGGTCGCTACCGCTTGTGGAAAAAATATAATTCTCCCACTAAGAACCACCCTAATAGGTACTTAATCGAGATGTTTTTGTGCAAGTACTGTAATGAAAGCGAAGCACTTAGGAACGTAGATTTGGATGATCTGAAGTGAAATATACCTAGTTAGGTATTATGTTAGGTGAATGGTTTTCTCCTGTATATCATAATAAGCTATATACAGGGGCAAAAGATGAAGGTCAATTTTAACGAGTTTGTAGGGTAGCTACTAGATCTCATGCCGCTTAAAAGAGCCTCCCTAACTTAAGTTTGCCAAATTGTAGTAAAAAGCAAAGCGTGTTTTCACCACATTTCACAAAACTTGCACAAAAACATCTCGATTTCACGTGTTTACGCATACCACCGCCTTAAGTGGTAGTGTACTGTCACAGAATAACTAATAGTACGACCGTAGTACTGTGCAGTTTTAGTGGCATTTCTCTCCCAAACGCAGCGGCTATATAATAAAATCCCAAACGAGTTTTTCAACGGATTTCAAGATTTCGAAGGAGGAGGTTATCAATTCGTCGGGATCTTGTTCACCGATGATTCGAAGACGTCTGGAACGATTTGCAAAATTATTTTTTTGTTTGAAAGAGTAAATATACTTCGCAGTTGGTCCCATTGTAACCAGGTCAGGATCTGATGATGGGATCCTGGAGAAATCGAGGGAACCCGATATTTGGGCGCAGTTGCATGCATCATCATCACGGAGTAATACACGGGTGCTCGAAAACGCATTAGCGTATACATGTATATTAATACATGGTAAATACCCCGTATCAAATAATATTTATAAATCTTGACTCAAATAAAAAAGATCATAACTCTCTCTGTCCTTCCATCTATTATAAATGTCTTATGCCATTTCTTAAGGTTCAAATTTATTTGACAAACATCTTTTCAAAGACTGCTGCGTTTTATTAATATGATTTTTTATGTTTGCCAGATATCTTTTCCGAATTACTATGAAGGTTAAACATGTGTATATGATAATTATTGTGTATAATGTATCTATTCGATATACCGAATGTCGCTGTTCGATATTTCTTTGGGTTACTTGGTTACCGTATTGAAGTAAAAGTTTGCCTGCGCGATCTTTAATTAGCAATTTCCATAAATCCTGATCTTTATACACTCGCGTGCAAATAATTCGGGTCAGTACGAAAAACTATAATATCTCCTAAAATAATAAAGCCTGAATTAAATTGTATATTATAGATAAATGCATAGTTAATAAAACAACGTCAAGAGTTAGAGATGATATTCACTTGTTTATTTAATTAACATAGTAAACACGATATCAATTAATTATAGGTAAAAAGCAACCGTGGTACCTTACACACAAAACTAAAAACAAAAAAAAAGTAAAACATATCAATACTTCGTATTGCCTCCTCGGGCTCTTCTTACAGCTTCTAAACGATTGGGCATACTGTTTATTAAGTTTCTTATGCGTTCTTGCGGGATATTAGCCCATTCTTCCACTAACACCTGTTTCACGTCTCTAAGTGTAGCTGGGGCGGGGTTTAGATTTCTTACACGCCTTCCGAGCTCGTTCCATACGTGCTCAATCGGGTTTAGGTCCGGGCTTCTCGAGGGCCAGTTCATAGTGTTGATGCCAACCTCCTCAAAATAATCTTCCACAATCTGTGCGGTGTGTGGCCTGGCGTTGTCATGCATGAACATTGAGTTTTCACCCATATTAATTATATATATGGGCCTACATGCTCATTAAGAATCTCTTCCACATACCTGGCCAGGGACCGGAAAACCCCTTTATTTGATTAATCGTTTCGATAGGGTGACCCTATTAAAGTCTTACCCTAATGATAGGGTTACCCTATCATTGGGTTACCCTATCGATATGGAAATCATTTTGAATAGGCTTAACCCTTTTCAATGTGGTTTCCGAGTCGAATGGGGTAAAGATAGCTTTAATATTTACCGCTTACCCTATCATAGGGCTACCCTTTTCCTGTCTCTTTTCCACGCAGGCAGGCGGTTCTATCTTTCTCATTTGAAATGGAACAGGAGAGGTGGCGGCGGAACAAATTGAGTAAATATAAGATTTGCTGTCGTTTATTAATTCTGCTAAAGTCACACTCACAGTCCAGTCCTCTGCTCACGTACACAACTTTAAATTAAAGAATTTCTGTTAAAGAAATGTGTCTTACGTTCAGTTTATTTTTGCATAGTTCGCACGTACTGATGAGATGGGCAATAATTATTTTGAATAAGAATAAAAACACAATTTTTATTCATATTCAAATCGATTTGACACAAACCAATATTCATCCTCCTAGAGTTTGTCCCGGCTTTTGCCACGGCTCAGTTGAGCCTGTGGTCCGCTTGGCAACCTAATCCTATGAATTGGCGTAGGGATTGGTAGTCGTTTTCAGCTAATTATGGGATATACGATTTTTTAAGCTCACATGGTCATTCACATTATAAATATTATTTGAAACGGGGTATTTACCATGTATTATGTATATTAGCGTTATTGGGCACCCGATATTTCGGGTGCGAGGTAAATAGCCCGTTTCAAATAATTAATATTTATAATTAGGGGATGTAATTTCGAAAATTATTGCTGTTTTATAATCCAAGATGGCGGATGGTTATATACTTTTTACTGAAAAATAGTCATGGTACTTATTTTCGGTTAATTATTCGGGGTGTATGGTTAAAATCTGTCGGGATACTCAGATTCACCGTGTATATATAAAAAAAAAATTTTCATTTTTTTGTTTTTCTTTCATTTTTTTTTTCATTTTTTTTTCGTTTTCGTTTCGTTTTCGTTTCGTTCTCGTTTCGTTCTCGTTTCGTTCTCGTTTCGTTTTCGTTTCGTTTTCGTTTTATTTTCATTTTTATTTAATTTTTATTTTATTTTATTTTTATTATATTATAATAGTAGATTGTACAACAAGTGCATAAAACGTACGATTTTACGCGAGGCGTTTAAAAGTCGAGTGTAAAATGGGTTTTATGGACGAGGGTTACACTCTAATTTTCACTTCATTTGCGAGGAAATTATTTATCGGTAATCGTAAAACAATTTCAAGTTGTGACAAAAATATTACAATGAAAACAAATATGGTTCCAACCAATTAATTTTTTAATATATTTTTTTGAATTTTTAACATGTGAATTTAGAAATTTTCTGCCAAGTCATCAAAACATTTCGGGGCATTTCTAAACTATTATCAACTCCTATTTTATTTGATTTCATTTATTTAATTATAGAAAACACGCAATTCAAATAATTATAGCAATACTCAGATAGAATTAGCGGAAAAATCATAAAAAGTACAGTCAATTCCTATTGGACGGGAAAAAATTTGTTTGTATAGGTCAAAGTGGCAGGAATTGATATCAATAAAATTTATAAGTGAATATTGGGCGCTAAGGTGCCAAAAAAATGGTAAAAACCAGTTTTTCGCTTCTAGAGGAAAAACTACGGGTCGGACAAAAAAATAGTTAAATATAACAAATGTGCGCAATTATAAAACAAAGAGAATGAGCCCCGGTAGAGCAAAATAGGTCCAGAGGATCGTCCGCAATTCGCAAAAAAACACATTTTTTTTGCAAATATTATAAATTCAATAACTCGCGTTCCGGAAGTGCTGGAGAGCTGAAATTTGAATATGATGTCAGTTTTGTGGTCCTCTAACTACTGTTAATTGTTCAAATTAAAATGTTGTAAACTTTTTGCAAACCGTCGACTTTTGCAAAAAGTGACCATTTTAGGGTTCCGTAGTCAACTAGGAACCCTTATAGTTTCGCCATGTCTGCCCGTCCGTCCGTCCGTCCGTCCGCGGATAATCTCAGTGACCGTTAGCACTAGAAAGCTGAAATTTGGTACTAATATGTATATCAATCACGCCGACAAAGTGGTAAAATAAAAAGTGGATTTTTTTATTTTATTAGGGTACCTCCCCTATACGTAAAGTGGGGAGTGATTTTTTTTTTCATTTCAACCCTAACGTGTGATACATTGTTGGATAGGTTTTTAAAAATGAATAGGGGTTTACTAAAATCATTTTTCGATAATGTAAATATTTTCGGAAATAATCGCTCCAGAAGTAAAAAACTATGCGTCCCCCCCCCCCTCTAACTTTTGAACCATAAGTTTTAAAAATATGAAAAAAATCTCAAAAGTAGAACTTTATAAAAACTTTCTAGAAAAAATATTTTGAACTTGATAGGATGAATAGTTTTTGAAAAAAAATTACAAAATAATTTCTGAACTAAGTTTGTAATTTAACCGTATAAGCAGGTGTTTATTGTACCTGTAATTTCTACAAAATTACAATGAAATGATTGTGCTTTCACATAAAGTAAAAACGGTGAAAATGGGTTCACGCAATAAATAATTATTCCATAAAAATCATCTTCCATACTTTAAGATCGCGCGCAATAGTTTACTTAATTTGCCGATAGATGTCGCTGTACGTGGAACTCTCATATCATACCTACATGGCGGTGTTATTAACTCTTAAGTGGGGACACTTACTGTGACGGACGGAAAACTACGGAACCCTACACTGAGCGTGGCCCGACACGCTCTTGGCCTGTTTTTTTTTAAATCGATTGGGAGGGTATTTTAATTTTCGAAAAACGTTATAATTTCGGTTCCTATGCATTAAGGAGGAGTTGAACTACAAATTTCCAAATTTAAAGATCATTTGACAAGGAATAAACTTGTTTAAATAATCTATGACCATCAGACACTTTTTGCGCGCGCGGCAGCGGCGCACTATGGCCGAAACGCCCGATCTAGCTGGACAAAATTATTTTACACTCATAGACTAAAATTGACTATTTTTATTATTATTTTGGTATAATTAATGTGAAAAAAAATTATCTAGTGTAAGTTGACCTTTGTATAAGAATAATTACTAGGGCAGAAGAGGTCAGCTAAACATGGTTTTTAATTTTAAGAGAAATGAAGCATTATTGCAAATGGCACCTAAAATATAAGAATAGCAGAATTAAAATACTTAAATATAGTTTAAGTTAATTATTAATTTTTTTAGGTGCCATTTGTAATAATGCTTCATTTCTCTTAAAATTACACAACCAAGTTTAGCTGACCTGTTCTGCCCTAGTAATTATTCTTATACAAAGGTCAACTGACACTGGTTAATCTTTTTTCACATGAAATATAGCAAAATAATAATAAAAATAGTAAATTTTAGTCTATGAGTGTAAAATAATTTTGTACAGCTAGATCGGGCGTTTGGGCCATAGTGCGTCGCCGCCGCGCGCGCAAAAAGTGCCTGAACTTATTGGGATTAGGTCCAGTTTCCACACGATGTTTTCTTACACCGAAAAACCCAGATACATTCTTATACGCGGAACATTATTTAAAATAAAAAGCATGATTAAATGATTCTGTTAAGAATCAATTATTTTTATTACATTTTATCGCATATATTAGTCCCGACGAAATTATTTTGAATCATTTTAACGGGAATACAATCAACATAAGTTTATTCTTACGATATTTTTTTCAAATAATCATTTTATTCTTGAGTGTCCAACAATGACTGATATTGATCGTTTCATTATACTAGAAGTATCGGTGAACGGCGTCACATTTTGCTGGAGCCATTGAAACAAAGTACTACCTATAACTAGAATAACACAAAATTATATATTTTAACACTTCACAATATGCATTTGATTTTGGTTCCTATAAGCCTGGGTCTAAGATTCAACCGACACGAACCGTCACGCTCGAATGGCAAGAACAAAAACACCGGCACCACACAACGATCTTTTAGCGCACTAACAAGCAATAATAGCGTCTAGATCAAAGGCGTAAGTACGAAAACATACGCAAATAGATTCTTGTTTGTCTGTAGGCTCGCTCGTGCCGCCCGGCAGCGCTTAGCTCGTAGGGTCCTCGAATAATAAATAAGTCAAATGTATTGGTCACAGAGTTTAAAATAGCTTAATCGCATTTGAAAAACCCTATCTGATAGGGAAACCATATGCTGGGTTGTAACCACTTACCCGAATTAACTGTATTAACATGGTTAGCCTTTCGTTCGGGTAAGTCAAACGATACGCTTACCGAATTGATAGGGTTTTTAAAAACAACTCTATCAAATACCCAATCTAATACCCCTTTAATGGTTACCGGTTCCGGTCCCTGTACCTGGCACTAGTTAACGTTCCATTTTCTATCAAAACTAATTGCGTGCGACTCTCTGAAGAGATTCCAGCCCAAACCATAACAGACCCACCGCCGAAAGCAACTTTTTCTTCAAAACAGGCTGGAAAAAAACGTTCACCTGGCCGTCTGTAAACTCTTCGCCGCCCGTCATGTGCATAGAGCATAAATCTGGATTCGTCAGAAAACATAATTCTTGCCCATTCTTCGGCACCCCATCGCCTGTATTTGCGTGCGTAAAGTTTCCTTGCAGTTCGATGCCCTCTGTCAAGTTTTGGGCCATTTGCCGGTCTATGTGGGGTCAAATTAGCTTCACTCGCTGATGTCATCTCTTCGGGTCTCCCGAAGTTGGTTTTTGACTTCAACTCCAGTGAGATGCCGATTTCGGAGCATTGTTGTTACAATAAATAGATCTTCTCTAGCCGTAGTACATCTCGGCCTGCCGGTTCCTGGTCTTCGAAGGTTCCTGCCAGTTTGTAGGAAACGTTGGAGGACCCTCTGCACCGTAGATAGTGACACGCCTGTTCTTCTTGCTGTATATCTCTGACTTCTGCCTTCTTGTAACAAAGTGACGATACGTGTACATTCATCTTGTGTTAGCGACATGATAGTAATTCAATAATGACCATCGAAGTTAACAAAAACTGCCTTTTATCATTTTGCTTTGACAGATTGAAAACAAAAGTGAGAAAACAATCAAAAGTGAAATAAGCTCAATTTGAATTTGGTACCAAATTCGACTTTTTTTTTAAATAAAACTTTTTCCAGAATTCTTGTAGAACATTGAAGGTTCAATTTAATTCGATATTAAATTATCTTTAATACACAGTTAGTTTCCTGCACATACCGCTATTAATTTGCAAAATATAAGGGTTTTTGTCACTGACCCGTATTATTTGCTCGCGAGTGTATTTGAACGAGAAACAATAATTTAGAACAATGATATCCATTGTCAAATAACAAATATGTCCATAGTACATTTTACGGTAGTTAGTCTAGTCATGAACGAGGCACGCGCCTAAGTAGTTACAAGGGGATAACCGAAGCACCCTCTTATTTTGTAAACTTCTTTGTAAAAGTCTTTGTTTCAGAGAGCCCAGAGGATATGTGATGAGCAGCACCTGGCGGCGGAACTCCGGCATGTCAAGGATGCACTTCAAGCGAACGGGCTCAAGATTCCACGACTCAATCAGAAGGCTCGGATGAAGATTCCTACAGTTGAGCGCCGGCCTGCCATCTTGCCTTTTGTCCGAGGAGTCACTGACAGGATTGGCAACATCTTGAAACGTGCTTCTATCAAAACTTACTTTAAGCCAATGAAGAAGATGTCACAGTTCCTGAGGTTAGTGAAGTCGGCTACTCCTCTACAGAGTGCAGGGGTCTACAGGCTGGAATGTGAATGTGGTCTATCATATGTAGGCCAGACTAAGCGGAGCATCTCTACTCGAGTAAAGGAACATATAGCCGATGTAAAGCACCGTCGACCAAGGTCAGCAGTCTGTGAGCATGTTATGGATAGGCCCAACCACTCAGTTAAATTTGACAAACCGCAAATCCTCGTCAAGGAGAAACGATACATTCCCCGGATGTTGCGAGAGGCAATCGAGATTAAAAAATATCCAAATTTCAACAGAGAGGATGGTTTTTCGGTACCACCAGCTTGGGATCCAGTTATTCATTTGGTTAAGGAGCAAGCTAGACATAGGACTGTGAGACCATAATGGTGGACAGTGTGGACACTAATAATAATTTAATACTAATTTCAAAATAAAAAAAAATAATAATAATAAAAAAAAATATTTGTTTAATAATTTGTTTTGTAATAATAAATAATTTATTTTTATAAAGGCCCCTCTGGCATGTGCAAACACAAATTTGTTTAATATTTAATATGTGGGTAGGTTTGCATAGTGTGATGGTTTTTGAACGGAGGTAAATGTATATTTTTCCTCAGTCGACCCGTTGACCACGAACGCTGTAAAGTGTTCGAAACGTCGGGATGTAATTTAAGCTCAGTACACGCGATAAAATCCGTTTTTAATTGTTTTATTTCATGAATAACTAATCGCGGCAACCGAACACAATATTAAAGGCAAAAAAGTAAAAAAAGTCAAAAAGTCAAAAAAGTCAAAAAAGTCAAAAAAGTCAAAACAGTCAAAACAGTCAAAAAAGTCAAAAAAGTCAAAAAAGTCAAAAAAGTCAAAAAAGTCAAAAAAGTCAAAACAGTCAAAACAGTCAAAAAAGTCAAAAAAGTCAAAAAAGTCAAAAAAGTCAAAAAAGTCAAAAAAGTCAAAAAAGTCAAAAACGTCAAAAAAGTCAAAAAAAGTCAAAAAAGTCAAAAAAGTCAAAAAAGTCAAAAAAGTCAAAAAAGTCAAAAAAGTCAAAAAAGTCAAAAAAGTCAAAAAAGTCAAAAAAGTCAAAAAAGTCGAAAAAGTCGAAAAAGTCAAAAATGTCAAAATGACTGACATAAATTCAAAAAGTCAAAACTTAAATAACAACTTCATTCCAACCGAGTGTTCCACGTCACTCGCGTATTTTTTTCATTATATACATATATACATATTTTGATAATAGACATCTATATATTGTATTAGTCACATACTAACACATAATATGAATTACAAATACTAATCGTTACAAAGAGTATTTAAAACACATTGATTTTTGAATACGCTATTTGCGGTTGGTAATTTAAGACGTCCATACGATTTGTTAGGAGACATATGTTTTAAACTTCAAAATGTAAGTTTGTATTATTTATATTAGATACGAAAAAAACATTCTAACAAACAAGTCTCACCATAAAATGTCAATTTATAACCTAATCTGGTAAACTTTTGTAAAAACCGTACAATAAACATCAGACTTATGTAATTTAGTACTTTGAAAAGGCAACATTGAAAAAATCACATATTATCATCACTTAAATAAATGTGATAAAAACCTACAAAAATTTCAGCGAATCGTTTTGTATTTTTTTAATTATCACATATTTTAGTGAAATTAAACTTTTAGACAACTCAAAATAAAAAAAATCTAATGAAATGTAGTCAAAATCCTACAGCAATCAGACTTAGGTAATTTAGTACTTTAAAAAGGTAACATTTAAAAAATCTGTTTTTTTACCATTACGTAAATAAATATTACAAAAAAAATAAAAACAATCATCACAGAACCGCATCTCTAATAACCACATATTTTTATAAAATTAAAGATTTGTCAACGCTAAAAAAATCAAATGATATGAAGTAAAAATCGTACAGCAATCATTACGCCAGGGAATATTATATTTAAAAAATATTTATAAAATATTCTTATTTTTCCCCATAGATATTTTTTTAAATATTTATACTGTAAAATACAAAAACAATGGTATTTCTATTATTAATTGAATTTATTGTTTTTAGATTATTTATTTTCAAATTCAATAATAAATATTAATGACATTGTTGAATTTTTAGTTTTTTCTACTATTACTTTCAATAAATAATTTATTTTCTGATAAAATAATATAATTGAAATACATATAAGTACTTACAAATATTTATCTTATTTTGTCTACAATAATAACATTAAACAATCTTTATTGCAACTTAGGGTACACAAGGGTGTACATTGTACAATGTACTCTGTATGTTTTTTAACTACAACATTTTTAATTTTCACGTATGGAACATTTTTACCTTGTATGCAACTTTCCCCTGTTTGGGGAACGTGCCCGGGAAAGTAGGGAATTCCTGGGAACGTGCCCGCGGGGCACGCTCCCGGGAACGAGGCACGTTCCCCCGGGCCATCACTCATGCTCAATAAGTGTGGCATATTATGCTTACCAAGGCGGACTAAAGTAGTACATTTAGCCTCTAGAGCCAATATTTATACATATGTATGATTTATAAAACATTTTAAAATGACCAATCGGAACACTTCACCATATTAAATCCACCAATCACAACACATATAAAAGGTTATCGGAACGCTGGATTCTTTTTTGGTGCGTATGCTGTTTAAATAATTTAAGTCCTCAAAAAACATTGTATTTAATATCAACCTATCAGAATACAGCAATGTTAAAATCCACCAGTTATTGTCAGTAAAATTGTATGAACCACCAACCAAGGTCAGGGTGACCGTTGTTGGCAGCCTTATTGGCAACCGTCTAACAGACGCTTTAAGCACTAATTATACCGTCGTCTGTGGCATTTAGTCGCGGTGATTCTATTTTGTATCTGTGTCAAAGCAGTTAAAAAAATAAAAAGACCGTCAAGTTAAACCATATATTATGTATTTTCACCTTAGATTAGTAATTGTGCGTAAATAATAAGATTTTTAATTTTTTAATTTTTTCGCAATCGAAGTAAAAGCTCGTACTATGTAGGCCAGGCAATAGAGGGTTTGACCTCGCATTAACTCCTCAGTCTAAAAAAGCTTTACAGAATGATAAAGTGTCAGGAGTAGATAGTATATAATTATTTTTCCAAAAAAAAACAATTGTCCTAGTTGGGTTTTTTTACCATAACTCTTATATCGTCTATATTTGGAACGTTTACGTTTGGAAAAATGCTCAGCCTAATTTTATTTCACCAGAAATATTGACTTGAAGTATGTAATCAATATTCAAAATTAAAAAAAAAAAAATCCATAACAGACTATATTTTTTTTACAAAATATATTATTTTTGTGTAACTCACATCGGAAATTTGCTCCGTCACTTTTCTTTACTGAAGTGACATTAAATGTACGTTTTCTACTTAAGACAAACAATTTCCAAAAATTTCATTACCAAACTTTTTCAGTATAAAAATTAGCTTATTACTCGCAGTAGAATATTGCTCCGTCAATATTTTTTTTAAATTATATTTCCTTTAAGACTTTTCTTTCGACTGTAAAAAAATCAAAAAAATATCCTGCGTATTAAAAAGTTAAATCATGTGACAAATAATAGTAGTTTATGTAACTGTTACGTAATAAGGGTCCTTAAAACATGAGTGTGGTTTTATGAAATGAGCCGCAGGCGAATTTCATAATAAGATCACACGAGTGTTTTAAGGCCTAATTACGTAAAGTTGCATACACTGCTTTATCTACACTCATATTATTTATTCTAAATGCCTTATTTGGAAACCATAGAATGGCCGCCATTGCACCGCCACCATGGCCAACTCGATTGTGCCGGCGGTCGCGCGGGCGCGTGTCGGGCTGTCGGCGGATCCCCGGGAGGGTGCAGGTGTACATTATGTTATCAAAACTCATAGCACATCAATAATTGAGCATGAAAAGTTAAAATTACGTTACTGCTACGGATAAAAAGCTTATCATAGTAAAATCGGTCGTGGTAATGCTAGCCATTGCCTACCGTTTTCGAACACGTTTTAGAGAACTTACAATATGAGTGTAGATAAAGATTTCTATTATTTCACTCGTTAGTGGAATGCGTACGTGCGGGACGCGGGACGCGGGACGCGGGAGCGGGGATGCCTCGCGAGGGGCCATGCGCAGCGTGTGTAAGCACTTTGACTAAACAATGTTGCTCTAACTACTTTCGCTCAAAGCGTGTGACTTCCTATACACTTTTTTAATGATCCTCTTTAATAAACTCAAACAAACAGTTTACATTTATGGTAGAAAAAACTCAAATTAAACTGAAATACGCAATGAACTTGTAGACCATAGTTGTAGTAGTCCTAATCACTAGAGATCTTGGTGACGTTTTCTTAGTGTCACGCTGGTAGCCTATTTTTATTGAGCTGCATTGATGTTTTTATCAAAGGAAACGAGTCACTAAACATTTTTTTCTTAAATATTTGCAGAAATATTATACACCGTATTTTTTTAGAGTTCCGTACCCAAAGGGTAAAAGCTATTTTTTTCCTATTACTAAGACTCCGCTGTCCATCTGTCCGTCTGTCACCAGGCTGTATCACATTAACTGTGATAGTTAGACAGTTGAAATTTTCACAGATGATGTATTTCTGTTGCCGCTATAACAACAAATACTAAAAAAACAGAATAAAATAAATATTTAAGGGGGCTCCCACAACATGCTTTTTTGCCGTTTTTATAGATAATGGTACGCAACCATTCGTGTGCGAGTCCGACTCGCATTTGGCCAGTTTTTTATTTACGTTAATTTTATCATATGGCACGATGAAGGAAACGAACTGGCAAAGTAAATTAAAAAAAAAAACCTTTTTTTTTAACTAGCAAAGATGTTTAATCGGTCACTAATATAACTGTGGTGACGAAAATTTGTTCCTGTTGTCCCATAAAATGATGTCGCATAAAAGTTTTTCACATGTCAACGATCTTAAATGGAAACTTCTAGGTCTTTCCAGCCGAGACCGGCTTAGCCTACATCTGTCTCAACTTATCGCCTCTTTGTATTGCGGGTTGGGGGGAGGGGGACGTTCTGACATCCTATTGCCAGTAGATTGCCAGCGGGGACTACTTACATAAGTGGTTATCCTGTCTTCGGAGTAAGTGTTCGATTCAATCCATACAAATACAAATAATTTATTGTACAGTCACCGGCAATAGTATCTTCCTACACGAAGGCCGCAAAAATATGTGACACGCTCTTATGGCCCTACAAATAAGAGCGTGTCACATATTTTTGCGGCCTTCGTGTAGGAAGATACTATTGCCGGTGGCTGTACCTACGAAAGTGAGTATTATCAATGATGTGACATGTTACACAAAGTACGAGTACATGACAATAGCCAGTGTTTGGCGTATATATAATAATGTTGATTCTATTGCATTTATCTAAACCAATATCATAAATCCTCTATTCCGCGTTCGGAAACCGTACCACCATTATTTCAACCAGTAACGTAACATCTCTGACAGTGTGGTAAAAACGTATTAAAATTCATTACCCACGGTAACGTTACCAAGATCCGCCCTCTCCCCGAGCACCGGCACGCGCCCGCGTGACCGCCGACACAATAGAGTTGGTCATGGCGGTTCAATGGCGGTCATTCTACTGGTTTCCGAACACATCATTTAGGATTTATAATATGTGTGTAGATAAAGCAGTGTATGCAACCGTACGTAATTAGGCCTTAAAACACTCGTATGATCTTATTATGAAACAGTCACATAAACTACTATTAATGTCTGTTATGTTTAAGTTATATCAACATAGGTGGATGCAAAGAAAATTAATTTAAAAAATCATACAGGGTGTAATAAAAATACTGGTGGTCCGTTTAAGGGCACTATTGATATCGTATTGCGATTAAGAAAAAGTAGTAGAAAATTTTTTTTAGTGCGAAAATATTTTTTTTTGATGGGGCATGTCGTTTCGACCGGCCAACCCTCTATACGAAACCATTTTTTTCCAGTTTTTCATATTTACGAAAAACTAAGGAAATATTTTTTTTCACGGGAAAAAAAATGGTGGTGGATTATACAATATTGATGTATGTCTATTGTCTATTTCATCTGTGATAACTGTAATTTTTTTCTCTGTGTGTAATATTTAATTGTTTCTTTGATATAAGTAAACTGAAATATATGTCATATGATAGAAATCATTTAAAACAACAAAAGAAACAAGAGAGATAGTGCTGCCTGCTGGCCTCGGACACCGGAGGACTTGGTCATTTTTTCTGAAGCATATGACATATATTTCAGTTTACTTATAACAAAAAAACAATTAAATATTACACACAGAGAAAAACATACCGTTGTCACAGGTGAAATAGACAATAGAACAGACAATACCTTAATATTATATAATTACATTTACTAAATGTTCATGACATTAAAGAACATCTTATTTAAGAGTCATTTATAAATACAACTTATGTTAAATAAATATGTTTAAATTCGGGGAAATCAACAGTCTACATAAGTCATCTGGCAAATGCGCTGTTTCGCATATACCTTGATATATCCATTATGAAGAAATCTATAGTTGTAGAGCCTGGTGGTGGGGGGCGAAGACAAAGAGTCGCGTGTAGCTGATAAAATTTATTGTTTTAGAGATTTACATGTACTCTGTCGTCTCTCTAGTGCTTACTTGTCGAGTATTACCTAGCTAGGTAGATGAGTACTAGGCCAGTCATTTATCGTAAGGATATAATACTGGCCTAGTGGGTTAGTGTCACAACACTAAAATGCTGAAACATGGTTGAGGCATATAGCATGCGTGCCTTTAGACCCTATCGCGATTCTCATATATTCCTCGGCAAGGCGCCGAGGGTCATGTTTCTGCGTTGAACAAACGTTAGTGGCATCCAACTTAATCACTGCGCCATCTGTTGGTAGGCGGCTTGACTAGTGTCGAAGCGTAGTTGTATCGGTGCGTGCGGCTGCGCGGTGATGCGGATTGTGTGCATTATGATTATGACACTACAAGCGTGATCTGTCGGCGAGCAGTGGTGATGGTGTTCTGTTTAGTAAGGTAATGATACTCTGGTGCTTCAATTAAATACTAAAATGCTTACTTAATAATACGCCATCACAATATTTATTAAAATTATAATGATACGAGTTAAATACAAATATCAAAATAGAAAATTCTATAATTGAAGTAACTTACTCCACTTTTTTCACTATGACGCAAGCATAGCTGAGTCGTAGTTGCGCATGCTAAACTGGACTCAATAGCTGACGCGCGACGACATATTACTGCATGTTCACTCGCTTTAAAAGGCTAGACAAATTTTAAATTTCAAGATTTGACGTATTGTATGTGGATTATTTTTTGGAAATGTTAGTTTTGGCTGTTTAATTGACTACTTAACATGAATAAAAAACAAAACTGGGCTGAGCAATTTTTCATGAAGTATATTAAATATACTGTAATAACAATTTTTCTTTAAGGTTTTTTTTTTGGAAATTCGTGAATATTATGCTAAAATAAGATTATCATAACACCCACTGTTACAAACTTGACTGAGAAATTTTCCAAACAAAATGACGAGTGTAACCAATTATTTTTGAATAAAAGTGACAGTTTTATTTGGAATATTTTTTTGAACTTTTGACAATATCTGTCAGGAATCAAAATAATTTGTTTAGTGAAAAACACATACCCTGAGGAAAATTCCAGTACAAACTATTAAGGTTTTTGTACATTTTGGTAAAAATACCAAAACGGACATAAGTTTTTTTTTGGAAAAATAGTTTTTTGTGTTTGTTATGACCTATACTACATCCCAGCAAAAGAATTATCGACTGAGGAATTAATGCGAGGTCTCCATACAACGACCCGGTAGATTTCCCACACTAATGGTATAAAACCCATATTACCACTCGAACAATTTTTTCCTCACTTCGTTCGGGAAAATAACCACCTCGTGGTAATATGGCCTACTTTAGACCCTCGTCAAACAATCTACTATTGTTACGCCAGTTAATACTGTGCTATCTGAGACGTGATTTGGTCTTCTTCCGCTTGTATCATTTTGAAATGTCTGTTAGGCACCTAAGTAAGATACCCTAAATAAGGAACCTAACAAATATTTAAAATCAGCTAAATATTAACAAATGTTAATGTGTAAATATCTAAATATATAAAAGAAGAAACTGACTGCATGACTGACTGATTGACTGACTGACTGACATATCAACGCACAGCCCAAACCGCTGGTTCTAGAGATTCCAAATTTGGCATGTAGGTTCCTTATAAGGTCCTAGGGGTGCACTAAGAAAGGATTTTTCAAAATTCACCCCCTAAGGGGGTAAAATGGGGTCCAAAACTTGTATGGCGAATCAAGATTTGTTAGACTATTTTATTCGAAACTTCACAGGAGTATTCCTAACGATAAATGAGTAAACACGTGTTTCAGGTTTTTTGAAAATTCAACCCCTAAAAGGGGCAAATGTGGTCACAAAGTCTGAAAGTCAACATGGGTATCGTATTCTTTTTGAGTACTTATAGTACGCGGGCGAAGCCGCGGGAAAAGGCTAGTTAATAATAATTTAGAATAGATAAGATAACTTTTATTGCCTAAGGACGGTTTACTCCCAGTACAAAAGTGAAAAAAAAATGTGCGTATCTAATAAAAGTTGTGAATTTTTGTGCATGGATAGAGTGCTCTACGATGAATATTTTTTAGTATTGGAGGTCCGTGAAATTTTTGTACCTTCACGTCAAAATCAGGGGTCCCGTGAAATATGTTATTCCTCTATGATTAAGGCTGATAGGGGTTGTATGGTATAATTTCCATATAAAACAGATAATTCATTTTTAATATTAAAAAAGTAAAAATCTATATTTAAAAAAAAGTTCTGCGAAGAGGAAAAACACTCAAAATAGTATTATTTTTTTAAACGTTGTATAAGTAATAAATATCATTTACTTTTAAATTATTTTTTTTTATAAGGAGGCATATTTAATGCAGTTTTTAAATAACTATGTACAATTTTGAGGCCTTCTCATCTCAGACATTTTTGTCATAAAGTCAACTGTTCAAACATTATGTAAAAATGCCTATACGATATTTTAATAATAACTTGACCGTAATATGAAGAAATTATAATATTTCAACCACTTTCTTTAAAAAAACACTTTTATGTATGAAAGCATAACTTTTTTGTCAAATCTAATTTAATTATTTCTATCATTTTCATGATCCCGAATTGATCGATAGCTATACCTGACAACGCCTAGTAATATTTTATAATCAATTGATCAGTAATAGAACATTGATTTGGTGTGTGAGACTTACTACTTTCACCCCCTCTATAAGCGCTCTAGGGATGAATTCAGCTTTTGAATATATTTTAAAAGAATCATTGGAAGATTACAAAACTGTGGTAGAGACTTCATGTCCTTACCGAAGCACAGAATTTTGAAGCTAATAAAACAAATTGCCATGTTTAAAAAAAAATACACTTTTTCACCCCCTGTATCTTTATATCTGTAAGACTTACAGATCTATTGTGTATGGAAATATTGTAGACAATTTTATCTTCTTAGACGTTTCATATACATTTTAGGCATACTGATAACCGTTTAAGCGCCAAAGTTCAAAAACTGACTTTTGGCACCTTTAAACCAAGATGGCTGCCAACGCGGGGAGCGCATCAAGGTCTCAAACCTAGTATTTTAATTACCACCCTATAGCCTACCAATAACTATTAAAACATTTTCTACTCCACCTTTTGTAAGGCAATATGCTCCAATGATCGATCTATTATACTAACTTAAGTATTAATCATTATAATTGAAATAAATGTGTTTTTTAATTCTTTTTTTTCATTTCTGCATTTTGTATATTATATATTAATTTAGAATTTAGATGAAATTCGGTATGGATATAGTTTGACTAATGGAAAACAATTAAGCATAGTTTTTATATCCCGAAAATCAATCCTTGAGGGGTTGAAAACAGGTTGTTACTTTCTATGGCGAATTATTAACAGCTGAAACGTCGATTAAAATGATACTTAGCACATAGATAATTTGAGTACCAGAAAAAAATAAAAGATAGTTTTTATTCCTAAAATCAACCCTTCAGGGGTGTGAAAAGTGGGTCGAAAGTTTGTATGGGGAATCGATAGGCGCTGAAACTATTTAGATGGGTATGGAGATAGTTGGAGTTCTGGGGAGATATAGAATAGTTGTTATCCCAGAACCCAGAAGTCATACCTTAAGGGGATAAAAAGGGGGTGGATTACGACCTACAATATTTACTACTAACGTTTTATCCAACTGACATTATTTTCTTACATACTTATTGGAATCTTCATCAAAAAACAATAACAACAAAAAACAATAACATCTGTCAAAGAGTCTTACATAGGTATTCTACAAATCTAGTTCCTAACCTATTTGTATTTTTTTATATGATTCAAAACCGGTTCACATACGGAAAACGTACTAAAAGAACTCCGATCGTATGAAATGTAGATATAAGCATGCACATTTACGGAGTCGCTGCAAGTTTGTCCGGGTTACATCGGTTTTGGCTCGGGAACTCGTAGACTTCAGTGCCGGCACAAGTTTGAAATTGTTCGCGCGCTGCGGATATTGGGGTCTTCAATTTAGAAATGGAGATGTTTCGTATTACTAGTAATGCTAGCTAGTCAGCTGTTTGATTCTCACATTATCTCTCACTTTTAGAAATTTCTTATAGTATCCCTAATTGGACTCTTATATTTTCATAGGATATTAGAGGCCACAAAAACTCAAATTTGAAAAATACGAACACTCGTAAAACCTAAAATTTTTCGTTGAGTTTTGGTTTAGCTATAGTTTATGGCTTCCTTAGATCGCCCAAAACCGGTTTTGACCTTCTGACGTATTCCAAATGTAAAATTAGACTTTTTTAGTTTTCGGGAACACCACAGGTAATATTTTGAGAATACAAAAATCGGTGCAGGATAGTGAATTGGAAAAAAAAATCGAATTGATGATTGGGTTTGTGGGGTGCTACGCCGTAGCCCGTAGCAGGTCTTTTTGCTATGTAAAGTATTATGAGGAGGCATTTTCGTTCATAGGACTTTGTTATAATTCACCTGTGCGTCTCACTCGTACACATCAGCGAATAATACCTATAATCCCTATAATACCTACGGTACCATGCCGCGGGGGAGCTGGTTTTAGCTTTTATTTATATTTAAGTTTATTTTTGTACCTAGTTTTAATGTTTTCTGATAAATATAACATTTCCTTAAAGCCTTAAAAACCCTATAACAAACGGATATCCTTTTGACACTAAGCATGAATAGTGACGTAAATACTAATCTAATCCTTAGACTATTTTAATATACCTTTCATTCCAATTTTACGCATACGAATTTAAAATATGCGTGTAGTTGCCGGGCCGACCTTAATGTGAATTATAGCCTCAAAACCGAGCATAATGACCCCTTTGTTGTTTGGGTAGGTGTTAGAATGTGGACAGAATTTATGCATGCGGCTAAAGTTTTCAAACGTTTCGTTATCAAGTTTAGGCACTATATCACAATTTATACCGCCTAGTGTCGCAAGGCTCTCTGCTGCTGTATTTTATTAACTGTCTCCTTTGAAAATTACTTGATACAGTGCAGTGAAAAGTTTATATTGTCAACGAAAATATCGTAAATAATAAATAAATGTCGGGTATGCTTAGTGTAGGGTAGGGTAGGGTATTGTATTGTATTGTATATCTACATACAAACTAAAACTAAAAAAATATACGGAAAAGATTTTAATCTAACTCTTTGTCGCCTTGATGCCTAACAGGTGCCGTATTCTAATTATAAAATACATAAACAATACATTAAAAACACAACCTATCTTCAACATAACTTCAACACACAAGAAATAATCAACCAATATTGAAGTTGTATTGGAGTTGCGTCGGAATAATTTTCAACCAAATTCTGATATTTCTGATTGAGTTTAGGCGCTAGCTGTATTGCGTATTTAGTTTTAATGCATTGGAGTTGTATTGAAGCAGGATCGTGTCTAAACTTGTTTTAAAGTTAGAATACGGGGCCATCAATACAGGTAGGTATGTTTAATAACATTCAACTGTCTAGTTGTTCAGTTCACTGAGAAAAACCGTGAGCGGATGGACGGACAAACAAGGCTTTACTTTATAGGCTCCTTCTTTACTAAAACGAACTACTGATTCTTTGTGATGTTTGAAAAATAAAATTTAAACTGTATTTTTTTTAAATAAATTATGATCAGAATAACGACAAATACTAACATGAATACTAATCCAGTAACACACTAATCTATCACTCACTTCTATCGTGTGAAGGAAATCATAATATCAAGTCCAAAAACCATACGTCTTCCATGATTTTGTATGAATAATAAACTGCACACGTTGCGTTGGCTTTTGGTTATAAAATGTGCCGGTTTAAATCCTAATCTTGTCACATTATTTCCGATCGGAAATCAAACAGCGCTGGCGCTCCAGCGGGAAATACTTCTACAAATATGAAAAATGGTTTATTTATCATTTTTCTGAACAAGGACGTTATTCAGTGTACTGCGAATTTAAAATTAAATTTTATCTTTTTATAAGTTAAAACTTTATATACATCCTATAGCATCTATTGACTGACACATATTTGTGTCAGTCTAGGGAAAAAGGGCACACATTGTCGAAATGGAGTTATTAGTACTACACAATATACGCTATCTATCCGTGAAAGAATGTGAAGAAGTGTCCTTGTAAATCGACAATTTGGGCCCTTTTACTAAACTCGTCCATATTGGATGTTCTTGAGACCATTTACCCGACTGACGAGTTAGTTACGATCATGCTTAAGCTGGCTGAGGAGTGGACAGCACATCAGCCAAAAGTAGATGAAGGATCCAGTCTGAGAGCCTGTAAATCGGACCGAAGAAATTAGTTAAATTCTATACAATCGGGCCCGTGGAAAGGAAGCGGAGGCCACATGGTCGAGACATAAGATAATAAGTTTTTTTATTAAACTTGTCATAATCATGTAACCATTTCCTTTTTAAGACGTTATAACTGTCAGTTTAAAGATCGTAGAACAAAAAATCTATAATCCTCGGCGATACGTTCGCAGACACGCATGTTTAGATAATGTATCACACCTTTTTCATTTCGGCTCACCAATCAACAATTGATGACTGTAAAATACCAAGTGTTGAACGATATAAGATTGAGAACGGAAGAGAATGAGAGTGTGAACGAGGCTGTACAAAGTGCCCTTTGCCACCATTATCCCGTCGAGGCGTCCATTAACTAATGGCTGCCAGTAATGGCGTGCTCGGCAAACACTGCCCAGAAGCTAGGTTCAACTTCGTATGCACTTTTAAGCGTGGAATGGTGCGAAACGCTTAATTTGTTCTCATTTAGGACGGGATCCCGTTTTACCCAATTCATTAAGGGTTTTAAGTGATAACACGGAACGCCTTTTTGGGAAATTTCCGGTTCGAGAAAGTTTTCGGTTGTTTATAAATTCTTACTTAATGTCTAAGTAATAAGATAGAAACCTGGTACAATTTTATAAGTATTCCAGATTTTCTTATTCTTTCAGATTATTTTATTGTGACTAAATATTGCTCTTAGCGTCCCATTTTATTAATCCATTGTCCAAAAGGACAATCAGCCTATTTATTTTTCTTATTGAACGTTGTTCTCTCATCCTTATTGGACCCGGGGTATGTCCTTAAACTATATACGTCCGGACCTGGGTATGTCCTTAAACTACGCCAAAAAGAGAGGTATGGGCACTGCGAATGGCATCTCGCTAAGTGTGGTAGGGCACGTTCAGCGAATGTCATCGCTCAAATCTGGAGCAGAGCCCGACTGGGGAAGTACCTCCACCTTACAGAAAACCACAGCCAAATAGCACTAGACCCTACTCATAGTGTTGTGTTCCTGCTGGTGAGTAAGGTTTCCAAAGAGCTCAAAGAGGACCCAGTGTGTTGACGATGAGGGACCTTCTTGTTCCTTTAGTCGTCAACACAGTGAATCCTCCTTTTTGTAAAGGGTCGGCAACGCGCATGTGACTCCTTTAGAGTTGCAGGCGTCCGTAGGTTACGGTAGCTGCTTACCATCAGGCGGGCCGTATGCTTGTTTGCTACCGTCGTGGTATAAAAAAAATCCTTTAGAGGTTGTCAAGCTAGCGAAGACGATTTGATTTAGTTTCTCTAGTTTGGCTATAGACGTATAAGTCAGCTATGAGTTCTTCGATTGCATGTGTGCGCATGCATGCGTGTCTTTAGGGAAAACCTGCTTGTGGAGTCACAACTCCACAGAGTTGTGGATGAAAAACTTTCAAAGAAGTGTCAAAGATATAAGAGTCTGTCCGGAAAGAGAAGTGTCATGGTTCATATGGGAACTCATTCATTCTACGGCACTTGAATTATCTTTGCGACAGACTCTACTGATTTTATTTAGTAGGTCTGTCTTCATTTTCCTATAAGATGCAAAAATAAAATTTATACCGTTGATATTTTTCAAAAATATTTGAACGTTGGGAACATATTGTGGAAACATGCAGCCTTAAAAAAAAGGTTAATTTGTTTAAGCATATTTACACGTATACGTAACGTAAGTATATTTCGAATCTAATGACACTATTTGATGTATTTATATGTATAAACGGAGTCAACCCACTATCCTGTCGAGTGATGTGTGAAACAAAAACATTAAACATTCGCAAACTTTGGTATTTCAAGGTCTGTAGAAAGTTAGGTGTCAATTTTTATGTCACTATTTAGTCAGTAGTTTTTTCGGCCAATTAATACTAATATTACTTAGTAGCTATTATTTAGTACGTACCCAGTTCTCTATGCCAACAACATACTAAAAGTTGGTAGGGGTTGTCAGGTCTGAACTATGTTTCCCGATACTTAACTTATCCGTGTAACTACAATACTTTGAATACCTATCACGAAAGTAAAACCTCTAATATCTACTTATCTACTCGTTTTACCGGAATGGGTAGCTGAGGAATGTTTTCCTATTAAGTTAATCACAATTAAGTACATTAACTGATTATTAAAAAAAATGGCGCGAATGAGATGGTTCTTATCATTATGAAGAGAATCATATCAAGTAAGTATTTGCACTTATAACTGTGTGCAAGAACAATTTAAAGTAAATGGGGTAAATATTGTTAACTTAAAAGTTGATTTATATATACTGGTACCGTTTCAAGTAAAATATTTTGTAAACCACCTATCATTTACTTAACACGTAGGTATTTCACACAATTTTTTTAAATATTTAAATTTAACACGAAATAGGTACTGACTGGTAATAAACAAACAATTATAAAATGTATTAGTAATGCCGATTGCTAATCTACCTATTCTGTTTTTCCTATCGCGCTTCTCACTACGGTCTGTAAAATCTTGCGTGGCGACTCAGGCTGTGTTGAGTTAACCAAGCAAGTGGTGCATCTGTTCGTCCCTGCACCCACGAGATTTGAGGTCCGGCCTCGTGACCGCTGCCTCCTAGCGGAGCCCGACTGTCGTACTGTGTCACGCAGGCAGTCTCCATTGGTTCGTGTTTTACACAACTTGAATGCACTTCTAGCATCAGCTCCTGTATGCGACGTGTTTGCGAGTAGATGGAAGGTAGTGCGCAACGAATGTCAGAGGTTCAGCGAGAAGATGGATGTTCGGCTCTCACCTGTGCCTGTTTGACATATTGTGTCATGTTCGTATGTGCTTTTTGTTCTTAGGTCTAATGATTTGTAAAGTCTTAAATTGTAATTTCACAGTGCTTTAGTTTAATAACTGTCATGCTGTGTAATTAAATTGTATGAATAAAATAAAAAAAAATAAAAAAAAACGCCATGTGACAATCTTCATGACATGGGTTCAGTTTAAGAGGAACGGAACAATCTGTCTATTCTGTTTTTCCTACTGTCCTTTTTACAGTCATGACATGGATTCAAGTTAAGGGGAAATGGAAATAGCTATTTCACAATCAAAGCGTTTTAAGCTGTCTTTGAATTGTTCGCCGAGAGCCCGCCAGCGCTGAGCCAAGGACTACTTGTAATGCCCCAGTTTCTAGCGAAAGGGAAACTTAATTTCACACAGGATCCTTAGATGAATGCACACTCTAGCTGGTTTCAGAGGAGTTTTACTAAACGGAAAGAACTAGCTAGGCAGCTCGTTAATGTTACTTTACCTAGATTTAAAATTAATAGAGTTTGAGCAAGTCACAGAAATACAAATAAAATGGTCTATAACTTTTACTATTTGAGATAAAATAAAGAATTACAGTTGATGTTTTACTGTTCTATGAACAAAAAAAATTGAAATCAAGTTAGGTAATTATTACCAGGGTTTGGAAATTCCGATGCTTTTATACATAAACTTTGGCATCGGTACCTACACTGAGTTGTTGTCGAGTAGTATAAAGGCGGACTTAAGTTACTTTTTTTAATCCTTGCAAGTTAAGGCCGCCAAGCTTAAATGGGACTGGGCGGGACACATATGCCGAATGCATCCAGATCGATGGGCCTAATTGGCAACCGACTGAGACCCCACAGGAAGGCCGAGGCAGAGGTAGGCCAAAACGGAGATGGCGAGACGATCTGAACTCATTTTGTGATGATTGGCGGGAGCATGCACTGAGCCGTGACGGGTGGCGCAAAATAGGGGAGGCCTTTGCCCAGCAGTGGGACACGAAATAGGCTATTAAAAAAAAAACTAAAAAAATCCTTGCAATTTAAAATTATCTCTATATTCAAATCATACCGTTAATATGGCTATCATCTGGCCATATTCACATACACTGTCGGAAATATGGCTATTCTCCATGGGGTTGTTTCGTCCTTACAATAAGTTACCTAAATAAATACATTATGAAATAAATAGGGACTTGTAACTCCACTCCAACTGTTATACAGGGCGTTATATCTGGCGTCTAACCTTAACGTGTCCATAATCGACCCAGGTACCTATTTTATGTATCAAAATGTTTTTTAATCTTGAGCACGTAATTTGGTATATGTGTTTGTTATACAACTGATTGCAATAAAAACCGTCGGCTTGATGCCGAAGCTAACAACATGACCTTAATGATGGGACATTTGTTTCAAGATCGAATTTCTTAACGCTTTTGTGTTGAAGTATCACTGTCGTTTTCAGCTTCAACTTCATTATCTATATATATATATATATATATATATATATATATATATATATGTATATATATATATTATTTATGTTTATATATATAAAAGAAGAAACTGACTGACTGACTGACTGACTGACTGACATATCAACGCACAGCCCAAACCGTTGGGTCTAGACATTCCAAATTTGGCACGTAGGTTCCTTATAAGGTCTAGGGGTGCACTAAGAAAGGATTTTTTAAAATTCACCCCCTAAGGGGATGAATAGGGGTATAAAGTTTGTATGGCGAAACAAGATTAGTTAAGACTATTTTATTCGAAACTTCACAGGGGTATTGCTAACTATAAATGAGTTAACACGTGTTTCAGATTTTTTGAAAATTCAACCCCTAAAAGGGGAAATGTGGTCACAAAGTCTGAAAATCAACATGGGTATGGTTTCTGTGGTTTATGGCGTCGTTGATAAGGTATGGAGACTGTTTAGAGTTCTGGTGAAGGATATACACTAGCTGTTATCCCAGAAGTCATTTCTTAAGCGGGTAAAAAAGAGGGTGGATTACTAATTCCACGATGACGAAGTCGCGGGGAAAAGCTTCTATTCAAGAGTAGAAATCTGCATTAATCATAATCTCTTCTGGTGTAACAATTAAACAATTATTGCAATCATTTCTTTAAAAAAATAAGGGAACCGCCTTCACGAAAACGTGATAAACCGAAACCACCAGAATGTAACAAATACTTTTCTGAAAACCGCATCTAAATCGGTTCGGCCAAACGCGAGATAATAGCGGACAAACATACATACCTACATATGTGCGTACATACACACATACGGGTCAAACTAAGAACCTCCTTTTCTGTACTTTTAGTACGCGGGCGAAGCCGCGGTAAAAAGCTAGTTGGGCTATATTTGTACCGCTTAATGGAGTATAAATGAAAATAATTATCGTTCTGTCAAAATTAATGAGGAACATGGTTCAGTAAGTTAAATCGGTGCTTTTATGCGGTTAAAGCTTTGGTAACTGACATTTTACGTTGTAAATTTGTTTAGGTTGCTTTAATTATTATTTGACTGCACAACAAATTCTCTTTTCTCATAAATGTTGACTTTAGTTCAGTCCTTAATTTAAATGTTTACTTTTTTTCCAGAAACATGTTTAATGTAGGTACCCAAGGAAGTTTATTTTGAAATGTACGCGTTGTTTACTATTACATACGTGTTTAATCAAGGTTTAATCTTAATAGAAGCTGCCATTTTTAGGGTTCTGTAGTCAACTAGGAACCCCCAGTTTCGCCATGTCCGTCTGTCTGTCCGCAGCTTTGCTTAGTGATGGTTAGTACTAAAATACTGAATGAGTTTTTGTTTTAATCACGCCAAAAAAGTGTAAAACAAAGTCTGAACAAATATAACTTTTTGGGTACCTCCCGTACACATGAAGTGGGGGTGATTTTTTTTGCTCCAACCCTATCGTGTGGAGTATCATTGAATAGGTATTTCAAAAAGAATAATAGTCTAGATCTAAAACAATTTTTGGATAAAACAGATCCTTTTGAACTGTATGTCCAAAAAAATTGGGAAAAATCATGAAAGTGAGGCCTGATAAGTACTTTCAATGAAAACTATATTGATAAAATGACGTAAGTGCCGCAAAATATCCCGATCTTTTGAATGGATGTATTGTAACAGGCCGGCAACTACGGAACCCTACACTGAGCATGGCCCGACATGCTCTTGGCCGGTTTTTTACATTTTATAGTACCTGTTACAATATTTTAATAAATAATTTGTTATCTACTCGTACATATCAGTCCCTTGCAATATGTTTAATAGATTGCACTGTTTTAGACACTTCCCTTTATTTTATCATGTAATAACCATAGATGCGTTTTCTATGCTGCAAAAGTGAAGCCATTAAAATGAGACAATTGGCTTGACGCTCTCTAGTTACCCACCAGTAGGCGAGGTAGATATGTGGACGTGATCACGAGTACCAGTCACTCGTGTGAGACAAAGACAGTCTCTATGCAATAAACTATCTATCCAAAAAACGTTGGTTTAAACTACTACCTATTTAAATTGTGGTACCATTAAATATAAATGAATCAAATAAACGCTGTCGGTTATTAAGCCACGGTATAAATTTATCGGATTGCGCGGCTAGTTGTCCGCTGCCATGATTAATGATGACTAAAATATTGACACGATAATCCATCCATCATGACCTGTTGCCGGCTGTGACGTCCCGTACCCTGAGGACCGTATGTAGGAGCCTTGTCTTTGTAGAGCTACGTGAAGTAGTAATGAAATATCTACATCAAATGATATTTGAATTAATATACAACAATACCATGTCTGTTACCTGCCTATTGTAAATTTTAATTTTAGTTAAAAAAATCTCCTAAAACAATCCTGTGGAAAAATGTATTATCTTATGGAAATATCGCTACCATGTTTGATTAAGAATGTAGGTACTTCCATACTAATATTATAAATGGGAAAGTGTATGTGTTTGTTTGTTTGTTTGTCCGTCTTTCACGGCAAAATGGGGCGACGAATTGACGTGATGTTTTAAGTCAAGATAGTTGAAGGGATGGAGAGTGACATAGGCTACTTTTTGTCTCTTTCTAATCCCCACTTTCCTAAAATGGGGGGTGGAAGTTTGTATGGAGCATTCCGGGGGGCAATCAGGAAAGGGGAACCGTGTTACCCCGAATTTAACGCGAGCGAAGCCGCGGGAAAAAGCTAGTAGTTTATAATTGTGAAAATAATGCATGTTGATTTAAATTTGAAAACTGTTAGTCCATTTACAGCAACTATTGATTTTGTATAAACCACTATTTATTTAAACTCTCCTGTCAATTTCGGTACCTAATCGCAAAACACCGATGCCATTAAATATTAATGAAACAAGTGAACGCTGTCGGCCAGTAAGCCACGGTAATAATTTACCGGATTGCGCGGCTAGTTGTCCGCTGCCATGATTAATGATGACTTTGTAGTCACAATATTGACACGATAATCCATCCATTATGACCTGTTGCCGTTTGTGACGCTCCGTAGCCTTAGGAGCATACATATACATACGAGGGAGGTTTATCTTTGTAGAGCCATGTGAAATAGAAATTAAATATCTACATCGAATGATATTTGAATAGTTATACATTTCATTATCACTTAATAAACGAGCTTTTGAATGGATTTATTGTAACAGGCCGCGGAGGCGCTTACCAAGTAGACTTCTTATCGCGGCGATGGTGAGCGGCCAGAAAATCTTTGCGTTAAGAGGGGGTCGGACGACATTTTGTGCCAAAAGATCATTACGCGCAGTAGGTTTCGATTTGACGCGCCTCAAAGCCGCATCTAAGGTTGAGTCGGGAGCGTGGCTACACGCGCTGCATTCCCCCTCATTAGGCACGCTCTTAGACAATCAAACTTGTTGAGAATCGCGGTTGCTTTACGATTAGGGTGCAAGGTGTGCGAAGCGCACCGATGTATTTGTGGGGTCATGGTTGAGGAAGACGGACACCATGATCTTAGTTGCATGAAATGCGTATGAAATGTTATTCGCAGGGCTTTGGGGCCAACGTGCCTTGCGTTTTGGAACGTTCAGGGTTGTGCCGAACAGACGGCAAAAGACATGTGGGTCTAACACTGGTTCCATGGCAGAAGGGTCGATGCCTCTTGTGGGATGCAACTTGCGTCAGTACGTTTGCACTATCTCACATGAGTCACACCATTAGATCCGCTGGATCAGCCGCGGAGTATGCAGCCAAAGTAAAGCATACCAAGTACTCTGCCTTGGAGCCGGTGTACGATTTCGTGCCGGTTGCAGTCGAGACTGCTGGGCTTGGGCTGTAGAGGCTAAGACATTTGCGGGGGAGTTGGGTCGGCGGCTCACAGATAGGGGGTGTGATCCTCGTTCCGGGTCGTACCTGGTGCAACAGATCTCATTGGCCATTCAACGCGGTAACGCTGCCAGTGTAATGGGGACATTTGCGCCAGGTACGATCAACTAATGAAGATATCAATGTGTAATAACGGTTTGTGTAAGACGAAGCGTGTTGTGGATATCTATTTGTCACCTGACGAAGCCTGCGCTGCGGATATGTGCATGTTAAATATATTTTTCTTTATCTGTGTTCGCTGACTTGTAATGAACTATTATTTAGTTATCTGTTACATGCCTATATTATAATTTTAGAAAAATAATTACTCACAACACAAGCATGTGGAAAAATATATGGGCACCTTACTATTAATTATCTTGATCAATAGAAATGTGATTGATTTTTTATTGAAACTACTTAATTCATAAGTATAAATTTAGCGCATGTTGGTCCTCTTAGAAGTATACTGAAAGGTACGGTTTTTGTAGCGGAAACTCAAGTTATTCAGTACAGGAACTTCATACAATTAGCCAAGAACATCTAAAAGTTTCAAAATAAAGTGCCGCTCGTCCATGGTTTAACGCAGAGTGTAAACAGGCAGAAGCTCTAAAGCAAACGGCCTATTTATCATGGGTTGACGCTCGTAATCGTAAAGGTCCGGATGTACACGCAAAGAAACAGTCGTTCAACAAAGCTGCTAAGTTTTGCAAGAAGGTTATGCGGAAGGCTCGATTTCTCCACGTTTGCCGTATCGGCGCCAAGCTGGCCTCTTACCCGCCAGGAAGTAAGGCATTTTGGTCACTGGCAAAGTCGGTGGAATCAAATTTCTGTCGTCCCTCTTTACCTCCATTGCTGAGGCCGGATGGATCATTGGCACATACCGCGAAAGAGAAGGCCAACTTGTTTGCCTCTCTATTTGCTGAAAATTCACGTCTGGATGCTGGCGTCGCTAGGCCTACCTCCTTACCTGCCTTTGGAGCCTCAATGCCTGAAGTCAAAATACACCAAAAGGAGGTATTGAAAGTATTGAGCTGCCTAGACGTGAACAAAGCTAGTGGTCCTGATGGAATTCCAGCGATTGTACTGAAAACATGTGCACCTGAGTTGTCTCCAGTACTAACACGCTTGTTTCGTCTCTCCCTGAGGTTGGGTCAAGTCCCCGAGTCGTGGAAGCTTGCAAATGTACAGCCTGTACCTAAAAAAGGTAGTCGTGCTGACCCGTCAAATTATCGGCCTATCGCGATCACCTCCATACTTTGTAAGACTATGGAGCGTGTATTAAACACCAAGCTCTTGGCATATCTCGAAGGTAACGATCTCCTCAGTGATCGGCAATACGGGTTTCGCCGGAACCGGTCTACTGGGGACCTTCTGATTTACGCCACTCACCTTTGGGGCGAGGCTATTGAGAGACATGGTGAGGCTATCGCCGTGTCCCTCGACATTTCTAAGGCTTTTGACAGAGTCTGGCACGAGAGCCTATTAAGCAAGCTACCCGCGTATGGGATATCCTCTGGCCTGTGCTCCTGGATCACTGACTTCCTGAGGAACCGATCTATTCGAGTTGTCCTGGATGGGTGCTCGTCTGATCTTTTGGCTATTAATGCCGGGGTGCCTCAGGGCTCAGTCCTCTCTGCGACCCTTTTTCTGCTGCACATTAACGATCTGCTCAAGCCCGGTATCTTTGGGTATGCGGATGACAGCACGGTTACGGAGAGATATCTTTCTGGCGCGAGGGCTAGTACAAGTGATAACGAAACCCTCAGGGAGGCCATGGTGGAGCGGATGAATTTGTCTTTGGACGCCGTGGCCGATTGGGGCGAGGCGAACTTGGTTGGATTCAACGCCACCAAAACTCAGGCGTGTTTATTCACCGCAAAACGAAGCCAGTTCACCTTAGCTCCCACTTTCCAGAATGTGTCCCTTCCCGTGACCAACCATCTTGAGCTTCTTGGTCTAAGTTTAAAATCCAACTTAAACTTCGGGTTGGCTATCGAGTCCAGGGCTAAAACTGCTGCCAAAAAACTCGGTGTCTTATTTAAGGTGAAACGATATTTCACGCCGAATCAGCTTCTAACCCTATACAAAGCACAGGTTCGTTCGTGTATGGAATACTGTTGCCACCTATGGGACGGTCCCGCCAAGTATCAGCTGGCGACCCTGGATGCGGTAGAGCACCGGGCTCATAGACTTTTTGGCGATGACCCTGCTGTCAAGTCAAAATTACAGAGCCTGGAGCATCGCCGTCGAGTCGCTTGTCTATCGGTGTTCTATCGGATACATTTTGGGGAGTGCGCACAAGAACTTCATGACCTGATTCCACCTTCCCCTTTCCATCATCGGACTACCAGGCGCGGGGAGCAAATGCACCCGTTCGTTGTTAGCATTCCCTTTGTGCGCACGAAGCGATTTGCTTCATCTTTTTTGGTGCGGACTGCCAAGGAATGGAATGCGCTCCCGCCATCTGTATTCCCTGATAAATACGATCTCGGCATTTTTAAAGCAAGAGTGAATAGGCTATTACTGAACCGGTGAGCTCCATCTTAGGCCCTGTCTTCACTTTCCATCAGGTGAGATTAGGGCCAATCGCTGGTCAGTCCCATAATAAAAAAAAAAAAAAAAAATCTTACCTCTTAGTAGTTTAATTGATGACTCAAATAACTAACTCTGGCACAACTTTGTAGTAACATTTACCTCTTTTTAGGGTTCCGTAGCCAAATGGCAAAAAACGGAACCCTTATGGATTCGTCATGTTTGTCCGTCCGTATGTATGTCACAGCCATTTTATACGGAAACTATACGACGTATCTGAATAAAATATTCACACAAGCTGTATTTTATATGCAGCTACTTAGTTATGTAGTTAAATTTGAAAAAAAAAAATTAGGGGAGGCGCTGAGCATACATGTAACTAAATTAAAAAAAAAAAAAAAAAATAACCAAATATCAACATGTGACACATCAATCGATAGGCCTTAAAAATAACATTGAGGTTTCTTTGACCATTTTGTGAATAAGTAAATATTTTCTCAAATAATCGCTTCGAAAGTCAGAAAAATTGTGTCCCTGTTACTTATGAACCGTAAGTCCAAAAAATATGAAAAATGCGCCTTATCATATACTTTATACGAAAATTGTTTGGAACATTATCGGTTAAGCCATTTTTGAGTTATCTCCAAAAAACTTCTTCCATAGGCATCAGATACGACCTTTTGGTATTAGTTTGGTTCTTATTCCATTGAAGGTACGGAACCCTCCTATGCGTGGTCCGACACGCACTTGGCCGGTTTTTTTTATTCACATACAAATTATAATATTATACAACATATACATAAAAACCTGAAATCTAACTATAAAACTAAATCATTCTAAAACGACAAACTATTTAGGTAAGGTCAACCTTTGCGGAAGAGTTCCTATAATGCTGGCTGCATTCCCTCTTTGAACTGCTACGAGTATATCTATCCGTTGTGCGAGGAACGAGCCAGCTCTACGGTCCCCGGTGATCTCAACTAAGTAGTTTCTTTAATAAATCTGTAATAAGTTTGCGGGCGCTTGAGCACCACGGAAATATTTGTCATCATTTTGTCACAGCTTGGGTATTTACTGGATTTAGAGGTAAATAAATGAACGCGACAATAGAAAACAACATTATGTATGTATATAAAAAATCCAAAAAATATAATTAACAGCACGAATCAATTAATTAAAAATAATTCTTTTATGATCAATAAAGGAAATAGATGTTGGGTCTTTTTTGTAAATTATTTAGGAATACTGTTGTAGAAAAAGATAATTGTGTACCTATCTGCGAATTATTTTGCGATAGGCCTGTATTCAACAAATAATCTGGTGAATAGACGGTCTTGCTAATAAGATTGTGTCGGTAAAAGTCGGAATCGACCAATGGAAAAACGGCACAATGCTGCCATATTTTATCGTAAACCCTTGGGTGTTTTATTCACGATAAACTTTCGCGAGTTGTGCGAGTTGTGCGTCTAGTTTTATGCTTACTTGCAAAACGGAGTATTTCGAAATGTAACGTTATTCTAGATAAGCAGTGACATGTGTGTATGTTTATGGTCATCCTAGCCCCTAAATTAATGAGAGGTGTTTTGTTTTAATTGAAAGTCTTGTGTGTTGAGATGGTTGTAGACAGGTTTCTAAATTTTTTTTTTTAATACCACGACGGTGGCAAACAAGCATACGGCCCGCCTGATGGTAAGCAGCTACCGTAACCTATGGACGCCTGCAACTCCAAAGGAGTCACATGCGCGTTGCCGACCCTTTACAAAAAGGAGGATTCACTGTGTTGACGGCTAAAGGAACAAGAAGTTCCCTCATCGACAACACACTGGGTCCTCTTTGAGCTCTTTGGCAACCTTACTCACCAGCAGGAACACAACACTATGAGTAGGGTCTAATGCTATTTGGCTGTGATTTTCTGTAAGGTGGAGGTACTTCCCCAGTCGGGCTCTGCACCATTATTATATTTATTTAGAGTTATACAACAGTGAAGAGCAAAACGGAGTAAAAGTAATACAAATATCTTTTGTTTCGTTTGACCGGTTTACGGTGACCGGGAGTCGAATCTACTCATATAAAAAATACGCATGTGTGGTCACTCGTGACCAGGCGAGTCTTTATCCAAACCTCTTAATTTGGAGTCCGAGGGTGGTACTGGTTAGTGGCAGCGCGTAAAAAAAATCGTATTCAAGCCGGGGCTAATTTGTTTCCTTTTATAAGCTACACAAAAACAGTTCCTTGGTCAGAAAATTAGGCAAGCCGGCGGAAATATTATATGGATACCACGCCTCTGATACAATCCATTATAGCAGTATGACATGCGAGCCATTTAGAACTAATTTAATAGCACCCCGCATCCATGCTCGCACTTTATCGGATTACAAAGCTGTCAAAACATGTAACACGGTAAGCCTTTACTTGTATCGATTATTGATTACGGCCGTAATGTTATAAATTATACTAGCGAGAGTGAGGTACGGACCCTCAGGGGCCCGTTTTATAAAGGTATTAATAATATAATGATAATAATATATAAAAAAAATATATTAATAAAAATAATAATATAAAGTAATATAATAATAATAATATATATAATATAATCAGCAGTAGTAGCGAAGTGGGTGAGGTGTTTAAAATTACCGTGCCACGCTCGTGTTCTATAAACAAGCGTCGAGAACATTGCTAAAAATTATATTTAATTATTAAGGAGATTGCTCGGTGCGGTGACCGAAATACGACTATTGTTAATTTAATTGCATGGTTTTTATCAAGGCCCGTTAATGTTTATAAACCTCTAACTTAAATGCATAATCTACGCCAGGTTTTTATATTTAGTGAGATGTTTGGAAGCCTTAAATGTAAATGAAACAAATATTCGTTAATTACAAAGTTAAGATATTGTAATTTTACACTTTGCTACTTTCTTACAATACCTACGTTATGTATTATTAGATATATTGTGGGTTTAAAACATTTAAGTAACAGCCTCCCGTCGCTCAATGTTAAAAGCGCTGAGAAGTGTTTCCTTCAGTAATCTTTCGAGTTGGCACCGCGCCAGATTATTATGACCAAGTTCACTTATATGTATTAACTGAAAATCCCAGCATTGTGAAAACTACAGTGCAATTAGTTCATACCGTTTGAGGACGGCGGTCGTCTGAGGCGACCGGTGCCAGACAGCTACTCAACCTCAACTCAACAACAACTCAATTTTAACCGTATGCCTTTATTCCTTTTAATTATCAGTGATCTGTAATACGTATTTATTAGGCTGTCCCTTATATTGTGATTTTGAGAAATGAACAACGCATACCCCTTAAATATTATATTTCGTTTACCACAAAAATACTTTACAAACAATTTCATACCATTCCTGTAACTGTAACCCGCGCGCCGAGTTTTATCCGATTTTCCCATACCAAGTATAAAAAAAAAGTATGAAAATAACAAAAAAAAATTTTTCATATCTTCAGTGCATCCTACTTCTGTATGGACGTTTTTCATGAAAAAAATCTCGTCGCGACACAATAACCAATAAAAGATAGATTATGATAGAGCCTGTCGAGGGTGATCTTGCGCCGGCGTTGCTGACGTGTTTTGCAGCGTATTTGGTTTATCCGACATGAGCGACGATAAACAAACCACACTCCCTGTCAAAATACGCTGCAAAACACGTCAGCAACGCCGGCGTAAGATCACCCTGAACAGGCTCTATCAGAGCGCGCGCGACGCGCGGTACGGCGAGCTGTACGCAGGCCGGCAGTCGGCTACGCTCTGTGCAGTAGTGCGTTACGGGTCGGTTCGAATAGCACTCTTAGTTCTTGAAGATGGAGACCTGGGCTCTCCGAAATATGTCGCCCGAAGTGTAAGATACGTTAGTGTAACCGTTATATATGTATATAGTGTAACCCCCCTATTCATAAACATCTCTCAGGCCTCAACTAGTTAATTTATGTTAAATTTAATAACTTATCTTCTGCCCAAATTTCTTCATAGTAATTTGTATGGGGAAATTACAATGCAAGTTGGGCTGGGCTGGATTTTTTTGTACTTAAAGTATTTTGTGGTAAAACAAATACATATAGGGTATATGCCTTATAAATTTTTAAAATCGCAATATAAAGGACACCCTAGTATTTATACTCACTAACATGGGCAGAGCGGTGCATACGTGACACCTCTGAACTCTCTGAAAACGCAGCCGTGGCAATCAAGTCGAATCCTACTAAAAACACAGATTACATTTGTAACAAGTGAAATTCCAAACATAATCGTGTCAAAAGGATCGGACAAAGAATCGACAAACGCAATCATGAATCTTGTTTGTTATACCTAAATCAGTTTTACTAAACCCCTGCGTGACGTGACAGGCCGCTAGATCTCATTCTACAGCAAATCTAATAAAGACTCGATACGCCGTACGCTCAAACCGTTGATGTGTCGGATTCGTCGGATTATAGCATCGCTATTTCGTAAAAAATGTCTACGTGTTTTGGAAGATGTGTCCTAAGACAGCGGTATATTTAACTTCAAGGATAATGCTGAGTGCTAATGGTAATGAGATACGCAAAAAAATGTCTTATACATTAAACATAATTGGATCGGAATAAGTATATTAAGGTACTTGGTTTAACAAAACCTCCTAGAACAAGGCGTATTTTAACGCGCTAGGCGCTGATTGTGGCCGTAAACTGTTACTTTCTAAGGGATATATCTCAATAACGGGCCATTCAAAAGTTTTGAAAAAAATATATGTTATTTACCATTTCATGTACAACATTGTCAACGTTTGAATAACTCGTGTAACGTATAGTTTCTCCGTTATGTAAATGTAACGAAATGTCGTTTTACGGTTAATTTTGCTTATATCTACTGAACGGCTCACTCGATTTAAAATATTGTTGAACTAAAAAATATGTACTACATAACACTACATACTCAACGTAGGATATTTAAATCGATGAAATTTTCTTAAACAACTTGATCATAATTCCACATTTCGTGCGTTATTAGCTCGAAAACGGCGTTGCTGGCAGTCGTGAGCTAGCTTTGAGACGAGGAGGCTGTGTCGCTCGTCGCTCCGTGCTTCCCTTGTACTACATATACTTGTGCTTGGCCCGTGAGCAATAATATCGGACTTACTGTGCCTAAAGACTAAATAACTGCAGAGGGTTCATGCGGTGCGGATATAACGTGTCTTCCCGGAATCAATAATGTATTGACGTTTTATCTTTTAAGATAATGTACTCGTATGCATGTTTATGTACGTTCGTATAAAAAGTGTATTTTATTTAGATTATAATACAAGTAAAAAACAAATGAAATAAAAATGGAGAAAAAACAAAAATCATGAATCTCACATTGCTCTGAAAACAAATTTGGTCATGTAAGTAAACTAAAATTATTATGTTTTAGTAGACGCATGCATCACGCAAAATAGGCATTAGTCGTCGAGTTGCGGAAATCTGCTAGTACTGGAATACAATAGACTAATAATTAATTAAATAAAAAACTCCAAAGAACCGAATTTATTTAAACATATTTATTTAAGAATACCGTGTTCTAAACGAATGTAATATGCGTTTTATTTTAAGATTAAACACAATCTTTAATGATATACTTTATACTAATTTCTCAAATCTAGAAATTGCGAAGTAAACTGCAAAGGATTGCAGATAAACCGGCCAAGAGAATATCTGGCTATGCTCAGTGTAGGGATCCGTAGTTGCCTGCCTGTTACAATACATCCATTCAAAAGGTAGTCTATAAAGAAATATTTTGTGGCACTTACGTTATATTACTATAGGCATAACTCATAAACGGCTCAACCGATTTTATTCCATATAGTTTTTATTGAAAATACGTGATAAGTATTTCAATGGCCTCACTTCCAGGAATTTTCCCAATTTTTTTGGACCCACGGTTCAAAAATCAAAGAGCATTTTAACTTTCGAAGCTATTATTTACGAAAGTATTCGTTTTATCCAAAAGTTGTTTAAGGCATATTCTTCTTGAAAGACCTATCCAACAATGGGTTTCAGGTACTTATTGTTTTACCACTTTGTAGGCGTAATTAAAACACATAATTACTCATACCAAATTTCAGTCTACTAACTATCACTGAGCAAAGCCTGATTGAGAATCTAATAAAAAAATGCTGATATTTAAGAGTTCAATGTATGTAAGAATAAAGGAAAAAAGCTTTTTTTATACCACGACGCTGGCAAACAAGCATACGATCCGCCTGATTGAAAGCAGTTATAAAGCGTATGGACGCCTGCAACCCCAGAAGATTCACATGCGCGTTGACTACCCTAAAAAAACTACTATGTCGGTGAAATGCAAATAAATACAAATTTTATATTAATTATCAACACAAGTGAATAAATAAATTACTACTAAGGGTTAATACTACCTATCAAATATCTTTAAAAGACCGGCCAAGTTTGTATCGGACCATGTATAATGTAGGGTTCCGTAGAAAGTAGTTTCTTGGAGATAACTCAAAAACGGATGAACCGATAATATGTGAAATAATTTTCGTAGAAAATTAAGTACTAAGCCTTCTTGGTATTTTTTCATATTTTTTAGACTTACGGATTAGAAGTTAGATGGGGGCTATTATATTTAGACTCTCGAAGCAATTATTTCTGAAAATATTGTCTTAATAAAAAAGTTTTTAAAATACTCTATATACGATACTATATTTTTACAGCCGTTTTATATACGATATTTTTAAAGCCGTATCGTACAACATGTACATATTTACAAAAAAAATATTTTTGACATTTAGTTTGGCATATGTATGTATGGAGTGCCTCACCTAAAAGATTTTTTTAGCAATTTAGCCAGAAAACTAAGTAGCGGCACATGAAACACACCTCTAGATAAAATTTCAGTAATATATGTTTTATAATAAAAATGGCTGTGACATACGGACGGACAGACGGACACGTTTCAAAAAACTTTTAAGGGTTCCGTTTTGACGATTTTGGCTATGGAACCCTAAGAAGTGTTTGCGCTGTGTTATATTTTAAAGATCTAAATTTAATGGGCTTACAGCTCTCATTTGTATGACGATTTCGTGCACAAATACCGCTTCTTATATGTGCATTTTTACTATTCGCAACTCGCAACAGGCTTAGTTTTGTTAATTTATCGTAATAAAGTGAATTTTTACGGTTAATATTTAAAATTGCAACAAAAAATAACCATCTATTAAGCTCACTTGCACAGCAAAAAAAATCCAAATTCACATGAAAACACCGCTTTGATGTGTATTCAGATTTTTTTGCTGTACTAGTCAGTATTTTTTTTTTCTGATATGCGGAATATTTTTAACTATATTTCGTAAATTCATAAATATTTTGCCGCTCACTGTACTTCAAATTCAAAATCTAGGTTTCCATTTTTTTACATAAAAATCTACTAATCGAGATCGTTATTACTTATCTTATTTAGTAGCATTCCTTAAAAATGTCACCGTAGTACTTAATCACAGTATTCAAATCGCAAAACATCCACAAAAGGATTAGGTATGATTATTATAAATCTGCCCGCGCGCCTCTGAGTAAAGTCATATTCTTTGAACATTATTGCGGTGCATCGCGGCGGATTTACGCACGATCGCAATGAGAAGGGTACGCGGGTGGCGCGGGTAGAGAGCGCCCAAACGCTCAAGGACACTCCGGCGACAATCGTCGAGCTGCTTAACTGCCTGTGTATCTAAACTGATTTAGCCCGCGTTGCAGCGGAAACAATCATGTAGCCTATTGACGGATTAATATATATATATATTAAGTACCAATTGTGTGTTTAAGTTGCTTTCGTTTCAGTCATAGATAAATAAGTATGTAATAGATTGTTCATGTATACATAGCAAAACCACTCAATAAATAACGTGTAATAGTAAGTCCTGTGGGAAGTATGGTTAAACTAATTCTTACTAAGTTTAAGTATACTTATTAGGCTACGTTTCCACCAGAGAAGAGCGATAATGCGTTGCAAGGAATGTGTTTGTTATGCACCATTAGAATCACTTCATTTGTTATTCCTCGCACAGCGCAGCTTTATGATTGGTTCATAACAAAGACATTCCACGCAACGCATCCTCGCTCATGTCTGGTGGAAACGCAGCCTTAAGCTACAGCTTATTATATTTTAAGTTTAAGTTATATTAATAATAACTTTTAGCAAAGCTCGCTTAAAACTTATTATATATATATAATAAGTTTTAAGCGAGCTTTGAAGGCTAAATACGTATATATACGTATTTAGCCTTGTATGGAGTGAACACTATGCTAACTTAATTCTCTTTGCTTCAGTGTTTAAAGGTTTTTACTTAACCCTTACACCACTAAACTATTGTCTGGTTTTTCGTTCTTATTTTATCTTACATACATAGGTACTCACGGAGGACGTCGCTCGGAGACCTCATAATTATAATGGTTCAATTGTATCAAGAGTAAGTTCTTTCACTACATTTTCAGTGCAGACCTTGTGGTTTTATGAAGCAGCAATATCTCCACAGCGAGTCGCCGGATTTTGATCAAAATTGTATAAAGTTATTCTTTATACTATTACTAAGAGTATTTTTTTTTTGCTTTTTCACATTTAGCATTGCGTGCTACATTATTTACAACCCCATACAACGCGATGAAAACATTGTTGAGAATTTACGGAGAACTTTTGTTAAATAAGAGATATCTACGATCGTGGCTTTTACCAGCATATGTTCCTATTATCAGGATGAATAAATACCTACCTAGTGAATAATAAGGTGCCTAAATATATAGCCTTTTGTTCCTAAAGATGTGCAATGATTTGCTAGAAGTAAATTATTTTCAATCCAACTTAATGTCCATGATAACAATTGGTAATAAAGAATCCCAGAAAAATCGTATAAATCTCACTGAACCTATGTATGTCTACGCTGCAGAATAAAGAATCAAGAAAATAACCAACAATGGATAACTATATATTTCATTAGCCATTACAATCAGGCACAGAGCGCACTGCAGAGTATAATAGGACTAATATATCGGTTGTGAAAGTGGCATTAGTTAATTTCGTTCTTATAAAGATACATAACTATTATTCCAACGAACGCTTGTAGAAATGTATACGGCATCAGATTCACTATTTATTTATTTGACTACAGCTGACTTGCGTTTTAGAATAAAGGAATATTCACCACACCAATAATTTATACCGGCTTATACGGAAGCCATCCGAGACGAAATTAATTGGTTAGGATATGTTGTGCTTCCCGTCAGCCGAAGGTGCATGGAATTTAATTGTCAGTAAATTCAATTAATTATACCTTAACTTAAGAAGGCATCAAGAACCTACATACAACAGGAAGAAATTCTAAAAGGAGAAATAAAGATTAGATTCATTGGAATATTAAAGTGAAGATTTAAACGGTCATTGTTTTTCTTGAAATACGTGCTTTAATTGACATGAAATCCATCTAGATATATGTTTTTGGTATACATATTTACCAGTCCCGACAAGACCTACGAAATGTGATACAAGATTTGTACGTATAAGTATATCTGATAAGAGAAGAGAGGCTGCTTGTTTGGAAACAATATGCCTAGCTGTTATCTTTTATAGCAGTAAATACGAAACGCGAAATCTTGGCAGCGTAAAACGCCCGATATCGTAAAGATCTTATCTGAGGGATCCACCATGCAAAAATATTATTTGCGTAATAAAAACGTTTTATAGAAAAGTACAGCGTTTATTTCGAAATATTTGAAAGAAGATTGGCAAAGTTATCTCTCGAGTCATAATAATAAAGTTGTTCTTACCTGACGTGCAGGCATACAGACTCTAATGGCGCATAAAAAATATAGACGTCTCATCGTTTAATGACTGACTGAACGGTTACGGTCACAGCATAAATTTTAACTTTGTAAATAATATCGGTTTATGGCTTTCAAGTTGGCACTTGAGGAAATGAAATGTTGATCCTAGAGATGTGTGAAAAAATCGTAATAGCATTCCTTTATGGCACTTTCGGAATGCCTTCTCTTTGCTTGCTAAAGGAGCCGTGCACACTTGCGATGTAAATGGGCTGTGAATCATTTCATGCCGACATATCTAGACACGCGGCAGCATGTCCAGCCATGTTCCAAGGAAAAGGAAATGGCGACGCAACTGCCGTCTGTATAGTTACACGAACCATTACCAGCTAGCTACTTTCGACGCCCCCACAACTTCAAACCTAGTTATCCTACATACATGAAGTTTAGCATATTTATTAAAGACTCTTAGCTCGCCTAGAATCATAATTTCATTTATGTAGCTTAAACAGTTATTGATTATAGTTATTAGTTATTAAAAGATATTTATTCTTCAATTTAGGCACATTACAATGCACTAATGAATTATTAGTTATTGATGAATAAATATATGACTGACTTTTCACTTCTATCCATCTTCCTCCTAGCGTTTGTCCTGGCTTGGGGTCCGCTTGACAGCCTAATCCCATGAATTGGGCTTAGGCACTAGACTTATAGATCAAAAACCTGTGAAAAACCCTAATCCACGTCTAGATGGCTTAGAAACTTAATACTTGGCATCAACTATAATTAGAAAAATCTGAAACTTGAAAATTATTGTAAATAATTATCAAAAAAGAAATATTCTGTGCGAAAAAGAAGTGTCGTGATTTGTATAGTACTTCACACAAATACGATACTTCTCTTTTCGCACAGACTGTAGATAAAAATCTGGCAAAAAGGTAACCCACTTCCAGATTAGTTAGAAAATTGATATTAGGCTATAAGATAGACTTAGGCAAACAATTTTACGAAAACTAGCCAAGTCAAATCTTGAACTGAAATATGTAAAATAAGTTGTGAAATATGTAAATAAGTTGTGTAAATTATTTTAGAATGTTGCATGTTCTTGTAATTGAATTTTTAGGATTGCCTAACTTGGGACTCATATTGATTTCCATTCTTTTGTCGGCGAAGAACTTGGCTCTCATTTCACATTCATGTTTTTGATGGGATCTATAATATCCTTATATCATATACACCGTGGGCCCTTATAACTAGACAGATTTTAACAGTGTATTCCTGATCATATTTAGATACTAAAATGTCCTTTTCTGGAATACGCCTAGTTTCAGAGTTGGTATTAACCAATTTAAAAAAAATACACTTTTAATTATCACTCAGCACAAAACGCCTTTCTGATGGCATTGTTGCCACTATTGGGCATAGTTTACACGTCCTTATTGACAGATATCAAAGTGACAAGAATAACATTTACTTTTCATGTGCAATAAACATTCAAAAAAGAGAAAAAAAAAGAAAAAAAAAAATTTTTTTTGGCGTAATTGACCTAAAGTCATATAACATTTTTTCCTTCTTTTAGTCTCAGAAATTCGTGGTTAAGATCTGTCGGGTTATACGTGCCCACGGTGTATACCCTCTGACTCACAATAAGTGAATAATCTTAGGATGCCTACGATATGTATTATTGTGGTTGATTTTTTGTTACTCATAACTTGCCACTAACGAAGACGAAAACAAAGGCTCGCACCAATATACCTACCATGGGACCCTGCAATCATCAATCCTGAGCCATTATCCATTATGACCACAAAATATCACGTTCTCCTGTCGTTATCAATTATAAGTTTGATGGATTGATGCCTAATGATTATTAATAAGATAAACTTACCCATTTTCCATAATTTCACTTTAAAATTGATGCCATTGATGGATGAATTTGGTTTACTGGTGTTTATTTTCCGTTTGTACTTACCTTCTTTATTAATAAATCTTTCTTATTTATGATCAATTATGGGTTAAAATAGTAGAAGAGGCCATGACACTAAACATAGTTCGATAAAACTTTCAGTTTATATATATATGTATAATTAGTTATGTCTTTATTGGGGGAACACGAAATGCTGATGCTGCTATGCAAAAACCTGGCAAAGTATTTTAAATTTAAAAACAAAATCCGGGTGATAAGGCCAAGCTCTTGCCTATTGGCTTTGGCTTGCAGCACTGCATTATCGTATAACCCTACCCCTCCCCTGCTTCGAGGGATAAAGAAAACCAGGGAGTTTTATCATACTAGAAACCGGATTTTATTTTTTCAAAAAAATAATTAAAGTACGTCGCCAGGTTTTTTGCATTGCAGCCTCGGCATTTCGTGTTTCCCCATTATAGACGTTACTAATTATATATATATCAACTGGGTGTCTTATCGAACTAGATTTAGTGTCGTGGGCTCTTATACTAAGAACTACATAATATTATTAAACTTACTTGTTCATGCGCAACAATAAAAACATTATATAGAGAGTTTTAAATTCATTTACTAGACAGCTATTCGTATTCACATTCATTACGTACAAAAAATAAAGGGGTGTAAATATATCTCTGAAAATGTAACAAGGTAACATAACGTGTGTCGATCTAGACGAAGTCAGTCGACCGGAAACAAGAGCGAACAGGGCGGGGACTGAGGCGGGGGCGGGGGAGTGCTACGGGGGGGCGCGGCGGCGGCGCGCGCGCCGGCCGCACAGCAGCCGCTGGAACGCGTGCCGGAACTCCGGGCTGAACACTGTGTAGATGACCGGGTTGAGCGTGGAGTTGAAGTAGCCCAACCATAGCGAGAACGACGTCAGCACCGGACTCACTTCGCAATCGCCGCACGTCGGCATTAGGATCGCCAGCACGAAGAACGGTAGCCAGCAGGCCACAAATGCGCCCGTTATTATTGCCAGTGTTTTCGCCGCCTTTCTCTCTCGTTTCGAGTCCGCAGCCTCTTTCGGCTTTCGGCGCACAAGCGTCGGGTAGTAGGCGGCGGCGACGGCTCCGTAGCCGGTAGTTGGTGGATCTTGCTCAAGGCCGTTGACGCACGACTGCTTCTCTGGACTCGTGTTGTTTGATGATACGTTAGTGAAACCGGTGGTGGTGGTTTCGGAAATAGTAGGCAGCGGTCGTCCTATAACGGCGACAACCGCGGCTGCTATCCCACCGCTGCCGCCGGCCGCGACGAGCGCCCCGCCCGCCGGCACGGGTGGTGGCCCGACGCCGCCGCGGGCCGTGGCTCCTCGCCGTCGGCGTATTCTCTTTCTAGCGGTCTGATATATTCGCCAATACAGTATTAATATAACTAGTACTGGCACATAAAACGAGGAGGCAGTTGCGAATATTTGGTAGCCTACATCTTGACTAACGAGGCAACGTAGGTCTTCGGAAACCCGTCGGTTCCAGTCGGGGTCTTTCCAGCCCAGTAGCGGCGCGATGCAGACCATGAAGCTCACGATCCATACACATGCGATCATGCCACCCACCCGCTTCGCGGTTCGTGCATGAATGTAATCTATATTTGTCACAGCCCAATACCTATGAACAAAACAGCATGTATTAAACGGGGTGGTTCTAAATTAGTACAGTCGAGGACAAAGAGATGTATACACTTTTGGACCTTATTGCGTTGTAATAAGGTCCAAAAGTGTATACATCTCTTTGTCCTCGACTGTACCTACCTACACTAATAGACGGAGAGCTAGCCACCTCAGATATGACACAATAGTGTGAGCAACAAAACTCTTCTAGTCAGTTTGCTATACTATACTTATTTCTAGATCTGGACATCTGGCAGCTGTAAAGTGGTGGACGTCAGAGAATGTAAACCACTTCAAGAAAACAAATCCTAGAGTTCTGGGTAAGTTGCAATATTATGAGAAATTATATAAATAATTAGATTATACCATTGCCAAAAGTTTCTGTTTGGTACATGTTTAATGTAATTCATGGTTTGTCGTCTACTGTTTTTGTTTCCATAACAATACGCAATGTTTTTGTTCTAATGTTAAAATCAAGTTAAAATATAGGCTCATTCCTTCATAACTGAGAAAATTTCGTCAGTTTTTACCTATTTCGGTATTTCTATTTTCCAATTTAATGGGTGGTGGTCAGAGTGTCAAACTAGCTATAGTTTGACACTCTGACCTCCACCCATTAAAAGCTGCCAGATGCCCGGATCTAGCAATAAGGATAGTATAGAAATCTAACAAGACGCGTTCTAATCTGACGTAGCTAGCTCTTAGTCCATAAATATTTGTGGGGTTAGCTTCTAAATATACGTAGGTCAATAATAGCTAGGTACATAAACAAGAGCATTATCGCCTATTAGCCTCCGAAGGTTCAACGAAGATGAGTTTTAATAACGATATTGTGCATAGTCACAAATAAAAGTAGTTCACCAGGTACCTACATCTAACTTTTCTCGTCAATTTCTAGATAGGTATCTTGTCCTCTTAACTACGATTTATATAATTTTCAATTTATTTATTTAATCGTATGGCTACAGAGTTCAAGGTCGCTTACAATATTAGTGAAATTGTAGTCTGGAACTTAATAGGTACTACTATAATTTTAGATCTAGGTCCTTCACCCAGCGGGCTGCGTTTACACCAGGGAAAAAGTGCCTCCAGCGTTTTTAATTTCTATTAAGGTTGCCTGATACTTCACAAAGAAAGTGTCATAAATGTGTATTCTGTAACGTACCTGTCGAGAGCAATAGCGACAAGATGCAATATGGAGGCGGTACAACAGAGGACATCTCCAGACGTCCACATGTCGCATAGTTCGGGGCCCAGCGTCCAGCGTTGCGCAACTTCATACACGGCGCCCAGCGGCATGACCAGGCACGCCACCAGCAGGTCCGCCACCGCCAGGGATAGGATCAGCTGGTTGGCCGCGCTGCGCAGGTGCCGCTCCAGCAGTATTGCAGCTATCACGAAAACATTACCTGGACAGGCAAAACAATAGACGGTATTGTAAAAAAGTAATAAATGATCCGTGTTTAAATAACAATCGAAATAAATACCACCATTCAAGCAAAGAATACTACTTACTAAAATACAAACTTTTTAGTGACCTAGGTCGGTACTTAAGTATTTAAATAGTTGGGTGAAAATCAGTTGTAGAAAAATGCAAAAATATTTTATGATTTAAATTGCAACGTTTTCTAAAAAGTTACTTCTTAAAATAAATGGAAAATTATTGACATCTAATTTCGATCAGAGCTATTTACTACCTGTAGAAATCAGGTGGCGGGTTTCAAAGAAAACAGTACAAAGCGTTCAAAGCAGTCTTGATTACGAGTGCCGAGCGATTAATTATTATAGTTACGTACATCTATTATTTATTAATTAAGGTTCTGAGACTTCTGAGTACTTATTATGCTTTAAGAGACAAAACCTTAATTTACTTACAGGGAATTATGTTCTCTACAGTAAAAGCGATAATAATTGATTATTATATTGTACTACATACCTACAACAGTAGCTAGAATGAGTAAGCCGAGAACAACAGCCTTGGCGGCGGCGCGCACGAGCGCAGCGGGCGAGTCGAAGGGCGCGGACGAATCCCACCAACTGGCGTTCGAGACCTGGGTGGCGTTCCATTCGGGAGCCCAATCCGAAGAGTTCCACGAGTGGTTGCTGGACCCCGGCAGCCGCAGGTACAGAGCCTCCCACTCCAGCAGGTCGCCTCCGTCCGCACCCCCCATGTCCCCTCACCGAGACACCGCGCCACCTACTGACAAATTTAAATTTTAGGTATACAACACGATTTTTCACGCCCGAGTTACCTACGTCTATGTGCGAAAGGAACGCGTGATTGTTACTCAATATGAGACTTGGCGGCAAATTTTTACAACTTTATATATGCGTTATTGTGTAAGTACTTTGCATACTATCTACTGCATATTATGCACAGAGCGCAGGGCCTTAATAATGTAAAAATATTTTACGTTTTTTGAACAAAAAAAGCCGGGTTGTATTCCCCAATTCAAATCAATTCCCATATAGGTATATCCTGCAATTCAGTCATTCATACATTTACGTAGGTATATATGTACAATTGATCATGAACGTATAATCCTGTAAAATTTCGAATCGACGATTCGCCGGCATCAAACGGTTCCTGTTAGATTTGCACGCATTTCCGGAGAACGGATTCTAGGCACTTGAATACCTTTTAGCTATTAGTATATTGCTCGCTCAACGTATATCGTTTAGCTACTAACGAGATCAGCTAACTAAGTTGAATGTAAACATTTAACAATCGCAATTAATTTAAGGAAAATTATACGACTTGTTACGAGGGCCTTGAAAATGAATATGGTAAATAAAAATGTATGTATGTGTATGGTATGTTGAATATGGTATATGGTAAACATGTTATGTCACTATTTTGGCAAAGGTAGAGGTATTCGGGTAAAGAGCACGCACTTTTTGTTCTCAGGTCCCAAAAAGCTACCTAAAGCCATAATTTCGAATTTATTCCATAGAAATATCTATTAATATTAATATTACATAATTTAGATAGATTGACCTCGAATATTAATAAAGTTTTGTCCTATATGCGATAAAATCCGAATGGTCCGAAAACGTACTCTTGCCCCGGTATATGGGTAAAATTACGCACGTAGTTGGGTTAAAGTACGCGAACATTTTCATAGATATGTCAATGGGTATGTATATTTAGTAAAGTCCATTCATCAGTATAATTCGGCTCTTATTTAACTTTAATATCTCCGTTGTGCTTCAATTTGAAAGGCTTTTTTAGCATTAGGGTATAGGTACGCATCATAAAGTGCGTACTTCTGACCTCGTACCTAATCAACATTTTCTCACAAAACTTGGTTCATACTCAGAAGTTAATTCATCTTACGCTGTTACTTTGGCATGGATACTAAAATTACGGAAGTACATAAACGCAAAAGACTCTCTGGGTTATGTCCATCCATCTACTTCACACATTCTTTTCCCTTGGACGTGTAATAAAAAAATGGTAAGCTGTTTACTTATTCGGCGACCTACTTAGACTTGCACTCTTTAACGGCCTCCTAGCCCAGTCGGTAGTGATACTGACTACGAAGCAGGAGGTCCCGGGTCGAACCTCCTGGTAAGGGCATTTATTTGTGTGTTTATCACAGATATTTGTTCCTAAGTTATGGATGTTTTCTATGTATTTAAGTAATTATCAATATCTATCTATTATATATATCGTCGTCTAGTACCCACAAGCCTTATTGAGCTTACTGTGGGAATAGGTCGTAGAGAGTGAGCGTATTGTGGAATATATTTTTATATATTTTTTTTATTTTGGCTCTGCGCTCTATGTGGCTCCGAAACGAGATCCCTAACCTCTAAATTTGCCTTTAGATAAATAAGTACTGCGGATTTTTACCCACTGCGTACTGTTACTCCGAATGACTACCATTTGGCGGTCGGCGCTTACGTCGTACGTTGTATAGATTTAATATTGTATTCAAGCAATAAAAGCATAAATGTCAACCGCCAAATACTTAGTACCGTTGCCAAAATAATGTCTCATATAAGCAATCAGTGTAGATGTTTAGATACTCACTGCTTGTGTTGTATTTTTGGAGTATGAGGCTCAGTGCTCGGTCCACCATTATTTCTAATTTTTGTATTGCTTCCGTTCCGATCTGTAAAAGAGGTTTAATTGTTAAAGTTGATTTGGTTCAATCATTCACGAAGTACATACATACCAACAGCGTTACAAAAAAAAATTTACTGTATAAAATAATGTAACATTGTCTATTACCTACAATATTTTGTGACGGCAAAAGGATGATTTTCTTTGTACACACTGATGTATCAAATGTGCGGGAGAGCCTTCATATAAGAAATACTCAACCACCCTACTGTTAATTATGTATTATAATTTTTTGTAATATTGTAGGATGTATATCGTCAGGTGACAACCAAAGCTCACTTATTACTACCACAAGTTCATAGCCATAATGAACAACAAAACAAGGTTGATTTTTGTTTAATATTTTTTTTGCAATCAGTAACTTTTGGTTGTCACCCTGACGATATATCGTACTCTATTATGATATTATATGGAGCCTATCGTGTCCCACTGCTGGGCAAAGGCTTCCCCCAAATCTTTCCACCGATCCCTATCCTGTGCTGTGTCTGACCATTCCTTCAAAAAGGAGTTTAGTTCATCCCGCCATCGGCTGCGGGGTTTGCCGCGTCCCCGATTTGAGTTTTAGTCCTTAGTGATTTTGCCCAAAAACTCATTCGGCATCCGGCAGACGTGGCCAGCTCTATTACTCAGAAGTAATACCTAATACGGCTCGGTTGGTCTAAATGTAAGTAGGTAAATCAACGACAATCTGAACCAAATCAACCACAATACGAACTAAACCACTTGACTGACAAGATGTAATTTGTGGTTACGTCTGTATGAAGCGACATGTTCGTAATTAATTGCATTATTAATACGGAGCTAATTATGTGGCAGTAGATTCCTGTAATAATCGCTCTGAGTTTTAACATGTACAGTTAAACTTGGATGAATTGGAATACTTAATATTAAATTTATCTTATCTTATCTTAAAGGGTGGGCAACGCGCATGTGACACCTCTGCAGTTGCAGGATTCCATAGGCTAAAGTAGCTGCTTAGGCCTTACCATCAGGCAGGCCGGATACTTGTGTGCTACTGTCTACGTATAAAAAAAAAGCAGTGCATCAACCAGTGCAAATTGGCAGTCATTTGAAAGAAAAACGAATTAAAAAAAAAATGCTGTAGACTCAGTCAATTGATCGTCAATTCATCTCGAACATTGGTATAAAAATGTTCATCTGATATTGATCCGGTCAAATTTAATTAAGTTGAAGCAGTTGATATTTATCGTCAATGCTCATCATAACTTTAAACACACTATAGCACCATATAAGAAAGTACAAATGGCGGAATTGATGCGTTAAGGTATTCTCTTCCAGTCAACCACTGGGCCAAACAGAAAGTAATGATTGGTACAGGATTAATAAAAACAGATATGACCTAAAAAACAAATCAGATTAACATACCTAATAATTTTAAATACACGTACATAAATAAGCTTTATTATAAACATAGATATGTAATTACATAATACCTATAATGCAACGGATCAGCATAGCTATTCAGCGCGGAAATGCGGCCAGCCTTCTGGGCACTCTACCTCATGACATGGACCTGGGGCAGATTTTTTATTTATAAGTTTTTGGTTAGGTTTATGTTTTTTATAGATATTCTAGTTTTGTTTAATAAATGAATTGAGTCATAATATAATAAATACATAATATTGTATCCATGTATAACCATCATGCAGATCATTAACCTTGAAGTGCATCAGAGAAGTGTTTACGTAATCTCGGCTTGAAGGAAATTTTGCTCTGTGCTTGTCGTATAGGGAGAGGAAAGGCGAATAATGGCCTGAAGGGCTAAACCAGTACGGTAAAGAGCAATTCAGAGTTTAAGACTCCGAACTATTACATGACGTTTCGTTCGCATCTGTGATTTTGATACTAATTTACTTTTCGATTAGCGTTGTCCATAACCATTTGTGACAAAGTTACACAATTTATATGTGATACTCATATTACTAACAACATTAAATATTAAATTATTTCAAACAAAAAAGAACTGACTTCACTTAGCATCCACCTTTCCAAAAGCAAATGCTCGAGCTGCTGTAAAAAATACTCAAATCACTATAGGTGTGCCTATAATAGTTGAAGAGTTCCCTCGATTTCTCCAGGATCCCATCATCAGATCCTGACCTGGAAGCCTTACAATGGGAGCAACTGTGAAGTATACTCTTTCAAACAAAAAAGAATTTTCCAAATCGGTTCAGCCGTCTTCGAATAATCGGTGAACATACATAAAATAAATAAAAAATAGCAAAAACAAAGATCCGGACGAATTGATAACCTCCTGATTCGAAATCTTGGAGTCGGTTAATCAACGCTGATCTTGAAAACATATTCGTATTAAATAACAATACAAAAGAAGATACTTAGGAATCTATTTATGAGATAACTTGTATAAAATAAAAGGACTTCAATTGGAGATAGAGATTTTACGGCTTCCATATTATTTCAGCGTGATAGCAGTTCAAATATTTTGTTATTGTATCCTCATATTTTGACATTGGAAATATCTTTTCGTTCGTTCCAGTATAGGCCCCGATTTCACGAAAAAGTGCGATCCCCTTATAACTCGGAAAGTTGTAAAGATATGATATTCAAAAATGGCTCAAAAGACTCATATTTACGAGAGCTGTAAGACGCAAACAGAATTTTTCGGGAAAATCAAAAAAGAAAAAGTTATGGCCGGAATAGTGAAAAAAAGAATAAATTTTTTCCAAATTTTTGATTTTGGCGTTCGATATTTTGGAAACGAAGAATGATATCAAAAATTTGAGAAGAACTCCTCTGGACAATTTAGTCAGCTACAATTTAAGCCTAAAAAAAAGACGATCGGGTTAAGGGTCTGCCCTGTAGCCTAACCTTTTTGAAAAAAGTCAGAACGACATTTTTCACATTATTTTTTTTAACTGACTTCAAGATTTCAAAAGAGGAGGTTCTCAATTCGGCGTGCATGTTTTTTTATTTTGTTTTTTTTTTTTATGTTTGTTACTCTATAACTCCGTCATGGGGAATCGAGGGAACTCCTTAATAGCCCACCTAATGAAGGAAAACTAAGAGGAAATAATTCGTGTATAGCCAAATTTTGGTGTAGTTGTAGGCAAAGGTATCTTACACAACATACTAAAAGTACCGGTGGATGGGGGTGCCGCTAGCGGAAAGGGGGGGGTGTAAAGGTCCCTAATTTTGGTTTTTCGTAAATAACTCGGTAACGGTGGCTCATACGAAAAAATGTTCTATTGCTTAATTCATCCACATAAAATTTTCTATAAAAAAGACTATTTGCAATTTTTTGCTAGGATCAATGTTTAATGAGATATCGAGGAAATACGATAAACACTTTTTTAAACTTTCGGAGCTAATATTTACGAAAGTATTAGTTTTATCCAAAAGTGGTTTCAGAATACCCTTATTGTTTTAAAAAGACCTATCTAATGACACCCTACACATTAGGGTTGGAGTAAAAAAAATATTTACCCCCCACTCCATGTGTACGGGAGGTACCCGAAAGAATAATATTTTTTCACATTTTGTTTTAAAACTTTGTCTGCGTAATTAAAACACATACTTATACGAAATTTCATTTCTCTAGTACTAGCCATCACTGAGCAGGGTGAGGAGGGGTCCTACCCTTGGAGTTTCGGCATGTCCGTCTGTCCCCGTCTGTCCGTCCACGGCTTTGCTCAGTGATGTTTAGTACTAGACGTCTAGACGGACAGATGGGGTCAGACGGACATGGCGAAACTATAAGGGTAGGAAGTGAGGTAGCAGGGTGAGCAGCCTGCTCAGTGATGGTTAGTACTAGAAAATAAAAAAATCGTGTGAGTATGTACTTTATTCACGCCGGCAAAGTTTTAAAACAAAATGTGAAAAAATATTATTTTTTCGGGTACCTCCCGTACACATGGAGTGGGGGGGTAAATATTATTTTTACTCCAACCCTAATGTGTGGGGTATCGTTGGATAGGTCTTTTTAAAACAATAAGGGTATTCTGAAACAATTTTTGGACAAAACTAATACTTTCGTAAATATTAGCTCCGAGAGTTTAAAAAAGTGTTTATCGTATTTCCTCGATATCGCATTAAACATTGATCCTAGCAAAAAATTGCAAAGAATCTTTTTTATAGAAAATTAGATGTGGATGAATTGAGCAATAGAACATTTTTTCGTATGAGCTACCGTTACCGAGTTATTTACGAAAAACCAAAATAAGGGACCTTTACACCCCCCTCTCCCCGCTAGCGGCGCCCCCATCCACCGGTACTTTTAGTATGTTGTGTAAGATACCTTTGCCTACAACTACACCAAAATTCAGCTATACACGAATTACTTCCCCTATCAGGCAGTTAAGCGTCTTCGTTTGGTGAGCTATAAATGTTAATGGCATGTACATGTAGTGATTTTTATCACTCATCAATCATTTTCATTCAAAACAGTGACATTTGATTAAGCGGAACTGCTGATGATGATCAGAAGGGAACTCTTCAACGACGCATAGATCACGTTTGGCGATTCCTCCTCTTATCGAACACATTGGTGTTTGTTAAGCAAGTAAGATTGTCAGGACAAATTTTCGTCAAGCTCAAGTTCTGATGATGGGATCCATGAGGAATCGAGGGAACTCCTCAAATCGTAAAGGCAAACACATAGTGATTTTTGTATTTTTATCAACAAATCAAGCATTTTCATTGAAAAGAGTGACATTTGATGAAGTGGAACTGCTGATGATGATCAGAGCGGAACTCTTCAATGACGCATAGTTCACGTTTGGTGATTTGTCCTCTTCGCTATGTTTGTTAAGCAAGTTATTAGATTCTCAGGACAAATTTTCGTCAAGCTAAGTACTGACGATGGGATACAGGAGGAATCGAGGAAACTTCTCGAATCTTAAAGGCATACATAAAGTGATTTTTGTATTTAAATCAACAAGTCAAGCATTTTCATTGAAAACAGTGACATATTGATGAAGTGGAACTGCGGCTGATGCCATAAACATGTGAAATGTAAAATAAGAAAGGAATTCTTCAACGACGCATAGTTCACGTTTGACGATTTGTCCTCTTCGCTATGTTTGTTAAGCAAGTTATTTCATTGTATAGAGTGCACCATCTACAATAATCCTTCACCGGCTTCCCCCATTGAAGAAGTCGGTTTTTTTTTTGCTTAAAAAATATTTAGATATGTGGCTACCATTTCTCGAGTTGACTACGGATTTGTAATGTAATAATTTTAATATCCTGCTTATTAATCTAAAAATGAAATATGTATACTTAGCCGCCACGGCGACAATTATTCAAACTTCGATATGCGTGTGGAAAATTTTCGATTTGTTTGTTCACAGCAGAGTTGGGCACACTTGATTAAAATCGGTGATCAATTACTAATCATCGCTGATTGAATAATTGCTGATTAAATCATAACAAAAAACAATCAAGTAATTTCGCCATGAGTAAATCATTAACGACGGGCGCTGATTGTAACTAAATTTCACATATTGAACCAGATACATATGTAGAAATTTTCATTATCCTAAATGAAAATGAAAATGAAAATGAGAATCAGAATGAGAATGAGAATGAGGATGAGAATGAGAATGAGAATGAGAATGAGAATGAGAATGAGAATGAGAATGAGAATGAGAATGAGAATGAGAATGAGCATGAGAATGAGAATGAGAATTCGAATGAGAATGAGAATTCGAATGAGAATTCGAATGAGAGTGAGAATGAGAATGAGAATGAGAATGAGAATGAGAATGAAAAGCGCATGTGGAAACCGCAGCTGTGTGATAGCTGCCTTAACTGTAGCCGAAAACCGCAATAAAACCGAACAGGCCGTTACAAAGTTAAATGGGAGCATTCATTTGTACACTCATACCAAAAACTAACAATTTTTTTTCGATATTTTGGTGAAGGTAACATTTGCCACTGGCATTTACGCTTTTATTGCTCAATATTGAATCTGCACTATACAACTTAAGACGTAAGCGCCAACCGCCAAATGATACCTTTAGAAATATTGTCACAAATAGCCATTTATCCTAAATGTATATTATACTCACCTAGGTACCGCCTCTGTTTCGTCAGGGAAAAAGTGAAGGAGCTAGTAGCTACGCAAAATCGAATCAAAATCTAATCATCTAATCAACTAAATCGTTAGTTTAACTAAGCATACTGTCTTACTAATGTAATCACTTCAGCTAATCATGAGTGAAACTAAAAATCGACATGATTTACTCATGTCGGTGGTCAATCAGATTAGAAAGCTCGTGATTGAATTCGTAATCATGTTCATATGATTATGAGTAACGTTCACATTTTTAACTTTAGTTTCAATCCCGTTAATTTTTGCCCAACTCTGGTTCACAGGCGTTATGTCGAGGATACTTATGTTAATCTAAGAATAAAATAATTATCATTCAACGTCGTAGTTTTATTTTATAACATTTTCCTTATCCCAACTTTCTCGTCGCTCAGCGACAATATTTTTTCGAATTCCGTAGATTCATTTCCAATGTGCTCGATAGTCGTGTGAGGCACGAAATCTGTGATTTTTTTATCAATAGAAACTCACCATTACCAAGTGTATTATTAGGTCGCGTACACATGCTGTTTGCTCATTAATATTATCCTCAATGATAATGGCGTATCTACACTAATGTCAATGAAAGATCTAAATCTAACCCGTATTTTTACATTTGCGATTAGAATGGCTATAAATTAATATAACGTTTAATTATTTATCACAAAATACAGACTATGGTCCATTAAAAGTTATTATTATTACCATGTTTTTCCTAGCGTCAAATTCCAAGAAGTTTTCTTTACGACTGATTGATTAGTGATCTTATTACGTTATTTCTGTGGTAGGTATTGCGCGTTATTTTCGTTCAACATAAACATGAAATTTCGCGTTTTAAATGTTAAGGGGCTGACAACAGCTAAATTCCCTCCCTATTTTTATCAGCACGAGGGAAATAGATACACTGTGTTACGATTAGTATGGGAGCTCATTGCAAATTTTGCTAAATGATGAATTAAAAAAACTACGCATTTATTGAGAAATATAAAATAATGAAGTTTTTAGTATTAGCGCGGTGGAATTTTGTCCTTAGTTACAGACATATAAGTCAAGAAACTAAAGACATACAATTGTTTAAAGATGTAACTTTGGAATTATCTTCTATCGGGCCGATTTGTCCAACCGTGTATAAGAATTAACGAAGTTCTTCCAAATATTACGAATATTTTTTATTTTATTTCTCAAAACAAGTAGTTACTTATAGCTAAAAATCTGCTTGCGTAAAGACAATTTAAAGGTCATCCGGTGTTGTCAGCCTCTTAAGTGTTCGTAGCAAAAAAACACCTGTATCTTTAACTCTTATACGATTACGCGTAACTATTGTGTTACGAATTCTAACAGAATATTTGTATGGGTTAAAAATACGATATCTTGCACCTGGGTTGCAACTGATAAGATGTTTATAAACTTAACGCCCATTTTCATTATCCTTCAGTATACATTTTCAAAATTTTAATACGTCTCCAAAAAAGCTTCACAATTGTTTCCGTTCCGTAAAATCCGTTAATTAAGTTGATATCAATCATTCAAACCCAATTAACATAGATTTCATTTCCGTCGCCGTTTCAAATCTAATCTCCAGAAATAAATCCATTGTACCTAATTCTAAATTCATACACCTACCTTTATCAAAAATAATCAGTGTTAATCAGAAAATGTATTGAGTGAACTCCAAAATTAATCCTTGTTTTCGTTGAATAAGCTCTATTTTTGTAATAAATGGCTCCAGTCAGTCGGGGCGAGGAAAATAATCGTGACTGTTAAATTCAGTGACTAATTAATTACCCATTCTGATTTAGCTGTACGTAACGTTCACTCTATTTAAAGGTATATAATGGAGCCAAGGTCTAGTTTGGTAAACAAGCGCTTTAGTAACTTCGTGCGGAATAGGGAATGAACCGTTTTTAGTATGAAAAAAACCGGCCAAGTGCGAGTCGGACTCGCGCACCGAGGGTTCCGTACATACCTAGAACAAGCAAAAGTTGTAGTATGTTTATTACTAATTTCAATTAAATACCTCTACGCGTTTACGAGGAAAAAGGTAGTACGTTTAAAATTTAAAAAAATATTTTTTGTATGATTTTACTAAAAATGTCTACTTTTCGTAATTTTTCCTTTGTCTGTGCTATATGACGTTTCTTCGTGCCAAGTTTCAAGTTTCTGAGTTTACGGGAAGTACTCTTTAGGTTTTGAGTTTCTTGCGAGTACTCAGTTTCAAAATATGCGACTTAAATTGCTATTTCTTTTGATTGCGTTGACATAAAAGTTTCATTTTACTACATCTGAAAGGTCCTATAGCCCTGAGTATTTGACATGAATTTCAATTTAATACCTCCACGCGTTTACGAGGAAATAGGTAGTAAGTTTAAATTTAAAAAAATATTTTTTTGTATGATTTTACTAAAAATGTCTACTTTTTGTAATTTTTCCATTGTCTATGCTATATGACGTTCCTTCGTGCCAAATTTCAAGTTTCTGAGTTCACGGGAAGTACCCCGTAGGTTTTGCGAGTGCCGAAAAACTCTAAAATTTGCAGCATAAACGACGGTATCTTTTGATTGCGTTGGCTTTTAAGTTTGATTTTTTTACAGCTCCAAGGGACAATAGACTTGAGTATTTGATATACATTTCAGCTTGATACCTCCACGCGTTCCTGAGAAAAATGGTCTTGACAGACAGACAGACAGACAGACAGACGGACAACAAAGTGATCCTATTAGGGTTCCGTTTTTTTCTTTCGAGGTACGGAACCCTAAAACCCTGGTTTTTCGGTTAATAACCGGCTTTTCCGGAAAAAATGGCCAAGTTTCGTGTCGGACCACGCCATCACGCATAATGGAGGGTTCCGTACCTATAAATCCGTATCAAATAAAATAACATAAAAAGGACCCATTAGAAAACACACATTAAACATTACAGGTTAAGGCGTTTTAGAGTTTTTATTTTAAGAAAATAATGAGTGAAAATCGTGTGAGTTTAAATCAGCTTTTGAGTTATCTCCAAAACAAAACTTCTTTCATCTGCCTAAGAAAGAAGTTTTGTTTTGGAGATAACACAAAAGCTGATTTAAACTCACACGATTTTCACTCATTATTTTCTTAAAATAAATACTCTAAAACGCCTTCACCTGTAATGTTTAATGTGTGTTTTCTCATGGGTTGGCTGGAAGAGATCCCTATCAGGGATAAGCTCGCCTTTGTCCATATCTTTTATATATGTTACTGTTGTTTTTATGTTATGCCTACTTGTTTATGTGAAATAAAGTGATACATACATGCCTACATACATGTTCAACTCAAAACTATTTTCATCGAAAGAATATACTTACGAAGATGTTTCTTCTCTAGTTCTAGTTCTAGATCACTAGTTCAAAAGTTACAGGGGACACACAATAATGTAGACTTTCGGGGTGATTATTCTCTCTCGATCTATCGATTGATGTGCAACATGTTGATATTTGGTAAAAAAAATTTTGACAATTAGTTACGTGTGTAATGTATGGGGTCCCCCCCCCCCGCTAAAAAGATTTTTTACAAAAAAATCAAGTAGCGGTAGCATATACGATTCACCTTATGTTAAAATTTTATCACGATAAGTCTTATAGTTTCCGAGTAAAATGGCTGTGACATACGGATGGACGAACAGGACGAAACTATAACCCTAATAACTTGTTTGCATTTCCTATGCGGCATGCTAGACCACGCAAATTTTGTAAGTGACAATGTGTGGAAAGGGAGCATTAATCATCAAATATATGATGGCAGACCACACGTGTTTCTGCTACAAAGTCTATACAAAGTTAGCATGAATTGACTCTAGCTGTTTGATAAGGTGAAATTAAAAAGAAATATGGTTAGGTCACACGTCACATAATGTAGGTAATTTGTAACGAATTTATGAGTCCACTAATGTTTTTTTCAGATTTCGCTCAACTTTTCGTTACTGTTTTACAGTAACTAATAAAATAAGACTACTCGTACTATTAGTTTGTATATTGAAAGATAATTTCTGTTTAAACAGAAAAGTGGAACACTTTTCTGATTTTATGTTTCATTTATAAATAATTCACCTTAATCTAAAAGTTGTTTCGCGATGTTTGCTTGGAAAGGTGAAAAGAGTAAGATTTTTATTGATTAAAATGATGTTTAACTAGTATTTTTGTATTTCTATGTACCTATATAATTAACTAGTATGTAATATAATATATATTATACGTTGCAAAATGAGTCGTTTGAGGGACAAGTGGGACAGTTTTTTTCTTTTTATCAACCGACTTCAAGATTTCGAAGGAGGAGGTTATCAATTCGTCGGGATCTATGTTTTTTTTTGCTATTTTTTCACCGATTATTCGAAGACGGCTGGACCGACTTGGAAAATTCTTTTTTTGTTTGAAAGCGTATACTTCACAGTTGGTCCCATTGTAACCACGTCAGGATCTGATGATGGGATCCTGGAGAAATCGAGGGAACTCTTCAACTATTATAGGCACACCTATGGTGATTTGAGTATTTTTTACAGCAGATCGAGCATTTGGTATTCGAAAGGTGGATGCTTAGTGAAGACGGTTCTTTTTTGTTTAAAATTATACATATTTTTTAAGCAAGAGTATGTTCACGTAAAGCAATTTTAAGTATTTCATAAAAAAATATAATGTAGAAATAAACTTGGCTTTATGCTTTAATCAAGATAATACATATATTGTAAATGATAAACATATTGGAGGGCAGGACAAATAATACTAAAAATTCAAGCAACAAGTTTGCACCAATCAACGTCCTCACCTCACTAACAAGCCCTGCAAGAATTGAGCTTTCGGGTATTAAATAATAATAAATGTGTACCAAAAGTTTTATAATTACAAGACCTCAAACTATCTTATTCAATGAAATTCATATGCGTTATTTCATTATTAGTGATTTTCGTTTTCAAATCGTTACCGGACTAACAGTCTGTTTACCGGTTCGTTCATAAAGTGTCTCGCAGGTACGATTACTCTCTTCTTCGCAGCAATTTTCCATTTCTTCCGGTTGAGGTTCTTGCAGGTTGATTATGAAATCTAATTTTACTCCTTTGCAATTTTTAACGTAAATAAAGCTGACACGCAGCGCTTTATGTCAGTCTTCTTTATATTTTTATCCGACTGTCAAAGGAGGGTTATATTTTTCGAGAGTATTGTATGTATATTTAGTAGGAATGTATATTTCGTTGGCACGATCCAAGCCTGTAGGCTAACGATGTATCGTTTGACTGATTACGACGTGTGAGGTGAGGTATCATTACATCATTAGATGTCTCGATTTTGGGAGTGACTTAATATATATTTAGGAAACAAAAAAGTGTCCAAAATTAAATCGCTGCGAAGTTATACCTATAGCAGTAGTTTTTTAATATTTATTTCGACTTGTTTTGAAAATTGTTACATATTATAACATTTAAATTCCTGTCAACAATAAATACTGCGGGTAAAGCGTAAAGTGAAATTTATTTGGGATGTTTTCAAGTCAAAAGGTACATCATTGCGCCTATTCCACCTATCCCTACCGCGATATCCTCCCCCGTGGAGGTACGTGGAATAATTTTCCATCTATTCCTACTAGTAGGGATACTTTTCCATCTATCCCTACCATCCCCCCCCACTCCCGGTAGGGATAAGTGGATTTCTATCCACTACATTACATGGAAATTGTATATTGGTAGGGATACTTTTTCAGTCACCTTTACCTTTCTCGAATCACCCCTATCAAATCGTTTTAGATGTGTGTTTTTCAACCTAACTATTTAGGTACTATAACTTTGAAAATGTTTCTTATTGGTGGTAATAAGTACCGACCAAGTAGGTATATTTAAAACGTTTTTTTAAATAGTAAACCTCTAAATACGGATTTGTAAATGAAACCCTTTCACTTCATACAACTCGAGTGGAAGAAGGCATTATTCTTTAAACACAGTTAGGTAGCATCCCTGCTACCTAGCTGTTTTTTAAGGATAAGGATGAGTGGAAGAATTTCCATATATCCCTATTAAACAGCAAGGTAGCAGAGACGAGTGGAAGAATTTACACATAACCCTATTTTAAACAGCAAAGTAGCAGGGACAAATGGAAGAATTTCCGTATATCCCTACTAAACAGCAAGGAAGTAGGAATGTAAGGAAAAATCCACCTGTTCCCACCAGGGAACCATAAATAACCATAATCCACCGATTTCTACCAGGGGGAAACTAGTTAGGATAGGTGGAATAAAATCTATCTGGCCCTACCATTAAGAATTAGGGGGGATAGAATGGACGACTCGATTCCATGTATCACTACCAGTAGAAAGAGATGGAAAAATATTCCATATATCCCCACTGGGGGGATATCGCGATAGGGATAGTTGGAATAGCATCTTATCGGTTGTCAATAAGGCGTTGCTGCCATAAAAAATAATTTAAAAATAAACTTTATTAACAACCGAGAATGATGTAGGTACCTATGACTTGAAAACGTCACATTTATGTCTGCAAGCGGTTTTTAGGGTTCCGTAGCCAAATGGCATAAAACGGAACTCTTATGGATTCGTCATGTCTGTCTGTCTGTCTGTCCGTCCGTATGTCACAGCCATTTTACTCGGAAACTATACGACGTATTTGAATAAAATTTACACATAAGGTGTATTTTGTATGCCGCTACTTAGTTATGTAGTTAAATTTGAAAAAAAAAAAATTTTTAGGTGGGCGCTCCATACATGTAAGTAATTTTTTTAAATATAATATACATGTGACCCATCAATCGATAGGTCTTTAAAAATAACATTGAGGTTTCTTTGACCATTTTGTGATTAAGTGAATATTTTCTGAAATAATCGCGTCGAAAGTTAGAAAAATTGTGTCCCCCCCTGTAACTTTTGAACCGTAAGTCCAAAAAATATGAAAACATTTGAGGAGATGCGCCTTATCATATACTTTCTACGTAAATTGTTTTGAACATTATCGGTTCAGCCATTTTTGAGTTATCTCCAAAAAACTTCTTCCATAGGCATCAGATACGACCTTTTGGTATTAGTTTGGTTCTTATCCCATTGAAGGTACGGAACCCTCCTATGCGTGGTCCAACACGCACTTGGCCGGTTTTTATTCAATACCTATCTTAACTGTTTACTAACAACAAACCTCAAAGAGTACAACAATAAACTAATTGCGTTATGAAATTGACAGTTTGACTTGTTTGCAATTTGCCGTCGTAGATTACAAATCATAAAATTGGCGTAATTAGCTTAGAAGTCAGAATGTTTACAATATATATCTCGTGGTTTTGAATGAAACATGTTTTGCATCATGTCATAACGGCTGAATAGATTTTATCGATTGATCGTCTGTGGCAAATCATGGAATGGGTTTATATTGAAATCCTGGAATAAGGCACTGGTCCCACCGCGGGCGAGTAACTATGAGCTATCGGCTATTTTCTAGCCCAAGAAACGAACAAAAGATAATCGTTCCCGTGTAAATAAAAGAGAGAGATGTATATTTATAGTTCATCGCAGTGTGAACAGCCAGCGATGAACTATAAATATATATCTCTCTCTTTTATTTACACGTAAGCGATTATTTTTTGTTCGTTTCTTGGGCTAGAAAATAGCCGATAGCTCATAGCTTTCTCGCTCGCGGTGGGACCAGTGCCTAACGTAGGTAATTCAAACATGTAGTCGCTTTCGTTAATTGAAACATTAGAACTTTAATTCTAAATGTAAATTGATGAACATTTACTGTACAGTCGCCATCAGTTATATCGAAGCGGCCAAGGTGGTCACAAATATCTGAACAACGCCTCTATTGTCAAGGCGATAAAGTGCATGTTCGATTTTTGAGTACCTTGGCCGCTCCGATATATTTGATGGCGACTGTACAACGATTTCTTCTGATGCAAAACTAATACTGTGCAATCATGACACAAGCAATAGAGTGAAAGTAAGTAAATATGGATATTCATATAAATATGGATATGTATTATGGATAAGTTTAAATGAAAAAAAAAAAATCCAGCAAATTCATTCGGAGTTTGCGCCCAGGCGGTCCTCAATCCTCCTTTGTTTAATAGGGTTGATGAGTATGATGACAGATGTTAGATTTTGTAACATTGAACTGGAGACAAAATTAGCAATATATCTTAATAAAGCGAAAGTAAAAAAAATAATTATTGAATTGATATAAAGATACCAGAACTCAAAATTTAAAAACTTAAAGATTAGGAAAACTAGTACCAAATTATAAACAAATCAATCAATATCATTCGATTTCTCACATTTCACAGAAAAATACATTTAACGGCAACTTAATACATAAACGCAACATTAAAATAAAATAAATGTTTCTAGGTTCACTACTTAAAAACGCTATAAATTATAAATGTTTATTCTAATGCCTTATTGATGTCGCAAAGAATAAAGACAATTTTATAGACTTGCATTGATCCAAGCTTTCGCGCAATAAGCCTGCGCCCGCATGGTGCTTCCGAGCGCGATGGCCCATAATACCGCCGCCGCCGCCGCTCTGTGCTATTTAAGGGTTAAGCCTAGTCATCAATATAGGAAGCACCTTACGATATTGCCACTTGATTTAAAGATCACGAAGAAGATTATGGAATGTTTTATTAGTTAATATAAAGTATAAATAAGAAACAAAGTATCAGGCAGTAACACTTACATCTTAAAGTGTACCTAATAATAACGATGTTTGTATATTTATGTTCATAATACGGGAATCACCCCTAATATCTTATTCAATATTCAAAAATATTCAAAACAACTTCAAAATTCATCTAATGCTTTTCTTTTCAAAACAATTTCAAATTAATACGCAATAAAAGGACGTCTGTACGTTAATACCGATATTATAGGTAAATATTGTGTTTTGGTTACTGTCGTGAATATCATGATACCTATATACTCATAACATAACGCATGCGTGACAATTAGCAACATGCATGATTTTTTTCGAAGACGGCATTCGATTCTTTTTCCCGTGAGATTCAAATTTCTCTAATAAACCTACTATTTATTGTAGCCCTGAAACGTCAAAAATGTGAAAATAAGTCAGGCGTCTGGACCGCGTATTAAAACGGCCCATATACAAAAAGCGTGAGGTGCGTGACGTCACCCGGTCTCCAAGTTGCGGAAAACTTTATGGAAGGAATAAGTTTTTGAAAGATTTTTGTCATTTTTGGCGTGAAAAAATACGTTTAAGTATAAAGTTGTCGTACATTTTTTGTCTTGTTAGAATAATAAGTAATCGAATGAAAGTTTAGAAAATACAATAGGCATGATGACACATGTTGAATTTTGTAATAAAATTAAGTTAAATGGATGCAAAATTATAAATATATCGTAATAAAGTGAAAAAATTTAGTTTTTTTTTGTGTATACTTTGTGTCTATTATTTGAGGTGTGCAATAAAAAGTATTTATGTTATGTTTTAAAAAATATATTGAAACGGATCAAAGATATGAGACTACAAAATTTCAAAATTTTACGATTTTTAAAGTACGATATTTAAAAAAACCATTGATACCATTTGATTTTTAACAGTTTACTGTAAAGTAATTGTATGGCAACCATATACATAAACGCAATATTTCACTGTCAAAATAACAATTTCATAAATTTTCCATCCTTTAAACAGGGCGACTATGCAACCGTGACGTCACTGTTACACAGCATTTTGTTAGGAGCGTTTTGAGATATAAAAGCGAGTGCCAGATTTTGAATCTCATTTCTGATTTTGGTGTTGCTTTAACGCAATTGGCCCTAATACACACATTAAATGTCTGTATAGGGCCAATTCGTTTTGATCCTTACAACAAAACGAATCGATTGATACCATACATGAAAAAAATTAATCATGCCTATTGGGGCATAAAAAACGACTCAAATTTTACGTTTTTAAACAGAATTATATTTACAAAATAGTCAGAAAATTATTACGGATTTAAACTTTTTAATATTAATATATTTGGTGTTGATGAACGTGTTTATCAAACAAATTCAATTACATATTTTCCATGCATGACCTGAATTATTTGGTAAAAAAAATCTTTATTATGAAAATTAATGGGATATGAGTCTTGAAAATACCCTGCAGTATTAAGTTTAAGTAACGTCCATATATAATAAAATAAATTCCCATCGAATGAAACAAATATTGCAAAAGAAATTGCATTTTAAGCAAATATTGCTTAAAATGTGATTCCTTTTTTAAATGAATAATAATTTTATTTTAAGGTATTAAATACACACTAAAAACGTTCGTATATCGGTATTGGATTATTCTACAGGCACTATTCTGATCATATTATAGCATTTATACCTACTAGTGGGTAAATGTAGATCCTGGAGCTGAACATAAACAATCAAATTCAATTACAAATAAAGTTAATTTATAATTGTGCATTCATGTTTTTTATTATTGACTAAGCCTTCTTTTGTGATTACTTTATGCACTACTTTTGAGCAACTTCTAAATGGACAGGTACCTACCTACGGACTCTTTCCACACGGTAACATATCGACAAGTTACTACCTAACTAGACATTGAACAGCTATACAAGTAATCTATTATCCCGGTAATGACTGGGTTTGCGGTCGTAAATCTGGCTGGATAGACCGCGATATTAGCGAGGCCGTGTGCGGGTGACTGCTCGAATGATTCAACCCCCCCTTTCAGTCACTGGGTAAGTGGGTACTTGTGACGGAAGCTAAGAGATACGCGATTAAAACCTTGATTTGCTCATTACAATTTTATTTATTTATTTATCGTATATTAGTTACTATATATTCACTGAAAAGATACGTACCTAATCACTACATAGTATAAAACAAAGTCGCTTCCCGCTGTTTGTCCCTATGTATGCTTAGATCTTTAAAACTACGCAACGGATTTTGATGTGGTTTTTTTTAAATAGATGGAGTAATTCTAGAGGAAGGTTTATGCATAATATAGTAGAGAAACACAGATAATTTTAGAGGTTTCTAATGTGATGTCGTAAATAAACACATTTTTTGCGCTTACATTGCAAACGCTGGCTGAACTCTACGAGATGGATCAAAATAATGTACTACAGTATTGTACACCTTAACAAGGTCTACAAAAAAATCCACAATGGCATATGTCTATCTCTTTTATCCCGTGCGAAGCCGGGGCTGGTCGCTAGTTAGTTAAATAGGTACTTTATATTTTAAGGATAACTACTTTTTATTTAGCATCATCTTAAAAGAGTGTCAATTGACTATTCCTTGTTGTTCGTTCCCGCCATTTTTTAATGTTATTAGTGGCGGGTAGCTGCGGCCGCCATTCGGATCTTGACCAGATTGTTGTAAAGACGTCTTGAAAATGTTATTGTCATATATTATAAGTAGTTGATTCATATTTAAACCTTGTAACAAACGAATATTAGTGTAAATACTGGTAGACTCGTTCGTCGAGCTAGTACTAGTTTATTTTATAATCCCAGTAATATCCCAAACAATCGCTTTCATCGGACTTGTTTTACAATTATTTACTTTCATGCTTTTATAACATAATTAGAAGAAACAATGCTCAGTAATTTGAATACAAAATCTAAATACAGTAAACCTTAGTAAATGATTAATTTCCTTCATAAAATTCATAAAATTCAGCACGTGGCAAACGTGCCATCGCAGCCCATCGTTTGTTTATGAGTTCACCCAAATGGCATCCATTTATAATGTCACATCTCGTTAAAGCGAAAAATGACGAAGGTGAAGCATAGGTACCAACGCAGTGCGCTCCACGTGGTAATTTTTATTTTATTCAAAAGTCAAAATGTTTTAGATAACATTCTTGTTCGATAAAATTCCATTTACCCGCATAAAAATTCGTTTTTAGGGTTCCGTAGCCAAATGCCAAAAAACGGAACCCTTATGGATTCGTCATGTCTGTCTGTCTGTCCGTCCGTATGTCACAGCCATTTTACTCGGAAACTATACGACGTATCTGAATAAAATTTACACATAAGGTGTATTTTGTATACCGCTACTTAGTTATGGAGTTAAATTTGAAAAAAAAAAAAATTTTTAGGGGGCGCTCCATAGATGTAACTAGATTTCAAAAAATGTTTTTTTAACCAAATATCAACATGTGATACATCAATCGATAGGTCTTTAAAAATAACATTGAAGTTTCTTTGACCATTTTGTGATTAAGTGAATATTTTCTGAAATAATCGCGTGTGTAAAATTGTGTAGCCCCCCCCGGTAACTTTTGAACCGTAAGTCCAAAAAATATGAAAAAAATTGAGGCGATGTGCCTTATAATATACTTTCTACGAAAATTATTTTGAACATTATCGGTTCAGCCATTTTTGAGTTATCTCCAAAAAACTTCTTCCATAGGCATCAGATACGACCTTTTGGTATTTTGGTAGTTTGGTTTTTATTACATTGAACAGGGCCGGCCCGTCCATATAGGCAAACTAGGCGATCGCCTAGGGCGCTCGCATTAGGGGGGCGCCAACCGGCGGCATAGAAAAACATTTTTAGACACACTTATCTACAAAAATATTTTTGATTCGGCGACAGTGTCACCCGCCATCGCCAGCCTGTGGGTAGTATTGCAGTAGTGAGTGCAGTATCTCTTACTTAAATTAAGACACCTAATTAACAGAAAGACTTATTATGGGATTGACAAAACTTTAAAACACTTTTGTTTTAAGAATTTCAGAATGCTTTTTTCGTGCCTAGTCTCAAAATTAATAAAGCAACATACGTAGAGACATAAATAGAGACGTCGTACAGAGATTTTTCATATTCAATACCTAATAAATATATTCTTCCTAGAGGCGATAGCATTTTTGAAGTTTTGATTGTTTTTGTGTGGCATTGTCATTATTACTCATTATCAATAATCAATGTGGTGTTACAAATTGAACATAATTGCTAAGACAGTATATAAGTATACGATTATTTTCAGAATTGGTTAACGATTTCAATTCTAAAATCTAAAGAGACACTTGGTTTTGCGATATGTCGGTTTCACGTTGTTATACGTCGAGATTGAGACAGACGTGTGTCAGTTTTTCAATTTAGTTTATTCCTAAATTTGATTTTTGTTTAATTAAGTCCCGATAATAAGGAGCCAAAAAAATGTATATACTTTTCTGGATTCCACCTAGTTTCAGAATTAAATTAATACCAATTAAAAAAATTAACATTTATGACTCAGTCAAAACTCCTCGTAGCCCTCGTTGATGGCGATATCGCCACTATGATGCTTAAAAAGAGCTGGTAGTCTGGTGGTAAGACGAGTTTTTCGGAACTTATGTACGAAATATAATTTGATATTTACCAGTCAATTTTCGTTGAAGGAAAACATCGTGAGAAACCCGGAGCTAATCAAAATAAGGCCTAGTTTCCCCTCTGGGTCAGATGGCAGTCGCTTTCGTAAAAACTAGTGCCTACGCCAATTCATGAGATTAGACTGCCAAACGGAATGATACTAAACGTCGAAAAAACAAACATTATGCAATTTAGTTTACGTGGGAAAAAAGACCACAACCTAAATATTTACTGCAATAATCAACTTGTACCTATAGGTACAAGTTGATTATTGCAGTTGCATATTTTTTTTTTTTTTTTTTTATACCACGACGGTGGCAAACAAGCATACGGCCCGCCTGATGGTAAGCAGCTACCGTAACCTATGGACGCCTGCAACTCCAAAGGCGTCACATGCGCGTTGCCGACCCTTTACAAAAAGGAGGGTTCACTGTGTTGACGACTAAAGGAACAAGAAGGTCCCTCATCGTCAACACACTGGGTCCTCTTTGAGCTCTTTGGCAACCTTACTCACCAGCAGGAACACAACACTATGAGTAGGGTCTAGTGCTATTTGGCTGTGGTTTTCTGTAAGGTGGAGGTACTTCCCCAGTCGGGCTCTGCTCCATATTGTCTACTAGTTACTTTTAACGTAGAAATAAAATGACAAGTAACTTGTAGATTGAACTAATTACACTTAACAAAATCGAACTTGTAGTTTTAACCAAAGAGCTTGTAGGCGCTATTTTAAAATGAGAGTTTGGTTGAACGAACGTGAATTCTGGTTGTTATTTCTCTCAGTGTAAGGTGGACGAAGTAAAATACCTCGGTCTCATTATATAGTGGTAGCCGTACGATTAAAAACACCGCAAATCGATCTACAGTTTAGCCGTTTGGCACACGCATACTAGAGGTCAAAACACATTTTTTGACCCGCAGTTCTTAAAAAAAGATATCACACACGATAGGTTACTGAAAAATTTAATTAACATGGAGTCCCCATATCGATTCAATTTGCAGCCGTTTGTCTTCCGCCCGTTTCGCGCTGGGTAGGTTGCGTCCTAGTCTATCCCCTATCTACGTAAGGAAAGCCTATTTTGGTTACTTTCACTCTCTCCTAACCTATGGTATAGACCTATGGGCAACTTCTGCAAACCGCGACAGACCATTCAAACTACAAAAACGAGCAGTTCGTAACGTGTGTGGAGTCCCCTGGGATCACCCCGCCCGTGAATTGTTCAAGGAAACCAAAAATAAAAAAATAAATATACATTCTCGAAGGTGCCAAATATGTGAAAAGTAACCTTGAACAATTCCCGACGCGCGGTGACTCACACGGGTATAATCTCAGGCGACCGACCGGACGAACTGCGCGCACCCATCAGCGGCACACGACTAGCCAAATCAAAAAAATGTCTTCACACGGCAGGTCCTAAGATTAACAAAAACCTACCATCAGAGATAAAGAGTGTGGCAAGTATAGCTTGTTTTGTAAAAAAACTCAGAGACAAACTTGCGTCCGATGCGTACTACTCTGTTGATGAATTTTTAACGTGCACAGACAATGAAACGTAAACTGGTTCGCTACCTACCTTAACTTGAATTATATACCTACTTTCTTTGACATACATAAGTATTAAATCTGCTATTAACAACAATTAATTGTGTGATGTATTTTAATATGTAAACCTATGATTAGATATACCTAGATGAATTTTGTTACCCATTGACATTGTATAAACTATTATATTGATATGTAAAACTATGTTTTATAAAGGAATAAATGAAATGAAACGGATCTCAAGTTCAAATGAGCCGTGGCAAAAAGCCGGGACTAAATCTAGGAGGATGATTATGACATTGCAATGATGACCCTGTATACATATTCGTCTTAAATAGGAGGAAGCAAAGCGCCTTTAGTAGGGGGCTTGCATTGGGTAGGTACCCAAAAAAAATCCAAAGTATTTTTTTCCATTCACGTTTTCCCCCATTGTTAGGGTTCCGTAGCGTAGTCAACTAGGAACCCTTATAGTTTCGCCATGTCCGGCCGTTCATCTGTCCATCTGTCCGCGGTCTAGCTCAGTGACCGTTCGCACTAGAAAGCTGAAATTTGGTACGAGTATGTGCATTATTCATTATGTGCAGTAAGTGGGGGGTGATTTTATCGTGTTGGGTATCATTGGATCGAAAGAATAGAGGTCTTGTCAAACATTTTTTGGATAAAACGAATAGTTTCGTAAATAAGAGCTCTGAAATAACAAAAAAGGGCGTCTAACTTTTGAAACGTGAGTCCAAATTATTTGAAAAAAAATCATGAAAAGTACTGCAGTACTTAAAACGAAAACTATATTGAATAAAAGCGGTTCAGCCGTTTTTGAGTTATCACTGAAAAACGCATAGTGAAAGGTCGTAAGTTCCGGATAGTAAAATGACGAAGGCGTCGCCAAATATCCCTTAATAAACGACTTTAGAACGGAGGTATTGTAACAGGCCGGCAATTACGGAACCCTACCCTGAGCATGGCCCGACATGATCTTGGCCGGTTTTTTTTTATTTTCTTATGAGTTCGGGTTTTCATTACGTTTTTATCTTCTGACGCTAATACGTCTAGCAATAAAAATGAGTAGAAAGTAATTTTCTACTAGTTTTTGTTACTAGACGTATATATTGTTGCGAGCAATTTGTCCCTAGTTCGTATGATGTGATAGAGTCAAGATAGGTGTGATGACGAGAAAAGCGAGGAGGAGTGTGTTAGGTGAACTGCGACCAGAAGCGACTCATTTTATTAACGATAGCACGAGGATCATACGGACTAGCAGATTCAATGCATAGAAAACAAAAAAGAATCAAAATAATGCGTCCGAAGAAAAAACTTAATGGTAACACAATCGTATAAAAAAATAAAAAAGCGGCCAAGAGCACGTCGGGCCATGCTCAGTGTAGGGTTCTGTAGTTGCCGGCCTGTTACAATACATCCGTTCAAAAGGTCGTTTATTAAGGGATATTTGGCGGCGCTTGCATCATTTTACTATCCGGCACTTACGTCCTTTCACTATGAATCAAAAACGGCTTGACCGATTTTATTCAATATACTTAGTTTTTATTTAAAGTACTTGTCAGGGCTCACTTCTATGATTTTTTTTTCAAATAATTTGGACTTACGTTTTAAAAGTTAGATAGGGGGCACACCCTTTTTTGAACTATCAGAGCTATTATTTACGAAACTATTAGTTTTAACCAAAAAATGTTTGACAAGACCTCTATTCTTTTTGAAAGACCTATCCAATGATACCCAGGGACACGATAGGGCTGGAGCGAAAAACAAATCAACCCCCACTTTGTCGGCGTGATTAATGCACATACTCATACCAAATTTCAGCTTTCTAGTGCTAACGGTAGTAAAGGTCACTGAGCTATAGGGCGGACAGATGGACAGACGGAAATGGCGAAACTATAAGGGTTCCTAGTTGACTACGGAACCCTAAATGGGGAAAAACGCGAATGAAACAAAAATTATTACAGAAAAAAATTGGGAACTAATTTAATTAAAAAGGGCGCCATTTCAGTCTCTTGCCTAGGGCGCCAGGAATGCTCGGGCCGGCCCTGACATTGAAGGTACGGAACCCTCCTATGCGTGGTCCGACACGCACTTGGCCGGTTTTTTACTGTTTTGGTTTCTTGCATTTCAATTTGTCTCCTCAATTAATCACGTCACGTATTAGTACTTTGTTTATAACTACCTATTTTATTTTATTTTCTTTCTTAACTGGCTCGATGCTTCTAAATACTCGACCTACTAGCAAGCCGATACTCGTATCGATAATTTTAAATTATTCTATACATAAAGTAGGCATCTATCTGCGGCTAGTGGCGGTGCGTCCATAGAACTCGATTCCCACTGACTTGCCCAATTTTCAGACAGTCGAGAACGTTCTCTACAATTCACATGGAGAAGTAAAGCCCATTGAGCTCCGGCTTGCTTACAAAGATTTACCCACCGCCACTGGTATCTGCATCAGGAAAGGATTTCTAGTACTTTATTACTAAATAACAAGATAGTCATGAGCCTGATACATTCTTGAGGCAAATCAAGCATACTTAGAATATTATCAAACTTGCATAAATACAACTTTACGATTTGTATTTCTAAAATAGAATAAACTTTAGATAGGTGCCTAAGTATGTATTAAGTACGCGAAACACGCATTTGAACTCAACAAAGTAATACAAAGAGCAGAGTTTAGTGGTTTGTTTTGCTAGCTGCCAAGGCAACTTGTTAGAATTTCTTTTGTCATGGTTACGATTTTCTGTCAGGGGGTCTGTAATCTGTATGTCTCTCTCCATTATACTCGTTTTTGCCGATGCGCTTACCGCATTTAAGGGAAGGGTTGGCACATATGTAGCTTATCAGCTTATCACCTTATGGGTGCGTTCGAGAATAATATCATTTCAGCCAGTGTTTATGACATGTCTCAAACACTGCATGGATATATGAAGCACCTTGGAAACCCCTATATTTTAAAACGCATAACAGCTAACGTTTTCGTCTCTGTAGTTTAATGGTAAATCTAGGAAGGATATTCTCCTGTACTTGTACTATTCGCTATGTGCGAAGTGCATAGTGGGGGTAACGTAAACGATCGCAGTGCACAATGTGACAAGAAATTAAACGGCAAAGGACTCTTGTCATTAAAAATTTGACATCACCTTCACCTCAAATTGATCAACTGACAAAATATTCAATCAGCCGGATACATTTCATATAATCAAGGAGTCCAAGCCATTCATAAAAAAGAAAAGAAAAACCCCTGCCTAAGAGATGGCGCCACAATCATGCACACAGCGAATAACTTATTCTGTGTTCGTTTTTGCACACTATTACTCATTGTGTGTGTTTCCATGAAAGTATATACAACTTTACAATACGAGTATGATTTACATAATCAAGCTCATTATCCTACAACATATTATACATTTTTCAAATAAAGAGTTAAACATTTTATTAATAATTCAACATTTTTGCAATATTTGTTTTCTTTCAAACCAATCTATATTATTCTCGTAGAATCCGCGTAGAGGAGCATAAGAAAAAAACATAACATTGATAGATTAAGGTGGGCGATTTTTCCTATTTTACGTGATGCCGATTTCTGCATAAGAAGGGTGGTTTAAAGTATGAATGTACCTACTATTAGGTACAGCCATTTAACTTGAATAAGTACACTCTTTAGTTATTTATACGAATTAATTGCATTTTGTATAACATAGTCTTTTTTCAAAATAAGACATTTTTTGTACATATAGGTAGTAAACTCAAGACGAGACGTTCTATTTCAGGAATACGTAGCCGCTTCATTGGAGGAAATGCAATCTGAGACGCTCCCTATCCGACTGGTTATCGTACCTCATGAAAGAGTTCTATTCAATTGCGTACAATAGGAAAACCGGTATCGTGCCTTGAGGTAGGTAATGATTATAGGCTTTTTATTAGTTATTCATCTTTTGAAACTCTTACACGCTACAACGATCTTATAACTTTTAAAAATGACTAAAGGAATGTTACAGCTTATTTTTTGTCAATTTATTGGCATCGAATCTCAAATTAAATAATCTGGCGTAAATCAGGTAGGTACATGTTTTATACGGGTAAGATTCCTACAATGTACATGTTGGTATTTAGCAATATGTTGTGTTATTATCGCATAGTGCTTTCGGGGAGAGCTATTGTTTGCGCTTCGGTAGAGTCAACAATTTCGATTGAATTTTCGTAATATCGGCGACCGGCACGATGCGATATCATAGAAGTGAATTGTGAACGTTAAGAGCAGTCACGTCCCCGCAACGTCTTGGGAGCTTAGGTCAGCGTGGAGTTGGCACATTGGCAGTAGTGTAAATATATCTTAAGCGTCGTTGTCGAGATACCTATCGAGAGCTAAATTGGCCCCACGTACATTGTCGTTTATAAGCATATATATATGTTGTTAGGTAGTCAGATACCTGATATTGCTTTTACTAGAAACGGTGCTTATTTAATTCAGTGGGCAAGATAAGGACAATAAAATTTTAAAAATATAATCAAACCCATAATTATTTTTACATGATTTTTAAAGTGGGGCACTCCACTCATACAATAGTATGTTATTTAATCAAATACAAACACTGAAAACATTGAAAAAATAATCAACCCAGCCGGACTTGAACCTGGCATCGATACGCCTTACCGGGGCTCGATCGCTTTACCAATTAAGCTATGGGTTCAGTTACTGAGTTGACGAAATTCTCAATGCCTTCAATCATCTTTTTTGCATTTATTTTTACATCGACTTTATAGCAGCCGTAAGCGACATCTAGGTGCTAACTACCAGAGTTAGATACCCTTCCCGCCGACGCTTTTACAAGTGTCACAACGGAAATCATAGATGGCGCTGCTATCAACTCATAATTATTTTTACATGATTTTTAAAGTGGGGCACTCCACTCATACAATAGTATGTTATTTAATCAAATACAAACACTGAAAACATTGAAAAAATAATCAACCCAGCCGGACTTGAACCTGGCATCGATACGCCTTACCGGGGCTCGATCGCTTTACCAATTAAGCTATGGGTTCAGTTACTGAGTTGACGAAATTCTCAATGCCTTCAATCATCTTTTTTGCATTTATTTTTACATCGACTTTATAGCAGCCGTAAGCGACATCTAGGTGCTAACTACCAGAGTTAGATACCCTTCCCGCCGACGCTTTTACAAGTGTCACAACGGAAATCATAGATGGCGCTGCTATCAACTCATAATTATTTTTACATGATTTTTAAAGTGGGGCACTCCACTCATACAATAGTATGTTATTTAATCAAATACAAACACTGAAAACATTGAAAAAATAATCAACCCAGCCGGACTTGAACCTGGCATCGATACGCCTTACCGGGGCTCGATCGCTTTACCAATTAAGCTATGGGTTCAGTTACTGAGTTGACGAAATTCTCAATGCCTTCAATCATCTTTTTTGCATTTATTTTTACATCGACTTTATAGCAGCCGTAAGCGACACCTAGGTGCTAACTACCAGAGTTAGATACCCTTCCCGCCGACGCTTTTACAAGTGTCACAACGGAAATCATAGATGGCGCTGCTATCAACTCATAATTATTTTTACATGATTTTTAAAGTGGGGCACTCCACTCATACAATAGTATGTTATTTAATCAAATACAAACACTGAAAACATTGAAAAAATAATCAACCCAGCCGGACTTGAACCTGGCATCGATACGCCTTACCGGGGCTCGATCGCTTTACCAATTAAGCTATGGGTTCAGTTACTGAGTTGACGAAATTCTCAATGCCTTCAATCATCTTTTTTGCATTTATTTTTACATCGACTTTATAGCAGCCGTAAGCGACATCTAGGTGCTAACTACCAGAGTTAGATACCCTTCCCGCCGACGCTTTTACAAGTGTCACAACGGAAATCATAGATGGCGCTGCTATCAACTCATAATTATTTTTACATGATTTTTAAAGTGGGGCACTCCACTCATACAATAGTATGTTATTTAATCAAATACAAACACTGAAAACATTGAAAAAATAATCAACCCAGCCGGACTTGAACCTGGCATCGATACGCCTTACCGGGGCTCGATCGCTTTACCAATTAAGCTATGGGTTCAGTTACTGAGTTGACGAAATTCTCAATGCCTTCAATCATCTTTTTTGCATTTATTTTTACATCGACTTTATAGCAGCCGTAAGCGACATCTAGGTGCTAACTACCAGAGTTAGATACCCTTCCCGCCGACGCTTTTACAAGTGTCACAACGGAAATCATAGATGGCGCTGCTATCAACTCATAATTATTTTTACATGATTTTTAAAGTGGGGCACTCCACTCATACAATAGTATGTTATTTAATCAAATACAAACACTGAAAACATTGAAAAAATAATCAACCCAGCCGGACTTGAACCTGGCATCGATACGCCTTACCGGGGCTCGATCGCTTTACCAACTAAGCTATGGGTTCAGTTACTGAGTATCGATGCCAGGTTCAAGTCCGGCTGGGTTGATTATTTTTTCAATGTTTTCAGTGTTTGTATTTGATTAAATAACATACTATTGTATGAGTGGAGTGCCCCACTTTAAAAATCATGTAAAAATAATTATGAGTTGATAGCAGCGCCATCTATGATTTCCGTTGTGACACTTGTAAAAGCGTCGGCGGGAAGGGTATCTAACTCTGGTAGTTAGCACCTAGATGTCGCTTACGGCTGCTATAAAGTCGATGTAAAAATAAATGCAAAAAAGATGATTGAAGGCATTGAGAATTTCGTCAACTCAGTAACTGAACCCATAGCTTAATTGGTAAAGCGATCGAGCCCCGGTAAGGCGTATCGATGCCAGGTTCAAGTCCGGCTGGGTTGATTATTTTTTCAATGTTTTCAGTGTTTGTATTTGATTAAATAACATACTATTGTATGAGTGGAGTGCCCCACTTTAAAAATCATGTAAAAATAATTATGAGTTGATAGCAGCGCCATCTATGATTTCCGTTGTGACACTTGTAAAAGCGTCGGCGGGAAGGGTATCTAACTCTGGTAGTTAGCACCTAGATGTCGCTTACGGCTGCTATAAAGTCGATGTAAAAATAAATGCAAAAAAGATGATTGAAGGCATTGAGAATTTCGTCAACTCAGTAACTGAACCCATAGCTTAATTGGTAAAGCGATCGAGCCCCGGTAAGGCGTATCGATGCCAGGTTCAAGTCCGGCTGGGTTGATTATTTTTTCAATGTTTTCAGTGTTTGTATTTGATTAAATAACATACTATTGTATGAGTGGAGTGCCCCACTTTAAAAATCATGTAAAAATAATTATGAGTTGATAGCAGCGCCATCTATGATTTCCGTTGTGACACTTGTAAAAGCGTCGGCGGGAAGGGTATCTAACTCTGGTAGTTAGCACCTAGATGTCGCTTACGGCTGCTATAAAGTCGATGTAAAAATAAATGCAAAAAAGATGATTGAAGGCATTGAGAATTTCGTCAACTCAGTAACTGAACCCATAGCTTAATTGGTAAAGCGATCGAGCCCCGGTAAGGCGTATCGATGCCAGGTTCAAGTCCGGCTGGGTTGATTATTTTTTCAATGTTTTCAGTGTTTGTATTTGATTAAATAACATACTATTGTATGAGTGGAGTGCCCCACTTTAAAAATCATGTAAAAATAATTATGAGTTGATAGCAGCGCCATCTATGATTTCCGTTGTGACACTTGTAAAAGCGTCGGCGGGAAGGGTATCTAACTCTGGTAGTTAGCACCTAGATGTCGCTTACGGCTGCTATAAAGTCGATGTAAAAATAAATGCAAAAAAGATGATTGAAGGCATTGAGAATTTCGTCAACTCAGTAACTGAACCCATAGCTTAATTGGTAAAGCGATCGAGCCCCGGTAAGGCGTATCGATGCCAGGTTCAAGTCCGGCTGGGTTGATTATTTTTTCAATGTTTTCAGTGTTTGTATTTGATTAAATAACATACTATTGTATGAGTGGAGTGCCCCACTTTAAAAATCATGTAAAAATAATTATGAGTTGATAGCAGCGCCATCTATGATTTCCGTTGTGACACTTGTAAAAGCGTCGGCGGGAAGGGTATCTAACTCTGGTAGTTAGCACCTAGATGTCGCTTACGGCTGCTATAAAGTCGATGTAAAAATAAATGCAAAAAAGATGATTGAAGGCATTGAGAATTTCGTCAACTCAGTAACTGAACCCATAGCTTAATTGGTAAAGCGATCGAGCCCCGGTAAGGCGTATCGATGCCAGGTTCAAGTCCGGCTGGGTTGATTATTTTTTCAATGTTTTCAGTGTTTGTATTTGATTAAATAATATAATCAAATCTTGGGAACTTTAAATGCAGAAGACTGCATGATACCCGTACTTGTACCTCTTTGAAAATTACTGTAAGACCTTAAAGTTCTTGTCATGGGAAATTTAGTAAGTACCTACCTATGTATATTCGGCGTTAATAGAAAAACAAAATAAAGTAAACAAATATGGCTGCGCTTCAAGGCATTATTATTATTAAAGAAATTCGTTTTCACAGAAATATAAGAAAAAAACATATATTTTTACTAAAAATGAATATAAATAACAAGTGTATGAGTATAAGTTGACAATGGAAACCATGGTGGTTCTTTAAAAGTGCGTGATTGCAAATCAATGAAGGTAAGTGCGTTTGTTTCTATAAATTTACTTTTCTATTGATCCCGAATATTTGTAAAAGTTTGTACCCAGATTCAACAAACAAATTTTGGCATTGTAATTTTAAATTTGTTGCTAAAGAACATAGGTAGGTAAGGTTCGCAAATATCTACACAGATACCTACTTAGTCAAATAAAAATTATGTGTTAATTTGAACAGACATTTAAAAGCAGACCTAAAACATAAGCCATGCTTCCAAATATATGACCAATTGCCAGACAATATCATAAATGTATACGCCGTGTAATGTCCTCTAGAGCCCCTGTCCGACGGACAAATGACGTTCCCTACCGTTTCACAGTAAATGACAAATACGAGACAAACAACCCATTGTACTGAGCACAATAAACGTAAATCTTGAATGAGACCTCCACCCTGCTGTTTTAGCTTCAATCTTAGTTGAACTCTGGTTTGTAGGTACACCTACCTTTTAATGATCTCCCAAGTAAACATCTGATTTATCTTATTTTAATTTATTTATCTATTTAATGTATAGTAATAATCCAATTAAAATCATAGTCTATATTACTCGGGCTAAATTAATTAATTGATTGACACATCATTCAATTTGATGCTACAGGAACATAATAGGTACCTACTCGTACATACATACATACATAAACATAAGTGTCTTACCGTGTCGTTCAGTAAGTATGCCAAGCATTTCTAGAACTACTGGAACAAATTCGCTAAAGGAGTAAGTTCATCTTAGTACGTAATAATTCATAATAATAATAATAATAATAATAAATACTCTTTATTGCACACCTCATACAGTTACAAGCACACATTTTACAATTAGATAAATTTAGGTAGAGGTAACAACAGGCGGTCTTATCGCTAATGAGCGATTTCTTCCAGACAACCTTTGGGTAGTGGAGACTAGAGAAAAACAATAAGCAGTAGGTGGTGCATAGACACAAAAGAGACGAAATAGATAACACAGCACATTCATATGAATATACATACTTAAATGAATACAAAATAAACATACATATACGTACATATATACATATATAATACACACAGTAAGAAACAACAGTGTCAACTTAAAAACCTAAGGAAGAGATAAATAGTATTCCTTAAGTTGCGATTTAAAGCTACCGATAGATTGCGCGCGTTTTATGTTGAGAGGGAGAGAATTTCACAAAAGAACGGCCTGGAACGTAAATGAGCAATTATAAAATTTGGAAGATGAAGATGACACTTTTAGGAGCAATTTTTGAAAGGATCTAATAGAATTAAGATAAGAGAAACGCTCTTTGAGGTAGCGGGGAGTTGCAGGGTTAAAAAGTATAGAAAAGAGTAAAGAAAGTATGTGAGAGTTACGGCGGTGACGGATAGGGAGCCATTTGAGTTGAGAACGAAAACTAGAAACATGGTCGAATTTGCGTAATCCGAAAATAAACCGAATGCAGGCATTTTGAATACGCTCAAGTTTATTAAGTTGCTCCTCGGTTAGGTCTAAATAATCTATTAGGTCTAAATATCTGCAATAATCAAGAATGGGGAGAAGTAACGACTGAGCAAGCGCAATTTTAGTAGCAATTGGCAGGAAATTCCGGAGCCGTCTGGGAGACCCTATGGCAGCAAACATCTTCCTGCTCACTTCACTCACCTGAGGCACCCATGATAGACAACGATCCATGATTACGCCAAGATTTTTCACTTGGTTGGAAAAAGGAATTTGGATACCATCGAAGACTATCGGAGGGAGCCTGAGAAAGTCAATTTTGGAGATTTGTTTAGCGCTACCCATCACAATTACCTGTGACTTTAGGGGGTTTACTTTTAAACCGTAATTTTGACTCCAATTTGATATGCGGAGCAGATCAAGATTCGTGGCTTCTATAACTGAATTGAGATCGCTATGCATACCCTGCGAATATATTTGAAGGTCGTCGGCATAGAGGTGATACGAAGAAGAGAGATCAAGAGTTATGGAATTAATGAAGATAGAAAATAAAAGAGGAGACAGCACACCACCCTGTGGGACACCAGCTGATGTGCTGCACCAGGAAGAACACGAAGAATCTAGTTTTATTCTTTGCCAACGACCAACCAAATAGCTGCGGAACCAGTCAATCGCTGCAGCCGATATGTTAAGAGACTGTAAGAACGCGAGCAAAATGTCAAAATCGACCGTGTTAAAGGCATTACTGAAATCTAGAAGTACAAGAACTGTAAGCTTCTGGTCATTCATACCCAAACGGATGTCATCGGTAACCTTGACAAGAGCCGAGGTAGTACTGTGGCCCGGACGAAAACCAGATTGAAATGGGTTTAGGAGGTCATTTCTATTCAGGAAGGAAGTTAGTTGCTGATGCACTAGCCGTTCGAGGACTTTGGATAGGAAAGGAAGAATGGAGATGGGGCGATAGTCAGAGAAGGAACTGGGGTTGGATTTTTTGGGTAAAGGAATAATATTGGCATCCTTCCACAGACTGGGAAAAGTACTTGATGAAATAGAAAAATTCAGAATACCGGTGATAATAGGAACAAACAAATCAAGGAGAGGGAGTATCATATTTCGGCTAACACAGTCAACACCAACGGCGTTAGAAGTGATATTCAATATACCCTTCCTAACATCACTCTCACAGAAATGGCTAAAATAGAAAGATGAGAAATCTAAGGCAGGAAGTGATGAAAGATGATGAAGTGAGTTAGATTTCTTAGGACCACTGAAACAGGTGGACGATGAAAAATGCTGGTTAAGCTGGTCAACGCTAATATTGTTTAAATTGGTTGCCTGTTGAGATTTGCCAACTCCGAGACCTTTCAAAAATTTCCACACTTTGGCTGGATTTCCATCTTCAACAGAACTGTGAATATGACGCCTCTGAGCATCTCGACATATAGTGCTACAGCGATTGCGCAGGGTATGATATTTAAGTTTATTTTTCTCGGAGTTGTTAGCCTTATACTTAGATTTAGATTGATTCTTCCTCTCTATAAGGGCTTTAATATCCTCAGTGAGCCAAGGAGCAGGGAGATGCTTGACTTTTATTGCACGAACAGGAGCGTGAGCGTCATAAAGTTGTATGAGGAGCGAATTAAAGAGAGAAACTTGATCGTCTACCGAACCCGCTCGAGCGATACTGCTTCAATCGATTGTTAAAGCGTCATCTCGAAGCTTTTCCACATTTAATCCACTAAAATTGCGCTGCAAAAGAATTTTTGATTTAGATTTGGGAGGACGAATTTTGTAAGAGATATAGAGCAGATCATGATATGAGAAGGCATCCGCGGAGTATTGTCCAAATTTAGACACATGAGAAGTCTAAGAAACTAAAGTTAAATCAAGAAGAGAAGGCGAGCAATTTGGAAAATAGTGTGTGGCGTCTGAAGGGAGAATAGTTAGATTGCATGCATCTACTATGATATCAAAATACACCTTTGATTCTTCCGCAGTTGTGAAAAAAAAACACTTCAAACGTTTGTCTGTTTTTTTGTCTTGAACGTCGACACGGCCTACATCTCCGATATGTGTGCCTATAAAAACCGCAATGTCTTTCGCAAATGTGGTTGTTCAGACAAACCAAACATATATTTATGTATGTACTTAACAGCTTCACAGTCCGATGAGGCAAAGTGCCTCATGGGTGGTTTCACTGGTACGACCATGCGGCACATGTGCCTCAGTGATGTAGATCAGGAATTCCCAATCATTGGGGCGCGCCCCCCTTAGGGGGCGTAGAGTGACCCAGGGGGGGGGGGGGGGGGGGGCAGCAAGCGGCTCCAGATTTAAACTGTATAAGGCCTGTACCGCGGCGGGGATGGTGCCCGGTTTTGACTCTCCATTTCGACCGCTCCCTAGGCGTAGTGTTTTAGCATAATGTTGGGTGAAGCGCATAGGGTAAAAGGTTGGGAACCCTGGTATAGATAATGCAGTTTTTCTTTCGATAGATAATAAATGTTATTAAATAAATAAATAATAAATAAATAAATATTATGAGACAATTTTACATAAATCAACCTAGTGGGTACTAGACGACGATACATATAATAGATAGATATAGATAAATACTTAAATACATAGAAAACATCAATAACTCAGAAACAAATATCTGTGATAAACACACAAATAAATGCCCTGACCAGGATTCGAACCCGGGACCTCCTGCTTCATAGGCAGGGTCACTACCAACTAGGCTAGGAGGCCGTTAAACGCCGTTATTATGTATTGTATTATTTTTATTCATGATTATTCATGAACTACATTTAGAATCAATCCAATTACACAGGCCTTCGATGGCAAACTAAACTTGAAATACTTGATGAATACAGATGTGATACTATGGGGACGTGCATGTCGATAGAAGGCTGCACACTGCTTCGGGACTGTGAACCTGTTAACTAATGTTTCAGAAGCGTAACTCAACTCACTCTTTTCGTTTCACTATACTTATACAGGTATGTATTGTTGCGTGCGCAATTCAGACGATGTAATTAAAAAGGTAACAATAGTCGCTTTTTGCGATATGAGTACCTACCCGTGCGGGTGTGTGAATCGCAGACAGCGAGCCGCGACAGAGTATAAAAGGCCTGTTAAAACCAATAAAATCCGGAGCTTGATATATTTGAATAGTGAGATTCAATATAGAACATCGAAGCGATAGTCGCCCGTTAAACACAGAACATATTTCTCTATACCTTATTCTCCATTACATTCAAAAAAGTACTGTAGTGATTTTTGCTTTCACTATGACTATGACTTGGTTTAGTTCCTGCTAGCAAGTCAAGCAACTTATGCATTTTCTTAAAGGCAAAAATATGGCATCCAACTTCGAAACATTGCCGTTTACGTAGATGGAAACATTTGAAGGAAAAGTGGTTTTTATTCACGCCTCAGACACTACGTATAAGTTTTAGTGTGCCATTAATCTCGACGGACACCCGCAGGGCTTTTATAGTGCTAATTCTAGCCATCGGTTGTTCGTTGAGGGAGGCTGCGACGCCGACGTCACGTCCGATGTGCTACATTTGCTACAATGACGTAAGGAAAGCTATGCCTTACTCCCTACATACTTTATTATGCTAATGATGAGATTGAAGGAGGTACATCAAGGTAGGTAGGTAGGATTTCAGATTATAATAAATAAATACGAGTAGACGGAGGACGGAGTGCTATTAGCCACGTCAGTAATACAAGGTGAAAAAAAAAATACTGGCGATCCGTTTAAGGGCATAATTAATATCGTATTCTAATTATGAAAAATTAAGAAAAATACATTTCGCGCGGATTTTTTTTGTATGAAGGGTTATACGACATGGCCCATACAAAAATAATAAAAAATTACGGGTCGAAAAAAATTATCTTCTAATTTTTCTAAGTTGCAATACGATACCAATTATACCCTTAAACGGATCACCAGTATATTTGTTAAACCCTGTAGAAATAAGCATAGTATAGCAAACTGACTTGAGGGGTTTCGGTTGCTATCATTATTGTGTTAAATTTGACGTAGCGAGCTCTTAGTTCAGTCCAAAAGCTTTGACTTGTGTCGGGCCAATAAAAAAGAGGTTGTATGGGGATGGCTCTTACTTTTGTACCAGAGTTTTTGAAAACTTTCAATGAAAACTACATTGAATAAAATCGACTGATCCATTTCTAAGTTAGCGTCAAAAGCTAAAAATCATTTTCTAGACCAGCAATTACGGAATTTTACATTGAGCATGACCCGACATGCTTTTGGCCGGTTATTAGTTGATGTGTAAACGTAGTGTACAAGTAAGCGATACTTAAATCAGCTGTTTTATCGGTATAAAGAAAAAAATATGTGTTTGAAACCTATTTATTGGCAATCGGAAATGATATTCTTTGCCTATTTAATGCTGCAATATTCGTTCATTTTCATCGATGTAGGCTTCATTTTGTAGCAAAGTCAGACAGTAATTAAATAAGGTACCAGATTTCACTTAGACATAGAAAACAGTATGTACCTACGGCTTTTTCATTTCTACGCCCCATATTGTATACTCGTAACTCTCTGGTCATAAAGTCATAACTGTTAGTAGGCGATAAATAAAATAGTCCCGTCCCGCTGGCAATATTTTGAGGGTTAAGTTTCGAAAATTCTAAAGTCACTTATTATTGAAGTTGGAAATACAGTGTGTACATGAGAATCTTTCAGTGCGTTTTGTGTCATATTCAATTGGTGCTTTTTTTGTAATTCAATAATTTGAGGTTAACTTTTTTAGCTTGCCATAACTTGAGTAAAAGAATATTAGAGTTAAAAAATATAACTGTTTTGTATTTAGAACAGTTTTATTGTTGTACAAAACCAGTTTGTGTCATTTGCGTCGAGTGTAATTTGATATAGTATGACAATGCTAAAAAACTACGTATAAAAAATTAGAGTTCATAAAATAAAGATTAACTATATCATCACCTTAAAATATGTAAATAAAATCAATATGTGTCAAGTTAAGCAATGAAAATTTAAGTTTCTTGGTAATTTCGTTTTTTTAGGCTGTTATCATTTTAATAAATTATTAAAGTCTCGAGAGTTCACATTATAATAATCAAAAAGGGATTTTAAAGCAGATATTTCAATTTGTGTCACTTTCATCAATGATATTTCGTCAAAAATTAAACAGAAACAATATTTGCGTTCAGAGGAAATCTTCCTTCCTAACTATAGCGCGTGACCTTGATGGCAAGCCTGTTCGGCGTGCTTCTGTAGTGACCACTAGAAGTAGACCCCCGGCTCGCTTCTTAACAAGCTAATCCATGGGTCAACCAGGCGCTGGCAACTTGCAGTTACGATGTAGGTACTTGCTCACGGAGGTGGCGCGGCGCGGTGTGCTAAAGCTGACATACTCGACAAAGGAACTGAGCGGAGGGGCGGGACGCGGGAATCCGGCGAGTGGGGCAATGAACTCGTGCGTGTCTCGCCCATACGTACCTTTTAAGCGGTAGCTTACCGCTTTGTTTGTGTTTTGACTAGACTGTTGAGTACATTTTCGAAGATGAATTATGGGTAGAAAACGCAACGTATAATTTTTATTTTAGTTTCGTTTTATTTTTGTTTATATTTTGTCATTATTTTGTCCTTATTTTGTTTTCAATTTGTATTTTTATTTTATTCTTATTTTAGTATTTTTTTATATACCACAACGGTGGCAAACAAGACGTAGCCTATGGATGCCTGCAGCTCCAGAGGTGTCACATGCGCGTTGCCGACCCTTTACAAAAAGGAGGAGAATATCTCGGCCATTTTTGATTTTAGAGAATAGTTTTTCGAATAAAACACGCATATTTTAGCGTTTTCTATAGGGGAAAATCATAAAAAGTACATGTTATAATGACGTCCCGTAGATGGTTTTTTTCGAAATACAAATTATACAGGGTGACTGGTAATTCACCCTATTCCTTGAAAGGGGTTATTCTAGAGGTTATTTACAATGTTTTTAGCCCAGTCAACCAGGGGTCTAAATTCAGTGGTTTTCGAGTTTATTCGAGTTTTTAGTGTTTTTCAAAAAAAACGTCATCTTCCGGCCTTAAAATGGCATTTGTAATGGTAATGTAACTTTGGTCTGAAATCAAAAATGACCATGGACTTTGAACTTGTATATAATTTAGACTTCGAAAAAAAATCATGACGGGACGTCATTATAATGTGTACTTTTTATGATTTTTCCGTATTGAATACGCTAAAATAAGCGTGTTTTATTTGAATAACTTTTCTCTAAGATCAAAAATGGTCGAGATAATGGACTTTGAACTTGTATATAATTTGCATTTCGAAAAAAAAGACATCGATGGGACGTCATTATAATATGTACTTTTTATGATTTTTCCGTATAGAATACGCAAAAATAAGGTTTAGGTTTAAGATCATTTATTCTCACTAAGAATATTATAATTCACTTACATGAGAACTTATAAATACTTAAAAATAATTATTTATAATGCATGAAATCAGCAAACGAACTAAAAACATTGAGGGTAGACTATTATAACTTACGGTAGTAAAACAAAATCTGCCGATACAGTTCAACAAAACAAGGTGATTAGTCGTGCATACTACTTAATAAACATTTTGTAATAAACAGTAAGCTATGGCCCAGCATAAATTGTATTCATGAATCGTTAAGAACTAGGTGTCAACGGGGCTCAGTCCTATACTGGTTTGTCCGGTACGGCGGTAAACGGTTGAAGTTACGAATGTCCGAAGAAGTGTAGTATTTAGTTGCTATGGGATCATTAAATATTCAAATGTAAATTTATTTAAGTTCAACATAAGGTTGTTATTTGAATGGGCATGTAATTTTTATTTTCTAGTTACCATTATATTCGTAGTTGCAGCAAGTCCGCTGACTTTAGAATACTGGATGTGGCATTGCATTTCTGCGAGCGTAGGTAGATAGAACTAAACATAAATGTTAAATAGGTAAGTACATTATATTTTTTTATTTTATTATTATTATTATTATTTATTGTATGGAAAACCAACAGCACAAAATATGTATAGAAATACAATAAAACTAGAAAGCCAATTACAGGTTCTCACTTATAGAAATAAATTACTTACAAAAAGAAGTTACAGCCCAACTTAAACACATACAAGTACCAATAACCACAAGTTAATAGACAATACAATACTCTAAAAATAACTATGAAATTTACTAATTCAATTAATTTCCTAATAAACTGCACCCGTACCTACACCGGGAGTGCTGCCCATCAACAACTTAATCAATTTAGCCCTTATTGTTGGTATGCTGTCATTAAACATATCAAAATCAATTTTTAATAGAACTTTGTTTAAACTCGTGCTTGCCCTGCACAGGAAACTGTTTTTCCTATATTTTGCAGAAGCTTGATACGTGCCAATGGGACGAAAGTGTCTGAATCTCCTATTAGGAATATTAGAAGATATTTTATTAAGTAGATTAGGACAATCAACTTTGCCTTGAATAATGTTTAATAGATACAGTATGTCAGTAATAAGACGGCGCTTATGAAGTGGTATTAGATGGTGTTTTTTACACAAATTGAAATAATTTGCAGACTTATAATTTACACGAATTTTATAGCAAAGAAATTTGACAAATTTCATTTGTAATCGCTCAATCCTATCGACATAAACTTGATATTGGGGATTCCAAATTTGAGATGCGTATTCCAACCTGCTTCTCACGTAAGAACAATACAAAATTTTAATCGTCTTTAGATGTGTGAAACAAGCTGAACTACGCATTATAAAGCCAAGTGACTTGGCCACCTTACATACCATACTATCAATGTGGTCACCGAAAATAAGCTTATAGTCATGAATAACACCTAAATCTCTCATGCTCACTACTTTCTGAAGACTATTTGCTTTCAATGAATATGAGGTTGGAACATTTATTAATTTACGAGAAAATGTTACTGAGAAACATTTAGAAGTATTTAAATCCAATTTATTTCTAACACAATAAGTATCCAGCCGACCAAGATCAGATTGCAACGAAGCGGCATCATCAAGTGAAGTAATTTTAGCAAAGATTTTCATGTCATCTGCAAAGCTAAGCAACTTAGAAAAGCGAAAACATGTGCTTATGTCATTAACAAAGATGTTAAAGAGGAGTGGACCCAATAGAGAACCTTGGGGCACTCCACTCGGTATAGATACGCAGCTTGAAATGTAGTTATTGACCACCACCGCCTGACACCGATTATCTATGTAGGAACTGAACCATCTCAACAGATCACCTCTAATACCTACTAAATATAGCTTGTGTAATAAGATGTTATGGTCAATTCGATCAAATGCTTTACTATAATCAGTGTAGATGACATCTACTTGATGGCCATCATCCATTGACTCGGAGATAAAGTCATTAAGTAAAATGAGATTGGACACTGTAGACCTACGCTGGATAAAACCATGCTGGGTGCTGTCAATAGAATTTTTTAAAGCTGACGACACCTGCATTTGGACAATTTTTTCTAATATTTTAGCTAGAATGCATAATTTGGAAATTGGCCTATAGTTAGTCACATCCGTTTTAGGGCCTTTCTTTAAGACCGGAGTAATAAAAGCAGATTTCCAAATCGAAGGAACAGTACATTCAGTAAAAGATCGACGGAAGAGTAGCGTTACGGGCTTAGACAAGGCCTTGGCACAATTGATATAAAACAAAGCAGGCATCTGGTCGGGACCAGCGGATTTACTAGGATCCAGGCTGAGCAGAAGTTTAGTAACCATATCACTATCTACATAAATACTTGCTACATCACTAGCTGAAATGGCACTTTCGTGAAAGTCGCCACTACCGCGTGAATTACTAGAAGTCGTAGGCCCAGGGTCTAGGAAATTCCTTTTAGAGTAATCTGAAAACGCATTACAAATTTCAACACCAGAGCTCATTGTGACACCACTATAACTCATACTGCTAGGTACCCCAAAAGATTTAGAGCGGGATTTTATGAACGACCAAAATTGTTTCGGGTTTTTACCAATATTATTTTCAACTAATTTAGTATATTCCGAAAAACACCGCTTTTCCATGCGTTTAATTCTAGCCCTCTGGTACTCGAAGGCAAGAAAATCACATTTATTACTATAAAGCTTGAATTTGCGATGATATTTATGTTTTTATTTTATAGCTTTTTTAAGTGACGACGAGTACCATACTGGGTATGAGCTCACAGTTATAAGCCTATGCGGGACGTACTTATCTCTTAAATCCTTAAATTTTAAATAGAAAAGTCAACACACTGATCAAGTGTGCGACCTGAGAATTCTAGGTCCCAATTTATGTCTACAAGATCTAAATTTAATAACTCATAATTAGCTTTATTATAGAAATACTTCATTTTAGGCGCTGATTTAAGAGAAATACATTCCGCTAATGTTACTGATATACTCAAAGCCTCATGATACGGATCAATAGGTACAAGCGGGTTTTGATTATTACAGACGGCAACTGCGTCATTACTGAGTACCAAATCCAAAAGTTTACCGTACTTATTAAACACTCCGTTATATTGACGTAAATCAAGATAATTTAGCTCATCGACGAGATTACACTCATCCGTAGAGGAGTAATTAGAAGGTAACAAAAACTGATTACTTGGCGTCCATATAATATTACTAAGGTTAAAATCACCGATAATAAGGAATTTATCGTCAGGATTATCATTTATTATCTCCCCCAGTCCACCCAGAAAATTAGAGAGTTGCTCTGAAAATGAATTCCCTTGCCCCTGTTTACATAAATATAAAATACACAAATGTAGTTTTACCGTTGAGTTGGTTTTAGATAACAAAGTGAGCCATAAGTCTTCCGCCGAAGAATGATAGGCTGGTTGAGGTATGATAGTCAACTCCTTCCGCACGGCAATAATGACGCCGCCTCCTCGACTTTGGCCAGTTAGCAACAGGTCACGGTCACGCCGCCAAACTACATACCTACTGTCAAATAACTCCGAATCCGCGATACCGTCAACAAGCCATGTTTCCGTTAGATATATTATGTCATAAGACGCTAGTAATATATTACGATAGGAATCAATTGTTTTAGATCTGAGTCCCCTAACATTTTGATATTACACAGAAAGTGTTCTGATATGATTACTCTCTTTTAAATACATTTAGAAAAGCACAATAGCGATAAAATACGAGAATACACTCCGAATTAATATTTACTACATTAGTATTAATTTCATTATTGTTAACGTGTACACGTGTTTTGGTATGTATATAGATATGTACTAGTGTATTTATTTATTTGATTACAATGCGCAATGTGGAGGTATTAGGCTTAATTTTCTTTTAAATACCTAACTTCGAAGTTTTTGAGTAAAAAAATATGTTTCTAATAAAACTTGCTTATTTTAACACATTCTGCACAATAAAACAAAAAGTATGTGTCATAATGACACCATTTCTACCAAAATAATCCAAATTGTACTCTCAACCTTCAGGGCCCCATAACTTCAAAACTATTGAGTTAAAAAAATGTTGTAAAGAAAAGTTGCTTTTTTTTATGTGTTTTATACGATAAGTTAATAAAAACATAGCGTTATTATGACATCAACTGATGAAGTCCAGCCCGGCCCTTTGCTAGTCCAACCAAGAGGCAGATAACGAAATATCGATTTTCGCGTTTCACGATTGGCACTCTGTAAACAAACCGCCGTGATGCATAGATTACATATTTATTAGTTAAAAATTATCTGTGACAATTTGTCATAATACTGTTTATATGGTAAACTAGGTTTACCGTGGCACACAAATCCGCCGTTGCAGTCCCTTACGGACTACGGTGTAGTCATACGTTATAACACCATTAATTACTTAAGTTTTATATTACTGCTTTCTTTACTATGAAAAATAAACAAGAGCGACTAAAAACTCGCTGTTTGTCTTTGTCGCACTTATTACTATATGTATGTATAGAAAACAAACGAGCTGCTAGGCAGCTTGGTCGGCACATGCACCCCGCCCGTGCCTTACCTTTCCTCGCGCATGCCCTTTTCGCGAAACAAGTTTTCGTTTTGAAAAATAAAAATAATCCATTGATTATAACGACACATATTTCAAACATTGTTTCGATACGCTTTTATAAAAATATTGACATACAAGAAAAAAAATTAAAATTCATAAATATCATTGATTATTATGGCACAAATTTATTCAAATAATAGATACCGATATTTTAGATAGCACAGTGCCTAATCGATCAACTCTAATTTTATATAGGCTTATAAAAGTCCACATATATGTGCTGATTGAATGTTATTATTCCCGTTGACGAAAGTGACACAAACCGCGTGCGTGCGTCAGTAACAACTTTGCTGTTACAGTGAAAAAACAATTTTGATCTCTAATTTTATATTTACCGAATAATGTTTAAAAAAAGAAATGTCTGAGTTTCTACCTAAGCAACAACCTAGGATGACACAAATTATTATTATTAGCTAAGTTGGATGGCCTGAACTCTGTATGTGAAAAATGGGCATCTTTAATATTATCGAAACTTCATAATTTATCGGTACGGGTCTAAAAGCAGGGGATGAGAACGCATCCGGAGCGCCGGCGGCCATCCGACCGCTGCCCTTCGCGCCGTGGTTTACAATTTTATTGAATCATTTCAATTAATAAACAGAGAGCTAACCTCGGAAAACGTGATACAATAAAGAGCAACGAAACTCTTCTAGTTAGTTTGCTTTACTATCCTTATTACTAGATCATCTTACAGTTATTCATGGGTGGAGGTTAAAGATGCAAACCACTTAAAGAACTGTTAGAAACGATAAATAAAAGCGGGATGATATGGCATTTTGAGCAATGGCCAGTTTATGACAGCTGCCTTTCGCGCCGTGGCTTACAATTTCTTTGTTTGTCTTTCTTTATATTTCAATTAATTATCGGTAACAAAGAGCGGTGCTACTTAAAGCCTTTGGGCTATAAGGAAATTATTGTGAATATTTTATACGATTGCAATATACGGAACAAAATGTCTAATAACGATACTTTAAACACATTTTGTTTCAATTATTGCGATGTTGTATTGTAAATAATTCGATATATTTAATTATCTACACCCACATCATAAATCCTCTATTCTGCGTTCGGAAACCGTATGTAATTGCAACCAGTAATGTAACATCAGTGTATTATCTGTGCCAGTGTTGTAAAAATGTATGAAAATTCATAACCACAGCGACTTTGGTAACGTAATGAAAATCCAGCCCTCCTCCCTGACCGTTCGAACGATCGAGTTGGCCATGGCGGTCATTCTAATGGTTTCCGAATACGTAAAGCAGTGTATGCAACTGTACGTAATTATAGGCCTTGAAACACTCGTATTTTAAGGACCCTTATTACGTAACTGTTACATAAAGTACTATAGTACTTTAGGGGCTGTAAAGGTTTAGGGGCTGTAAAGGTTTAGGGGCTGTAATTAAATGGAATACTTCGTTTAATTTTTTTTCGTGTCTTTAGATCTTTAGTTTCGGCTTTGCGCTGCTGGAGACCATTACGCGCGCAGACTTCTGGCAGAAGCGTGTGGTATTCCGGAGGTCCCGGGTGATTACCGAATATTACCTAGACTAGAGGTACACCGGAGCAGGTGGCGGGACTAAGTACTGTGGTATCGCCAAAATGACAGTTTAGTATTTATCTATACGCCCCTAGTTGGCTGACAATGAAAATTATAAAAACAATTGCATGTAAGATAATTTTTTGCGAATGAAGTCGCGGTCTGAACCGACAGAGGCTTGCATTTTAATAAATTTGTGTTGCCGACTTATTTAGATTTCGCATAGCGTCGGTATAGATTACTGAATCGTAAACTTTATATTTAGTTTACACATATATTCAATTGTGGTTTAAGATATTTCAAAAGCGTTTCATACTTACAGTAACGTTAGGATTAACTAAATAAATAAGAACTTGGTATAATACCTATACAAGTGAAACTAAATGTTATTACCTACATATAAGCCTATAAATTATTTGAAACTGAATTTGTTGACCAAAATACGTTGGAGTCCAAGAACAACAAAACAGAGATGTTTATTTAAGTTGTAATTGGCAGTGATTTAGATGACATATTTTATTTGTAGGTAGTCTTTAGTTTATAGTTATTTATTACTTTTTCTATTGTTTTGTCAGTTGGAATGTAAATTTAATTTTTAAGGCCCTACTTTGAAAAATAAGTTGTAATTTCCTACATTTTTATACGATCAAGTAAAAAAAATCTAGTGATTTTTGCTTTCACTATGACTATGACTTGATTTAGTTCTTGCTAGCAAGCCAACCAACTTATGCATTTTCTTAAAGGCAAAAATATGGCATCTAACTTCGAAACATTGCCGTTTACGTAGATGGAAACATTTGAAGGAAAAGTGGTTTTTATTCACGCCTCAGACACTACGTGTAAGTTTTAGTGTGCCATTAATCTCGACGGACACCCGCAGGGCTTTTATAGTAGTAATTCTAGCCATCGGTTGTTCGTTGAGGGAGGCTGCGACGCCGACGTCACGTCCGATGTGCTACAATGACAGTCATGATACACATGCATTATAGCGGTGTGTAGCATTTTACAAGTGTTGTAGGTGCTGGACCACATTTCAGTTTTGTTTACTATGAACGTCACTCATCTTCCTTTTTGATTATGTCTATGGTTTAAGGGCATAATTGGTATCGTATTCTAATTATGAAAAATTAAGAAAAATACGTTTCGCGCGGATTTTTTTTTGTATGGAGGGTTATACGACGTGGCAAGTACAAAAATAATAAAAAATTACCGGTCGAAAAATTTTCTCTTCTAATTTTTTTAAGTTGGAATACGATACCAATTATGCCCTTAAACGGATCACCAGTATTTTTGTTAAACCCTGTAGAAATAAGCATAGTATAAGCAAACTGACTTGAGGGGTTTCGGTTGCTATCATTATTGTGTTAAATTTGACGTAGCTCTTAGTTTAGTTCAAAAGCTTTGACTTGTGACAATAAAAAATAGGTTGTATGGGGATGGCTCTAACTTATGTACCGGAGTTTTAGGACCAAAAATATAAGTGAGGCTACTTTCAATGAAAACTACATTGAATAAAATCGACTGATCCGTTTGTAAGTTATCGTAAAGAGTTAAAATAATTTTCTCTAACCAGCAATTACGGAATCGTACATTGGCCGGTTATTCATTGATGTGTAAACTTAGTGTACGAGTAAGTAATACTTAAATCAGCTGTTTTATCTGTATAAAAAAAATGTGTTTGAAACCTATTTATTGGCAATCGGAAATGACATTCTTCGCCTTGTTAATAGTGCAATATTTGTTCATTTTGATCGACGTAGGCTTCATTTTGTAGGAAGGTCGGACGGTAATTAAATAAGCTACCAGATTTCACTTTAGACATAGAAAACAGTATCTACCTACGGCTATTTCATTTCTACGCCCCATATTGTATACTCGTAACTCTCTGGTCATAAAGTCATAACTGTTAGTAGGCGATAAATAAAAGCAGGGGATGAGAACGCATCCGGAGCGCCGGCGGCCATCCGACCGCTGCCCTTCGCGCCGTGGTTTACAATTTTATTGAATCATTTCAATTAATAAACGGAGAGCTAACCTCGGAAAACGTGATACAATAAAGAGCAACGAAACTCTTCTAGTTAGTTTGCTTTACTATCCTTATTACTAGATCCGGACATCTGACAGTTATTCATGGGTGGTTAAAGATGCAAACCACTTAAAGAACTGTTAGAAATGACAGCTGCCTTTCGCGCCGCGGCTTACAATTTCTTTGTTTATCTTTCAAGTAATTATTGGTAACAAAGAGCGGTGCTACTTAAAGGAAATTATTGTGAATATTTTATACGATTGCAATATACGGAACAAAATGTCTAATAACGATACTTTTGCCACTTTTTGTTTCAATTATTGCGATGTTGCATTGTAAATAATTTGATATTGAATAATTTAATCAAAAAATATTGAACAAAAATAATTTGATTTGCTTCAAGATTCATAGATGGCAGCACCATCTCTCTCGCTATACCAGAATCACGTAAGTAATTCGGATAGGAGGTGCAAGCACGTACTGCGCATGCCCTTAGAGTATGGTCAACGGCGCCTAGCCGTTTCAAATTCAGAGATTGCATATACATGAGAAAATTTGTCAAGTTCCGCCGTGACCGGGTGGTCTAGTGGTCAGGACGTCAGCCGCGAAAGCTGAAGACGCCAGTTCAAATCTGGCCTCGGACACCGGAGGTTTTGGTCACTTTTTCTGAAGTATATGACATCTATTTTCAAATTATATATATAGTAGTGTAAACTTAAAAATTGCAAATCAAAAAATATTGAACAAAAATAATTGGATTTGCTTCAAGATTTAATTTGATATATTTAATTATCTACACCCACATCATAAATGTTCTATTCTGCGTTCGGAAACCGTATGTAATGGCAACCAGTAATGTAACATCAGTACCAGTGTTGTAAAAATGTATGAAAATTCATAACCACATCGACTTTGATAACGTAATGAAAATCCAGCCCTCCTCCCCGACCGTTCACACGATCGAGTTGGCCATGGCGGTCATTCTAATGGTTTCCGAACACGTCATTTAGGATTTATAATATGTGTGTAGATAAAGCAGTGTATGCAACTGTACGTAATTAGGCCTTGAAACACTCGTATTTTAAGGACCCCTTATTACGTAACAGTTACATAAAGTACTATAGTACTTTAGGGGCTGTAAAGGTTTATGGGCTGTAATTAAATGAAATAATTAGTTTCAGTTTTTTCGTGTCTTTAGATCTTTAGTTTCGGCTTTGCGGTGATGGAGACCATTACGAGCGCAGACTTCTGGCCGAAGCGTGTGGTATTCCGGAGGATGCGGGTTACTACCGCATATTACCTAGACTAGAGCTACACCGGAGCAGATGGCGGGACTAGGTACTGTGGTATCGCCAAAATGATAGTTTAGTATTTATCTATACGCCTAGTTGGCTGATACTGAAAATTAGAAAAAAAAAATGCATGTAAGATATTTTTATGCGAATGAAGTCGCGGTCTGAACCGACAGAGGCTTGCACTTTTAATAAATTTGTGTTGCCTACTTATTTATATTTCGCATAGCGTCGGTATAGATTACCGAATCGCAAACTTTTTTTTATCTCAAGAATCTACATTTAGTTTACACATATATTCCATTGTGTTTTAAGATATTTCAAAAGCGTTTAACACTTACAGTAACGTTAGGATTAACTAAATAAATACAAACTTGGTATAATACTAAATGGTTGGTACAATCATATCATACTTGGTATAATCATAAAATTTCGTGCAAGCTCCTGTGAATTTACCTACATACGATCTAGCTATAAGTATATAGTTTAGTATATATTTAATATTGCGATGCCCTTGCAGGATTCATGTGTACCACTTCAATAATTGTTACATCATATCTACCATGAGTACAATAAATAAATGAATATGAATAAACAAATATGAATACCTATACAAGTGAAACTAAATATAATTACCTACATATAACCGTGTAAATTATTTGAAACTAGATTTGTTGACCAAAACACAAAGGTTGGAGTCCAAGAACAACAAAACAGAAATGTTTATTTAAGTTTTAATTAAAGTTGATTTGTATTCCGTTACCTATAGTCTGGCTATCTACTTGATTTACATGCCGAAGTCTGCATGAAATAGAAAGTATGTCATTTGTATGGTGTATGCTATAGGTACACATACAAATATAAAAACTCCAGATTGTTCGTCGACCTACTTAAATACTCTTAGTTGAATGGCATGGCTCCATGAAAGTTCTTTTCATTTTCATTCAAAGTCTAAAATACAGAAGTTTTCTAAAATACAGATTATGTACTAGCTTTTGCCCGCGGCTTCGCTCGCATTAAATTCGTGTTAACACGGTTCCCCTTTCCTGATTTAAAACACAGAAGAGAACTCGGAACAGAATGAACCGCACACAAATAGTCCGCATACCAATTTTTAGCTTTCTACCATGAAAATTGGGGAATGCTCCATACAAACTTCCACCCCCCATTTTAGGGAAGTGGAGGGTTAGAAAGAGACAAAAAGTAGCCTATGTCACTCTCCATCCCTTCAACTATCTCCAATTAAAAAATCACGTCAATTCGTCGCCCCGTTTTGCCGTGAAAGACGGACAAACAAACAAACACATACACTTTCCCATTTATAATATTAGTATGGATATGTCGGTACACTTAACTACAGATTTTTATCTAAGTAACTGCATCGATGTTTTAGTCCTTGTAATTAAATATAGCCTCACAAATGACTTTCTCTAGTCTAGGTAATGTTGGATATCAGCAACATATATAAATTTAAATGAAAATAAGGTCATTTTCCACGGAAATTTTCCTAGGATATCTATTTTTATTGTCCACGAGAAGATGGCAGATTCAAAGCGCTGCAGGAAACAAAATACGTTTTTGAAAGTGCACCGTAACTTTGGGTACGACTTTTAGAGGGAAACCCTTGCCCGCGGATTGTGCCGTGACGCGTGAAAACTTGGCGCACCCGGCGCCGATGTGTACAGTTCTACTAAAATATCTTTATTTTTGTCTACAAAAAATATTATATATATTTTATATCTGAACGCTCGCGCTGGCAAACAAGTCTTTTTATATATGGGAGGGAGCGCAGGGCATTGGCGGTGCGCTGTAATATGTTGTCTCGCAGGTTTGCACGGTGTAATGGGAATGTCAAAATAACGCTGTTTAAAGCCTTTTGCCAGACCTTTTACACTTGTAGCCTGTGGACAAGTTATACAAAAAAGGCTTTCAATGCCCTGCGTGTCCAGTTCAACAATGGGTTCAGAATGCTGTTGGGACAGCCTCGTTTTTGCAGCGCGTCAGGTATGTTCGCGGAGGCGCGCACTGACAGCCTCAGTGCGATATTAAGAAAGAGAACGGCCTCCCTGATTCGTCGCGTGCGTGACAGTCCCAACAGCCTTCTGCGCTGTCAGGGGGGTGTCACTACGCAGTTTAGGTACATTTGGCCGGCACGCCTCCCGGGCAGGCGTATGGCAGTGGGCTGCCGCTCGGCTCGCACGATAGTCGTGTCACGTGGCGCTCACGCAAAATTGAAAATACACAATGGCTTCGAAACCTAAATCTCGATCTAATCCGTATAAAAGATATTGTTCTGTTTACGGATGTCTGAACAAACGGAAGAACAAGGAAGCAGAATTCTTTTTTTAAATACCGGATGATATTGAAAGGTCCCAAAGTCCTTACTTAGTAGGTAATAGTTAAAATAAACATCCTTAATTTATTGAATATTGGTTGCCCAGAAACAATATTAGGAACTGACCGACATATTTTCAAAGGAATACGGCTGTGGCATACCTACTTCCGTGAGGATCAGACATACTATCTCCGGATAAAAATTTCATGTTTACAGAATCAACGTTTGTAATTCCTACATATAAAAAAATAAATCAGTAGGTATTTTTGGTACAAAAACTTGTCAAGGCACAACCCTCACAGCTCGGTCATAAAACTGCGGCGCGCAAAGAAGATTCACGGTTCGTGCGCGGTTATAAGTTTCAATTTTGCTTGCAGGCGGCGAGTATAGGTATAATTTTATACCTAAATTGCCTTTTGTGAAGGAGTGAATTTTCTGTACGGTAGTACTATTAGTTATTCTGTGCTAGTGTTAGAGTCGCCTTCTGGAGACATTTTGACTCTCCACACATGTCGTCCAGAGGCTTAGTGTATAATATAGTATAGGTCTTACTAACATAGTTTTAAGGGAATGTATACTAACACTATGGACAAATGGTCTGATAATAAATTATTTTGAATTTTGAATATGTATGCATATGTGTAGGGGCTTTATAGACGGAGAGCTAGCCACCTCAGATGTGTGTGACACAATAATGAGAGCAACGAAACCCCTCAAGTTAGTTTGCTATGCTTATTTCTAGATCAGCTTTAAAGTGGTGGTGGTCAAATAATGCAAATAACTTGAAGAAAACAAATACTAGAGTTCTGGGTTTGATACAATATTATGTTATGAGAAATTATATAATGAATTAGATTATATCATAACCAGGAGTTTCTGTTGCGGGAAAGTAGTGGCAAATGATGTATAATGCAATTTATAGTTAGTCGCCTACTGTTATTGTTTCCGCAATAATACACAATGTTTTTTGTTGTGTTCAATTATAGGCCCCTGTCCTCTATAAATGACACAACTTCGGCAGTTTTTACCCATTTTGGTGTTAGTCTATCAGTCTGACCTCCACCCATTAAAAGCTGCCAGATGCCCGGATCTAGCAATAAGGAATGGTAATGCAATCTAACTATACAGGTTTCATTGCTCTCATTATTGTGTCATATCTGACGTGGCCAGCTCTTATACCATTAGGGTGTAACAACGAGGTGTTACAAAAATACCTACTGGTAATTCATTTAAGGTCTTGTATCATACTCCGACTAGAAAAATAATAATAATAATATATGAATGGGTAACTCCGTCCCAACTCTCTCTGCCCTAAGCTTTATTTTTTTTTTAAATGGGCTGTACATTTAAATATGTGAGTGGAGCATTTAAAGAAATATAGGTATGTGTATGAATCGTATCGAGTATAGGCTTTGTCGTTTATATATTTCCGTAGAAAAAATTGCTTACAAAAATCTGACTCTGATCGTCGTAACCGTGATAAAACTGATAAATATAACTTATGCGGCGCTAAATCTGGCGAGTGTACCTCGCGCTAGAAGCAACGAAGCGTATGCAACCTCCCTTCGTAGGAATTGCTTATTCAACTACTTGGTCCGACGGTGACTCGCAAATGGTGCTCGATAGCAATATGATCACAAAGCGTATTTTCAACTGACTTCAAGATTTCGAACGAGGAGGTTCTCAATTCGTCGGGATTTTTGTTTTTGTTATTTAAAAAAAAAATATGTTCCTATGTATTGTATGTAAACACTTTATTGTACATAAAACAGATGAAAATACAGTTGCAGGCGTCCATAGGCTACGGTAGCTGCTTACCATCAGGCGGGCCGTATGCTTGATTGCCACCGTCGTGGTATAAAAAAAGTATACATTTTATAAAAAACCGTAAATAAGTAATAATATTTGCAGTTAATTAAAACTGATTGACACGTAATTTCCGCATACAATAAATCTCGGTTTGGGATGAACTGCAGTTCTCACAGTGCAGTGCACAGTGGGAGTGTCATGGATTTCAAACCCGCTTGCCGCGCTCCGGCACTCGACCGCAGACTGAAACCTAAAACCATCGCACACAGCAACCTACTCACAGAAACAGTCCACCTATATACCTACTGGCAGTAGTTATCGTTTGATTAGCGTGAAACAAACCAGTATAAAATGACTGTTGCATTTTCTCGTCATTTTTATCAATTCCTTTAATAACTTTATCACATTATCCAAGTCATAACAATAAGTATGTCATTCGTGTAAATGTCAAATCAGTCACTACAGTTCCTTCTAATAGTTATGAACTTATGACTATCATTTGAGCTATTGAATTTTAAAGACAGCGTATCAATAATATGGTGGCGACTATATGGCCGCGTGTTTCCACCAGGTTGCCTAATGTTAAGGGCTCTTTTAACTACTGTTAAGAATTTAATCGTCTACATAAAGTTGTCTACTCAACGTCCATATGTTTTAGTAATTCAAGGATAATATCCATCAAAAACGTTTTAAACGTGTTAAGTGTTACTCTGCTTTTCAACTGAGAATTTTAATTACAAGCATAGTTCCCTATTTTATAGTTTGAAGTGTTAACTTATATTTAAATAAATTATATTCGTGTATTTGTTGTCTGGATTCGCAATATATGCAGCGTCTTTGTTTTGTATGAAATTTAACGTACATTTTCTTTACTTCCGGTATGTACCCTTGATGTATTGGGCATTTGTGAAAAAACATATATATACATTTGTGTAAATATTCGGCTATGTAAAATATCTATTTTAAAATAATGGGTGACTTTTATTGGCCTCCTGGCTGTTGTTATCCTTATTACCAATAAAGAAAGATAGCGAATTTAAAAAAAACGTTTTACTTCAAAAATTTCGCTCGATAAGATTACGACTATAAAATAACAACATAGAATGGCAATGTTGTCTTTTGAACAAAGCAATTTCATTTATCCGTCGTAAATTAGAAACTTTTTACCGGCAGGCCCAAAGAAGATTTCTTCAAAGTAGCCAAGCGGTAGCCCACGGTGAGTTTAATTACTTCGTCATAAGTGTCATAACTTTCGCACACTTTAGAAGGGTCTTCACAATCAATTAATATCAATTAAAATTTTACCGTAAACATTTGTACCGTGAGTTCAGTAAAACCCGAGTCGTAAATTCTATTCATTGCGAGTATCTTGTCAAATTAGGCTCATGTTGTATCTGTCGGCGGCTGCGTGTGTCACGTGTACCTACACAAATTCACCGAAATGTACATAAATAATGTTATTACCTCGACATCTATGTTTACATAGACACTGTGCTTTAAAGTTTCAGTCTGTATATCACCATTGCAAGGTCCGAAATAAACGAGGTAAAAATGTTGTTATAGAACTACAATTTTTATCTGATACTTTGGTAATTTTGAAAATAGACCTCCCTTTTGGACACTATAATTAAATAAAGTTGACTTTATCATTGCAAGTTAGCTCTAGTATAAGTAATTACTATAAAGGAATGTCTCGATTTAGCAGTCACTAACCAATTAAATAATAGTTAGGTATGTACCTACATTAAATTAATCTAATTAAGCTACTAAGCATCTGCGTTGCATTGCAAATTCTAATTTGACCAAAGGCACAGTAAAATACCTACTGAAATATATGTAGGTCGGGACCTATTTTATGTTATGACAATAAAATAGCATTTTCCCTGAATCTTTTAATTCAAAATGATAATTTATTTTATGTTTTAATTTTTTTTGTAGCGTTTTGCTTTTAGCATGGACACATGCTAAAAGTAAAACGTAGATAGGTATTTATCCGATTTACTAGCAGTAGGTATCCAAACATATTTTTTAGGAGTCTACCAAATAACTACTATTTCTTAATAAATCAATTTCGTAAATAAGTCTTCTACTTTTATGAAACAATTACGTTGTATACTAAGGGCCTGTTTCACAACCTCCAGATAAACTTATCTGCCAGTTAAATATATTGCTATCCTTTTCTCCAGTCATATAAAAGAAAAGGACAGCAAACATTTATCTGACAGATATGCTTTAACTGGAGATTGTGAAACAGGCCATAAGTATACATACATACTTGTGTATAATTCTACAGAAACTTCTATACAAAGTAACTGGTTTTCATTGTCCTGGATCAATGTTACTCTGCGCCCGTAGGAAACACCTTAGACAACCCTACAATCCCTGGGTGGTGCTAAAAGAGTAACAAACTGGCAGCTGCACTGTCCCATCTGGACCTAGCAGCACTCACTGGATTTTCTTCATCATCTGCTTTCTCACTACTACTACCCCAGATAAGAAACGCCTATCTATATCCAGTGACATGTAGCCATACGATAAATAAATTGTCCTGGAATATAGTTTCAAAGCTTTCGCAAGCCATTGGTTACTAGGTACTGGAGTGTTCACACGTGTTTTTCCCTAATCCTGTCGGGAACTCTGCGCAAGCAAACAACGCAACAACGTTGATTTATAGGAATTACCAATCCCCGTTTCTTTTTTTTCCTCTGTTTATCACATGTGACAACTGTAATTTATGAGCTCTTTATCCTGTCGGGTATTATTGCAGGTGGCTGGTAGGTTTATTTGCTAAACACTTACATATATTTAAAGGTTGGTAAGTAAATAGTAGCTACCTTTATATTATTTTGATTAGTTCGCATTGTAACTTGTACCGCTAGTAGGTATTATATATATGATTAAGATGCGCTCTCTTCTTATTTAGATATCACGGGCACAGTTTTGCGCATCAAAGGACGTGTAGCAGTCGGCAAAATCAGGTTATTTTCACAAATTGGAGATATGACGACATTCTACAAGGTGGTCGTAAATTATTTCGTGGTCATCACCTGTGCTTTGCGGTTACCAGCACAAGATCATTGTTTTTCCAAAACTTAAGATTTTCATACAATAATAATAATAATAAATAATAAATACTCTTTATTGCACACCTCATACAGTTAAAAGCACAAATTTTACAATTAAATAAATTTAGGTAGAGGTAACAACAGGCGGTCTTATCGCTAATGAGCGATTTCTTCCTGACAACCTTTAATACAATTTAACATACCTACGTATTAGTTATGTTAATTAAAATAGTTGTTTATAATTATCTGTCAACATTACACAAACTGGCATCTTCTGTATTTCAGTAGATACTATCATTAGTGCCTACCTCTCCTATGACAATATTCAACTTAGTATTCCTCAAATCCGTTGTCATCACTTTCATTAAATAATACGCAATTTGCGAGAAAGCCTTTCATTCCGTTATATGCAGCTCCCATACCACATAATAATAGTACCTGCACAGCAAAGGGGATTACCGTATAATATTGTTTGGTTCGTGACGAAAGCCTAATACACAAACTCATTTTTCCGACCGCGCCATGGATGCTAAGCCTAATTAGATATTATGAATATAGGCTAGGCAAAGCCCAAGCCCATGCACGGTTTAATTAATTCTCGTGTAGAATATAAATTAAATTGTCTTCGTGCTTGTTCGTGGAGATCACCGACAGCTTTAATTATTTTTTCATCTGTTTTTAGGACAGAAATTCTAACAGTTTTCCATATGACAATGAAGAGCTTTTCATTCGAGTACCGTGTTAAGGCCACGTTCGAAGTCCTAAGTGCATTTTGGTGTAAATTTTTGCTGTACATTTCATGTTTTTCTCTCTTCCTTGCACCGAATAAACATTTTTCATTTCATTTCATTATAAGTAAGGTACGAGATTGAAAATCTTAGTTACGTCAATATTGTATGCATTTTTTCTGCGAGTGCTCAAAATAGGCAAGCCGTTAAGAATTGAGTTCAACGAACGCCTTAAAACTTCTATCTCTATAGCATTTAGTAACCTCAATCTCCCGGTGAAATGTGCCGGCGGACAACGTTCTCCTCCCCGAATGTGTTATAATATTGTATGAAAATCCACAAAACCATAGTCAGCGATGGTCTTATTGAAAATTATAAAGGCTCCATCGAAAATCATGCGCTTAAAATGCGCACAAAGAATTAAACTGCTGACACTATGTTTATCTTTGAGTATTTTGCAATAAAATGTCTCTTTTTATTTGGTGATAAAGTTTACCTATGTACACAGTAATGTGACCATATTGTGTGTCAAATAGTAGGTGTCTGTTAATTTATTTCACCAAAGACTTTAAGGGCCTGTTTCACGATGTACAACAAATAAATTAACTGCCAAATAAAACTACCTGCCAAACTTAGCACTTTACCTACCAGTTAAGCTTATTTGAAGACTGTGAAACGCCAACGATGACTTTATTCGTTTCATAAGTGGCAACTAGCTTATTCAGGACTTCACTTGGACATTGTGAAACAGGTCCTAAGAGGACTAACAGCCCAAAATATATTACACTAATGGCTGACCGAGAAAGGGCAATATAAGTATCTGAAAATAGTCCAGCAAAGAAATGGTATAATTTATGGGCACGAATAATTCTATATAATTACATACAACAAAGGTGTCTCCGAACACAGCAGGTGCTTTTCCTGATTTATTTAGGCGATTAGCGAACGAAATAGTGCGTTACAAGTATATAGCGATGTCTCGCTTGTAAAACGGAGCGGCGAGTGGATCTGCATCCGTTGTGAAGATTGGCTTTATTAATGGCTTTTACTCCTCGCCTATTTTAGTGAGGTGAATTCTGACAATGTCAGGGTGTACTTATGATTTTATTTGTTTTTGGTAAAATAAAATGAAAGCAACGTTGTTCGGTTAAGGCCTTGTTGATTGTAAAGTGATAGTCTCCTTACAAACACGTGGGTGGCCGAGACCCCGGATAACCGTTTGCTCAACTAAAGGGTGGTTACTCGCGTTTTGGGACAAATTTTTCATTAGCCGCAAATTTCGTTAGATCACCGCACAATAAGCTATCAATATTACACATTGAACTACGTAAATGAGCAAAAGACATTTTTTTTTATCAAGAACAAAAATAATTGTTCGTTAAACTCTTATACCTATAAATAAACAGCTTACGAAAACATAATCGTGCATAGATAATGTATGTAGCGTATATCCGAAACTTTTCGAGGAACACAACTTTTTATCTCCTTCGAAAGTTAACATGAGCTTATTATGCATACATACTAAGTCAACCTACAAGTTTTGTAAGAGCTGAAGTCGATGTACGAGGTCAGATGGACATACATTTCTGTGTGAATTTTGCACAAGTTTTGAATATCATACAAAGCAAGCCTCGCGGCGACGTGCAATCAATAAAGACGACCGCAAATAATTATTGATTATGACGTTCAATTTGTGTGAAGTCGCTTCAACTCTGTGTGAAGACGCTTTAATTATTAATACCGATTGTAATATAATTAATAAATTTGTATGTAGGTACCTTTAAATTGAATGTGCCCTTGCGGATTTGCCCTTTCAGTCATTTAAAAAAAAACTATAAAGAAATACTTTCAAAACCATGCCTTCTATTCAATTACTGAATTCCTATCACTCAAAGATGTTATATTATAATTGACGAAAATGATAAATAATTTATTTAGCACGTAATTACCTTGTATAGTAAATATACATACTATTGTTTTTTTCTAACTTACCATGTAATGTGATTGACATGTAATATTTAAAATATTATGAATAAATGAGTATGAGTATGAGTATGATCATGTTACGCTATGGTTGATAAATAAAAACTAAAAAACTGAACTAAAACTAATTTCCGTATTTCACTCTACTAGGCAAATATAGGTGAATGACGTGACTTTATCCTAATAAGTAATCCTACAAATATCACATTTCCTGTTTATAGTATCCTGAGAAATTGCGCTAGTTAATGGGATTTGATGGCACAACGGACCCTCTAAAATACCTGAAATAAGTTAAGGTGGTATGGGACATGTCATGGATAAGACAGGGCTGTATACGGCCAGTATTCATCTGTATTTACCATGAGAAAAAACCTACCAACTTTGTTCACACAACTTATTGTTATTCTCTTAAACTTTATCAAAGTTTCTGTAAGTACTTTCAGACAAAATTAAATTTAAACCAGTCTAAACACTTTCATCTATAAACATTGCTTGTTATTCGCTTGAGGATTGCTTAATCCTGAAAAGACGCGGAATAAGTTGTTCATAAAAACATCATGGAAAAATAAGGTGAGCGAGCCTGTTTCCAGAATAACAATGTCAGAAAGTTACAGGCGAGGGAGGTTGCGCGCAGCAGGACGTTTTCTCTGCGTAAATAACATTGCTCACTTTATAAAATACATTTCCCTTTCAAAAGTAAAGTAAATCCGTTTCTGAAAATGAAATGGACTCTTAACGAGCTGTTTACAATCAGTTCACTGAATAATAATTTGTCATTTAATCCATTCGTTATTTTCTTTTTGTATCATTTTATTAATTATCTAACAGATTTTTGACAGAAAATTGGAAGACAATTTGTAATATCGACCAGCTTTTTTGATAATGACTAATGACTGTCCTAATGAATGTAGGTACCTGTAAAGCACTAATATTAAAGTTTTATTTTTCGGTTTGTAAACCTGTATTTGGCGACAATAGAAAAATAAAATAACGTGAACAAATATGGCTCCGTTTCTAGGCAAAAAAAGCATTTGACAAAATAGTATGAAAGAAATTCGTTTTCACTGAAATATAAGTAATTAACGGATGTTTTTACTAAACACTAATATAAATAATAAGTTTATGTGTATAAGCTGACAGTTAAACCATCGCTGTTCTTTAAAATGCGTGATTGTGAAGCAATGAAGGTAAAGGCGTTTGTTTACATTATTTTACTTTTCTATTGAACCTTTTCTTTTGGGTGTTTAGAAAATTTACCAATTCACTTCACTCGGGAATTCGGGCAATTAGATTATACAATAGCTACAGATGCGGTGCAGCACACCGAGCACATCATCCAGCACTGCAGCCCACTTAGCAAACACGACGGAAACTATGCAGGCCGTTCACCCTCGACCGTGACGTGATCCAGTAGATACAAAACCTTAAAAATACCGAATAACAAAGATAGAAAATGCTGTACGAATAAATACATTTTATTAACCATTTAGTATCTATAGGTAAAATTTTGTATCTATGGTACCTATATATCATTGACTTGATGGCTAAACAACGTTGTTTTATTCCGTGGATAACTTACAGACCTCCAATCGTCTCTGGAGTTGCAGACGTTCATATGCTACAGTAGCTGCTTACCAGGTGGGCCGCATTATTGTTTGCCACCGTCGTGATTTAAAAAATATTTTAAATATCTAATTATCATATATAATTCATATTGGATAGAAATGAAGTTTCAACACTGAAAAAGAAATATGTTTGCTTCAATGAAGATCTTATTTAATGTAACACGCATCTTGACTGCATATATGAGCCTAATAAGATATTTCTCAGTTGAAGCTAAGAGAACTTAATAAAAGTTATCATAAAGTTAGGTATAGTAAATAAATATATTTTAATTCCAAACATTTTATTAGCAACTAAGATAAAATGCATCAAGTTGGACTTAATATTTTTCAGTGTATGATTGTGTTGTCATCATTAGCACTCTATTGTCTTTTTTAATGGTTCAATTTTGCCTCAGGCCGCCCGTTTAAGATCCTCGTTATTCCGCTAATTATACACGGTGAATCTGAGTAACCCAAAAGATTTTAACCATACATTCCTGAGGTCATAAGGAGTAATCAATGTTATATGAATTTAGGTAAATTTCGTCGAACAAAAATATATTTTTTTCTTCTTTTTTTTCGATTTTTTAAATGCTTTTGAACATAAAAACATAAATGTAATTGTTAAAACTGTCGATTGAAATAAATAAGTACATTTTTTTTCATAAAAAATAGTTTACGTAAAGTAATCCTTGGCACTTTGATATCTGTCAATAAGAATGTCTAGACTAAATAGACCCCATAAAGGGTGAAATCGCCATCAAAAAAGCGTTTTTCACTGAGTCACAATAAAAAATGTTTTTTTATTTAGTTGGTAGTAACTCTGAAACTAGGCCAATTCCAGAAAAGTTTATACGACATTTTAGTCTCCAATTATGATCAGGAATTTATGGTTAAAATCTTTCGGGCTACTCAGATTCACCGTGTATATCTCAAATAGATTCAACCGCACTAAAATAATTTAAAAATTATATTACCTACCTTCTGACGTTTAAATAAAACAATACCTAAAGCACTAGTTATTTGGGAAGGTTGGTTACTTTTCAGGCACGGAAATATACCAAACTATTATAATTTACAATTGAATAATAAATTATTCGTATTAACTTAGAGCCTGTTGTACCAACACCAACAACGGACTCCGTATTAAGTTAACGGTTTGATTTTCGTGTTTTATGAATTTAGGTTGTTCGCAAATACCCGTAGAAAGTTATTGCGTTCCAACAAAAGAACATCCAACAAATCAGCATAAAATATTGTTGCGAACAATTCAGTGTACAGAGGACTCAAATTACACATACAGAAACAATCAGCAATCAAAAAACTTTCTTCTTAAGTAGGTTTATTTTTATTACCAACGATTCAGAAACTTTTTACCATGATACTTATACCTACGTTATTGTTGTGTAAGTTGACATAATAAAGCGTTTATACGTTTGCCCTATTCGTGCCGACTGTTTAATATAATAACGAATAACTGTTAATAATAAAACACCCGGATATACACACAACCCTATACTATTGGGAATAATTTAATTACAAAAATTGCCCAGCGCATCGGTATTGATATCCAACGCGGCAATGCCGCCAGCTTTCTTTCTGCATGGGCACCCTACCGGCCGGATCCGACTTGGAGCCCATTTTTTACATGTAAGTATGTTTTCGGTTTTAGTATTAGTGTAGTTTTATTTTAAGGGGCTGAAAACAACTAAATTCCCTCCCTATCTTTTTCAGCGCGAGTGAAGGAGAAACACTGTGTTACGATTAGTTAGCTCATTGCAAATTTTGCAAAATGATGAATTAAAAAAAAACTACACATTAATTGAGAAATATAAAACAACGAAGTTTTAAGTATTAGTGCGGTGGAATTTCGTCCTTAGTTACAGACGTATAAGTCAAGAAACTAAAGACATACGACTGTTTAAAGCAAATTTTAAGATGTAACTTTGGAATTATTTTCTATCATGCCGATTTCGTCCAATCCTGTATCGGAATAAACGAAGTTCTTTCAAATATATTGAATAATAACATATCTTTTTTTTAGTTTCTAAAAATAAGTAGTTGTAGCTAAAAAACTGTTTGAGTAAAGTCAATTTGAAGGTCATCGGGTGTTGTCAGCCTACTGTAATAAATAATTATTACAAAAAATGTTGCTTCTACATATGTCATCCGATAATACATAAGTATCAAATTTCATTATCGATTTTCCATGTGCCCCCATAAATTTGGAAGTCGAACCCCTAATTGTCGAGGCCGGTAGGGTGGGTAGATTCGGCGGAAGGCCATACGTTACGTTAAACGACATTTAACGCCTGCGCCGCCATTGCCTCAAATTAATGTAATGCGATTCGCTCGGGTGCAGTGATTGAGCGTGATTAATAAAGGGCATATTAAATCTTCTAATGAGTTAAAACGTTAATGTGCCGTTATAAGATATTACGTAGTAAAATTAATAAGATAAAATGTATACCTTACTTTAAGTCTCATCCCAACTGTTTTATAAATTTAAGGAATTGTGATGTAGGCTGTAGCCTAGCAAAAAAAGGTAACTTTAATGTGTATTTTTACTAATAAACAATGGAACGTTTTAGTAGCTTAATTTTACACACCATAATTAGCAATTAGAGTACATTTACAGTTGGTTTTTTAATTAATTTTTATCAATGTATAAAAAGTGCAGATAAAGGAATTAAATAGCAGGTTCTTCCTAAATCTAGACAATTCAGTAGGTATGTTTGATACTTATATTTATTAGCCTTTTTTAATAATAAATATTATAAATATAACGACCTGCTAGCCCAGTCGGTAGTGACAATGCCTACGAAGCAAGAGGTCCCGGCTTCGAGTCCTGGTAAGGGCATTTATTTGTGTGTTTATCACAGATATTTGTACCTAAGTTATGGGGATGTTACCTATGTATTTAAGTATTTATCATCTAGTACTCATAACACAAGTATTACTGTGGGACTATGTCGGTTTGTGTAAGATTGTCCTATAGGTACTAATTATTATTGATTAATTTATAACTGTCACTTATCTTACGTATATTCCACCGCGGTGTTTTAATTTGTATTTTACATGCCATTAACGTAACAAGTTATCTTAGTTTGCTTACGAAAAACAATCACTCTTAACCCCGGTGTTGATACAGCCCATTGGCCAACAAGCTTATTTAATGGAGCATTATAATTCGGTTAAAATGAGTTGCAGGTTTATACAACACCGAAACGTTGTTTATTTGAGATTCCAGTTGGTCCTATTATGGGAAATTTAGTAAAGTCAGCAACAGTAACTGGAGCTTACAGCGTTCGTCCGTTTTCCTTCTTATAAATGATTTTTCAATCGAACTAAACCAAACTAGGGTTGTATAATTTATTTTCTTCATTATACCGTGTGTTACCGGCATATGGGCTTTCATTAAAACTGAGATTAGTATATATATCCCTTTGGCATTTACTTATTTATTTAGATCGGCAGGGAGTAAGGTCGCCATTGTAGAGAGCGCTATAGGGATGCGGTGTATTGACGACGGGGGACCCTTTGTCTATGTAGCCATCAACACAGTGAATGCTCTTTGTTAAAAAGAGAAAATAAACTTTTGAATCAATCAAACCCTTTTTATAGAAACACTGTACAATTTTATGACAAAAAAGCTTGTCGCAAGATTTTCCCGTGTATAATAGATGTCATATAGGTGAAACTGTGTGCGCGTGTATTAACTAAGGCTAAGTAATCCTATGACTGACGGTAGTGTACAGTGTACCTAAACCTAAACTGAATTGAAATATTGTACAAAAGTAATGTGCCTATAATTCACGAATTAAAATTATAATTATACATGTATTTCTTAAAAAAACGAATTCACGTCAAGTGTTATTTACGTGTTTTGAATGTTGTATATGCTAGTTGTATGCTAGTTGCATCTTTTCGATATGTCAAACGAAAAATGTGCAATGCAATATAACAAATCACGAAGTGAATTTTGAAGTCAAATTTAACGAGTTATATCAACAATTTGCACGCAAAATAGGCGCAAAATATAGACGTCGATTGCGGAAAACAGCCCGCGTTAACCTTATATCACAATAATTGAATATATACTCAAATAACAAGTGCTCAACATTTAACTGAGTCAAAGCCATGATTTTGTTTCATTGTACATAAAGTTTCCTCCATATAAATATGTTCAATTTCTTTTACACAGGAAAGCTTTTATGTCGTAAAATTCTACAATGTTCCTATAAAAAGAGTTTGCTTGACTCAAAAGTTTATTTTATCTTTTTAGAGCATTTAAATATATTTTTTTAAAGTTTTTTATATTAAATTTATTTAAATCAAGACCATAATCTAACAGTTGTCTCCATACAGAGTGATTTACAATGTAGAGCAGGAGCTGTCAAATACTGTACTTTATTGTCTTGAATTAAAAATACGATATAAGTTATTTTACTTTTTCTACGTCATTCTTCGTTCTTAAGTTAATTTGGTTGCTCCTGAAGATCTGATCACCCTTAGCTATGCAGTTAATTAAGTGGCTGACTGGTCTTAATATCTATTTATAGTTGCTTTTATTTTTCATGTATGCCATACAATTAAATAAATTTAGTTGTCCGACGTGTCTGAAATCCGAAAGATTGTACATTGTAGTAAACAATCGTACCTAAAGAAATACATTACAAATTCATAGAAAATGCAATCATTAGGTACTAGTAGTAATCCATTATTACATTAAATCTAAGACATTAAAATAAAAGCAAATACCTACTACTTAATAGAAATAACATATACAGGGTGATTCATGAGACGTGAGCAGGCTTAACACTACGGATTCAGTTAAAAATAAGCTATTGTTTGATATCAGTATTAGTGTGATAAGCGCAAAATTTTTTTTTTAAAATAAAAATAAAACGTTTGAAATTATTTACGACACGCATGGTCACTCTACAATTAGAATACTCCGTCGAGTACTGATATTCTCTTGTTTTTCTGTGATATGTATCAAATTGATGTCTGGTTACTTTTGAAACATCGTATCTCACTTAATTATTTTTTCTAATTTTTCATAATCAAAGTGCTGTCATGATTGTCAAAGAGGTTTTATCTTTATTGATTTGTTTATGTAGGGTGACCATGATTACAGAGAATAAAATTTCTACGAAACAAAAAGGTAAAAAAAAATTGAAAGGCGTTAGTGTTTCACTTAAACATGATGGCGGTCGATTAATTATCGTTAACTAAGTGTGTAGGGTTGTTCCTGCTCACGTCTCATGAATCACCCTGTATATCTAGTAAAACCTAAGTTAGCACAGTAACCCAAGGCTAAGTCATGCAATACTCCACTCATTATCGGGTTGCAAGCAATGAGTGCATATTGTCGGAATCAGATACCGACTGATTAATATTTCCTATTGTATCATACTTACATAAATACAGTTATATTTTTTATACTTTCACAAAATAAACGCAGGTAATTAAATTATGTTTTTATCTACTTATAAAAGAATGTAAAATATAATATCCCACTGATACGAGTGTAAATTGTACTTATTATATCGTACCTATATTGTGGTATGGGGTATCCCGATGTGGGCAAGTCTGGTGGGGCGGCTACTACAACTGTACTACAAGTCCGTGGGCGGGAGACGGGCCGTTTACCTCAGCTGTCCTTTCGTCTACTCGGCCGTACTTTAAACGCCGGTAAAGTCACATAAATATATTTTATCACAATAAAGTCGAAGTAAAAATGGAGGTAAATGAGTATTGCACCGATATTTAACAGTTGGTAGTTGTTTGCTCGCGGAGAGAAATGTTTACGGATTGTTTTCGAGCGGCGGGCGCTATGCGAGGCGCGTCCACCGCGCTCAGCGCGGCGCAACAGATACAGAGAGTAGGATAGCCGCCGCCGCCGCCGCCGCCGCCCGGGTGCTGCGCTGCTCCGGCGGCGCACGCCATGGCCCCCCGCGCCGGCTCTGACGTCACCACGTGAACCTTCCCAAAATCCACGATCGCGACAAGATGAGATCGTTTCTAATGCAACGGGTAATCTTACCATACTGATGGGTACCCACTTCTTTCAATGAGGCGCGCGGCTCATCGGGTTTCTCTAAATTCAGGGTCAACAGAAGTAAAATAATGTAAACAAACACCTTCATTGCTTCGCAATCAAGCACTTTTAAAAAACAACTATGGGTTTTTTGTCATCTTAAACGCATAGACTTGTTATTTAGGTATGTTATTTTTTAGTAAAAATATTTGTTTATTACTTATATTTCAATGAAAATAATGAGTTTCTTTAATAATGTTTTGTCCTGAGTCAAATGCTTATTTGCCTAGAAACGCAGACAATATTTGTCTACCTTATTTTACTTTTCTATTGACACCACCATGCATGTAACCGAAATAAGATACCACGGTTAAGGAACTTTCTCGTTCCATAATCACACACAATAAATAACATTTGCGTAATTTACAATCGTTATTTAAATAATGTCCAATACCTATCAAATAAATTTATTCAAATGCTAAGTTAAAGTTTAAGTTACCTACTTTAGATTAAGCTGTCTGTACTTAAAAATCATAATGTCATCAAGTCAAGATGTGATGGCATAGCCATCTCCCATGTCTGACCAGTCTAAATAACGCATATATTTGCTATCTACAGATGATAAAGGGATCTCAGTTATAGGGGCAATAAATTTAAAGAAATTCATTCTGCGAACTCCATATCAATAGACGGAAATATAAACTTAAATAAGCATCGTTTTATATTTATGACGGCCTTTAGTGTGAAATAGTCGGCAAAGTTTTAAGACAATGACAGGGATATCCTGTTAACATGGGGTTTATTGTACAATACAGAAATTACTCCGTTTCTTCAAAATTGCATTTTACAGATGTATCTGGACAACAGATGTTGTGTTACCATGCGGCGCGTGCGGCCACCGGGATGTCGGCACCAGAGCGAGGAGAGGCGATGCACAATGCACGGTGTGCGTGCGGGATGGAAGAACTTCAGGTCATAGCGAGACAACACCAATCAGGACGTCGGAAAGAGACGCGAGGCGCCTTGGAAGGACGAAGAAACTACGAGCCGCGATGAGCGAAAATAAATCTTTTGTTATTGTCAAATAAAGTCTAAAATAGTAAATAACTAGATGTAATTATAATTATAAGGCATTTCGCATAGGCTTCGAAAGCGGGAGATACACTTGATTTTGGACCGTTGAGCGACGTGGAGATATCGGAGATTTGGTGCAATTCGGCACAGTAATTATAAGTTATTAATTAAAAGTACCATAATTGGTTAAATAGAGTCAGTGGTTGGAGTATAACAGTTTGACACAGCTAAGTACTTTGTTGTTGATTGAGTCATGTGCATTTAGCTATTAAACTGGTTTAGTTTGTTTAGCACTTGGAATTTACCTATTTCCATTATTAATATTTTAGTAACTTAATGCGCATGATACTCATTTTATTATAATTCAATCACCATTGTAAAGACACAGGTTCGAATCCTGTATTTTGATTAATTGGTAAATCATATTTGGTTTTCATATTTTGATAGAATAGCATAATATGAGATAAAATTGCAGTATTGGTGATTTATTAAATACAAGCATAACCTGCTAATTATTTAAATATATTTCATATGGAGACCTTACTTATTTGCTGTGTTTCGCAGCACTTATAATGTTTGTTTATATGTAAATTACCTTCTTGGACATTTCATATGTTTGTATGTATAATAATAATTGATTGTGACTTATACATCATTTTAAACGAGTTCGAGCCTCGTAAAGAAAATCTATGTTTTGCCTAGGGTTCAATTCCCCGGTGTAATGTTGTCCTGGATTATGAAATTATGAACCTGATCAAGGTTCACCATTCTATACAATAATATTATAATGTCACCCATCCATTAACAATGTGTTATGTCAATTAACTTGTTCATGTTTTATTAGTGTTATATTTACCTAACGTGCGTATATTGTCTTGGAAATTCCACAAATGTCGTTGTACTATCTCTTAGTAATTATTATACAGTTGTCGTAACTAAAGTGAAGTTCATTAAGCTCAGACACATTAAATCATAGTCTCGTAGAAGTAGGCTGGGTTGATCTAGGTTTTCCACGGGTTTTCCTGGGTCCTAAAACGTGTTGTTTTAGAGCAAATGCTAAACCAGATAGGGTAGGCCCGTACCAATTGCGATAATAAATAACCATTATTAAATCGCCATGTGACCTTTATTTCCTTAGCTACCCCAAGTAACTCAGGCATTAAATTCGATTTCAATTCAATTCAGTTAATTTAATAATTTACAGTATTCAGATTCAGTAATTTATACACCATTTATCTTTCTAATTCATAAAGATATAGTTTGCTCAATATATAGATGTTATAGACATATATACAGATATATACGAGTGGACCTAGGGCCACTTCACCTGGCGCCGCGTGACCAGGATTCTTAGACTTTGTGTCTTTAGTACATAACTATAAATAAATAAATAAGACACAACTAGAAAAAGAATCTTAATTTTACATACGAAAAAAAAAAATAAACACAACGTAGGAAACTTTAAATTGTATTTTATAGACGATCACTACTTTATTTAGTATAATTATAAAAATGTATTTATTGATTTAAAATGTAACGGAATCACTCAGGTTCCTTCGTATTTAGTTACATGTTTCATGTTTTAATGGTCTTATTTTGTGTCACGAAAGTTTAAATTTAACGATATAAATGTATTTGTAGATTTTATACCTATGTTTAATCGAAACATTGGAGAGGGGTATTTTGGACTTCAGAGTAATTATTTTATAAGTAATAATATTTCATGTTTAATCGAAACATCGGAGAGGGGTATTTTGGACTTCAGAGTAATTGTTTTATAAGTAATAATATTTCTGCAGCAGACGTAATTATATGAGTGGAAATTCCAAGACATTGTACACATTTTTATTGCATTTGTGTTATCTCATGAGTCATTGTTATTACCTTAACCGTGTGTTGGTAAAATTACTAATTTTGGTTGACTATCAAGTGCTAGGTAAGATAGGTTACCGACTTGCAATTGTAGTTATTATTAAATATGTCGAAACAAGGAAACGTAATACGTAGAAGTAGCCGTGGTAAAAAAAAAATATGAGATCAGAATTACAGAGAAGGGAACTAACTGAGCAGAGAACAGCTAGCTTAGTGAAAGCCTCTTCTAGTATAATTTCTTTACAAACAGAGAGCGAGTTAAGGCAAGTGCCACAAAAACATGTTAATTGTAATTGTAAAGCTCAAACCATATACATTATTCAGCCTTCGTTAGAAAAGCCTATGTTTCGTGGAACGGGAGATCCAAATCCTATGCAATTTATAAAAAGGTTACGTAATTATATTAAGTCCGTACATGCGCATGATATCGCGTTAGATATTGCAATGGAATGTTTAACAGATACGGATCGTCTAACAATGCAATTAAACAGTAAAGATTGGCAAACGCTAGATGATTTTGAGGTGGATTTTAGACATCGTTACTGGAACGATGATCGTCAGTTGGACGCGTTAATAAAGTTACTCAGTGGATGATATGATCCTAGTGGCGAATTAAGTATGAGCAAATATTTTGCGACTCAGATAGAACCTGTTAATTCATTTACGATAATTTATGATGAAAAGATGATAGTTAAGATGTTGATGAGGCATTTCTCAGACAAAACGCGAAATTTATGGCATTTAACGCTGAGAGCGTGTAAAACCGAAGCAAGTTTCTCGTTAGCGTTCAATTTCCTTACTGATTTATATAGGAATATAACAATAGATGCTCGAAACAGTGTTAGCGGACAAAATAGAGATATTGCAGTAGATGTACATGGTAAAGTGATAATTTACAAAGTACGCCTATTTTGAATAACATGCAAAATATACCTATGGCAACTACCTATGGGAAAAGGCGGAAGTATAGACCGAGATGGATGACGAGGCTATGGCGCGAACAGGGTCGTAATTCGACGAGAGACCGGTTAAATAGGACCAATTATTCGTATAATCAATACTAATTAAAATTGAGCGATACTCAAGTATTTTATAGACGATTAATACAATTAAAAGAAAACTGAGTAAGTAAGTAAGTATTCTTTACTGCGCGAACATAATTACAAGTAGGAGAGTCACTTTATATACCATCACACATACAAGAGCTTAGTAGGATATATATTTGAGTAGATGAGTATTATGTGTATAATTTGAATAAAGTACCTAAAATCAATATTTCTAAATAAAGTTGATCTATTGATTGATATTATATGATATGATATGATCATTTATTGATAAAACAGGTATTTTACTTTTATATTTTATTGATTAAATAATAATAAGGAGAAAGTGGACACTTATATAGCACATGATAAAATACATATACATATATGTTCCCTATATTTGCAGCAACATACGCAACAGTTGTCAGCAGGTGTGGTTAGTGACTTTGAGTTTTATTTAATTCTTATTTTCTTTATTGGATAAAGAACAAAAGTTGATACCAGTTAAAAAAAAAAAAGATATGTATATTGTAACAGATTAATGCATTTTGTCTGTACGTGTTAGTATGTATGAGATTATGAGGTGTGATGATGAATGACAGTCTGGCCAGACTAGTAAGTGAATTGCGAGATTGATTAAACTGATTGTAAATGTGAAGTATGATTGATTTTGAGACAGGTTGTGAATTTAAAACACCTGGTTGCGATGGAGTAGAGTGATCTAAAGCCCGGTTGTAAAACTGTGTGGCGGGACTCACAAAACTTGGTTGTAAATCTAAGTGTTGCCACGAAAAAAAAAAAAATAATAGTATTTCATATCGTTACTATTGAGTAAATCCAAATTTATTGATCCCCGGTTGATAACTGTGCGACGAATCAATACAAACCCGGCAAATAAGCCGCGCGTTACTATTGATTCAAAACAAAATATACCTACCGATAAAAAAACCGGCGATCTGCTGTGCGTTACTATCGATTCAAAACAAAATATACCTACCGATAAAAAAACCGGCGATCTGCTGTGCGTTACTATTGATTCAAAACAAAATATACCTATCAATACAAAAACCGGCGATCTGCTGTGCGTTACTATTGATTCAAACAAAATATACCTATCGATGAAAAAACCGGCGATACGCTGCGCGTTACTATCGATTCAAAACTAAATATACCTACATAAATAAACCCGGTTCTAAACTGTGTGGTGATATTTTATAAGCCCGGTCTTTTGACTGTGCGGTACACATTTTATTACTTACTTACTGATATCAACATTAACTATTTTAATGTTCACTTAAGAAATCGACCGTGTCATGAGTTGGTTGGTCGAGTATGATGATGACAGAGTTATGTTCTGATTTTAATACGATTGGTGATCTAGAGCTTATTTCTTGATGCAAATTCAAGTTAATATGTCAAGACAATAGTATTATGTCTTGCCTACATACAGTAATACATACATACATTATTTAAGGTACCTTTAAGTACCAGTGAAAATAACAACTTTAAAATTTCCACAAAATTGGAAACAGATGTCCATCGAAAAATAAAGAACGATGAAGGACTCTAAAAATTTATAATTTGATACATATAACTAAATATGTAATTAATAATTAATATTTATCAACTCAAATTTATATATAATCGTTATTAATGTAATATTTAGCCCATACAACGGCTGTCTGTCGTTAACACTCAGGTAGCCCCGCGGAGGTTAAGCGCCGGCGCTAAGGGTAAAATGGTATGCGTTTATGACCCACTACAGTTCCAATTTTAAAAAAAGGCCCTTGTTAAGAATAGATAATAGACACTTAAGTACAAGTAAGGTTTGGTGGTGTTAATTTAAGATTTTGATATTGGATGAAAAATAACATTGATAATACTAAGTTTTCAATTTAGGCAGTTTACAATACACTTATGTATATCTCATATAAGCCACGTGCGGTTTTAATCATACAACACTGGCCTCAGAATTAGTATTATCGGCACGAAAGTCGACAGGACTTATTTTTTGGAAACATACCTAAGTACATCTTATCACTAAGATGCATTATATGAGTATTACTCGGATTAATCAAATACAGTAGATACTGTATACAATCGATGATCAGATGCATTCGATTACTCCTTCAGGAAGTTTTATTGCCAAACATACCTATCCGTGATTTATTGTGTAATATTCTCGCAAAATTAGTTTAGCTTTACAACTGAATTTAATTCAGCTCAGTAATAATTTTTGGTATCTTATTATGAAATTTTATATTCTTTCTCATGTGTAACTCATTTGTTTTACCAGTCTGTATTACAGTTACCTGATTACTAACGATTAAGGCATATTTCGGTATAAGTTGTCCTAGTTTGTGTAGAGAGCCAAAAATTTTCATTTTTAACTATCTACAGAGAGGGGGATGTGATGGCATAGCCATCTCCCATGTCTGACCAGTCTAAATAACGCATATATTTGCTATCTACAGATGATAAAGGGATCTCAGTTATAGGGGCAATAAATTTAAAGAAATTCATTCTGCGAACTCCATATCAATAGACGGAAATATAAACTTAAATAAGCATCGTTTTATATTTATGACGGCCTTTAGTGTGAAATAGTCGGCAAAGTTTTAAGACAATGACAGGGATATCCTGTTAACATGGGGTTTATTGTACAATACAGAAATTACTCCGTTTCTTCAAAATTGCATTTTACAGATGTATCTGGACAACAGATGTTGTGTTACCATGCGGCGCGTGCGGCCACCGGGATGTCGGCACCAGAGCGAGGAGAGGCGATGCACAATGCACGGTGTGCGTGCGGGATGGAAGAACTTCAGGTCATAGCGAGACAACACCAATCAGGACGTCGGAAAGAGACGCGAGGCGCCTTGGAAGGACGAAGAAACTACGAGCCGCGATGAGCGAAAATAAATCTTTTGTTATTGTCAAATAAAGTCTAAAATAGTAAATAACTAGATGTAATTATAATTATAAGGCATTTCGCATAGGCTTCGAAAGCGGGAGATACACTTGATTTTGGACCGTTGAGCGACGTGGAGATATCGGAGATTTGGTGCAATTCGGCACAGTAATTATAAGTTATTAATTAAAAGTACCATAATTGGTTAAATAGAGTCAGTGGTTGGAGTATAACAGTTTGACACAGCTAAGTACTTTGTTGTTGATTGAGTCATGTGCATTTAGCTATTAAACTGGTTTAGTTTGTTTAGCACTTGGAATTTACCTATTTCCATTATTAATATTTTAGTAACTTAATGCGCATGATACTCATTTTATTATAATTCAATCACCATTGTAAAGACACAGGTTCGAATCCTGTATTTTGATTAATTGGTAAATCATATTTGGTTTTCATATTTTGATAGAATAGCATAATATGAGATAAAATTGCAGTATTGGTGATTTATTAAATACAAGCATAACCTGCTAATTATTTAAATATATTTCATATGGAGACCTTACTTATTTGCTGTGTTTCGCAGCACTTATAATGTTTGTTTATATGTAAATTACCTTCTTGGACATTTCATATGTTTGTATGTATAATAATAATTGATTGTGACTTATACATCATTTTAAACGAGTTCGAGCCTCGTAAAGAAAATCTATGTTTTGCCTAGGGTTCAATTCCCCGGTGTAATGTTGTCCTGGATATTGAAATTATGAACCTGATCAAGGTTCACCATTCTATACAATAATATTATAATGTCACCCATCCATTAACAATGTGTTATGTCAATTAACTTGTTCATGTTTTATTAGTGTTATATTTACCTAACGTGCGTATATTGTCTTGGAAATTCCACAAATGTCGTTGTACTATCTCTTAGTAATTATTATACAGTTGTCGTAACTAAAGTGAAGTTCATTAAGCTCAGACACATTAAATCATAGTCTCGTAGAAGTAGGCTGGGTTGATCTAGGTTTTCCACGGGTTTTCCTGGGTCCTAAAACGTGTTGTTTTAGAGCAAATGCTAAACCAGATAGGGTAGGCCCGTACCAATTGCGATAATAAATAACCATATTAAATCGCCATGTGACCTTTATTTCCTTAGCTACCCCAAGTAACTCAGGCATTAAATTCGATTTCAATTCAATTCAGTTAATTTAATAATTTACAGTATTCAGATTCAGTAATTTATACACCATTTATCTTTCTAATTCATAAAGATATAGTTTGCTCAATATATAGATGTTATAGACATATATACAGATATATACGAGTGGACCCAGTGCCACTTCAAAGTGGTCCTTAGTCCCTACTCAATGAAGACCGAGCCTTGATTAACTTACCTGTAGAAGGATCTGCTGATGGTCCTCTCTGTAATGGGCCCCTAAAAGGTTATCCAATTGCGGTTATTTCGTGTCTTCACTAAACATAAGTGCTTTCCTGACTAGATATTACTTACATTTGCAAATTATTCAATACAATTAAGTGTAAGAGCTTAAATAGGTCAGTGCTTAATTTTTTTTAAATATATTTAGTTATATTGTTCGTTACTATATAACTTTTGGCGTCAGAACAAGGTATTATTAGGGTTCGTATAATTGTGAAACGAAGATCTGAGAAGGGACAAAACAGAAATTCAAAACATTACTTAATAATGTTAAAGAAAAGTAAAGGGGTTCGTAAAGGTTAGCTGGAAGATATCCCGTAAAGGGTCAAGTTCGCCTTTGTAGTAATCACTATAGTTTTGTTTGCCATGTACTTGTTTTGTGCAATAAAGTGTTTTACTACTACTACTACTAATATTCCGCTCGTATGAATATTAGTTTCATAATGATTATCAGTCGTTTCATTTCATAATTTTAACGATAAACACAGAATAGTAGGAAATTCCACCTTATCCCGTAGTCGGGGTTAGTAGGGATAGCAGTTGGATGAATTAGGAAAATTGTAAGGGCATATTATGTTTATTGTTTTAAAATTATGTTTTTAAATAACTTTAAGATATCCTTAGCCTTACTTCAAGGCCTAAGGCCTTAGGCCATATCCATCCTATCTTCTATGTTTGTCTGTATTAACTATACGTGGCTTAATTTGGACACCTTTACTGTAAAGTTTTAATTTACCATTGGTACGCTACCCTCCTACTTTATTAATCACGCAGTAAAGAGCGCATACTGAAACAGTAGTGGCTACGAAACCCAACATAGAGATAATTCGATATGCTCTAACTCGGTTGCAGGTTTATTCAGACTTCATACCTTCTTATCATAATATTTTACGTATCTAATTATCTTTTATCCTGTCTTATCTTACTTCTATTTCAAATCCACGCGGGATTCACGAGGCAGAAGTGAGCGACACGAACCAAATTAGCTCGTTTGTGCTAACAAGAAAGCGTCCGTATCTGGGAAGCTTGAAAAGGATTTCATTAATAAATATAAAGTCGGGACAAACAATAGCGAGTGGACGTGTTTGTGACGTTTGCGAGTTACAGCGCAATCATAGACTGCCCTCTGTGTTTCGCAGACTATATATTATTTGTTATGCTCGTATAGACGTCCGACCGCACTAACTCTGCACAGACTTTGCTAGCGCAGAGGGTGGAACGGTCAGCATGACGTCAAATTTATAATTAAAATATGACGTTTATGATAACAGTTTCCTATTTTGTCATAGCGAAGTCTATGCAGAGTTATCCTGATTAGACTCTAAATGAAGGGTACACGGAAAGAACATGTCTAGTCACTTTTTTGTAAAATGAGATTTTTATATCAAAATGTAGACCTATTAGTAACAACTTCTGTTACAGATGTAAATTTTAACGTATATCCACTTCTTAACTCATAAAAACCATCTATTACGAAAATAGTATGGTCAATTGAATCGTTCCAAATGTTAAAAGCGCTATAACTCAAAATATTGTCAATGTGACTAGACATGTTCTTTCCGTGTACCCTTCAAAAGTATACGAACGATTAAGGACACATAGACATAGTAGCTCTTGTATACTTACGATATATATATGTTGATTTTACAAATTTAAGTTCGCAAGGGAAGTGAGCGGTGGTAATAAAATAATATTGTTCGAATTTAGTAAATAGCTTCTTTTCTAAAGGCCAAACCCAGGGAGGAGGAGGACTATTCGAATTTTAAAAACCTTGGTTTCATTGAAAGTTGATATTACATGAATACCGGCTGGGCATCGCGCAAAATGGAGATGCTCCATCTAGTGGATAGGTGGGTATTTCTGTGGAGCGCAATAAACCGGCTTTGTCAGACGTTTAATCCACTTAAGAATTGGCTGCAGCTGTTTAGGGACGACTTGAGCTATTGTTGCTGAGACACATTGCTTCCGACAGGACACCCGCGCGGCACTCGACATATGTTTTAATCAATCAAATGTATGGTGGCGTTTATATATTTAGTACGTATACAGTGCTATATTCTGATTCAGTGGAATAAATGTAAACGGATTATTCGATATCATAACGGTTACTAATTTTGGTATTGTTTATTAAACTTCGAATAATCATAGAGTCAAAAATACTTAAACGCCACTTTAAGTAGTTAGAAATGACAGCGGGACTCTTTACATTATGACATTAACCACATTTTAACTACATTAAATATTTATTAATTCAATTGGCTACTTTCTTAAAAAAATATATTTAGTCCATCAGTTGGATTATCAAAAAATATTGAACACGTATTTTTTTTTTTGTCAATCAAACAAAAATTGGTGAAGATATAGCCCGTTAAAGTTCCGCGTGACGTCACATTTCAGTACAATTTTTAGTATAATGTGACGTCACGCGGAACTTTAACGGGCTATATCTTCACCAATTTTTGTTTTATTGACAAAATAAAAAATACGTGTCCAATATTTTTTGATAATCTAACTGACGGACTAAATATAATTATATTTTTGTTTACCAGGAAAGTACCGAAATCTTCGAAGTAATAAGTACGGCTTTGTCAGAAGTTTAATCAATTTAAGAGTGTTTCTGTACCGGTTTAGGGGGACTTGTGCTTTAATATTGTCGCTGAGACAGATTGCTCCCGACAGGACACCATAGAAGGAGGAGGTTCTGTATTTCATTTGGGCAATTTTTTTTATGTATGTTCACCGAATACCCCGAGACACGTGGTCCGATTTGAATAATTATTTTTTTGTTTGAAAGGATCTACTTCCAAGAGATTAATGTGGGACCACCATATTAATCTGGTGCTGTTATTATGATGCGATCTATGAGGAATTGAGGGAACTCCTTCGTTTTTAAAGACATGTGTGGTGATGTGGGTGTTTTCTTTAACAACTCGAGGATTTTCTCTCGAAAACCACCAGTTTGATGAAGTGGACCTGATGATGATTTGGTTGTTTTTTAAGCAACTCAAGCATTTCCTCTTGAAAACCACCATGGATGGATGAACCTTATGATGAAGACCACATATTATATGTGGAACTTTCCTTACATTGAGTACGTATTATGAACTTGTTCTTATGTATCTTCACCGATTATTCCGAGATCCGTTGTCCGATTATAATGATTATATAACCACTAAAAATGGAAAAATAAAAACTTCAAACAGGATAAAATAACACAACAACAACAACAATTACACAACAATTACTATATTACAATTAGACAACAACAACACTGGACAATTATTATATTATTTATATGCATTACAAACTGATATGTTTGAAGTCGGTGTCAAGCCAAAAAGTTACAATACCGGTCAAATCAGTTTCAAGTCTGAAAATCACAAAACATCTATACCTACTTATATTTCAAAGGTGAATGTGATTCCATCTGTCACATTTCACGTCTAAACTACTAATCCCATTTTGTTGAAATGTGGTACCTATGTATATATACTCTGATACACGTCTACTTTATCAATAATCAGAAAAAGGCGTCAAAAAAAAAATTAAACGCGTAGGGTTGACCTTCCATATAAAATTTCACTATCGCGCCTTTTTCTACTGACAAGGAGGGTCCCGCACACCCAGTGTGTCTGAGTATAGAAAGATCAATCTGTAATCTATATTTCTAACAAAACCTGTATAATACTAAGGGGTATAAATAAATGAAAGAAACACAGTCTCCACTTGGTAATTATTTATTACTTCTTTCAGTCTGCTAATACACCCTAAAATATACTAACAACTAGCTCAGCTGTTATCCGGAGAGCTATCGGTTCGTTAATGTCTAGTTTTACATTATAGGATAAACCACCATAATTGTTAAATTAAATTAAGTTTATTTGAAGATATTAAATAATATGTATTAGAACCTGTGCATTAAATATGTCAAACAAAACTGTCCATCAGACCTCATCCTTTGTTATGATATTCAAATCATTTTAAATAGCAATGGTAACGTTAAAAGGATACCTACAGGTCCAAGACTACTGCAAACTTAAGGGCCAACACGTACCTGTCACTGAAGACAAAACATAAATTTCAACTGCATTTCCCCCAGTCTTTTGAGGCGAATGACCTGAAAACAATAGAATATAATGATCATCTAATGCCTTTGCACAAGCTTATTATAATCTTAAACACCATAAGCTGACCCACAGTAATACTTACGGAAAAATCAGTAGCAACATACACTAAGCATTTGGAGCTCGTAGCGAAGACCTTCCAGGCCTCGAATCTCCGTTAGAGAAGTCATCCAAAAAAACCTTGCCCCGCTCGGGGACCGATTCGTCCTTTTACAAAGACTTCCCGCAAAGGAAAACTATTTTCTTAACTGGCTTGACCTGGAAAGATCAATAAACTCAAATAAAAATCTCAAACAAACACGATCATGGCGGCGTTGAGTGAAAACTCGCTACACAGAAAAGATACTTACAAATCAGCCGAAACAAACAGCAGCGATGTGCAACACAACCTTAATAGCTTAATTCTTTTTCCAGTTTCTTTTTTTAGTCATTTGAATTTCGAATATTTTCGCTCCAATCCATTGTTGCCAGCTAGCTTCAAACTAAACTTGTAGGTTTTATTACACAATAAAACGGAACGAGATTTTGTATTATATAATAATTATATAATTATTTTATTTTACATACTATCGAAATAAAATGTTCTTTAATAATTACACATTAATACTATCATAAAATAAAACAATTAATCACATATTTCCACCGGCTCTTACTAGACGGCGCTACGTGACAAATCTAGCCATTGAATTCCTTTACACTTCGATATTAAACCTTAGATCATGTAGGATAAATAATTCAAACCGAAAGAACGGGCTTCATTCGAGAAATGGTTAGTCGGAAAACTATTAAAAAGGTTTATTAACAAACATCATAAGACGCATGATTATAATTTATTTCTGTACTTGAATGAATACCTACGTGCAATCAATACCATATTAGAATAGTTCTATAGTATGAAGAATACATAGCCTCGTTCATATCAACTCTTCCAAATTTGGCTTGGCACCGACTTTAAACATATCAGTTTGTAACGCATATAAATAGTAAAATAAATTATTTTATCCTTTTTGAAGTCGGTTACTCTTTTTTTTTGGAAAAAGTTTTTATTTTTAATTAATCATTTATGGCGTTTATAAAGAAAGTACGAATACAGTGCGGTATTCGGACTTAAATTTAGCTACGCGCGATGACCGTACACGGGATAACCTATGTAATGAATTAACGTAACTGAGCAATAAAGTTCTAATAATCAGTGTCAAATATACTTAAAATTATAAGAAGTCAGTTATGACTATGATGCTGTTTGACGTTATGATATATACCACAAAAATTGTTTTTGAATACATTTTTTCCAAGTCATACGTGAGCACAGCCACTTTCAGCGCTATGGATATTGAGTGCATCACTATATTTTAAAGATTGACTGTTCTAACGCGATGCATAATTCAATCCTATCTACTGTTCTTGCCTATTCTCAATATGCCAGTGGGCTCATTCCCAAATAAAAACTCTAGTCATCATCGTCCTGGTATTTGTACCGGCTTTTTGCCACTGTTCTGGGAGTTCTACGGAGCCGGCTCACTCGCCACCTCGATTACCCAACCTCAAGGATAGAAGCTATAGTTGACCTTCCAATTCCAACTCAGAGGGGCAACTAAATACACCTATTAGGATTAGGTTCCGTTGCTTCACGATGTTTTGCTTCACCGTAAAGCGACTGATAAATATTAAATGATAACGCGTAGGTACAAAAGTTCGATGAAACACAATGCTACAACTGGGGTTCGGTAAACGCTTTCCAAAATAATAAAAAGTAAGAATGAAAGATGCCAGTAATAAATAAATTTACAGATAAACACAATTACATATACGAGTAGGTACACATACCACGCATAAACCTTAACAGGTTTCTGTGGCACATCTTATGGTCTAAGAGCTGGCCACGTCAGATTTGACACAATAAGGATAGCTAGCAATAAGGATAGTAAAATCCGGGCATCTGGCAGCTTTTAATGGGTGGATGTTAGAGTGACAGACCAACAAAGTTTTTAGTTGGAAAAAAGTAATACCAAAATAGTTAAAAAATGCCAAAGTTGTGTCATTTATAGAGGTCAGGGCCTATATTTTAACATTAGATTAAAACCCATTGTCTATTATTGCGGAAACAAAAACAGTAGGCGACTAACTAAAAATTGCATTTGGCACTACTTTCCCCGAACAGAACCTTCTGGATATGATATAAATATAACCTAATTAATTACATAATTTCCCATAATATTTAATTAAACCATCCACTTCGCTGAGTCTCCATCCTTTTCACTACACAATGTTTGTAATTTCTTGTAGTAGTTACTGTAATTTATGTTGTTTGTGTAAGTGAATAAATATCTTTTCATTTTATTTATTTATTTATTTAAACCCAGAACTCTAGGATTTGTTTTCTTCAAGTTATTTGCATTCTTTGACCTCCACCACTTTACAGCTGTCAGATGTCCGGGTCTAGAAATAAGCATAGTATAGCAAAATAACTATCATATCATATCTGACGTGGCCAGCTCTCCGTCTTCAGACTTTTTTGTATTTCTTTATGATATAAATAAAAGAAAAAAAAAACGGATATATCTAGTTCAATAGTGTACACCTACACTATTGAACGACATAATACTTGTACATTTTTTGTTAAGTACTTAGGTACTTACGAGATGATCTGATGACTTAGCGGTAATATGTGTAAACACCTTGGCACCGAGCCTAACATTTCTTAACACTGTACTAAAAACACCCTTTTGATTACTAATGAATAAGTAATAAGCAACCTGTAGGCAAGTAAACTAGAAACCGCGCTCAGTAAATCATGAGCCAGATTCGCGGAGGGCGTTTTCCAAAGGCTTTAGAGTGACATAAATATCTTAAAAGGGCCCAGCGGGGTTCTTAAGCTACTTACGTTGTGCAAAGTATTGCTGCTGTGGTTTTGGTAATGTAATCGTCTATACAATGCCAAAGTTATTTCGCTTTGCGTGTATAATGAAAAGGGTTTCACTAACAGGAACAAGTGGGATCGTATTTAAATAAGCGGGGCTTACTGATACCCATTCGAATTATATTACTTATTTATTTGCTCGTCTCAATAGAGCGTTGAAATATATATGAGACTGGATTAGAAGGAAATCTGAGCCATTTTATCAAAGTCCCTACTATTTTTTCTTTAATTTTGTATTTTTCAACCGATTTCAAGATTTCGAAGGAGGAGGTTATCATTATCAATTCGTCGGGATCATAGTGTATGCTATTTTTTTATGTATGTTCACGGATTATTCGTAGACGGCTGGACAGATTTGCAAAATTCTTTTTTTGTTTGAAACAGTATACTTCACAGTTGGTCCCATTGTAACCAGGTCAAGATCTTATGATGGGATCCTGGAGAAATCGAGAGAACTCTTCAACTATTATAGGCACACCTATATAGTGATTTGAGTATTTTTTACAGCAGCTCGAGCATTTTTTTTTTGGAAAGGTTAGGAGGCTAAGTGAAGTCGGTTCTTTTTTGTTTAAAATTATTTAATGTGATTTCTTCACATAATTGCGAACTTAAAGGAGAAGAAAAATGACACCAAAATTGAATTTTTTCAACCGACTTCAAGATTTCGAAGGAGGAGGAGATTCTAAATTCGTCGGGATCTTTGCTTTTGCTATTTTTTTTAATGTTTATTCACTGATTATTCGAAGGCGGCTACACCGATTTGGATTTTTTTTTGGTTTGAAAGAGCATACTTTACAGTTGGTTCCATTATCAGGTGACGATCTGATAATGGGATCTTGGAGAAATCGAGGGAACTCTTCAAATATTATAGTCATACCTAAAGTAATTTGAGTATTTTTTACAGTAGCTCGGGCATTTGCTTATGGAAAGGTTAGTGAGGAGGCTAAGTGAAGTCGGTTCTTTTTTGTTTAAAATTGTAGATCCGAAGTTCGTTCTTGGTTGACTATTTCAACTTTGTCGTTGTGTAATTTTTTCTAAACGAAAATACGGTAGGCTTTATAAAAACCTTTGGGTACTTTTAAAATATCATATCCAGAAAAAGGCCTTCTTTGCATATTTTATCATCCCGTAGGACTGTTTAGATAGGTAATAAAAGGGAAAGCGAGAGCGACATCATCATTCAAGCTGCTGTTGTTATAGCACCGACAGTCTACTCTTACTTATATGTTAAAAGCCTGTGAGTTTTTGTTCCAATAATACTTGGTCAGAAAACGCTTATTGCCCTAGAAAGTAAATTTACAATTTAGGTACTGGTTAACACAGTCCTATTTATCTCTTATTAAGATATTTATTGCATTATCCAGATTGACCCTTCAGTGCACAATTGGGATACCAAGTGAGTAGGTAGTTGGTGGTTGGATGTTTTGTGTGTATCTAAAAATGCATCCATCCATTGTAAGACAATTTTTGTCATTAAATATTTCACACCCTCCGGGACAAGTAACCCCTCCCCCACTAAATCATCTTACGTGATACATAAATGGCGCCTTGCATATTAGTATAGGTACAAATAATACATCTGTACGCTTAGTTAGGGGCTATATTTATCCATGTAAGATGTTAGTTCTTACCTAGGTATTTATTCCGTTCGATGGGAAGGAAGTACGAAAATATTTTTGATTTCTTTTATATCAATCAATAGTGTAAAGGATGATTACCAGATGCAGGTATAAATAGTAACTAAAGTGCGGAGTGCCTATTGTTAGATATCTGTCCAAATAGCTCCTTGTTAACGCGGTAAGATGATGTAGTAGCAGGCCTGACAACATACAGCAAGCTTGTGAGACATACTGTACAATGAGATAAAAGTATATGGCTGTCTGATGTTGGCAGACCTGTCATGTATCTGAAGAGTTGATTTGTGTTTGTGTTAACTCTATTATAATTTAATGGTTAATAAAACATGTTAAAATCTAACTTCTAATAATAATAGGTATTTAAAAAAAACAGTATTATATTATAATTAAGGATATTACTAAAACGGAACTTAGCGCAAATGTCAAAATGCATGTCAAGTGGTCTGTAGAAAAAATACTTGTAACTACGACGTTGATATCAAAGATTTTAAGCCTTATTTCAGCTAAAAAGTGTGTTATTTATCTAAATACCACCCTCAGATATTACTATACGAGTACCCAAAGGTATATAAGCATAAATGTATGTAAAGAAATGTATGAAAGCTTAGTTCAACCACGTGTCAAGGTCACGTTCCTAAGCGGAACAGCACCGTACTTTAATGCCACGTCTGGGAATCCGCTCAAACAGAACATTCGCGGCCCAGCTCAGAGAGACAGATAAACTAATTACTGTTTGTTTCTTTTTGTGTCTTATGCATAGGATAGGATAACTACTAATTATTGTTGGTTTATTATTGTGTCGGATGATTTATGGGATTAAAACTAATATTGTCCGTCAGAACTCAAACTATGCCTAAAGTATACCAAAGTTCATTTAAATCGATTCAGCGGTTATTGATTCCCCTCCGCCTTTTCAATCAAGGGATTAAAAATACCCTATGTCCTTCTCCGTGACTCAAACAATCTTCATACCAAATTTCGTCTTATTCGGTACAGCAGTGGAAGCGTTAAGAGGTAACAGACAGACAAACACACTTTCGCATTTATAATATTAGTATGGATTAAAAAAAATATGGTTAATTTTTTAATAATTCACGTAGTTCTGTTTTGTACAGTGCGGTGTAATATCAAACAAACAAACTAGGCGAATTAAAAACATTGAAAAACTCGATTGCTTACTGAATTTAAAAGTCAAACGATGTAGGTAGGCTGTAGCGCGTCCAAAAGAAATGGATATACATACATACAAACTGATCTCGAAAAACATAACACTCCTTCAGAAAGCGGGTACAAATAAGCGGTTTCTATAAATTCAGATTTCTTCGGACCCCTTAATTCATAATGCCCAACCAATGTAACAGATAACACTAATTGAATGCTAATTTTACGGGGAAAATGCGAGTCACGTCCGTAAGAGCAACGTTAGCGACTGTAAGGCAAATGTTAATCGCATCACACCGTCGTCGGTCGGGTAAGAATCGATATCGTGATTACACCGTCCGTTAGCAGAGCCGCCGTTGCATATAAACAGAGGCGACGGGCTCATGAAATCTCGCCTAAATTAGATTTTGTCCCCGTGGGTCGGTATTTCGTCGGTCAGCTACAAAGGGATGATCATAAAAAATCCGGACTTAGTTTTATAGCATTGAGTTACCAAAATGCAACCGACGTATTGACTGACCTAACTTTTATTAGATCTCTGAAATGACATTGTATTAATATAATGTAAATAAAACATACACTTTGAAATAAAATGTGAGTGATATTTTACGCATCCAATAAGAGTTGTTGAGTTGAGTTACATTTGTGGTCACGGCCTCCGTGACCACAAATGTAATATTGGACATTGTTCCTAACATGTAAAACTAATATCGTATTTTTAATTCAAGACAGTTATCCGACAGTTCTCTCCATACCAAGTTATTTACATTGTAGGGCAGGATTTGTCAGATTACTGTCTTAAATAAAAAAACTACTTTACGTATAAACGACAAAAAACTACTTTACTGTTGTAGTCCCTCAAGCAAAAAAGTCCTGCCACCTGCACACTAAATACCTATTTAATCAGAATAAAAAAATCTTAAACGTGCATGGAAATGTTGCCATTATGATCACGATATTAGGCTGCAAAACATCAAGCTTTGGACGTATTAGGAGGACGTGCTGGCAAAGGATTTTCATAAAATATTAGCGGCCTTCTCTTATAACTACATCCTTTTATAACTACACACTTGGCCGGCAATGTATTTTTGTATTGTTACATCAAATAGAACTAAGTTGAACAGTGTTTATATCAGTAAAAATCATCATAGAGAATAAAACAACATATTGTAAATTAGAAAATACTGAAAAAACTAACATCAAGCCTCAAACAATCTAGGGCAGAAATCAGAGCGCGCTCCCGCGCCCTATTTATGCGGCCGCTGAATTCTTTAAACGGCTGCTTTGCTAAAGGGCAAATTGATGGATCCGATTTAAATCGAAAATAGGGTTAATCTCCGAAATAAAAGTGGGAAGCAATTAGAAGTTCACTTATAGCAGAGGCAAGTCACGCGACCTTTGGCATTCTGGGAGTGATCCTGTGCGGGGCGCCCAGGATTCTTATTCCCAACGCATTCTGAGCCTTGGGGAAACCAGTATGAAACTGATTTTGAGATGCGTAGTAACAATGTGTTTCTGGAGATCACACTTGCAAAAAATAGTCTGAAGCAAACGCTCGGCAAGCGATGTAAACAAAAGCTCCGAACGGAACAAAGGTAGGCTCTTCGCACACCTTGCGCCGGTCGCGGCGGCTGAATAATTGAATACGTTATACTTTGCGGGGCGCTGTCGACTGCGAGAAATACCCACACTTCCTACAGCGGCACAAATGTACGGTACTGTACGGTTTAAGAGGAATCCCTCCGAACACGGCTGTGGAATGAACTCCCTGGCGAGGTTTTCCCAGCGGGCTACAGTATGAGGCTCTTCAAAAAAGTAGTGTATAGGTTCTTAAAGGGTAGGCAACGCGCATGTGAATCCTCTGGGGTTGCAGGCGTCCATAGGCTACGGTAACGGCTTACCACCAGGCGGGCCGTATGCTTGTTTGCTACCGTCGTGGTTTGAAAAAAATGTAGCAACGTTTCTAACCGAATACAGAAAAAGAGTCCATTAATTACACTTGTATAAAGAAAAACATGCGATTATGTATAATAATATTAATAATTATTGGTGTCTCAAACACTTTGAGATACGAGTAGGTAAACAAGGAATAGTAATTATTTTTCGTTCATATTGAATATGTGAAAGTTTAATAGAAAACAAATAACCAAATAGCACTAGACCCTACTTATAGGGTTGTTCTGCCGTGAGTAAGGTTGCCAGAGAGCTCAAAGAGGATGCAGTGTGTTGACGATGACGCGACGGGAGACCTCTTGTCCCTGTGCCCGTCAACACAGTGAATCTTCCTTTTTGGGTCGCTCGCATGTGTCTCGGGAGTTGCAGACGTCCATTCCATAGGCTACGGTAGCTGCTTAACATTAGGTGTATGCTTCTTTGCCACCGTTGCGGTATTCAAAAATTGCCTTTGATAACCCCTGACGGAAAGAAACTACGTTTATGATAAGATGTTTATTTGTTCCAATTTATTTTCATAACGCCTCTCCGATATACATAGTTCCGATTTCCAGTGAAAGATTACACGAGAAAGCATTGGTAACCTGGAAAACAATTGAGCCGTGGTAAAAAGCCGGAATTAACGTTAGGAGGATGATAACGAGTGAAAAATAGTACATTACTACAGAGGCCGGGAAGTAGGGGGTTGCCGGCCGAGTACATATAGACGGCCGAGCGTAGAGAGGCCGGATAGTCACGAGGCTGGCAACCCCTTTTCACGCCTAGGTATGTATATTGCTTTTCTCAAACATGCAATGACATAAATAAGAAACTTATCAAAAAAATATTCGGATATAGATAAGAACAACACTCGACTCGAAAACTTGTATTAATAATATAATGTATGTTGTATGTACTTCAAATACCTTCGTACTTAGGTTTTTATCTAAAATTATACAATAAGTTCAAAAAGCCACAAACGTACAACCAAAATGTGCATTAATTTCTAGAAAACATGTTAAACCAACGTTCCCACTATTACGACTAAGTATATGTTCATCTTGTTATTAAAGAATTATCGTATCAACAAACTACAACAAAAACATTAATTAGACTTCCCATATAACCATTATCGGTCGCCGTTACGACACAAGTCGACACATTTCGCGTCGACACTGTTCTTTTCTAGTAACAATTTCGGTCGCCGTGTGGTCGCCGTGTAGTCGCCGTTACCAGAAATGGCGAAGAGTCGACGCAGACACATTTGGTCGCACGGTGTCGACACAGTGTAGTACCAATGTTCACTGTTTGCGACTAGTTTCCAAAAAATCATTCGTTTCCATTGAGGAAGTGTCACCAGTGTCAGTGGAGAAATAAATACTTAAAAACGACTAACATACGTGACGTTGACGCCATCGTTGCCATCGCTTTAAGTAGTTCCTTAGACGTAAGTATTTACTATTCGTTTTTAATATCAATATTGCCAAGATTATTATGGGCAATTAAACTGCTCGAGTGATTTTACTAACTTAGTCTGAATTCATCAACGCGACACCTCATTATTCAAGTTAAGCCAGTAAAATAATAATTAAGAGCTCTGTGCAAGTGTACACGACTGCTTTATTTCATGAATTTTTGGTGGTCTGAAATATTCTTAGGCAGAATTGTAGCATTAAAAGTAATAAAAACGCATAATAAATATAGAAACGTGTTAATTATAATTAACTATTAAATTGTTATTAAGATTAACAAATATTGCAGTCACAAAGTAGTTAGTCGCATAGTTACCGGAATGTGTAGACATGTGTCGAGTTGTTACTAAAAGTAGAAACGACGTTACTAGATTTACAAAATGGCACCTTGTACTTTTCTGTTTCCAGATATTCTCAAAGTTTACCTCGAGGCATCCCTTCGTCAGTCACTGGTTGTCACGGAAGAGGATTACAAAAAAATGTTAGGTCCCAGTTATACGATGAAGCTAGTTACTTCATCGTATAACTGGGACCTAATAATTTTTACTAAATAATGATGTACTTTTATGATGAAGAGACCTCTTAATTTGTAATAACACTTTTAAATTTCAAATATCTATTTTCTGAAATAAAATTTTGTACATTATTTGACAGTAATCACTGGTGTTTGATTTATGTGCATTTTTGGAATGTTCTGGATGGGCCCATTTAAAAAAAAACGTTCGTTATACGATTACGTACTCCAGTAATTATGAATAGAATTTGTTTTTATTTTCTTGTTTGAATGGAAATACTACCAAGCATTGTTGGGCAAATAATTAACTAAATTACAAATTGACAATTGTAATTACTCAATATAATGCAGTTACACGATGAAAAAGCAAATTGAAGCTCCAATTAAAAATTGCAATTACAAAATCAAATTTGTAATCTTTACAAATAACATTTTGTAATTATAATTCGTAATTAATTACTTTAGCAATTACCTAAAAATTTAATTTTTTCATAAATATATTTTTAAAATGTTGTTTTCCAAATTAGCTTAAATATGTAAGATGATTCAAACAAATAGGACTTAAAATGGCCCTTCAGTATTTTCTTTTTATTTAATCTTTAACACTATTTTTATGAAATTTTTCTAACAACAGTCTTAAATGTGTGGCGATGGACAAGCTTTTCGCCAGGAAGGAACCCGTGCGTACATCAGACCACCTTTCGGAATTACGTTGCCTATTTATTTTATTGGTGTTTAATCACAAAAAGTAATTATTTAGGTAAACCCAATACTGCCACCAAAGTGGTCCCACTAGATTTTGGTTCTGATCTGATGATGGAATTCAAGAAGAATGGTCGTTAACTATATTTTTTATCACTCGTAATATAATCACTAGCTTACTGACAGGTGGTGGCATTATAGAGAAGTGAGGGCACTGGTGTAGCATAGGTTACATTTTTTGATAAAATGTTTAATGATTAAATTATTTTGTTGTCTAAAACCTACATTTCTCACTCAAGTAGTGCCAATATTTTTGGATCGAATTATTTAATTACCCTAGTTTTTTACGCTAGGCCTTTAGCTGATGTTTTCAACCATTTTTTGGTCTGCCTAATTTAATTGAGTAATAGTATGAAAAATAATTCAATAATTGGATTAAAAAACATTGGCACTAATTAAGAAAGAAATAACACGCATCAAAGCAATGGAACAGTTTGACAATCTTTGGTATTTAATTGAGTAATAGTATGAAAAATAATTCAATAATTCGATTAAAAACATTGGCACTAATTAAGTAAGAAATGACACGCATCAAAGCAATGGAACAGTTTGACAATCTTTGGTATTTTATGTTAATTTTTGGTTACAATGTTTCTACACAGTTAAGTAACGTTACGACACATTGTGTATACTTAATATAAAGTGGTAACGAAGTTACTACACTGTTACTACACGTTACCACTTTTCGTTCTTAGTTTTGACATCTGGTCACAAACTGAACGCAAGGTGTATAAAAATGTTTCGAAACAAATGTGACCGAATAGTGTGAACACTGCGTCGACTCTTAGTTACTGAAAAAAATCTGGTCGCATTGTGTGCACACTGTTACCACACGAAGAAACCAAAAGTCAACACAGACGCGAAGTGTAGTAACTGTTTCGACTACTTTCGACACTTCTGGGTTTATGTTACTACTTTGAAAATCCTGCGACCAGAATGGTTATATGGGTTACCACGTAATCAAAAATATGCGTAAAAACATTACGTTATGAAGGCTGGATTGCTAAATTCTGACTGCATTTCATTGTCACTGAACGGCTTTTAAAAATGTATAACTATTGCGTGCGTCGGCCATTTAAGTATAATTTTCACTTGCATTTGAACAACATCTAGACGTAATTCACTTTAGCCAAAAAAATATTATAGAATAAAACATATCGACATTATAATTCACAATAATATACCCAACATAATAAAATATTGAGAATGTTTTCAAAATTTTCCCACTAAAATACTTTTTTTTCACAGTATCTGCGCTGTTCGAGAGGTTGCACTTAAGGCCATTCTACACTAGTTAAAATTAAGAAGAAAAATGTACATGGTGACTGAATAAAATCAGAACGTTACAAATTGTCTATGGTCTCTGTTTATGCATTATTATAGAAAATATTCATAAGAATCAGAACCCTCCGAATTTATTTCGTAACTATAGATTCGAATTCTTAATTTCAGCTCGTGTGTAATAGAATAGCCCTTGCTGCTAATATTTTAGCTTGATAACCAACCTTTCACGAAACAAAAAACAGCTGTTTCTAAAACCGTTATTAGACATAACAATTTGTAGGGCCCAATCTGTCAGTCAGGTTGGGAGGTGTAATAAGAATTAGGGAGCTGAAGGCGGGTTAGGGAGAGGCAGGGTACACAACAGATTGGGCCCTACAAATTGCAACGTCTAATACCCGTTTTTAATCTGCCTCCATCTTTACAATTTAAAATTATAGGGATTTGTTAAGGGTGTCATTTAATCGATCTGCAGAATATTCCTATTTTGGTAAGCAAAAATATATATTTGGTCAGCAAAATTGGACACTTGGTTAGCAACTTACGGTCAGCAAGTATTTCTAAACCAGTTCGCAATTAATGTCATACTGATCTGCTCTAAAATGATTTGGTTAGCAATTTAATTATTTGAACGGCAGTAAGCTATCCGCCTTAAATCAAATTTCTTTAAGCAATCAGTGGGTAAGCGAATTATTTCATTTTGGATTACAATTGAACTGATCCGCAAACATTGGTTCGCTAAAAAATCAGTTGATCAGCACTTGTCTTACCAACCTAACCTACCTTTTGCTGATCAGTTGATTTTTGAAACAAAAAGAAATACTAGCCATCATTTAATTACTTTCCTTTCATTATGTCGTTCAAAAAACTTACTGCCCATTCATAAAATGGGCTCAAGTAATTCTCTGCTGGAGATGATTTATTTTGGAGATGAATTAAACAAAATACTTTTGCTCTAAAAGGTAAAAGATAACTAACGAACCTAACCAAGTACAAATAGGGATCGTAACATTGTTCTTTTTTTTCTCATGTTCGCCCCCCCGTCACCCCTTTTACTGTATTTGTCTAGTGGGTTGAGGGTCACAGTTCTAACCTAACCTAACCCACTTTATTTGTAGCCGTGTGGGTAGGTTGAGGGTCACAGTTCTAACCTAACCTAACCCACTTTATTTGTAGCCGTTCGGGTCGTTTGAGGGTCACAGTTCTAACCTAACCTAACCCACTTTATTTGTAGCCATTTGGGTCGGCTGTGGGTCACAGTACAAACCTAACCTAACCCACTTTATTTGTAGCCAAATTTAATTATAATATAAATTTAATTATAATTAATTTAATTATAATATAAATGTTTAAAATCCCTGGCTCCGTAGTAGTTCTATAGCCGAATTCGCAACTTTGGACCGCTTTAGTTCTTAAATGGGCAAGTTAATCCAATAATTGTAATCAATAAAAAATAACAAAAATACGAAAAATACATTTGCTAATAACCTTAGAATAAAATGCACGCACACGATTGGCTGCTCGTATCATGTGGACTAATCGTGTCACTCCGGTTAAAACTCTGCCGATTTTTCAAATCAAACGCCACCAACTTTATTATATCAGATTACCATTGCTTTAATATGCATACCTTTCAATTAAACTGCTTACAGCCACAGACATAAACAAAAAGGAAGATGAGTGACGTTCATAGTAAACAAAACTGAAATGTGGTCCAGCACCTACACACTTGTAAAATGCTACACACCGCTATAATGTATGTGCATCATGGGCAAAAGAGATAAACCTATATACTTAACACGAGTATGCAAGGGAGACCTCCATATTTTGCGCATTGCACAAAGTGTGACAGAGAAACTCTGCCACACGACTTATTCAATATAGGCGCCGGAACCTATATTTGATGGCACAGAATCGAGCGCCTGGTACCATATCTCCCTTTTTGTATAAATCAATGCTTACAGCCATGTTTTTTCTACCGACCAATTTTTTTATCTTGCTGACCAAGTAATTATTTTGCAGCTCAACAATTTATTGAGCAGATAAATTATAACAAATGTAGATCAATATTGTTTATAACGTTGTCCGTTTGTGAGTTTTTTGCTGAACAAGACTTGTAGCTTCATTTTTATTTATTGCCAGCAAAATTTTTGTATGCTGACCAAATGATTTAATGGCTATTTTTTTTTTGCGAATCAGTTTTAAAAACGGCTGATCATTTAATTACTTCCCATTTGTTAATAATGTGTTATTAGTTATTTTCATGTCGATTTTATATATAAACGAAATTGCAAAATATATCATATTGTTTATTCTTTTTTTAATAGGCGTAAGTAGTGGCAGAATGTCAAACGAACCAAAAAGTAAATATCGCTTATAGCCTTAAATGGCTGAACGCCATGATCCTGTGCCCACAAATATATGTGGAATGGAAATTAAAAAAGAGGCACTTGCCGGCCTAGGCCTCCAAAGGGTTTAGCAGGCTAAGGAAGGACGTGTGGCCCCTGTGAGGAAAAGTTGAATTGGTAAATGTCAATTGTTTGTTGCCTCATAACTAGTAATGACTCCAACTTTCAGCCCTCTATCTTGAACTGTCTCAGAGATAATGTCAAAAATGTATTTTTTTAACATTTTTTTTCAAACTCGTATATCTCCTAATCCATAGCAGCTAAAGCGTTGAAACAAAATCACAGCTACGTAGTTTGAGTGGGAGTATACCCTATAATTTTATTAATATTTTATACGTGAAAATTTTTTATTTTTTTATAAATGTCAATTTATTTTTTGACAGCTCTTTCCAACACGTTTTTTTGAAAGTACAATTATGAAAAAAATCATGTAAATTGCTTATAGTATTAGCTACTAGCATACAAAAAATCAATTGTTTATATTTGGTGCAACATACTGTAAAAAAAAAACTAACGAAAGTATTCAAGTATCAAGAGTAGGCTTCTGAACTGAAAGTTCGTTTTTAAGTTTTATGTTTGTTGCCTAGCAACAAAGGGTGTATTGTTTTTAATTTGACGTATGACTGTCAAAAAAGGTCACTGAACTACTGCTGTGTTAGCATTTGTAACTAATTTACTGACTACTAAATCAACGAAACGACGGATGTGCTATATGTTTATTATTTTGTAATAGTACATTACTCACTAAGGACTGTAAAAGAAAGAAAGCCCGAAATCGCAGGTATTTGTGACCCGAGCCGCAGGCGAGGTTTGTAAATATGCGATAGAGGGCTTTCTTTTTTACTGCCCGTGGTGAGTACACAATTTTACGTCTCCATCTGGCCATTATGCGAGTTTTACCGTACGCGTAGCGTGCGGCAAAACTCACGTTATGGCCAGGTGTGACGTAAACAAAATTAATTGGTTTCATTATAGTACACGTATTAACATAACGAATTAAATAACTCATTAGAGCAGATATCACAATATAAGTCACTTAGATAATGACTATCGTAATATTCGTCGTCCCAGGTATAGGACAATGTTATCCTGCAGTCATCGCAATATCCTTTTAACATAACATTTTCGTCAGAGAGCGATATCTCAATACTGGTAAAGACTGTAAAAATAGTTGCTTCGCTATTAACCGTGGCAAGTTGAGCCCAAATATTTTTGATTTTATGATTTCCATCTGAAAGAATGTATATACATGAAGTTTCTGTTTTATTTTTTATTTTATTTACATTTAAAACTTACTTTCGCCATTATGGAAAAATCGGACTCCTCTTCTACATAACGTGTTGTATATTCCCTTAAACAATTCACTATTATGTTAAATGTGCTAGCGTATAAATTGTATAATAGTATTGTATAATTTAAAGATAGCTCATACCTAATAAATCATAATGTCTAATGTTATGTTACTTGGAATCGACAAACGCTTAGTTTATACGCTAGCACATTTAACATAATAGTGGATTGTTTAAGAGGCCTTATTCCCAAAACGCGCGAATTTCACGAAATGCTTCATTTTCTTCGAAGGCTATGGCGAAAATACTAAGTTTTTTTAAATCAACTATTGATGCACATAATAGTTCATTTTTTTATCTAGACGGCCATCGGAGCAGATATTACATTTTAACGAGTGAAATATGAAAAAAATTGGTTGTCTTGGAAGGCCTTTCCGGATTTTCCAGTTAGGTGTACCGTTCATTTTCAGATTACGCAAAAAAGGGTAAAAAATCTTATTCAATTTGAATTAAATTCAATTGAGTATATCATGTATGAGACGGCCATGGAAATAAAAATCGAAGATTCATCTTGGATAATCGACAAAATACCTTCTGATTATATGCCAGTTTTTTGATGAAAACACGGTTACATTTCATATTTTCCACGAAAACCCTAAGAATATTTTGCCCTAAAAATATTACCATTGCAAAGTTAAACTATATTTCTATCACGATAAAAAAAAACATTACTATAGCAGTAAATTTCAAATTACTATGAATTTTTAAAAATGACACTTAAATCACACTTCACATGACACTTTTTGTAAGAATCGTATTTTTGGGTACTTAATAATCATAAACATGGTTCAAAATTATTTTTTTGTATTACTAATACTTCAAACTATTTTATAAATAGCATTTTATGCGGCTTTTTTCATTAATAGAGTTTTTCGACCTTTTAGGGAATAAGGAGCCTTAAGGGAATATACAACACGTTATGTAGAAGAGGAGTCCGATTTTTCCATAATGGCGAAAGTAAGCTTTAAATGTAAATAAAATAAAACAGAAACTTCATGTATATATGTACATTCTTTCAGATGGAAATCATAAAATCAAAAATATTTCGGCTCAACTTGCCACGGTTAATAGCGAAGCAACTGTTTTTACAGTCTTTACCAGATATCGCTCTCTGACGAAAATATTATGTTAAAAGGATATTGCGATGACTGCAGGATAACATTGTCCTATACCTGGGACGACGAATATTACGATAGTCATTATCTAAGTGACTTATATTGTGATATCTGCTCTAATGAGTTATTTATTTCGTTATGTTAATACGAGTACGTGTACTATAATGAAACCAATTAATTTTGTTTATAAAATAATAAACATATAGCACATCCGTCGTTTCGTTGATTTAGTAGTTAGTAAAATTAGTTCCAAATGCTAACACAGCAGTAGTTCAGTGACCTTTTTTGACAGTCATACGTCAAATTAAAAACAATACACCCTTTGTTGCTAGGCAACAAACAAAAAACTTAAAAACGAAGTTTCAGTTCAGTGGCCATACTCTTGATACTTGAATACTTTCGTTAGTTTTTTTTTTACAGTATGTTGCACCAAATATAATCAATTGAGTTTTTGTATGCTAGTAACTAATACTATAAGCAATTTATATGATTTTTTTCATAATTGTACTTTCAAAAAAACGTGTTGGAAAGAGCTGTCAAAAAATAAATTGACATTTATTTCTTTTATTTTTCACGTATAAAATATTAATAAAATTATAGGGTATACTCCCACTCAAACTACGTAGCTGTGATTTTGTTTCAATGCTTTAGCTGCTATGGATTAGGAGATATACGAGTTTGAAAAAAAATGTAAAAAAAATACATTTTTGACATTATCTCTGTGACAGTTCAAGATAGAGGGCTGAAAGTTGGAGTGATTACTAGTTATGAGGCGACAAACAATTGACATTTACCAATTCAACTATTCCTCACAGGGGCCACACGTCCTTCCTTAGCCTGCTAAACCCTTTGTATGAAATTCCATTATCGACCTCTAGTGTAGCCGCACCTGAAACGTGATACTTCGCAGCCTATTATAAGGAACATAACATCAATATTTCATTGCATGTATGAGCAAAAGAACATTATCCTTATCGTCGATGTTACGATGCTTATTTAATTATCAGGATTCGGAAATGCCGATGATTTTTTACCTACACTTTCGCAACGGTACCTACCCCGAGTCGTTGTTGAGTAGTATGGAGGCGGACCCAATTTAATTTTGTTAATTTTCCCGGGTTATCTACATTTAGGATAACATACACACATATTAAAGTATTTAAAGTCACTTTCTTTACTTATATCCCAAATGTTATTTAATTTAGAAATAGTAGGCTAGTAAAAATAAACGAACTAGCAAGTATTCATGTTAAATAGGAAAATTAAAATAAATAAATTGACGACAGTGGAAATATTTGCACAGCCGTCCTTGTCTAACGTATTATTGTAGTTGAGAAGAAAAGGATAGCAGTATAATAATAAAACTATACCGACATCTATGACGTATAATAAATATAGACCGGACATACTCAAACATGACGGGAGAAATAATTACTTCCAATATCACGGTAGCACACACTGACAATTTGTTATGGCTTACACACACACATCTACAATCTCAAAAAGCGTAAAATAGAAGGCATAATTAATGGAAGTAGTAAGAAAGAGACAACTATTGTTTTGTCATTGCGCATAAGTTCTATAAAGCGCAGTACAGACTTGATAGAATATTAAACGGGATGAAGGATGTTAGCGTTTGAAAGCGATGAGTTGCGTTCTACGGCGTTTCATCGACTATGCAAAAACCGCTATGTATATAGCCAGCCTTATAAATGTTGAAGAAAAATAAAAGGGCGCCATATTTGTTAAATTAGTTGTTAAACCGTAAAAAATCTAAGTATTCCAGCTTATTTAGGAGTGATTTCGTTTCCTCGCGTGGTTTGTGCAGTATTTCAAATATTTCAATACGCAGGAAGCCATTTTAACAACGGTATCACGGGGCATTGGAGGGTAAGCTAATTACGTCTTCACCTCTCGCTGGCCCGAGCGCTACTAATGGAGAGTTGTTTGAATTCACTCATATTGATGGCTTCACTTTTGGCGCGCCTACGGCTCATCTTTGTTTATTATACCTATCTATGTACCGACATTACATTCCCGTGACGTTATGTAAAATCCCGGAATCTCGAAACTTGAATAATTAAAATTTTTTTTTTTAAGAAGGCGGCTCCCAACTTATTTCGATTTTTCCGGGAATTTGCTTGCTGTAGGTATAGGTATATATAAACGCTTCGGCATTTCCGAACCCTGCTTATTATGTTAGGAAATTGTATTCCATCGAAATCTTTATGTGGTGTGAATATGAAGCCATAACGGTTTGATTTGTTTTCGGCTGAGTTGAGCATGTAAGTTTACTCCATTAACCGTTTCCCGGTCAGAGGCACATAGTTAATGTAAGTTTATCCACTGAAAACCGCTGGAAACAATTAGTAACCTACACATTATGTAGCAAAAGTTTATAGGTTTATTTTATCAGTACCGTCAACTGCTATAACATTGCCTTCGATGCTCAACTTTGGCTGGCTTTAAAAACAGTAATTATCTATCCTTACCGAATATATATTTAATTCATCATAATGGCCGCCTTACTCCTACTTCAGTAATAAGATTTAAATAGGTAGGTGTGTAACTAAATACACACTGTATGGTTGCCTATTAAAATATGATCCTTATTATTATCTTTTTCCATTCAAAGATAAAGGTTAAGAATCACGAAAATTGCTTAGTAATGGGCCGGGCGTGACAAATTATTACTTCAATATAATAACCAATTAATCCAAAGAAACATCAAGCGGCGACATTCCGTATATCAAAAATAGATATATTATGTACTATTATTACCATGTATATAACCTTGTTTGGTTGCCATAGCAACTACGGAGAAGAAAATTGACAAACAATAAAATTCATATTATTAAAACGCAGGTCAGTGAGACGTTGTCAAATAAATTTACACCTTAAGACAATGGCAGAAGACATAAAGTAAACAGAAGGCCAAAGAGAATTACGATCCTTTTCATTTGGGTCAAGGATATTTTTATTGATTTGTTTCCTATGAATGGAGGTTAAATAAAATTGAACCTTATGAAAATGGCATAAGATAAATAAAGGACAGAAAGGCAAGAAGAGTTACGACCCTTTTCACGCGTCAAGATCCATCCTTTCCTAGAAAATCAATAAATAGTTATTTAATAAATTTGGTAATTAATTTAAAAATACCAGGAATTGTTTTGTTTTGATTCTGATAGACTGGGAGCTGACCGGATTGGAAGTGGCGTGGTGGAGGAAGCGTTCAGGGCCCGTCTGGTTTAATTGCTATATGCTGACTCTGGGCGTCTGGCGGCTTTTGATGGGTCCAAGGTCGAAGTGACAGACTATCGAAATTATTGATTTGGAAAATATTAATACCAAAATAGGTAAAGGATCACCGAGGTATATCGGACAATCTAGTTATTATATATAATTTCTCATAATAATTCGTAATTCTTTCATTTATTCATTAATTGCTTCATAATAATGTGTTACATAGGGTCTTACATAAGGCAAGGTCTTACATAGTACTTAAGTAACTAATGTATCTATAATATTGCATCAAACCCGGAACTTCAGGGTTTGTTTTACTAAAGTGGATTGCATTCTTTGGCCTCCACCACTTTACAGTTGCCAGATATTCCGGATATAAAGGTGGGCATAGTGTGGTGGACTAATTGGGAGACTTCATTGTTTTCATTGTCAGGTCGTGATTGATGTGGTTGGCTCTCCGTCAAAAGTTTTGCGTGGGAACATAGATTTAAGTTATTAATTTTGACGTGGTAACAAATAAAATTGAACCCTAAGTCAATAGCAGAAGGCATATAATAAACAGAAGGCCAAAGAGAGTTACGATCAATTTGACTTGAGTCAAATAAATGGTAACATTAATTTAATAGCATATTTTGGAAAAGAATGGAAGTTAATTGAGTCCGAACCTTAAACGGAAGGAATAAGTTTTAAAATGAACTAAAGGGCAAGAGAATTTAAGACCTTTACGACTTGAGCAAGCTGTAGTCATTAAGTAATCGATACGTGGCCAATATGTGCCCAATAAAAATTATAAATAGGGGTGCAAGGGACGCGCATTCAATTCTTAATTGTCGAACGGATAAGTGACTGGTTTTGGAAATCATTATTATTGGTACGTGTGAGTGAAATTTTCAGTGCCGCGAAGCTTTGAGCTAGAGTTTTAATCAATATGATTTTGATTCGGCTCAGAGTTAAATCTAGGCTTTGCGGATCCGGGAAACATTGAAAGTATCTCGGAAATGTAGATCTAGATGTTTTGCGGCTGTGAAAGTTTCGTTTACTATTTCTTGTGGTTTTAATTGTTTTTAACTTATGTTAATGGGAGTTTAGTTATCATGTAAATTTTCTTGAGTGTTTATTTAAATAATAGAACCAGTTACTGTCTAAACCAAAAAGTGTAGTTATTCAGCTCTATTTCAACCTAACTGGTGCCAACAGAGATAGAGCTGGAGTACTAGTTTTGTTACGGGCATGTGGAAGCTCGGCGTTGCTTTTTACCAACACAGTAACGTTACATCACTATGTGGTGCCACACTGAACACGAGAGGCCAGCTGTAAGGTTAGATAAGGGCCTCGATTCGATGTTAAGTTGCTGGCCAGCTTGTGACAAGACTTGTCGAAGCCTTACGGAGATCGTGCTCGGGTCTTGTTAAATATTTGTAAATATTATTTATATACACCAGACAGGGACCGGACTTACTTCCACCACCCTGGCGTTTTAGCCGTGGAAGGGGAGTTCAACACCACATCAATTTGTAGGGTTGCAATCTCGGATTCATTGGCCGAACTTATTACAGCTTAGGGTTAGGGATACACTTGAGTATTGTCTGGAATATTTGGGCTATGGTAAGTACGACAGATATTCCAGAAATACGAAGCAGATGGGGTTAGTGATAGATTAAATTCACACACTATGGGGAAGTAGGCATTTTCTTAAAGCCTTTCATGTTTTTGAAAGCATTATTCTTTATGAATAGCGGTTTGTCAGATATTATCCTGATTTTAACGTTTTAAAAGCAGTATTCTAATCTTTTGCGATATTTTCTAGTCAATTTGTGAGTTTCAAATAAAAAGTAAGGTATAAATATACATTTCATTGGTTTTATAGTATTCATATAACTCTGAATAATAGATCATTCTGAAACAGTAGTCTGATTTGGTCAGTGGCAAGCAGAACAGTCCATTGTATAATTCAAAGTTACATAATGCTTAAATTGGTTAGTATGACTTCATAAAAATTTATGGTCAACAACTAAGGTTGGTTCTTGGTTCTACATGTTAGAAAACGCAGAAATAATGACTCAGTTTACAGTTTATGGGATGGACAAGGGCTTTTGGCGTTTAGATTTGTTCTCATGTTGTTAAATGAGACTAAAAGGTTGACGATGAATATTTTAGCGGTTTTCTTCATCACAACGTCACCTAAGCTTCCAAACCGTTAGTAGAGTCGCTCGAAGGGTCTTAGACTCCTAGGGTTAGGCAGGTAGGACTAGGAAGCCTCATTAAATTGTACTTATGAGTTCACGGTGCCTTAATACCTCATCGGGCAAGGATGTAGTACCTTAGTGTGATATTCACGCTTATCTTAGCACTCAGATGATAGGAGTAAATTCTATAATATATGTAGGTTTTAAAATGGACTTATTCCAGGAAGTTTGCTACATCCTTGTTATCCTAAGGACTAAATAGGCCGTTGGGGAGCATTACCAAAAAATATATTTTATTTTTAAGCATTTTACCTTACATTTTACAATAAAAATATATCATTCTGAAATTTTTATACCAAGAGACTCTGTTTCTTGTGTTCTTATTCTATTACTTATTCATTAGGTAATTCAGGTACATTTTATGCGTTTTTATTATCCACCTAGGGGTTACAAGGGGTTAGGTTGCTATTTCCACCGGAGTCCGAAGAATAACTGATCTCACGCTAAAAGAAAATGGGTTACTGCAGTACAACATATAGGTGTCTTTACTCTAGACTGATCACGCGTTTGGCCACTACGTTAATTAGTTAAATAATTATGTTTAAGTTTATGTTAGTTAGATTCTAGTTAGTTTAAAGTCGGTTAGTTAATATTATTCGTTACTTAAAGTTAAATTAATATGTTAAAATGTTATTAAGGGGGGGTGAGGTACAGGTGTTTGGTGAAAAACACCATGTTTTTCGAGCCAGGCAAAGTTGAGCATCGTAGGCAATATGGTAGCAGTTGACGGTATCTTAAATGACTCGGGTCTAATGATATAATTCTACCAATTAAATAAAAAACATTTTTTTATCGTGACTCAGTGCAAAACGCTTTTTTGATGGCGATGTCACCCTTTAGGGGTCTAGTATAGACCATTATATTCTTTGGTCTAGACATTCTTATTGACAGATACCAAAGTGCCAAGGAATACTTTACGTAAACTATTTTTTAGGAAAAAAATGGTTAAATTTATTTTAAGGGGCTCCCTGGCGCCAATGACCTTTGATCTAAATCCCTAAGTTTTCTAAAGATTTTTATATCTTATAATTATCAGTAATGGCCTTAAACAATATAGTATCCTATATTTACTCTAATATTCATCGTCTTCGATATATTTGACATCAAAGTCGAATATTTTAGGCCAAAAAAATGGGTTTATGGTCATAACACTCATAACTTTTGTATTACTTAGTTAAAAATTTAAAATTAAAGACTTTAGTGACGTCAAAGAGGAAGCCTTATATGTAGATTTCGTATATATAAGATTCTTTACAACATTCGAATATCGATAAAACTGTTTTTTTACCATATTTTAAAAAATCATCAAAAATAAGTGCTCATTTATTTCAAAATCCGGGTCTACATAATGGAGATAAAAAAATCAAGAACCGATAGCCGTTTGCCTTATAATTCTATCTGTAGTGCAAATGTTGGAATATCGAGTGAAAACTAGTCAAAAATCGATATAAAACGTGTCGAGCCCCTTAACTAATCAACAGTTTTACCAATAACATTTGTTTTTATTTTATTTTCAAAAGTATTTAAAAAAAAATGCAAAAAAATATTTTTTTTTGGTGGAATTCAACCAAATCAACCTTATATTATTGTGAACAAAACTTACTGTGCTACCTATACTACAGTTTAGAATGCTAATTATCAAACCATTTAAGCTAAGTAATTACCGGGAGAAGGCATGCATTGGCCACATAATCATCTCGTAATGATTGTCCTAGATGTATTATTCATAGGCTGATGTCTACTTTCAATCAAATGGCAACTTTAAACAGTAATTTCGCAAATACGGCAAATGTAAGCATTATATCAATGAAATACAAAATGTGGTAGAGTTAATAAAGGCATACCATTATTTATCGACAAAATCAGTTAGCTACAACCTTGTGTTTATTTCTTTGCTTCCGACGCCTACATAAAAGTACACATTTAAAACCATATTACCTACACGATTTTGCTGGTTATTTATTCTAAATGAACAATAAATATTCATGAACATTAGTAGTGTAGGCTAACGCATTCCAATAAAGATTTAACTAGACGCCTCGAACAGTTGTTAATGTAGATAAGGTCCGACGAAACGAATTTAATGTTCAATTTAACTGATGATGTTACCTGTCGAGCAGAAAATAACGTGTTACAAGTTAAGCATTATGATCCTTGCAAAAGGACCATATTTTTATTTTAAATTTCTCTCATTGTGAACATGAGGAATACATAAACTTTTCTACACTTTTACGTCTTTTCAAGAACAATAACAAACCAAACAAAGCGTTTTGTTGTTATATATTATGTTATTATGGGACAATCTTACACAAATCAACCTAGTCCCACGGTAAGCTCAATAAGGCTTGTGTTGTGGGTACTAGGCGACGATATATAATAGATAGATATAGATAAATACTTAAATACATAGAAAACATCCATAACTCAGGTACAAATATCCGTGATAAACACACAAATAAATGCCCTGACCAGGATTCGAACCCGGGACCTCCTGCTTCATAGGCAGGGTCACTACCAACTAGGCTAGGAGGCCGTTAAATGTTATATGTTATCGCTTTGACGACAAACGACAATCCTTTTATAAAAGGTACGGAGTATTTACTCGGGACTTTTTGGGACGGTATTTGGTCGTTCATCATCAAACTCGTAGACGTATTCATTTGGCCTTAGCGTCTGCATATATGAAAGATACTCGTATTTGCACAATTCATGTAACATCTCATTTAAATACGAGTATTATTGAATCGAAGCATCGAATAAATTTACTTGAAAGTGAGTAAGTCAGCTACGCGCCTACGTAACGTGGATTGATAGCAGATACCCAATATAGAAATATCGGAAGATGGTTTCAGGGCAGTAAATCGTTATTATCTGTTGCCTCGTGGTTGTAATCCCGTAATAATCTTAATAAATCCGCAAAATATATCACTCATTTCATCATCATCATTTCACTCTCTAGCTTACCTATTAAAAAAATGTTTCCCCAACCTAAATCCTATTCCTATAGGGCAGATGCCCCGGTTTTGGCCACTTTAAAGAGAGATTGTGTATTCAGACGTCAGACATTTTGTGTCAATAAGGAATTATGAGTTATGACACTCTTTATGTAATTATATTAAATTCTAAATGTGCTTGTTTTATTGGTTATATGCATGTGTTAGATTAAAGGTAAAAAGGATAAAACAAATGAATATTTTAATAACCATGATTTATTGCAAAATCAAAAAGGTACTGATTCTACCGCCAGTTCGGAAAGTAGACCTCTGCCTCAAGAAGAACCGGCAAGAAACTTGGCGAGGTATATTCTTTTCAATAAATATCACAATAATAGTACATTACAGGTATCGTTATTTCTTTTAAGTAATTAATACTTCTCAAACACAAGATTATACAAGTGTCCCAAAAATTATCCAATAAATTATAAGTTAATGATACAAAATATTTATTACAACTTTCAATCATCTATTTACTTTTTAAAATTCAGTAAAATTACACAATTATTAATAAGTGATCAAATCAGTAAGTAATAAAAGGTCATAATGATTAACAAAATATAAAGTAAATAATAAGGTTACTTAACTGGCACAGTTTGGACACCACCTTCTGTTCAGAGCCGCTAGTGTTATAATGCTTCCAAAAGTAGCAGGTATTGGTGTTTTATACACCACCCCCGGGTGTCCAATCACACCACTTCGATTCAATAAACAAGTGACGTCACTGAGATTGAGGATAGACAAGTATCCATGTTGGTCACTTTTTTATTGAAAGGTTACAATCAGGTTATAAGTAAGCACTTAGAAAATATAAACAACAAGAACATAATATTGAAATAAGTATTTAAGGAATCTAAAACCAGACACTTGGATTCCAATTATTAATCTTATTAAGATTATCAAACATGTCAATGATTATTCACTACGTCTACCCTCGTGTATCATTTAACAAAATTATTTGAGTTACCGTGTCTGTGGGTTTACAAATTTGTCAAATGAGCGGTGAATATATTTAGAAAACTAAGGAAAATATAATTATTAACTCACGTCAGTCATGATAATACTTTATATATTTAGCCAATGAACTACATACTAGAATATTACACTAACACATGTATACCTTTTGATTTGACACTGAATTATTATGTGTTATTGTTACTATTTCTTTTCAAACCTGATAATAATGATAATATTGTAAAATTCTTAGACTCTTCTGACTATCATGTTTTCTTTCTCATGTTAATTTTTCGGAGCAAAGGTATTCTGTATTACTTATAAGTGGAAACTGTTTTGGCTTATGTATTAACTTATATGCTTACCTTCTAGTATTACTGTATGCTGTTTGTTTCGCTAAATAAATAAATAAATATTACTATAATTACATAAAGAGTTTACTAATTGAAAATATATTACTCTGCTTTTTTGTTTGTGACTTGTGTACACTTTGTGTCTATTATTTGAGGTGTGCAATAAAAAGTATTTATGTTATGTTATGTGTAAGGTTTTGTTAAATTATTTTACAGATTTTCAATATTTAATATGTAACTTTCATTAAATAAATGTCATTATACTTAAAATAAGAAATAAAAGGTAACTGCATTGACCATTCTGACGACTACGCGGGGTTCTCAAGCTAAAAGTGGGCGATGGCGGCCATGTGCTTGGGCGGCGGCCATGCTGGATCGAGCGCTCGAGTTGTACGGACGTACCGGCGGCGAGAAATTAATAAGTTTTGTTTACCGATGAGCTTGATTTAGTCAGATTAGTTATCGTACAAATTAATACCTTGGGTGTGAGCCCTCGTTTTGTGTAATTAGGGTGTGAGCCCGAATTAGTTAGGATCTCGGGTGTGAGCCCGTGATAGCCTAGGTTGGATGTGAGCCCTTGATAGAATAGGTTGGGTGTGAGCCCTTTATAAGTTTAGAGTTGGGTGTGAGCCCATAATAAGTTTGGTTGGCGGTTTATAAGTTTGGATGCTGATGTAACAGGATGGAATAAATAAATACTACTTATAACTGGACAGCGTGTTCCTTATTTACACCATCGCTTAAATCTCAGCCAGTGGGATTACGACAAGACTTCCTGTAAGTACACGCCTACGATTATTTTATTTTTTTACATATCTTATTTTTTTTGACTATTTATTAATAGATAAATAATAAATTAATAATATTGCGTTTATTTTTATTTTTGTCGCTATTTTTATTTTATTTTCTTCTTTTACCCCTCAATTGAATGTCTCATAATGATGAACCGCTATTTTACCATAGACTCGGGAGTATTTCATTCTTTTAAATGAAACCTACCTATGGTACCTATGTATGGTTCTCCCATATTATGTGGACCCATGTGCAGGTAGCAGCAGTGTCGGGTCGACATGTAGAGTCGACGTGTAGAATCGATATGTAGAGTCGACATGTAGAGTCGACATGTAGAGTCGACATGTAGAGTCGACATGTAGAGTCGACATGTAGAGTCGACATGTAGAGTCGACGTGTAGAGTAGACATGTAGAGTTGGTATGTAGAGTCGATATGTAGAGCTGGTATGACATGTAGAGTCGACATGTAAAGCCGACATGTAGTCGGTATGTAGTGTCGGTATGTAGAGTCTGTATGTAGAGTCTGTATGTAGAGTCGAAATATAGAGTCGAAATGTAGAGTCGAAATGTAGAGTCGAAATGTAGAGTCGAAATGTAGACTCACATGACAGACGCAGAAAAAGCCGCGCCCGGACGAGCGTTGGATGTCACCGCCGGAGCCGTAGCCGGAGCCACAGCCGCCGACTCAAAGAACGTGAAGAGGCGCTGAGACATCAACAGGAAAGGTTACGTACGATGGAAGAGGACCTACAGCGTGTACGTGACGCCGAGCAGCGGCGACAGAGGAGCGAGCGCCGCAGTCCTCACAACGTAAGTGAACGTCGTCGTGATCGCAGTCGTAGCAGGCGACCTACTGCGAGCGCGTCGAGAGAACGAGCAACTTCGCGGAACAACAGGTCACTAAGTCCTGCTTTTTCGTCTAGGGATGTTATGCAAATAATTAAATCGATTAAAGATATCCTTCCATCACAGCCATCAAATCAAGGCACATCTGTGAGTAAGGGCGTAGATCATAAAAATATCATCCCCGAATTTAACCCATCAGAGAAAAACCAACGTGTAGATATATGGATCAAAAAGGTCAATCAGTGTGCCGAGGTTTATGGCTGGGATGAAAAGGCAACAGTTCACTTTGCCATGCAAAAACTAACAGGTTTAGCAAAAACCTGGTATGAAAGCTTAAACTCGATTTTGTTCACTTGGGAAGAATGGCAAAACAAGTTAATTAATGCATTTCCCAGTGAATAAAATTACGGACAACTTTTAGAGGACATGCTTAGACGAAAGAGTAAGACTAATTACGAAAAACGTACTATTACGAAAAGATTGCTTTATTAAATCAATGCGATATCGTAGGGAAGAAAGCAGTCGACTGTATCATCCACGGTATTGGGGATAGGACCATAAGGTCAAGTGCACTGGCATTAAGATGCGAAGAGCCGGATCAACTCCTTAAATTTTTGTTAAGTAACAACAAGGAGTTAACCGCTCAACAGCCATTTTTCAGGGATAGAAACACAGGCATCGTAGGAGATAGGCAAGGTAATCGAACAAATCCCATGAGTAGTTCAGGCCTAGTATGTTTCAATTGTAAGGAAAAAGGACACCCTTTTACACGGTGTACTAAACCTTTACAAAAATGCACTAACTGCAATAAGATAGGTCACAAAGCGGAGTTATGCCGCACCAGACAAGAACCTGGGTCTACAAAGGCAGATGCTGTACCCAAGACGATGCGCATATCGAACTCTATACCCTGTAATAAATACATAAAAGAAGCTTCTATCGGTGACAAACGCTTCCAGGCCTTCGTTGACTTTGGAAGTGAGGTGACGATGATTAGGCGTTCATGCTTTGAGAGTCTCGGTATCGCACATGACTCTACACCAACTATAATGACAGGTTTCGGTGACGGTATAGTACATTCGATGGGAACTGTGACGCTGAATCTTTCTATCGACGGGGTGGGCGCAACCGTTCCGTTTCGTATAGTAGACGACAATTTACTAGAGAAGGCGTTACTCGTAGGCCACACATATACTGAGCAGCCTCACATAGTTGTCTTCAAAGACTCAAGTAAATTACAGTTTCTCCATATTGGGGCAGAGGTACCTTATCCCAATATAAGTGAGGATGACCAATGTTTAGAAAGAGTGAGAGTATCGGCGCGATCTGATATATGGGGACCAGCTAGTATCAGAGCTGCGACAGCATCAATTTTTACTGGTGGAGTTGTATTAGGCACCAAGATCGTGGGAAAATCAAACTCTCAATACTTGGTTTGTGGGGGCGTCTACGACGTCAAGGCTGCTATGCTATTTGTCACAGTCGTCCCGTGTTCGAGCTCATGTCTTCTAGAAGAAAACTTAGTCTTTTCCAGAGCTGAAAGGGTAGAAACTGTTCATAGGCTTGCCGACATGGTATCCAGCCCCAACTTAGTTCAAGTAGAGATACCTCATTGCGAATCCCTAGTTGAGGAAAAGATCAATCTCGGTGATTCAGTGTCCGATGCTGACAAAACTAGGCTTACGAAGCTGTTGCGCGATTATGAAGATTGCTTCGCATACGATCTGGCAGGGTTAGGTTGTACCAATGTCACGGAAATGAGAATAGAGTTATATAACCAGCGGCCGGTGGTTTATAGGCCCTATCGCCTGTCACTCGGTGAACGTGAAAGAGTTCGCGGAATGATAGACGAGATGTTGCAGGCTGGGGTTATTAGGGAATCTGTGTCAAATTACGCTAGCCCGATAATTCTGGTAAGAAAAAAGGACGGCAGTTTGCGACTATGCGTGGATTATAGGCAGCTGAATTCAATCACCGTAAAAGAACGCTATCCTATGCCCATAATAGAGGATGAGATATCAAGGCTGGCAGGTCAAGCCTGGTTTGTCACGCTGGATTTAATGTCCGGATATTATCAATAAACATCGGTATCAACGTTCAAATTTCGTGGCACTTGGTAAGGGTCGCAAAAAAAGAAATACATAGGTATCATTGTTTTATTTATTAGTAATAAATAACATTTAATTTATTTTTATTCTTAATCGTACTTTGGTAAACTGTACATATATTTAAAGAGGTTTATATTCTTAATACGTCATAGAACCTCAATACTCATTTCATTATCCATTTGTAAAAAAAATTCTAAATGCCAAATAGGCAACAAATGTCAATTTAATTGTCATGCAAAATAATATGTGGTAAAATCTTCAACGATAATAGTTCTTAAAAACACTTACAACTACAATTTAGCATTGATAAATCTTTACCCAACTCCCTATCAGACTTGAGAAAATGGATTTGACGCAGTATACTGATTTTATATTCACTAACGAAGGTGCTTGCTGTACTATTTGCGAAATGAATATAAAAAAGAAAAGGTACAATATAGAGAAACATTTGAAATCAAAATCTCATCAAGATAAATTATCTGATTCACGCTGCCATTTACAGGATATAATACGAGATAATGCTGATTTCGAAATTAAAGACGATATCGTATATTGCAAATTGTGTAATTCGAAATTATTTCCCTCTAAATCTAGTATCGACCGCCATTTAAAAACAGATTTACACAACAAAATTCATAAAAATAATGCACAAGAAAAATTTAATAAAGATTTAACAGAGTTTATGATTTGTTCGAATATACCGTGGTCAAAATTAGACAATCCTAAATTTAGAAATTTTGTAGAAAACCTTTTAAATCATAAATATGGAAACGATATTACTGTGCCGAGTGAAACAAAAATACGAGTAAAATGCTTACCTGAATTGTATGAAAAGAAAAAAAATGAATTGAAAGAGAAATTACAAAATAAAATGATTTACCTCAGTGTTGATGAAACATCAGATTCCGTGGGAAAAAAAGTGGCAAATATTTTGATCGGAGCTCTAGATGGAACTAGTACCCAGCCACATTTATTTGCTTCTAAGGTATTGGAGGCGACTAACCATTCGACAATAACCAAACTCGTTGAGGAAACCCTTGAAGATCTTTGGGGCGATGAATACAAAAAAAACATGGATAAATTATTATTTTTTATAACGGATGCCGGTTCCTACATGGTAAAAGCAGCTAAAAACCTTGTTCAGAAATATAAAAATATGACTCATGTAACATGCATAGCACATGGATGTAATCGAGTCGCAGAGATAATTAGAAGTCTTTACCCGACCATAAACAGTTTGATTGACTGTATCAAAAAAATATTTCGTAACGCTCCTTCAAGGACAAATTTATTTCATCAAATGTGTGTAAATATTCCTCTACCACCCCGACCCGTGATAACAAGATGGGGAACATGGTTAAATGCTGCCTCATATTATCACATGCATTATGATAAAATCAAATCTGTCATCGATGCCTTAAATCCGCGTGAAGCGAGTGCAATTTCTAAAGCAAAAAAAATTTTCCGTAACCGGAATTTAAAAACTGAGTTACTATTCGTCGATACACACTTTAGTATAATTGCTAAGTCAATAAAATTATTGGAGGATCCAAAACTGAGTCTAGCAGAATCATTAAACATTGTTCATGGTTTGCAAAAAAAAATATCAACGTTAAGGTTACATCAAAATGCCAGAAAAGTTTATTTTAAATTAAAAAGTGTATTAAAGAAAAATCCTGGTTATAAGACTGTACAAATAATTAACCAACTATCTAAAAACAACGAGGGTGAAATACCAGAAAGTGTAAATAAAAACTGTGTGCAAAATTTTCAATGCTTGACATACCTTCCTATTACCTCAGTCAGCGTGGAAAGATCTTTTAGTCATTTAAAATGGATATATTCTTACAGACGTCAAAGATTGACAGCAAAATCTATGGAACAAATTTTAGTGATCTATTCTAACTCGTAAAATATTGTATGCCACACCTGGACATAAAGTGGCTTTTTCCGCACGCTACGCGTACGGATAGAGCCGCTTTCTGGCCAAATGTGCACATATTTTTCCAACACGGGAGGTAATAAAGAAAGCCCTCGATCGCATAATTACGTCCCTCGCTTGCAGCTTGGGCCGCAACAATTGCGATTGCGCGGCCTTTCTTTGTTTTACCACCCTAATTAGGAAATGTACTATTTAGGGGCTTTTTTATTTACATATACAAAATAAAGGTTAAAAATACTAAGTGATTTGTTTGTATTTATTTTTCTGCCAACCGTACATTGCCACGAAATTTGAACGTTGATACCGATGTTTAATTATCAAGTACCGATCGCCGAGGACAGCAAGCACTTGATGGATTTTGTCACGCCAGACGGCCAATATGAGTACAATCGGATGCCGTTCGGCTTGGCAAACGCCCCAGCTGTCTTTCAGCGAATGATGAATCACGTCTTGGGTCCGGCGCGCTTTGACAAGGCTACAATGTACATAGACGACGTCCTAATCTTTGGCAAAAGTTCCACTGAATGCTTGGATCGGTTGGAGGAAGTACTTGGGCTCATACGGAGAGCCAATCTTAAGTTGAACCTTTCGAAATGCAGTTTTCTCCAAAATCAGATCAACTATTTAGGTTACGAGATTAGTTCGTTAGGTATGCGCCCGGGTATGTCAAAAATTCAAAGCGTGGTAGATTTCCCGTGCCCTGAAAATGTACACAGCGTTCGTCAGTTCCTAGGGTTAGTGAGCTACTTTAGGAAATTCATCCAGGGATTTGCACAACTTGCCTATCCGCTCACGAAGTTACTCAAGAAGGACATGAAGTGGGAATGGACTGACTCCCAAAAGGAATCGTTTGAAGCATTAAAAGCCAAGCTGGCTAATAGGCCTGTGCTCGCCTTATACGACCATACAGCGGAAACAGAGCTCCACGCCGACGCTAGTCGATTAGGTATAGGGGGAATTCTGTTACAGCGTACGCAAGGGAGTGAGGGCTCTTTTTATCCGGTGGCTTATTATAGTCGCCAAACAACACCGGAGGAGAAGAACTTTCACTCCTATGAGCTTGAGACATTGGCTGTAGTGTGCTCTCTTAAGAAATTTAGGGTGTTCTTACTGGGAAAGGCATTCAAGATAGTATCAGACTGTAGCGCGTTGCGTTCGACCTTCGAAAAGCGTGACCTCATACCACGAATTGCGAGATGGTGGTTAACTCTACAAGAGTTCGACTGCAGCGTGGAATATAGAGCGGGCACAAAAATGAATCATGTTGACGCGTTGTCCCGAAACCCCATTGCTGACGCAAGTACCCAAGATCTCGAGCAGTTTCCCTGCGTGATGACTATAAATAATGATGACTGGCTGTTAACTCTGCAACTGGGAGACCAAGAGTTGTGCCGAATAAGGGACATTGTTAGCAGCGACTTGGATCCAAAGGGTCTCGAGTACATCAAGGACAACTACGTCATCAGAGATAACAAGTTGTTCAGATTGGTTGGTGCTGATAAGGATAACGTGAGATGGGTGGTTCCAAAAGGCGCGAGGTGGCAACTGTGCAAACTAAACCACGATGATATCGGTCATGTGGGTTACGAGAAGACTCTGAGCGCATGAAACGAAACTATTGGTTTGCCAAGATGTCGCGATTCGTTAAAAAGTACGTGGGGGCATGCATTGAGTGTGCATACTCAAAAAAGACTACAAATTCGAATGAAGGGTTATTGCACCCAATAGAGAAGATAGCGACTCCATTCCACATGTTGCACATTGATCACCTCGGACTCTTTGTGAAGTCTAAAAGAGGATACACACATATCTTGAATATTGTCGACTCTTTCACTAAGTTTGTCTTTATCAAGCCAGTAAGGAGCACTAACACTCAAAATGTAATCAGTGTGCTGCAGGATATATTTGACACATTTCGAGCCCCTGATCGTCTTATTAGCGACCGAGGATCTTGTTTTACGTCTCACACATTTAGGAGGTTCTGCCTGGATCGCGGCATCAAACATATACTAAATGCTGTTGCGAGCCCGAGAGCCAATGGCCAGATAGAACGTTATAATAGGACCATTCTAGACTCGCTGACTGCACAAAATCTCAGAGACAACGAGAAGGACTGGGACAATAAGCTCGGTAAAATTCAATGGGGCTTAAACAACACCGTGCAAAAGACTATAGGCAGGGCCCCAGCAGAGGTTATGTTCGGCACAGGAATGAACAGTGAGGTAAACCCTGTATTAAACGAAATAACTGATATGACACGCGGTGTAGCTGATTTGACTGATGTTCGCAATCAAGTAAAAAGTCGCATTGATGAAGCTCAGAAGTATCAAAAACAATATCACGATCAGGGTAAACGACCTGCTCGAACATATAATAACGGTGACTTGATTAGAATAACTAAAGTAGCTTTTCAGAATGATGGCAAGAGTAAAAAGCTCTTGCCATCATATGTAGGTCCATTCAGGGTTGTGAAAGTCCTCGGCAATGATCGATACAAAGTGGCTCCTATAGCGGGATTCGAAGGTATGAAAAGGAGGAAAAGAACGACCATTGCCGCTGACCGTATACAACCCTGGATCCACTTGGCATCACTAGGGATAGATAATGACAATGACGTTGATGATGCTACCATGGATGATACAAGCGATGATGATAATACGACTGAGTAGTTATTGCTTCATGTGAGTAAATAAAATAAAAAAATATGTAATCATGATCAAAGAAAATAAATAAGGTATTCCAACGTATTTGTGTATTGTATGTCAGTCGAAAGAGTTTCTGATTAACACATAAATCACTATGTCAATGTTATCAAATGTATTATTGAGTCTCTTATTTGATTTATATTGTAATGTATACATACATTAATCACAAAGTTAATGAGAATATAGAAAGATATATACGTAAATCAGTGAAAGTATTGTACCAAATTTGATGTGGTTTTTAATGATAACCCTTGATATCACTATTTTATGATGTTATAATGTTACTAGCCGAGTGTAAGGTTCCACCTGGTCCGTGCATGGGGACACGCACGTCGTCAGGATGGTCGAGTGTAAGGTTTTGTTAAATTATTTTACAGATTTTCAATATTTAATATGTAACTTTCATTAAATAAATGTCATTATACTTAAAATAAGAAATAAAAGGTAACTGCATTGACCATTCTGACGACTACGCGGGGTTCTCAAGCTAAAGGTGGGCGATGGCGGCCATGTGCTCGGGCGGCGGCCATGCTGGATCGAGCGCTCGAGTTGTACGGACGTACCGGCCGCGAGAAATTAATAACTTTTGTTTACCGATGAGCTTGATTTAGTCAGATTAGTTATCGTAAAAGTTAATACCTTGGGTGTGAGCCCTCGTTTTGTGTAATTAGGGTGTGAGCCCGAATTAGTTAGGATCTCGGGTGTGAGCCCGTGATAGCCTAGGTTGGGTGTGAGCCCTTGATAGAATAGGTTGGGTGTGAGCCCTTTATAAGTTTAGAGTTGGGTGTGAGCCCATAATAAGTTTGGTTGGCGGTTTATAAGTTTGGATGCTGATGTAACAGGATGGAATAAATAAATACTACTTATAACTGGACAGCGTGTTCCTTATTTACACCATCGCTTAAATCTGTTATATTTATACGAGTCCCTGCTGTTAAAATTCTGACATTAGATTTTTTATTTATTTAATTAAATATAAAAAAGGGCCCCAGAACCAGTTTTGCCCACTTTTTTCCTTGCCTCTTGACAACTGAATGACAACCGATACATGACAGATGATAGTGCCATCTGTGCTGCCACAACTCTTAAAGCCTGACCAGAAATATATGATTATTGTCAAGAGGGCGCTATTATTCTCATTTAAATGGCAACAGCTCAAAATGGTCAGAAAGTATATTATTCTCTATGGTATGATGACATCTTGATTTGTTTACCTGTCAGCTCTGATATTAATTTGAAAATGTTTCGTAGCGAAATAGTTTCATTTCCCGACCGTTTTATTTCTTGCAGTTTATTATATAAGTATATAGTTTATTATGTAATAATATTACTTACATTATTCACAATGTCTCACTCGTGACTATGAATAGTTTTCGCCATTTTTTGTCATTTATTATTTAATATTCAACACGTTACTATTATTCAATTAAAGCGTCGCAATGACATTGGCAACTGTGACAACCTATCATTAAAATTATTGCCAGTGTAAGAAATTAGTTCCAATGAAATTCCGCAACATGGCGCATGATCATATATCTCTGGTCAGGCTTTATATTAACTATAAACCATAGACTTGTAAATTTGTTTATATCTGATTAAAGCTGAAAATAGCCAAAACCGGCACAGTGGCCACAACCGCGGCATCTACTCTACAATAAGATCCATTATATCCAAGTTTTCTCAATTACGGACATTCGACGCTAAATTACACCTGTGTGGTACCTAAATATTAAGGCAACTTTTATTTTAAACTCGCTTGCCGAGTTACTAGCGAAGTGGCTACTATATAAAAGTTGTAACGCGAGGGAGGCTTTCAAAAGGAACGGTTGTTTTTTATGGAAGGCTGTGAGTAATTAGGCGGGAATATTCTCTGACGTTACTTTTCTGTAACGTAGCGCTACGCCGTAGCTCGCGGAACATTTAAGTTCGTATACGTAGAATTTAGTCGATGCTAAGTCTTATTGAAGATCGCGTTGTGTTGGTTAGATCATTATATTTTTTCTATCACTTACCGAAAAGTAAAACTACTGGTTCACATAATGTGCACCCAGACGTTGGTCGGCCGCTAAAACGGAGCCGAACGAGCTCCTATATTGGTCATTACAAACACCTGCGCGCGAAAGCGTAATGATATGCAGTCGCAACCCGACGCGCTCGATCGTTTAGCTACTCGATAACTACTTCCCGGTGATATATTGTGTACTTAGTATAATGTGAAATCTGTACAATAATTATTTTATCTACACCCACATCATAAATCCGCTATTCTGCGTTCGGAAACCGTATGTAATTACCACCATTGTTGCAACAAGTAATTATCTGTGCCAGTGTTGTAAAAATGTATGAAAATTCATAACCACATCGAATTTGGTAACGTAATGAAAATCCAGCCCTCCTCCCCGACCGTTTGCACAATCAAGTTGGCCATGGCGGTGCAATGGCGGTCATTCTAATGGTTTCCGAACACGTCATTTAGGATTTATAATATGTGTGTAGATAAAGCAGTGTATGCAACTATACGTAATTAGGCCTTATTATGTAATAAAAGTTATTTGTTACAAGTGATAAACTGTCTTATCATAGAGCTTCTCCCCACACATGCAGGATTAGTCTTACGCTAGAACCTTGCAACGACCGAATTTATTACTGACATTGTGATATACAAAAGCAACAATAAATTAACGCCGTATCCGAAATAGCGCCTGTCACTTTGTTTCGACATTAGGTAGCTTTTTTAAGACGATAGTAGGTAGGTTTTATGTCATGTATTATTATTTTCCTATCTGGAAGTATCCGAACGGCGCTTTGGGAGTGTTGCTTACTTTTTCGGAACTTATAACTGCTAGTGAGCTCACAGCAGTGCGCGTTTCTTAATTCAACAATTGATCTCACAAACGCGCGCTGTTGTGAGCTCGCTAGCAGTAGTAGCAGTTATAAGTTCCGAAAAATTGAGGATGTCACTAGTCACAACTCTCCTCTGTCACAACTCAGCTCGGTCTCCGCTACGTAATAAAAAATAGCTCGAAATATTCATTTATTACTGACTAGTTTACTATTTTATTTAAGCTAGATTTAGACCAGTTCCTGGTGTTCGATTGAGCTGAAATTAATCATACCTACGTACATAACTTGGTTGATAATATAATATTTTGTTACCATCTAGCTGCTCTGATGATGAAGACCGAAGCTTTATAGCTTCGGTCTTATAAGGTATTATTCTTATATATTATTCGGTCGGTATAAGGTATAAGAACTTTTTGATAAACCTGGTAAAATAAGTTTTGGTTTGTTATAATTTTTTTTTATATACACGGTGCTCGTGAGCATTGCGAGAGATTTTACCACAAATTCCTGAGGTCATAAGGAGTAAATAAATGTTATATGAATTTACGTCAATTTCGCCAAAACAATTTTTTTTTTGTTTTTTTTTTTTCGATTTTTAAACGCTTTTGAACATAAAAACATAAATGTTATTGGTAAAACTGTCGATTAAAATAAATTAGTAGGTACATTTTTTTTCGTAAAAAAATTGTTTACGTAAAATTGTTTATGTCTAGACTAGACCCCATAAAGGGTGAAATCGCCATCAAAAAAGCATTTTGCACTGAGTCAAAATAAAAAATATCTTTTTTATTTAATTGGTAGTAACTCTGAAACCAGGCGAATTCCAGAAAAGTTAATACGACATTTTAGTCTCCAATTATGATCAGGAATACGCTGTTAAAATTATTCGGTTTCCTCATGATACACCGTGTATATGGCTTTTACTCCTCGCCGGTTTTAGCGAGGTGAATTCTGCCAATGTCGAGGTGTATACTTTTGATTTTTATTAATCTTTCATAATACAAATATAAGCAACGTTGTTTGGTTGGGGCCTTGCTGATTGTAAGGTGACAGCCTCCCTACAAACACGTGGGTGGCCGAGACCCCGGATAACCGTTTGTTCAACTAAAGGGAGGTTATTCGCGTTTTGGGACTAATTTTTCATTAGCTGCACACTTGTTCGTTAGGTCACCGCACAATAAGCTATCAATATTACACACTGAACTAGGTAAATGAGCAAAAAACTAAAAAACTATTCCGAAGACGTCGTCGCACACTTGAGCACAAACGATTATCTGTTATAATTATCTAGTTGATTAGTATGTAGATGACTTATGCAAGGAAGCAGTCAGTGTTAAATTATTGAAATGTTTAACAAGAACTTATTTTTGTTAGCTTTACATCCATACTAATATTATAAATGGGAAAGTGTGTCTTTGTTTGTTTGTTTGTTTGTCCGTCTTTCATGGCAAAACGGGGCGACGAATTGACGTGATTTTTTAAGTGGAGATAGTTGAAGGGATGGAGAGTGACATAGGCTACTTTTTGTCTTTTTCTAACCCCCCACTTCCCTAAAATGGGGGGTGGAAGTTTGTATGGAGCATTCCGGGGGCAAAGGGGAACCGTGTTACCCCGAATTTAACGCGAGCGAAGCCACGGGCAAAAGCTAGTCTGATATAAAAATGGACCTCAGATATTATTTATGGGATCAAAAAGTAATCTATGACCAAATGTAAAGTATGCACATAACATTTTCATAGGGTCGAGCGTGCAGACTCTTCGGTCATCTATTGATAGGTTTATATTCAGTTAAATTATCATAAGTTATCTCTATTACGTACGTTTATTGTCATAAAGAATGCGTACTTCATGTGGCATAACACGAAATACCTCTTTACCATCCGGGTATTTATATGAAAAATTAATACCTAAATAAATTAACTCTTTATGGCATTCCTTAACGAGAAAGCAGTAAATATAATAGCACTACAGGAACACTACAGCGTTCTCTGTGGCTTTAGAAACCACTTCCGCCGATAACAGTCCTATCAATAAAATTGCATGGGTAATATACACCCAGTTATGATGGGAAATATAGCTGCGAGCAGCGTGGCTGTTAACGGAACTACGTTTATCCTATTGAATTAGGTATTTAAAATTAAATATATAAAATATTAAAGAGTTTTACTATACTTTAATGGAATCTCGTGACTTTAGTGTGCGTGTGTTTCACTGAATAATATTAATATTATGCTCTTTATTTATTTTTCTTCTTAGTTTAGGCTTTTTACAATATTTTTATAAAAGTAAAATATAAAAATACATCTAAAACATATAAAAACAATAAAAGCATTATAAAAAACCTAAACTAGGGTGCCGCCGGCAACGGAGCAGGGCCCAGGCTGCCGGTGGTTAGGGCCGTAGAGTGAGGAACCTTCGGACTATGCGCGCCGTGTCCAAGATTACCGCCTTCTGAATCTGACCCCTAATCCAACCACAACCCCGTAGCGAAAGTCTCTCAAGATGTTGGTCGAGACTCTTCGCTATGAGACCGTTCGCAGAGACAACTATCGGCACAATGATCGCCGAATCGACCTCCCACATGGCGGTTACCTCGTGAGCCAAGTCTAGGTACTTGCTGGACTTGTCCTTCTCGGCCTTCACGAGGTTCTCGTCACATGGGACGGTGATGTCGACGAGCATGGCCCGGCGTTGCGGTCGATCTATTACCACGATATCAGGCTTATTGGCTACAATAGTCCTGTCCGTGATAATAGATCGATCCCAATAGAGCGTGGCACGACCATTTTCGAGAACTGGCGCAGGTGTGTACTTGTAGTACGGCACTTCGTGGTCCACAAGACCGTATAGGAGAGCAAGCTGCTGGTGTATAATCCTGGCTACGAGGTTATGTCTGTGCAAGTACTCGCCGTTAGCAAGATGAGAACAACCGGAAATGATATGCCTGAGTGACTCTCCAGGACGGCGGCATGCCCGACAAATGTCGACCGTACCGTCCTTCAGGATATATTTCCGGTAGTTATTCGTCATGATAACTTCGTCCGCAATTGCACAGGCAAAACCTTCGGTTTCTCCGAAGAGGTCCCCGAATCGTAACCAGTTCACCGACGCGAGCAGGTCTACGTCGGGTCCCGTGAGGGCCCTGTAGAACCGCCCGTGTAGCTCCTTGCTCTTCCATACCGCCTTGCGATCCTCGGTGCTTAGCACCACAGGTTTGCGCCAGTTCTCGTTTGCCAAGGAGAGCGGCGTGAGACCCTTATCTACTGCCACCACATCACGATGCATCCCACACTCGTTGTTAAGGAAATAATTCCTGAGATTGTACACCTCACGATTGTGAAGATTTTTGGCGTTTAAAAAGCCGCGACCTCCACACTTCCGTGGGATGTACAATCTCATAACAGACGAGCGTGGGTGAAGCATACGGTGTGTGGTGAGCAATAGACGGACTCTCCGATCCAGGGCATCCAGCTCGGTCTGGGTCCACCTTAGTATGCCAAAGGAGTATGTGAGTAGGGGCATCACCCAGGCATTGAAGGCGCGCACCTTGTTGCCACCCGACAAAAGACTATTAAGTACTTTTGTCAGCCGACTAAAGAAGCGCTCCTTCAACGCCTGTTTAATACCCACATCCTCAACACCCAAAGACTGTGACATACCAAGGTATTTGTAGGTTTCTGATTCAGAGATAGATCTGAACGTCATTGTCTCAGAAAGCTGTAAATTTGCTGAATTTACTACTTTCCCCCGCTGTACATGCATAACCGCACATTTATCAACACCAAACTCCATCTTGATGGAACTACTGAAGACTTCAGTGGTCTTCAGTAGCTGCAACAAGTCTCGGTTATTTGGTGCAAATAATTTGAGATCGTCCATGTACAGAAGGTGAGCTATGACTTCACCCTCTCTCCGAAGCCGGCAACCTAGCCCCGAATCCTTCAGCAGAGTGCTGAGCGGATTTAGAGCTAGGCAGAACCACAGGGAACTCAGACTGTCACCCTGAAATATTCCTCGCTCGATCCTTATAAAGTCCTGTGGGCCAGGGGGGTCATCCCCACCTCCTGGTTGACGAAGGACTGTGGTCCACTGCCTCATACACGCGCCAAGGAAGGATCTCTCCAGCCATGAATGAGGCACCGAATCATAGGCCTTCTTGTAGTCAATCCAAGCGGCCGAGAGGGCCCCCCTGTTCCGCCTGACTCGTTGGCAAATGGTCATGTCTATGAGGAGGAGCTCTTTAGTACCACGGGACCCAACCCTACATCCATTTTGAGCTGAGGCCAAAATGTTGTTTGCGACCATGTGCGCGTTTATTTTTGCTCTGAAAATGGATGTAAGGAGCTTGTAAAGTGTAGGCAAGCACGTGATGGGTCGATAGTTCTTCGCTTCCGTGGTACTACCGGACTTATAGAGCAGGAAGGTTACACCGGTTGTTAAGGAAGGCGGGAGGGAGCCAAGTTCGAGGGCTTGTTGAAATTGCGTTGCGAGCCGCGAGTGCGAGCACCGAAACCATTTTAGCCAGAAGTTGTGCAATCCATCCGGGCCGGGACTTTTCCAGTTCTGGGCCGTACGGATTGCACAACTTACGTCATCGGGGCTGATGGTGATAGCCCCCATAGGTTCGATGGACTCGCACTCACGTCCGACAACGCTCATCCACTCGCCCTCCGTGTGTTCAACGGGCGCTGACCAGATGCTACGCCAGAAATCAGTCATGGCAGTAGCATCCGGCAGTCGCACGTTGGACACACGGGGGTAGGTTTCCTCCCACCTTCGGTATACCTTTCTTTGGTCACTTTGGAAAAGACGATTCTGCTTGAATCGGTCCACACGCTCTCTGTAGCGGCGAATACGGCTTGCCCATGCATAAACTTTCTGCTTCAGAAAGTCGATGCGCTCTATGACATTGGCCATGTAGTCGCGGGGCTCGATATTCGTCCCCGCGAACGCCTGGTACACAAAGCGCATTACTCGGGGGCGGTTATTGCCCCCCCTGAAGCAGATCAGCTTTGCAATGAGAGTCCTAAATGAGTTGATACGACCCTCGATCCGCACTTGCCATGCGGGGACACCTCCGGTGGTCCTAGGTGCACGTTCAGCGTCCGGAAACTTGACTCGAGCAACACGGCACGCCGCGATGGCTCCGCAGTACATGATCGAGTGCGTATCATCTAAGTCTTTACTAGTCCGCAGGAGTGGATCTAGCAAATCATTCAGGGCTCCCATCAACGCTAGATTGCGTCTATTCATAGGCAAGCGTGGTAATCGCGGCTTAGGGGTGTTTGTGGAGCGATACTGCGTAATTGCCTCTTCCAAAGTCCTCCTCAGTTGCTCATTGGCTGTACTACTCACACTCTGATTCGCGATCTCCTCATCGGCACTGAGATCAACCCGCGGCGCCCCCGATGCCAGGTCGGGTCCGGGCATCGGATCCGGCGACGTGGCGGGCGGATCCCGCGCCGAGGTGGTGGTCGCGCGAACAGAGAGAGCCTCCAGGCGAAGCCGATCAAGTGTCGCGTCATTCAACCGCTTTAGCCGCTGAATGACGCGCACCTGATCCGATAGGCGTTGCGCAGTCGTGTCAATAGCTGGTTCAAGGGCCTGAAACAGAGGAAGCATCCGGTCACGATACGCGCACAGATTAGTTCCCCCCTCTGTAGCCCCATAATAGGCGCGCATGACGTTCTCGTTCATGGAAGGAGTCCATTTCATGCGACGCACTATACCACCGGCAGCGGGGGCCCTGGGCGGGACAGGATGTCCCGCAAGCCCCAAGCGTGCCGACAGCGGTGGCCGTCCTCGTCGCGCTGGTGGTCGTCGCGGCGGCGGCGGCGGCCCGCACTCGTCGCTCGACTCGCTGGTCTCGGGCGCTGTAGCAAATTTGTCGCCCGATGAGGATGGCGAGGAGACGGACGAGGCGGGCGTAGATGGTGGGCGTGCGTTTGGTGGGGACGCTTGCTGCAGTCGCGATTTACTTCGTGTTATCATTATATTATTTCCGTTGACTAGTTTGACGTTTAGTGTCCGGCATGGTATTTACGTCCTATATCCATATTTACAGTTATTTTCGAACTTGCTCAGCTGTTCTCGACATCGCGAACAACTTTTTCGCAAATATTAATGCGTAAATAGATATAAAAACGCCCGTAAACACATAATTTATCAAAAATGTATAGGAAAGTAGCAAAAACACGACTGACTTTGACGGCGTCAATTTTTATTATTAATGATATTAATATTATTATTAACCCATTTAGCGTTGAATACAATACAGCGTTTTAATATCTTTATAGAATATTGCTACAACATATGAACGTAGGGAAATATTTGCTACGAAAGCTCTTATTTTCCGATGTAGTTACGAAATACGCGTAGCTGTGAAGTTTTAGACCTGCAATCAAATTTTAAAAATCATATCTTGTTTAGAAATGGATTGGTGATATTTGTACATTTTATAACTTATATATAAAAGTTCTTTATTTACCATTACTAATTATTTTATCCACAATTTTAAAATCCACACCGCAGGCTTCGCCAGGTAGATACAAAAACAGGCCAACCACAGACTTCGTCACACAACAATCAAAATTTACAAGACGAAATCCGCCACAGGCTTTGTCAATAATAACTACTTACACGTCCCCATGACACTAGCAGCGTTGCCACGCTGAATTGCCAAGGAAATATGTTGAACCAGGTACGATCCAGAGCGAGGATCGCAACCCCTCTCTCTGAGTCGACGACCCAAGTCCCTGACAAACTCCTTGGCCTCCGGATCCCAAGACCCTGCAGTCTCTACCGCAACCGGTATGAAGTCATACGTTGGTTACTACTACTACGGTATGAAGTCATAGGTTGGTATTACTTAGTATATTTCTGCCTAGCTGCATACTCAGCAGCCGACCCAGCAGCTCTTATGGTGTGGCCCAGGTGGGATGGGGCAAAAGTACTGAAGCATGTAGCGTCCCATAAGAGGCATCTGCCCTTTTGCCAAGGAACCAACGTAAGACCATCAGGTCTTTTGCCATCCGAGCGGCACAACCCCGGAGGCTCCAGAACACAGGGTACGTTGGCTGAAACCAAAGCCCGGCAAACTATTTCGTTGATTGCATGGTGAAGCGAAAAACGCCCTGCACATTTTTGCCAACTAAGGCCATGTGACCATCCTCTTATACCATGACCCCGAAAATGCACCAATGCACCTCGCACACCTTGCAGCCCAATCTCAGTGCAACCGCTATCCTCAACGTGTATATTAGTTTGAATAGGAAAAAGGTAGTAAGTTTAAAATTTAAAAAAATATTCTTTGTATGATTTTACTAAAAATGTCTACTTTTCGTAATTTTTCCTTTGTCTGTGCTATATGAGATTTCTTCGTGCCAAGTTTCAAGTTTCTGAGTTTACGGGAAGTACCCTTTAGGTTTTGAGTTTCTTGCAAGTACTCAGTTTCAAAATATGCAACTTAAATTGCTATTTCTTTTGATTGCGTTGACATAAAAGTTTGGTTTTGCTACATCTGAAAGGTCCTATAGCCCTGAGTATTTGACATGAATTTCAATCTATTACCTCCACGTGTTTACGAGGAAAAAGGTAGTAAGTTTAAAATTTAAAAAATTATTTTTTTGTATGATTTTACTAAAAATTTGTACTTTTTGTAATTTTTCCGTTGTCTATGCTATATGACGTTGCTTCGTGCCAAATTTCAAGTTTCTGAGTTCACGGGAAGTACCCCGTAGGTTTTGCGAGTGCCGAAAAACTCTAATATTTGCAGCATAAACGACTGTATCTTTTGATTGCGTTGGCTTTTAAGTTTGATTTTTTCACAGTTCCAAGGGACAATAGACCTGAGTATTTGATATAAATTTCAGCTTGATACCTCCACGCGATCCTGAGAAAAATGGTCTTGACAGACAGACAGACAGACAGACAGACAGACAGACAGACAGACAGACGGACAACAAAGTGATCCTATAAGGGTTCCGTTTTTTCCTTTCGAGGTACGGAACCCTAAAAATGAATAGGGGTTTACTCAAATCATTTTTTGATAATGTAAATAGTTTCGGAAATAATCGCTCCAGAAGTAAAAAAAAATGTGTCCCCCCCTCTAACTTTTGAACCATAAGTTTCAAAAATATGAAAAAAAAATCTCAAAAGTAGAACTTTTTAAAAACTTTCTAGGAAAATTATTTTGAACTTGATAGGTTGAATAGTTTTTGAAAAAAATTACAAAATAATTTCTGAACTAAGTTTGTAATTTAACTGTATAAGCAGGTGTTTATTGTACCTGTAATTTCTACAAAATCACAATGAAATGACGTGCTTTCAAATAAAGTAAAAACGGTGAAAATCGGTTCACGCAATAAAGAATTATCGCATAAAAATCATCTTCCATACTTTAAGCTCGCGCGCAATAGTTTACTTAATTTGCCGATAGATGTCGCTGTACGTAGAACGCTCATATCATATCCTACATTGCGGTGTTATTTTAACTCTTAAGTGGGGACACTTACTGTGACGGACGGAAAACTACGGAACCCTACACTGAGCGTGGCCCGACACGCTCTTGGCCGGTTTTTTCGTTTTATTCTCGAAAGTACTATTTAGTGTAATCTTCATGGTTGATAATTATAGTATACTATTTAAGTATTGAATAACGTTAAAGTAGGGGAGCCCAAGAGGCGATTTTTGGGGTTATTCGAGCGCGTGAGATTAATATATGGTGGAGATCTCGCTTGGTTTGAACCACCCATGCTTTGAAGGAGGAAATTCGACGCTGCGCCGGTGAAATTCGGCCGAATGTATGCAAAATAAATGGTCACGGAAAATTTTGACAAAAGAGTGCGTATTCAGTGTATTTTATGATGTTATAAACAATAATATTATAACGATAAAAATGTGTTTTCCATTAAATTCAAATCTTTCGGTATTTTTGGGACAGCTATTATAAACTTTTTCTTTTTACAATGTAGTCTGCAAAAGGTTCTTGGTCCTGACGACGCTAGTGACTCTAAATTTAGCATTATGGGCTCCCTTCCCCTACACTATTATGCTAGAGTAGCAATTAAGAGCTAAATAAATATTTTCAAAATTTATAAGCGTAGTTTATACATATATGTTCGTTTTCATCAATTACCTTTGATACGTAGGGTAAATTGCCTATTACTGGCCATTATCTATCGGTAAAATTGCGACATAAAGCAAGGATCTAGATAAAATCTATAAATTCTAACTATATTTGGAAATATACCTTCAAATAGTAAGGTATGAGAATGAGAATTTGTTTATTACCTATCTTTTCGTTCCCGTAGGATTGTGTCATCTAACTTATGTCTTAAAGATCTGTGTAAGCTAAAGGTGTTATGTCACAGTTGTTATGGATGGTAATATTATGTATTTTATTATTATGTTATATTACATTACATTTATTTAATTCTGAGGGGACGGGGAGCCGCCGCCCCTCGGGGCCAGCGTCTCTTGTCTTTATTTGGAGTATATGTGATTTCGCCTATTCTATTATTTGTTAAGAGTGGCTTAAATTCACCATGAGCCAGGTAGGCGTCGCCAGGGGCGACAAGGTCTTCTATACGTAGAGTTGCAATCTTGTCTAGCATTTTGCGGTTTAGATCGGCAGCTCAAAGGTGCCACGCCTCGAGGTCCGCGATTTCCCATAGTGTTTCCGTCGGTAAACGTCTTGAGAACTGGCCGGCACTCTTGAGCGCCATTCTGTATTGACTCTCAATTTTTTTTAGATTAGAGTGACTGTACCTTGATAGTAACTGTAAAATAGTAAGGTAAATGGCGACGAAAGTTGTGGTCAGTCGTTAAATAAACAGGGCCAGTTAATGGCGATTTAACCTGAGTAAATATGATACAAGTAGAAGTGACAAATTTCAAATAGAGAAATAATACGCTGTTTCCTAAGACACAATTACCCTCGCAACTAATAGAAGTATTTTTTTTATACTTCGACGGTGACAAACAAGAATACGGCCCGCCTGATGGTAAGCAGCTATCGTAACCTATGGACGCCTGCAACTCCAGAGGAGTCACATGCGCGTTGCCGACCCTTTACAAAAAGGAGGATTCACTGTGTTGACGGCTAAAGGAACAAGAAGGCCCCTCATCGCCAACACACTAGATGCTCTTTGAGCTCTTTGGCAACCTGACTCACCAGCAGGAACACAACACTATGAGTAGGGTCTATTTGGCTGTCCAGTCGGGCTCTGCTCCAGATTTGAGCGAGATGACACTCGCTGAACGTGCCCTACCACACTCAGCGAGATGCCATTCGCAGTGCCCATACCTCTCTTTTTGGTATAGTTTAAGGACATACCCAAGTCCGGTCGTAGTTTAAGGACTTTAAGGACATACCCCGGGTCTAAAAAAGTATTCGAAATTAAAAATCATGACTTGTTACCATTTTTTTATAAATATAATCTTCTTTTGTCATTAAAATAACACCTAATTTCAAATTAACATCAAACCAGCTATCCATAGGACTATTAATTTTCAGCATGACCTAGAAGGTAATAAATTAACTAAAGTTTAATTAACATTATGTCATAATTTAAGTTTAATAATGGTTGGCATTTAATTAAATAATAATAAATATTCCAGCAAGATGTTGCGTTAACAATGGTTCCTTTCAAAAGTTTCTTTTGTTTGCGCTCGCATTCAAAGCAGTCACCATTTTTAAACTAAGTAATTGACGTCAATGACTTGAAAATAAGGTCGAAAATAGAATACAGAGAGCTTGTTAAGTATGGTAAACATTTTTTATCCGGTAAGTCGGAAAGTAAGGCCTCGCCTCGGGGCCACTGACGAGGGTTCTGTCATTGTAATTCACGACCTCCTTTATGATATCACATGAAATGTGTTCTTTTACAGATAAACTTGCCCGACATTGCTTCGTTAATACGTATTTTCCAAGTTAAACATTTAAATTTTCATCGGGCATTTTAAACTTGCATTTGGCTTTTTGAAGTGATTAAATAAATCAAAAGAGCTGATGGAGAAGCGTTAAAGTTTATAACAACAATTCCATTTACGCGTCAAGTTTGTTCTACTTGAAGATAATATTCTTAATTCTTATTCAACAACCGGGTTGGCAGCGGATCAAATTTTATTTATGTACTATCGGGTTCAGAATTGCATGGCCAATTTATGAATGAATTCATTGATAAATTGACCATGCAATTTTGAACCCAATGGTACATTGTATAATACTTTCCTAAGTTTCGTATCCTTTAAAAGTGGCATATAAACATTAAATTCTTTTCGTTTGAAATAATAATGTGTAAACAAACAACACTTGCACCGCTTGCACGGAATATGTACAGTCACCGGCAATAGTATCTTCCTACACGAAGGACGCAAAAATATGTTACACGCTCTTATCTGTAGGACCTCAAGAGCGTGTCACATATTTATATACATACATATGTACAGTCGTACATTTATTAATTGCTTGCAAAAGGTTGTGCTGAAATATAATAAATTCATGGCATATTTACATGGCAAATTACAGATTGAAATCTTTTATTAAGTCCATTTATTTAACCGTATTAAGTCCATGTATAGTCACCGGCAATAGTATCTTCCTACACGAAGGACGCAAAAATATGTTACACGCTCTTATCTGTAGGACCTTAAGAGCGTGTCACATACATATTTATATACATACATATGTACAGTCGTACATTGGTTAATTACTTGCAAAAGCTTGTGCTGAAATATAATAAATTCATGGCATATTTACATGGCAAATTACAGATTGAAATCTTTTATTAAGTCCATTTATTTAACCGTATTAAGTCCATGTATTTTAATTAATCACATAAAAGTAAATCTCCTTCGAACTACAAAAGAAATAAAGACTCACTTTTGCGTTCAACATGAAAGGAGCCGGACAATAGCAGACCCAGCGGTAACTTTGACAGGGGTCACTACTTCTTAACCTGCAGACACGATGTTCTCTGCCAGCCTGTCTCCAATATTGCAAACCCTGCTGCTTGTTTCACGAAAAAAGTTTCGAGTGCTATCGCTCGATTGTGACGCTGTCGGCGGCGAGAAACAAACGTATGATATGAGCTCAGGGGGCTTAGCCAAGATGGCAATCGTCTGCAGAAACAATTGTCGAACGATTGTCTAGCTCGAGCTCCCTTGTCAGGTTCAACTGAACGGCAAACTAGACCGTTTTTTCGTGAACTAGATGTAAAAAAAAATGCTCGGGGTTTTTTTTCCGTGGCCCTCGAGTAAGCTTACGTATTGTGAGTTTCACATACCTATGTTTATAAGGCTAAACTAGCCTAAATACTTGTATTAATGCAAATTTTGGTTCTTGAAGTAGTAATTGTCTAAATCAGGGGTCGGTAAGCAGCGGTTCGTGAGCCGCATGCGGCTCTTTGATGGGTCAGTTATGGCTCTTCGATATTAAATATTACAGTAAAAAAACATAAAACAGACAACTTTACTGCGGCTCTATGAGCTTCCAAAAATTCCATATTCTTCCGCCATCTGGCTCTTTGTCAAAAAAGTTTGCCGACCCCTGGTCTAAATGAATATTTATTTAAAACCAAACACAGCTTATAGGTGGCACATAGGTATGGGATCGTTTCTTGATATTTATTTATTTATTTTTATTGTAAAAATGTTTACATGACATAACAGTTACATTACCAATGCGTCACGAAACTTAGACTAACAAACTCAAATAACTGGTAACAAACAAACAGATTATATTGGAACAGTAGAGCACCTGTCATCCATCGCCTCACAGAATTTCAGACATTCATTACACACTGCCGCCCATCGCCAAGCAAACAAGTCGCACTCCGGTGTTGATGCCAGGAGCGCATTCAGCTGTGAGAGAGCTCGGGGCAGCGGCGAGTTCCTGCACGACAATGTGCGCGCCGACGGCACGGCCAACAGGTTGCGGCGCCGCGGTCTGAGGACAATCCTGGGCACGTCCGGAAAAAACAGTCGTACGAGACGCTCTACGAGTTCAGGACAGTCCGACTCGCCACGCAAGACACGACATGCTGCAATTAGCAAATGGTAATTTCGCCTGACCTCCAACGAGTTGTACCGAAGGGAGCCGAGTAGGAATTTTGTTGGGTAAAGATACGGGTAAAATCCGAACATTTTCTTATAAAGAAATCTTAAGAATGCCTTTTGTACCTTCTCAAGAAGTAAGGTATACGTCGATTCGTAGGGGTTCCATACGATCGACGAAGTCTCTAGCTTACTCCTTACCAGAGCGTTGTAAACCATTTTTATGGAAACCGGGTCATGAAAATGGCGGAGATTTCGGATCACGAAACCCAGTCTTCAAAAGCAGCTTTTAGCGAGAGATGAAATATGCTCGTGAAAAGTGAGCTGCGTATCGAACACCACGCCAAGATCCTTGACAGAGGAGACACGATTTATTTGATTCAACCCAAGCAAATATTGCGCATGTATAGCGTTGCCAGAGCGGCTGAATGTACACACACAACATTTCGCAAGGTTAAAAAGAAGTTTATTTTCAATACTCCAGCGCAACATCGAGTCGATGTCTTTTTGTAACGTCTCACAATCGGCTCTTTGCTCAATCCCGTATACCAACTTGAGATCATCGGCATACAATAGGCACTGAGCCGCCCGAAGAACCGATTGGAGATCGTTAATCATAATGCCGAAAAAGAATGGCCCCAAGATAGAGCCTTGACTGACACCAGACCGGGTATGGTAAGGAGTCGAGACAACACATCCATGTCGAACGAATTGCTTCCGATCACGCAAATAATCAGCGAAAAAGGTAAGCAACTTGGGAGCGAAACCAATTTCATCAAGTTTCTTAAGTAGCACGTCGTTATCCACGCGATCGAAAGCTTTCGCAAAATCGAAATAGACGACGTCGACTTGAATACCACTGTCAAGGTGCACAACAATGGAGTCCGTTAGTGTTAAAAGGTTCGTGTTAACCGAGCGATTAAACCGAAAGCCATGCTGCGCGTCAGACAAAAAGGGTCGAACCTGCGAAGACAGAGCCCGGTGAATTATGGCCTCAAAGAGCTTACCAAGAGTGGGAAGAACGGCAATTGGTCTATAGTTCTCAACGTCAGACGTGTCACCCCCTTTCGGGATAGGTCTCACTCTAGACTCCTTCCAACTTTGAGGATATGACCCAGAAAAGAGCGCCAGATTAAAAACATTTATTGAAGCGGGAGTTTTAGAAATTCTATACAACCCTTAACAATATACGCCGGCAGATTGTCAGGTCCGACGGAGCTATTGGCCTTTAAACGTTTAACTTCAGCTTCAACCTCATCTAATGAGATTGATTTAATATTAATACAGTTGGCGTTAGGCTTCCTATCGGCATTTTCCAACAAAGATGGATCAAGAAGCGGGGAATCAGGTAGAAAGACCTTCGAGAAATAGTCAGCAAAAGCGCTAGCCACGTCCTTACCGACAAATTGCTTATCTTTGAACTTTACCCGAGAAGTAAAACCACCATTTGTCTTAAGACTGCCCAGGTGCTGCCAAAATGCGCGAGGATCGACTTTAACTGTACTTTGGATACGCGCAATGTAGCTATCGTAGGCAGACGCTAAGCGATGTTTAACCTTGGATCTAAATAGAGCAAACTTTTTATATACATCCTTATCCCCTGTAGCTTTCCATTCCCGATGCAGATTACTTTTTTGTCTGATATCATTGATCAGGTCAGCCGTATACCACACAGGATACCTTCTACAAGAACCGGTAGGCCGCTTCCGTTTGGGTACGCAGAGGTCAAATGTTGCATACATTAGTTTGTAAAATACGTCTACAGCGATGTTGACATCGTCGGAGCCGAGAACTTCTTGCCAACTTGTTTCGGAGACTAATTTGTACATAAGCTCAAAATTGCCCTTAGAAAAGTTCCAGTCCCGATGCATGTCCACATTGCTGGGATCCAAACGCTCCGCAGCCGGTCGACGCGCACAGCTTCTCACGGGAATAGAAATCTCCAATGGAGGATGGTACGCATCAGACCTCGGGACCAATCCCTCACCTGCCATTTGAGAGACCACAGCATCAGTGGCGCGCTCCGACATCAACACGACATCCAGCTTACTTCCGTGTACATTCGTCACCTCGAAAAAAAATATATATAAAAAAAAACAATAGTATATGAAAAAGAACAATAGTTTGACACGTTTTAATCATTCTTATTTTTGAATTTTTTTCGCAGTTGCAATGTGTTCGATAGCCGTCTTTATTTTCATGGAAACTCCAAACTGATAAGCTTCTCCAAAAGACAACCAATATGCCTAATTAGTGATTAATGTGTGGTTATTTTGGATAGGGTACCATTTCACGAACGCTAGTAACTTGTTGTGTTGACGAAGTCTCTTATTAAATAATTACTTTTTCTAGAAAAGGAGTGTTTAACAAATTAAAATCTTGCGTCAAATCATCCCCATCCCCTGAATTATTACGCATATTTCAATAATATGAAATACTTAATCATAATGTCCAACGTAATCACAAAATTAATCATCGGTAATAATATAATATTGGTATCTATTTAGGCGATAAGCTTATTATCTCGATTGGCTGCGTCACATAAGGCAGTTGTGAGCAGCATATCGGTCGTTTACTTCCTCAGTTTAAACTAATCAATTATCTTGTTTATTCTCCACTAGATTGAACTACAGAATACAATGCGACATAGTTTCACCATGTAATGTTTGTGCCGTTGCTTAGTGCAATAGCGCAATCGAATTGTTAACACAAGTTGAATTCTAGACGTAGTGTAGTGTATGTATTGTTGAAGGAAAAAAAAAGGATAAAATAAAATATTGCGAGTCGCTGTTAAGTATTGTGAATTGTGATAGTAAATAAATGAATATATAACTGCACAACTTTTGGATATTTTTACCTTTTTTTACTTTTTATGGTCTATGATTTTTAAAGGATTCCTTTTTATTATTTTTGACTGACAATATTACGTTTTGTTTTCACCGGACATTTTTATTTTATCGCTAATAATACAATACATTTTGGACCCGGGGTATGTCCTTAAACTACGTCCGGACTTGGGTATGTCCTTAAACTATGCCAAAAAGAGAGGTATGGGCACTGCGAATGGCATCTCGCTTAGTGTGGTAGGGCACGTTCAGTGAATGTCATCTCGCTCAAATCTGGAGCAGAGCCCGACTGGGGAAGTACCTCCACCTTACAGAAAACCACAGCCAAATAGCACTAGACCCTACTCATAGTGTTGTGTTCCTGCTGGTGAGTAAGGTTGCCAAAGAGCTCAAAGAGGACCCAGTGTGTTGACGATGAGGGACCCTCTTGTTCCTTTAGCCGTCAACACAGTGAATCCTCCTTTTTGTAAAGGGTCGGCAACGCGCATGTGACTCCTGTGGAGTTACAGGCGTCCATAGGTTACGGTAGCTGCTTACCATCAGGCAGGCCGTATGCTTGTTTGCCACCGTCGTAGTATATAAAAAAAAAAAAAAAAACAATACAAATACTCTTTATTGAACACCTCAAAAAGAAAACCAGTACAGAAAATGCAGAAAGTCAGAATGGAGGTAAACAACAGGCGGTCTTATCGCTAAAAAGCGATTCCTCCCAGACAACCTTTAGGTAGTGGAATTATGTTAAATAAACTAAGTCAGTAGGTGTTGCAAAACAGTGAAGAAAAGCGGAAAAAAAACTTAATATCACAAAACAATATCCTAATAAATAAATAACCATATTAAGATACAATACACTTAAACAAAATAAATATATAAATATATATACATATATAGTGCCGGCTTTAAAGAGAAAGTCGCTCGCTTAGTAATAAACGGGATTATCTCAAAATTCACGTAAAAGGTGTTTTCATATTAAATAGGCCTAATACTCCTACCTTCATCGGATTTCTTTCTTAAACCGGCCTAAACCGTGTGTTAAAACGAGATAGAAGTTTTTGCTGCGTTTTACTATAACAGACCATGCTCAAGTTGTTTAATACTAAAGCAGCTCACTTTAGTCATATTCGGACTAGTTTGAAAGCCAGACGTCACGTTTGTGTTATATTTGGAGATAAATCTTTGTTGTACTAAGAATCACGTAAGTATTGAAAGACAATTTTATAGAATATTAGCACATTTCGAGTTAGTGCATTTTAGTATAAAAATGTTTATTGGTAAAGCGGATTATTTCAGATAAGGTCACTTTAGTATAAATAAACATTCGATATTTAAGTTTGCAACTGGCGATGCACCAGTTCACCATTTAAAATGAAGGTAGCTTTAGAAAACTATTAGAAATGTTTCGTTTCTTTATTTCTGATGTATGAGATTATTTTTAACATTGCGAGATTGTTTAGTTTTTTGACAAAATAAAACGTCTGTTTTGGTGAATTCTCCGTATCAACTACAAACTTATATATTTTATAACATAAAAATATTTTTTTAGTATGAGCAAAAGAATTGAACAAATGATGCGACTTGCTGGTGCAACCGTCAAAAAAAGAAAAATCAACGATATACAAAATACAACTTCAGACGATATCGTACAGGTAAGTAGATATTATAATAAGGTAATAATATTTATGTATATATAATATAAGAAAAAATAATTACTATCTTTTCCTTATCATGTTTATTTCATCAAATTACTTAATACCATTTCAGGTAAAAAGGCCAAAAGTTAACTGTTCAGAAGTTAATCAAACACGTCATGATCTCACACTCACACAAGACGTCACTTTTCGCCAGGAAAAGTCTGCCTATGATTTAGTAAGTACCTACTAATAATAATCTATAAATTTAATGTGTATAAAATGACGTAAATTATTGTACTTTTAACTGCGATAAATGATAAAAAATATGTTTATGACAATTCCGATTATCTTTTAATATTTACATATTCAACTAATTAAAATGTCCCAATAAAACGTTTTGTCATCTTGAAAGTTACGTCAAAAGAACTTTTAATAAAAAGAAAACAGAATGGAAAATTGGTCTGATTTAAGCAGAGTCTTAGTCTAGTAGGTAGCTAATAACTTATGGAGTTAGGAAAGTATATAACTTTTCACGATTTTAAATTTGTCCTGTATAGTAACCGTCCTTAAATATCTGTCGATAATTTTGGCTTTTGTGTTTTTTATAGCCTGCTGATAGCAATGGATGCTCCCCTCGGAACGTCTTAAATGTTCAACACGTAACTGAAACTGTTGAAGAGGAATCTGACATTGTCGAAAACTCGTCTACTGATCAAGCATTAGAACTGAATCCGTGTCTGCTCAGTCGTCAGAGGTATTCTTACGAGCTCAGAGATGAGATTCCTGGTCCTAGTTACGTATTATCCCCTATTCATTCAAATGAGAGCGATGTGGATCTAAGTGATACAGATCCGACGTATATAGGTAACATGTCGCGTAATCATATAACACCAAGAGTGATAGAAGAGTCATCATCATCTGGGTCTTCTTCATCTGAGTCGTCTTCCAGCAGTTCTTCTTCAAACTCCGAGAACGATTCATCAGATTTGGAGCACGCAGCACAGTCAGACACCACTAAAAAACGAGGTAGAAAGAAATCTCGAAACCCACAGAATTGGAAACAAAACAAGGTGCAAACGCAAAGAAACAGCGGTCAACCTTATACTTCGATGTCTGCATCATCTAAATCATTTCCAGGCCGCAGCGTTAAACCTCCATGTACACAAACGTGTAAACAAAAGTGCACAGAAAAATTTGTGAGGAGACTCGTGCAACTTTATTTAACTCTTTTTGGCAATTAGGTGAGTTATACAAGCAAAGAGCTTTTTTAGGATCATGTATGGTAGATGTACAACCTAAATATAGATACACTAACGCTGAAAATCCTAGAAGTTACAATAAAGCCTATTATTTTAATGTTGATAATGAGAGGATCCGTGTATGCAAACTATTTTTCAAAAATACTTTATATATCACGGATAGAATGATTCAAACAACAAAAAATAAACACGATGGTAACGGATTTCTACAAGAAGATTTTCGAGGTAAACATGAAAATCACAGAAAAATTTCAGAGGAGTTAGTTCATGATATTAGGGAGCATATTAATTCTATTCCTCACATTGAATCTCAGTACTTAAAAAAAACCGCGTTAAGAGAATATTACATCGATGGGTCGAAGACAATTACTGATTTATATAGAGATTTTCAAGCTCAACAAGCTGAAAGGGAAAAAGATGCCGGCAAGTTTTGTTCATATTACAAAATTTTTACAACTGAATTTAATTTAGGGTTTTTCCAACCAAAAAAAGATTTATGTAACGAGTGTGTCAAATATGAAAATTCTTCTCCCGCTGATAAAGATAAAAATAAACAAAAACAAGAAAATCACTTAAAAGAAAAAAGATTAGCTCGCATCGAAAAAGCAATTGATCGCCAAGACATAAGTACAAATAAAAAAGTGGTCGTATACGATCTACAAGCTGTAATGCAATGCCCCAACGGTGACACTTCTGCATTTTATTATAAATCAAAATTAAATAGCTTCAATTTTACTTTGACTGATCTAGCAAAAAAAGATGGTAATATGCAAAATCGACCCCGAAAAAATAAACAATTCACAGCGTACGAAACAGTTGATTGTTATTTTTGGACTGAGACTGATGGCAAAAGGGGAGCAAATGAAATTGGCTCTTGCGTATATGACTACCTACAAAATCTCGAAAACCGAAACGTGGAAAATGAAATTGATGTGACTTTTTATTCCGATAATTGCTGCGGGCAAAATTAAAATAAATATGTCACTACCATGTATTTATACGCCATCAATTCGTTAGAACAGATAAGAACCATAACACACAAATTTCTCATCACAGGGCACACACAGAATGAAGCTGATAATGTACATAGCTTAATCGAAAAACAGATCAAAAGGAATAGAAAATCTGGGCCAATTTACTGTCCACCGCAATATATACCTATAATAAAGAGTGCGAAGAAAACTAAAAAACCATTTGTAGTTCATGAGTTGACCTATAATTTTTTCAAAAACATGGAATTATTGCAGACGGAATGGGGATATAATTATAACGTCAATGACAAGGGTGAAAGTGTTGTGTGGAATGACATCAAAATTTTGAAGTTCACGAAAGAAGATCCTTTTGTTTTCTATTACAAAAGTTCGTATGAACAAGAAGAATACAGTTAAGTAAATGTACGCAATAAGAGAAAGAAGATGCCCAGTATAACTGAAATATCTTTACAAACATTATTTAGTGAAAAATTGCAATTGACAGATAACAAGAAAAAAGATTTAAAAGATTTGATTTCAAAAAATCTTATTCCTAATTTTTATACAGATTATTACAACACGATATTGTAAATGTACACTAAACTTACAGAAATATAGGTCGATTAAGTAATCATATCACTATTAGCTACTAGTGACAGATCATCTTTTTGTGATAAAAACCTTAATAATATGGTATCAAAAATTAATATAAGTATTTCCTGTAGAATTAGTGTGACTGAATTGCTACTTTTTTTAGCATTTTTTAAGACTGATATACCTGTTTATCTTTAAGTAAATCACTCGATTATTGAAAGTGCCATTAAGTATTGTAGATCTCAATTTGTGATTATGCTTAGACTGATTATTATTAGTATAATTAAGCGACTACTTATATATAAAAAAAGTTATATCTTTAGAGTTTTTGGATACTTATTGTGTTTATATTTAAGTTAGTTTGTTCTTCAATTATTTTCTGCATCATGAAAACGTTTCATCAATTTAATTTTGGAACCCATGAACATGTTTTTTTCTTTAATACCAAATCGTTACAGTGTAATAAAATTCTGATGATTACAAATTTTACTTTTTATTAAACTAAGCCACGTCCCACTAGTCAAATATCCTCGCGTCTGCTATTTGTCACTATTAAATGCAAGTTTTTTCCAGATTATTGCACTTAAGACACTATTACCACCCTTGGTAATTTAATAAAATGCGGCATCTCTCGATAATTGTCTTTCGTAATAAAATGTTTAAAATAAAAAGGTGTGTTTATGAAATGTACAGTGATTGACACATCATACTTTTATAAATAAAAGCATTATTTGGAGATGTGCCTTAAAATAATTAAAAGATAATTTAAATTTTCATAATAAAACGTCATAAAACTGTAACTAATTTTTTAACATGATATAAATATTATAAAACACATTGAAAATGGTGGTTTCTTCATTAAACCATTGATAAACACTATAGACAGTAAAATTACAGTCTTTATACAGATTTCATAATGTAATAATTTGTAAATTGACCCATTTAAATTGACACGCGCCGGCGAAGAGATTTTTAAACGCGATTTACCACAAATCTATTTTTTTGATTTAATCCCGTTTTTTACTAAGCGAGCGAAGTGTCACGGACGAGACAAATAGTATAGTTTAAGGAGCTTTTTAAATGAAGCGGGTGATTGAGCGCACCTTACATCTAGAGGCAGAGAATTCCAAAGTCGAACCGCTGAAAATGTAAAGGAACTGTTATAAAATTTTGAAGAGGATGAAGGGACAGAAAGAAGTAAATTCCGGGAAGATTTTTCAGACTGGAGGTAACTGAAACGCACCTTGAGATAGCGGGGAGTTGCGGGGTTAAAAAGAACAGAAAACAGAAGGGACAGAATATGAGACTTACGACGAAAGCGAATAGGAAGCCACTTGAGCTGCGTACGGAAGTAAGAGATGTGGTCATATTTGCGTAACCCAAACATAAATCGTATGCAGACGTTTTGGATACGCTCCAGCTTATTAAGTTGCTGCTCAGTGAGGTCGAGCCAAGAGACGTCAGCATAGTCCAAAATGGGAGGAGAAGAGTTTGAGCAAGAGCAATTTTGGTGGGAATAGGAAGGAAGTTGCGTAACCTTTTGAGTGAACCGATTGCTGCGAACATCTTCCTGCCTTCCTGCCTTCCTAATAAATACTATGTGTGATCTTATACAGTTTAACTTAGTTCCAAAGTAAACAAGGCTAAACTTAGCAATAAGTATTTACTAATTTATTCAATCTTCTCATACAAATATAAGGTATTACCAGGCGGGCGATTTTTGAGATTCGATCGCTCCAATCTGACATTTAAAACTCTCTCTAAATCATGAAAGGGTAGTTTAAACATAACAGGTATAGGAATTTAAAATCATGATTAATTAAACTATTAATTTCATGGGAAAATAGTGGCGACAAACGTTTGTGTGCAATTATTTTCGAGTTTCATTTCCTTGAATTCGAGCGCTCGAATCTCAAAAATCGCGCGCCCACCTGAATTCGAACTTATAGCTACTTGGTTCGTAAAAAGAGTCACTAATCGACTAGCTAGACAGAAATAACCAAAGGAGGTAAGTATCTAAAACGGGAAGAGAACTCCATTAGCATAATATAAGTAGAAATATAGTAATTGCAACTCTTCATAAACAATTCACAATGCGAAATCTACGGGAAGTAGTCTATAGTTCAAGCACTTAATTACTGTCAGGTGTGCTTCAAGGTGATAAATCCTATAAAGATTGATGTTCTGTGCATGAAATATCTTTTGCCGTCTGAAATATATTTTGTGATCTATTGCTTTAATAATATAGAAATACCTGCATGTCGTAGCAAAGTGGGAAATCACCAAAATGTATTCCATGATACACTACCTACCGCCTGCCACTATACAGAGTGTAACAAAAATGATGGTGATGCTTTGAGGGCATAATTGGTATCGTATTCTAGTTAATTAAGAAAAAATAAGAAAAAAAACGTGTGGCACTCCGGGAGTGCCGGCAGAAGTGAAAACTTGAATATTAACTTTGTGCATTTTTGATATTTTGGAATGGTAAGGGAATAATTTTGCACGAATTGCTTTAATTATCAGTATAAACATTTTATGTGGTAAAATACAATATTCATTTATTGCGCTATCGTACACAAACATGACAAAATTATATTACATAAAAAATTTAACACTTCAGAACTATTACAATTATTTAACATTAAAAAGTTTATTTCTCAGAAATATTAACTTCCATCCATAATTTCACGACTCTTACACCATCATTATTACTAGAACCATCATCGCCAGTCTCTAAAACTGATACGATAGGTTTATGGTACCTGAAATAAGAAACGAACAATTTTGATTCTAACCTATTTAAATGTCTAATAAATACCGCATCAATAGTAGTTTTGTATTTCGTAGTGCTAAGATTACGATTTCGAACGAAACAGCAGGCGCAGGCATACATTTTATCCGCGCGGTAGAAAGAGAGGGGAATACTTCCTCTCCTACGCCGCGCCGGCGGTCTATTGGCTTCAATAGCATTGTAACCATTTTTCGATCAGGTCACGTGTCCGTCTTATGAATTTTCATGAATTTAATGTTATCTACATTTATTTTTAGTAAAAATATCAATTTTTACTTAAAGCCTGACCAGAAATATATGATCATGCACCATGTTGCGGAATTTCATTGGAACTAATTTCTTGCACTGGCAATTATTTTACTGACAGAATGATATGAATGTGTGAGTGCATGTGATAGGCTGTCAGTGTTATTGTCGCTGTTTATTTGAATTACAGTAAAGTGTTGAATATTAAATAATACAAGACAAAAATATCCCAAAATTATTCATAGTCAAGAGCGAAATGTTGTAAATAGTGTATGTAATAAACAGCTGTAAATAATACGCTCGGGAAATGGAACTATTTCGCTGTGAAACATTTTCAAATTAACATCAGAGCTGACAGGTAAACAAATCAAGATGTCACTATACCATAGAGAAATAATACGCTCTATGGCTATACTGAACTGTTGCCATATAAATGAGAATAATAGCGCCCTCTTGACAATAATCATATATTTCTGGTCAGGCTTTACCTATATTTCAGTGAAAAGAAAACTAATTTCTGTAAGAATGTATTTTGTCGTGTGTCAAATGCTTTTCTTGCCTTGTCAGTCAGCCGGGTTTTCTTAATTTATTTACTTTCGTCCTCCTTTTGACCAACTAACCTGTCAAATATGCCGGACGTAAACATAGTTCACAATTTCCGAACGCACCCCTCACTGTCAAGTTGTCAACCACTAAAATATGTAATATGGCCCACCATTTGTCATTAAATTAACACTTTTAAATGCAAAATACGCGACAATCCGAATTTTGCCCATATATGTCTTCAATTCAAAACTGTTATTATTTTACGCTTTTTCATTTGAGTATAATTTCATTCGGGTCTACCGTACCCCTCGACGGAATTATGAATATAGAAAATTTAGGTATTCGATCAGGTCACTTGTCCGTCTTACGAATTTTCAACCTGAGAGTGTTGCCAACTCCGCATTTCAATCAGTGCTAAAACTATACTGAAAAAAGTGCTAAAATAGTGCTAACACTTAAAAAATTATGCAAAAAAAAAGTGCTAAATAAAAAAAGTTATCCATTCGAATGTGTTTATTATATCTTCCAATGAAGCGAGTCATATAATATCGATTGAACTTCACTTGCGAAGCGCGATTGATCTTATTTAATTTAATAGTACTACGTACAGAAGGCTAACTTCCCTACAAAATCAATGTTTGACAGCATTTTCACAGATGAACGATGACACATGACGTCTCCATACAATTTTGCCTTTCGACTTCTAGGGTTGACAAGTACGCGATTAGTTTGATTGTTAGATCTGCCCCAATCTACCTAGACACCGCCCCTTATATTATGCTCTCTATCGGACCGTTTTTTCTAGTCACCTATGAACGACTGTTTTGCTCGGTAATTAGGTTCAACTGTGGTTAGGGAAATAGAGCAAAAGTAATGTCCGGTTCTCTACTGGTCCGTGTGTACAACTCCACTCCACGAAGTGACAGCTACGGCCTACTATTGATTAGTGATCGGATACTTTTCGAGGTTGTCAAAATCCCCTTCGTTTATTTGCAGATAAGATAAAATATTTAAGTATTTTATAGTAGTAGTTTTGTTTGTACTAAAATTACAGTTAAATTGGGCAAATGAGGTAATATATCAGACATTTGTTTAGTTTTGTATTAAAACTACTGATAGCTTAGGTAGATTGAGGCAGATTGGAGCAGGTCTAGCAATCAAACTAATTCCATAGTTGACTTGTCAACCCTATAAAGTCGAAGGCAAAATTGTATGAAGACCGCATGTGTCACCGTTCATATTTCAAAGTTCTGTCAAACACTGATTTTATAGCGAAGATAAGCATCTTTATGTAATACTATTATATTATTCTGTGCTACTACTACTGACAATTTTGGTGTGACAGACTACAAATAAAATTTATCAACTTTTGGAAAATTATTTTTGTAAAGTGCTAAAAATAGTGCTAAGTGTTAAATGAAAAAAAATAGGGCTAAGTCAGTCTAAATAGTGCTAAATTTAGCTCCAAAAGTGCTAAATTGGCAACACTGAACCTGTCGAATCTGTCGGTCACGTGACCCTGTCGAATCTGTCGGTCACGTGACCCTGTTGCGAGTTTAACATTTTTTCCCCATCACAAAAAGTGCACAGCGCCGCTAAAGAAGTTTTCACTTCAAAAAAATTCTCGCAAAAAATTTAATTGATCTTGTATGGTGGGTTTGCCCGGCTGGGACGACGGTGTACCATAAAAAATTTTTTTTAGACGTCAAAAATTCTTTTCTCCTACTTTTTCTTACACTCAATACGATACCAATTATGCCCTTAAATGGATGTTTGATACCTAATTCATGAGCTTAATAAACAACTCTATATATAAGAAGGGACTTTGTCTACGCATTTAAAGTTTTATAGCTCGTACGTTATGAGGAATCTCCCCGTGGGAGGTGAAATCGGACCGAAAAAGGTACTTAACACAGGGATGTCATAATTAATCCAGATAAGCCACAGGTGTCAAAGTCATGATCATGCCCTTATAATTTATGATCGACGCCTTCATTAATGCTTATTACCTACCTACGTATAAGTAAGTAGGCAGATAGGCATACCTACATACTTACGTATGGATAATTGGCGTAAAAAATATTGTGACAAGACAAGTGTCCAATTAAATTTTATCTTATTTATGAAGTTGTTTATAACTTTTAAACGTCAAATATGTCCTTGGCGAAGCAGTTAAACTACATAATATATTTACATAATGAAAGTCAAGAGGTGACAATGTCGACTGATTTCTTAATATGTTAGTGACCTGGGCTGCGATTCGACATGGTATAACTGACAGTCGCTTGCGAGACAACTATGATATCACACTTTTGTGATAGTTGAAATTTGGGGTGGAATCACTTAAGAGTGATAAATGGTGGCCATAGCCATAGACAAAACGCTCTAGCGAGACCTACTGACAGCTTGACAATTAGATGTGGACACGGGTGGACAGATGGATTTCACTATATCCACTAGCGATACAAGTGTGACATCCACGTCTCACAGTTTGGCATGTCGAATCGGTCCCTGTCTTTATGTGGTGCACGCCTAATATTTTTTTGAATGATATTAGACTCGAGAAAGTAAAGTAGAGATAGATACCTTCTCATCGACCGTGAATTTGGATCGTGTTGCTATCGGGCTCGATCGGGGTATGGTTCGTCAGTGATTACACTGATTACCCATTTCATCTAAGTAAACATAATCTGTCCCAAATATTTATAAATAAATGAAAAGTAGAAGCCTCAGACAAGACTCGAATTCGAGACTCCGGGATACATGCCCGTGGCTTTAACCAACTGAGCTACTGAGTCTCGCCTGAAGCAGTGGATTTTTCTACTTTTCCTTATATCGTTAGCTGACATTCTGCATAAATAATACAAAATTAATTATATTATGTCCCTGTTCACACAAAGCCCTATCATACATAATAGGGTGTCCCTTATAATGTGATTTTGAAAAATTAACAACGCATACCCCCTAAATATAATCGTTTACCCAAAAAATTCGATTTGTAATTTATTTTAGCATCCAATTCTAGTCTTAGTCTTATTTTATGTTGATGTTGTGTACTAACTAATAATTATTAAGATGTGTAATTACTAACAGCTTATGGATTTGACATCTGAAATAAACAATATACAAAAAAAAATCCATTCCTTCTCATTCATTGTCATTCCTGTAACTGTAACACATGCCGACATTCCTATACAAAGTAGGTGATATTTACTTTATTTTAAGTATTAATTTTTTTCATATCATCAGTGCATTTTTTTGTAGAGTATTTTGGGGTAAAAAAAATACATTTCGGAGGTATGCATTATTAATTAATAAAAAACGCAATATAAGGACATCCTAATACATACATAATTATGATTACATGGATATCGTAGTCACAGTAATAGGAACTGAAAAATCGCTCCACGAAAACCGTTATCTGTGGTAATCGTAGCTCTCATTTAAGCACACACGTCACGGTCAACATCCCCTGGATCGCGGCTGTTCATTAATCGCATACGCCGCCGCAGCTCGAGTGCCGTATTCAGAAGTGAATGTACCAATATAAATGAAACATGAATAGTTAAAAACATTTCCCCGTGTTTTCGTACATCATAAATATGAGTGATCGAGTTATTGGGGATCAAAGTTACTCTACGTCCGTAGAAAACATCTTAGACGACCCTACACGTGATCCCTGGGTGCTAAAAGAATAACAAACTTGGTATGTCCCATCTGGACCTCGCAGCGCTCACTGGATTTTCTTTATCATCTGCTTTCCCACTACTACTACCCCAGGGAAGAAATGCCTATCTATATCCAGTGAAAAGTCGCCACACGATAAATAAATAAATCGAGTTATTTCGAGTGCTGCAGTACATTAGGTTAACTGGAAGAGGTCCCTAAAAGGGATAAGTTCGCCTTTGTATTTTGCTTATTTTTCTTTTAGCATGTTTGTTTTGTTACTTTTTTAAGTACAACAAAGTGTTTACATACATTAAGCTGGTAAAGCTGGTAAAAACGTAACGTTAGAGAAGAACAGAAGACTCCTGACATTGCCTGGTAGAACTCTTAACTAGCCATGAAACAAGGTTAATTCTACCAAAATGAAACCAGCAGGTTGTGCAACAACATTTATTTCGCAAACCCCGAATAGCTGTAATTACAACTTCCACACACTCACTTACATTTTAAAGTCCTAATTCCCTACTGTATTACCACAATTACCGGGTTTGTGTTTACAATTGGTCAGTAGTTTCTTAGCTGCGGAGTCCCTAACTAAGAAAACTGTGAGGTATCTCGCTGGCCCCGGGCAGACCTACGGTTCCTGCCGACCTGCGGCGCGCCCGCTATACCCTCGCGCCGTGTAGCCAGTACGCCGGACGCCAGCGTCACCGGAAGCCTGCTCGCAGAAACGATGGCCCTGTCATGCAGCTTCCATCAGTCTGATCCAACACGGTCTTTCAAGACCTTAACTATACCTTCTAGGAGGGAATATGGAACCCGCGTGAGCCGCTCGTTCTACCAATGTCAACCTCCTGGAGGCGTAATGTCCGCAGGGACGCTATAACATGCTGTGCCGTGCCGCCTTCACCGCCGCTCTCGGGAGATATGAAAATTGAGCTAATGCGAAAGGAGATCACTTATTCGTGGTACATTGTTCGATTTGGAATGGAAGATGATATTCCTACTAGTTTATTCCTACTGCGACGGAACTAATTTTTCAATATAATTTTTACACTTCATATGTAGACTTGAGAATGACAGCCCGGGCCGGCAAATGGCGCGTTTGCCACTTCCACTGCAATACCACTCTATTAAGACCTCGCACTCTACGTGCCACGCTTTTGTATTACTTTTCCATTCCACACTCGTCCCTTGTGTTTGTTTATTTTTCCACTATGGCGCTCTTTGCCCGTGTTGATAAATTAAAATGCAGATTCATGTTTTTTTCCAGTCCAACACAGTTGCACAGTTACAATTTACATAAAGATCGATGATTATTAAAGATTCTTCATATTTGAGGCCTAAATTAACCTTAATTATTATTATGTTTACAATTAATTAAATTACAAGAACTATATTCGACGTCATTTTACGGAATAATCTCAAACAAATCGATAAAGTCCTACAGTAAGGTTAATAATGCTTGTGTTGTGCGGGTAAGACACGACGACTTACCTACATAAATGTAATACTTACGAGTATGTAAACAAATATTACTAAGGTTGTGTAAGGTAGTCGTCCTATAGTTGTCTGGAGGGGATCGCTTATTAGCGATAAGACCGCCTGTTGTTTGTCTCTTTTTATGTTATTATTATTATTCTTATTTTTATTCCACCGGTGACTGTAGGGCCGGCTCGTTCCTCGCTCAGCGCATTGTCATTGCTATTCAGCGAGGTAATGCAGTTATGGTTATACCAGGTAAATAGTTATACCAGGTGGCAGCGATATACAGGATATTTGTGATTTCAATTCAGGGCCCATGCCCATAGGTTGAGTTAGGTAAGTTATGTTAGTTTTTATTTATTTAGTTTAGTATGTTTTAGTTTTAAGTATGTGTAAACATTGTTTTTATATAAAGACACAATTGTGATCGTTATTCGCACGACCTTCATCCGATGGATTCATGTCAGTGGGTTTTCGGGCAGGGAGACCAGGTTTGTGAAATAAAAGCTGTCCCGAATAGATTTACAATGATATAATTGATTTCACAAGTGATCAACAGGTTTCGAATAGTCTTTAGCACAGATTTATAACGATTTGAAATTAAATGGCGTTCCACCGCAACACGTGAGGCGCGAGTGCAATATGGCGACGTTCGAATGTCAACCTCCGTCCATTTAACATGGCCGCCACCCCAGCGCTCGGTGTTACGTCAGTTTGACAGTTCCGTTTGGAAATCGAATCGACACTAGCGCCATCAAGCCAATTTTCTTGATGCGCCGTCACGGCCAACCCTGACCGTCGCACGCCCTCGTGCGATTAGTCACCGTGTGGAACATCTGAAACGAACGATAAGGCATCAGTTACATGTTCGCTCGACCATTCCTGACGGACAAGATGAGTGCGTGGTCTGAAGGTCACTAACTATGATAAACAGGTGTGTAAAGCCTGTCACACACATTCATCGCCCCAGAAAAGTTCCCTAACTGGGTCCATAGCGTGGACCGAGCGCTCACGGCCCTTTCGATCCATCAACCGTTACTCACAGCACCGTTCTGGCGCACTCAGGCCCCTTCGATCTGTTCACAACAATCAATGACGTGAACCGGGCATGCTAGGCCCTTTCGAACAGCCTTTTTTGCACCTACGGCGTAGCCCGGGCGTACTAGGCCCCTTCGACTAGCCACATCAATCCATGGCGTGAACCGGGCATGCTAGGCCCTTTCGAACAGCCTGTTCCCACCTGCGGCGTAGCCCGGGCGTACTAGGCCCCTTCGACTAGCCACCTCAGTCTATGGCGTGAACCGGGCATCCTAGGCCCTTTCGAACAGCCAACTCCTACCTGCGGCGTAGCCCGGGCGTACTAGGCCCCTTCAACTAGCCACCACCATCATAAAGCGTGGACCGGACGTTCGTAGCCCTTTTGACCAGCTTTCAGCACACATTCATGAAGCGGACCAGGCACATAAAACCTCTTCAACCGGCCATTACCAAGACTAACAAGATTGTTCATGAAACAGGCATCCTCGGCCTTTTCTGGCAACCCAGCTAATTATCTAGTTCCAAGATCGTAATAAAAGTTATTATATTTGGCTAGACTTAATTTCGTTTGCGCGCCCTTTATTATTAGAGATGAGTTCTTCGTTATCTGAATCGGAGAGGGTGTCTGTCGTGGTCATGGTACGTTTACTTGATACCAAGGGTGTGTCACTGTCGCTATCGTCATGGTCTACTTGTTCTCTACTAACCGCCGTCTCGGCATCCTCATTGTCTATCAAACTAGTAGCAACTTTTACCAAACCCTCAAAGCCTTCCGGCACTAAGCTTAAATTTTCGTGCGCATATTTGTAAACGCGATTACCGCCACTTTTATTTACGCGATTACACACACTAGCCTTTAGTTCGTACCTATCGTTTTCTGGCACCCGTGTTATAACAAAGGGTCCGCGAAATTTTATGGACAACTTAGTTTTATTACGTTTACTGCATTTTATATAGGCGTAGTCTCATTTTGAAAATGCTTTAACACGTGTCCTACCACGATTAAAACGTTCCGTGTCAGCCCGGGCTGCTTTTTGGATACTACACGCAGCCTCATTTCGAATTTTGTTCAAGTTAGCACGTTGGGGAGGTTCTGTATTGGGGCTGGTTTTAGTAATACCTAGCGATTGGACGCGTATGCCAAATATGAGTTCAGTCAGGGCATAGCGCATAACACTATTCATTGGCCCAAGAGGAGCCAGTCGCTATTAGGCGCAGTTCAATGCTGTGCTCGTTACAAAATTCCTTAAAACTTGAAATTATAAAGCACCGCCCCTGATCAGCTATGACTCTTTTCGGTACTCCAAATAATGAGACTGCCTTCCGTAAGGCTCGCATTGCACATGCCGCTTCAAGGGACTGGGTATACTCTATTAAATCGTACTTAGTAAAACCGTCTATAATGACTGACGTGTATTATTTCCGATAGCTTTTACCACTAAGTTTTCCCGTGTGATCGATATGTATGGCGTGCCAGGGTATGAATATCTTAGGAGTCCAAATGAGTGATCCTGGGACAATATGTAACCAAGAGCTTACCTTACTACGTTCAACTTTCCTGTAAAGAATGTCATACTTACGTCAAATGTATGAGCAATACCTTCTGGAAGCTGACTGTATGCTTAGGTACTTATTAGATCCTAAATTTTTCAGCTCCTACATGATCGGTATAGATCTCGCCTAAATCGAAAACTCGTGCACTTTTGCATAGGTTTGCTTCTTTGCGCATAGATAACTTAAGGCAATCACTGTTAATATCGTCATGAATACCTAACGCCAATACATCTCTTCCTATTATAATTTCATCCGAAATTGTATGGTCAGGCACAATGTGAAACAGAACAGGTAAAGACAGAGTACAGTTGTCATTCAAGGCATAATGACAACTGTACTCATGATTTGAGCGTTACACCTCACTTCGTTTTCTCCTATTCCTATTAGACAGAAGGGAATCGTTCGCATTGTGCCAGATAGCTTGCCGCTAAAACTACATTTGACCAATGAGCAGGCAGCACCTGTATAAAAAAAGGAATGAAATAACCTATATCTATTTGTAATAACGGGACTTAACCGCGTATATATTTCTAAAAATTACCTTCGACGTTTCGAGGACGACATTGTCCCCGTGGTCCCGAAGAAAGACTGAAATAACCTCACCAGATGATGTCGACCGGGTACCTGTCGCTGACCGCCGCCCGCAGATGTGGACTTCCTTGCGTGCGATCGGCTCACTTGCTGGTTTCTTCTTTCCGTCGGGGCAGGTGGTACTAATGTGTCCCGGTTTCCCACATGTGAAGCAGATCCTCTCTTTCTCTTTGTTCGGTAAATGTGTGACATCTTTTAATTTGATGGAATCACGACGCTTACGGCAATATTCAATTGTATGCCCACGATTACCACAAAAATTACAGGTTCCGGAAAAACGCATGTTCGTCGCGCTTGCTAGACGTGGCTTTTTAGCATCTGTTTCGTTAGTTTCGTGGTCATTGATATTCCACCAAGGACTCGGCAAAGCTTGGCTCTCGTAGAAATCACGTGTGAGTTCAGTTCTCTGCGAATTAAAGGGTCTTTCTGCGATAGAACTGAAATGGCAAATCCTGTAGTGACTTCCTCACTCATTTCTACCTTCGGATCAGGTTTAATAAGATTCCATAAACGTGCGGCTGCTTCTGCAGCGGCTTCCTTGTTGCCTATTTGAAACTTTAGGGTATCGTCGAAATAATCCTGCATTAGCAACTGGCGGCTGATTTTAGCAAGCAATGTTTGTTTTATACGAGACCATGTAAAGTCGCCGCCCTTTAGCGAAGTGAGGCATTTAGCGGCCCGTCCCTTGAGAGCATGCGTTAAAGCAAGCAGAAGCTCAGGCCCGGCAAGATTTCGACTATTTACTACGATTTCGGTAACATTGCACCAACCTTGTATGTCTGCATCAGCTTCGTCAGGGTCAAACTTTACCAGTTTTGCATGAGCATGGCCTGATGATGTGTTTTGTGTTGCCGCAAGTAGGCGAGATAGAAGTGCCTCCATATTACCAAAAAAAAAATGCACTATCGTTGCCCGTTCTAGGTGGTCCGTCGGTAATTTTACTGGTCCCCTGATTATCAGGCCCTCGGGATCCCACTTCTGATAAAGACACAATTGTGATCGTTATTCGCACGACCTTTATCCGATGGATTCATGTCAGTTGGTTTTCGGGCAGGGAGACCAGGTTTGTGAAATAAAAGCTGTCCCGAATAGATTTACAATGATATTATAATCGAATTCACAAGTGATCAACAGGTTTCGAATAGTCTTTAGCACAGATTTATAACGATTTGAAATTAAATGGCGTTCCACCGCAACACGTGAGGCGCGAGCGCAATATGGCGACGTTCGAATGTCAACCTCCGTCCATTTAACATGGCCGCCACCCCAGCGCTCGGTGTTACGTCAGTTTGACAGTTCCGTTTGGAAATCGAATTGACACTAGCGCCATCAAGCCAATTTTCTTGATGCGCCGTCATATAAGTTAAGTTTAAAAAATAATAATTTAAAAAACAAAACATCCATAACCTTAAAAGAAATATTTGTACACACACATATAAATCCCTGAATATTCTGTTAAATAAGTTGTTTCATTATACCTAATCGATCATGTTTTTTCTAAACTTACGGTAATCAAACCTAGCTGCAAACGAAAACGTGTGTATATACGGCAATATACGGCAATTTGGAAATCGATATCATATGCCTACTTCATAATATTTCACCATAAATCCGAAGCTAATTTCGAATGACAAATTATTGTACGTCAGGATACTCAGGATAAAGCACCGTAATGTAAGTATAGGCGTCATCCACAAGTTTCGCGGGTTTCATGTCTTCGTGATTGAATTGTAACTGAACCAAGATTGATGTTCATGTAGGCGAAATATATTTTATATGAAAGCGCCTTTATTGGGTTTTGTAATCTAAAACACATACCTACTCGTACGTTCAGTTAAGCTTGATCTAGATTTATTAATCTCTTAGAGTGTTTTTATTAATCGAACGAGCGAAGTGAGTTCTTACAAACAACTTCTGGCTAGTGGGACGTCTCAGCATTTCGATGGCTTTTTGATTTTGAGAGTTTGTTCCGCGATAACTTTAGTAACGCTTTTCTGATCTTCATGAAATTTGTTGGGGTTATAGCAGAGATACATATAATTTGAGAGTTCGTATATGAGTAGGATCGACCAAGGGGTCATGGAGCTAGAAGACGCGAAAAAATCATCATATGGGTCTTGTTATATTGGTCATCTCGTTTGCAAGGAAATCGCGAGTTCTGAGTTCGAGGCGGACTACTAGTTTTAGTCGGTTTTGGCCAGGATTTTATTCAGGGGGGGCAATTTTCTTCACAAAAAGTCTTGCGGTCCGCACCTATGGCCCTACGAGGCTTGCGTGTCAGGGGGGGGGGGGGGGGGCAGTTCACAGTTCAAGTTTCAAAATAGCTTGACCCATCAATGGCTCAACAATTAAACTCTGTGGCGATTGAAAGCATAAGTTTACGTTTCGATGTCGGACGTCAAACGCTAGTTTTCATAACGCACACCGCTAAGGTGCAAACATAATTAACACTACACGCAGCGCGATATACAACATCATCAATGATTCGGCGGGCTTCGTTGTGGTAGAAGAAGGGATTATCGAACGAGCGGTGCGTAAGCGAAGCAAGTTCTTACAAACAACTTCGGCTACTGAGACGTCTCGGCATTTCGATGGCTTTTTGATTTCGAGGGTTTGTTCCACGATAACTTTAGTAACGTTTTTCTTATCTTGATGAAATTCGTTGGGGTTGTAGCAAAGATACATCTAATTTGAGAGTTCGTATATGACCAGGATCGATCAAGGGGTTGTGGAGCTAGAAGGCGAAAAAAATCTTCAGAAGGGTCTTGTTATATTGGTCATTCGTTTGCAAGTAAATCGCGAGTTTTGAGTTCGAGGCGGACTACTAGTAACTATTAATTTAAATACTTCTACCTCATAAAAAGTGTAAACATATTTCCAAACAGTAGGTACGGATATGAAAATAAGGGTAGGTATAATGAGTATCTATCGCTATCTACCTAGGTACCTACTTGCCAGCGATAGTTTTCTTCTAACTTCGTTCGTTCTGTGTTTATGTTTACGTACGTATGTCTGTAACGTAAAACCTAGATAGTTCTAGAACACAACCAGTATCAAATAATAACAATAAATGTCACAGGACATGTAATGACTGGCGATACGTTGAAAAGATATCGAATATCGCTCTAAGTGGTACGCACAAAATTCATCAGACGGTGTTCGTAAAAGCTATGGAGTCCATTAGGCTCTCCCGGCTTTCGGTCGGGAAAATGCTAAAGGTCACCCATATTATTATTGTATCTTACACAGCGCACCTAATATACGTACACCGTTATATTCCATGCCTACCTATTTGTCAGTCGCGTCTGTGGCATAGCCCAGGGTGTGTTTGTAATCCATTTAACACCTTTTTCAGGCCTTTTAACGACACAAAGACCTTTAAACGTACGCAATCGACCGCATCTATCGCCGCATTTATATATACCGGATGTGGCCTGTAATAAGAGCAAAAACTTAAAACGTAGATTCTACTCCTCAAACTAGAATGTTTGTTCAACGACTTTTGAAAGTTATGTAGATTTTAGATTGTCTCTTTTTCAAACAAACTAAATAGTATTTTTAATGTACATCAAGTTCCGCCTAAATGACATCGCCTGTCAGTCTTGTCACCCTACATATATTAATCGATGTCGTAATACATAGCGTGTTCGAATAAACTTGAAACTGTAATGAAAAACAAACTACACTTGCGAGCAAATAATACGGGTCAGTGACAAAAACCCTTATATTTTGCAAATTAATAGCGGTATGTGCAGGAAACTAACTGTGTATTAAAGACTGACTGACTGACACTGCGCCCTGACATGCCCACGTTCCAGGCAGCGGAAGCAGCGCATTTCTCTCGGCTCCAGCAGTTTGACCTGTACCGAGGACCACCCCACCAGGAAACGGCCGCCACCGATGGCCTTTTTTGCCGCTAAGACCGGGCAGCGTACCCACACGATGCCGAGACCAGTACGGTCCCGACGAATTGAACCTTCAATGTTCTACAAGAATTCTGGAGAAAGTTTTATTTAAAAAAAAGTCGAAGTCACTTTTGATTTTTTTCTCACTTTTGTTTTCAATCTGTCAAAGCAAAATGATAAAAGGCAGTTTTTGTTGACTTTGATGGTCATTATTGAATTACTATCATGTCGCTAACACAAGATGAATGTACACGTATCGTCACTTTGTTACAAGAAGGCAGAAGTCAGAGATATACAGCAAGAAGAACAGGCGTGTCACTATCTACGGTGCAGAGGGTCCTTCAACGTTTCCTACAAACTGGCAGGAACCTTCGAAGACCAGGAACCGGCAGGTCCAGATGTACTACGGCTAGAGAAGATCGATTTATTGTAACAACAATGCTCCGAAATCGGCATCTCACTGCAGTTGAAGTCAAAAACCAACTTCGGGAGACCCGAAGAGATGAATCAGCGAGTGGACTGTAAGGCGGTGGCTTCGCTTCTAATTTGACCCCACATAGACCGGCAAATGGCCCAAAACTTGACAGAGGGCATCGAACTGCAAGGAAACTTTACGCACGCGAATACAGGCGATGGGGTGCCGAAGAATGGGCAAGAATTATGTTTTCTGACGAATCCAGATTTATGCTCTATGCACATGACGGGCGGCGAAGAGTTTACAGACGGCCAGGTGAACGTTTTATTCCAGCCTGTTTTGAAGAAAAAGTTGCTTTCGGCGGTGGGTCTGTTATGGTTTGGGCTGGAATCTCTTCAGAGAGTCGCACGCAATTAGTTTTGATAGAAAATGGAACGTTAACTAGTGCCAGGTATGTGGAAGAGATTCTTAATGAGCATGTAGGCCCATATTTAATGAATATGGGTGAAAACTCAATGTTCATGCATGACAACGCCAGGCCACACACCGCACAAATTGTGGAAGATTATTTTGAGGAAGTTGGCATCAACACTATGAACTGGCCCTCGAGAAGCCCGGACCTAAATCCGATTGAGCACGTATGGGACGAGCTCGGAAGGCGTGTAAGAAATCGAAACCCCGCCCCAGCTACACTTAGAGACCTGAAACAGGCGTTAGTGGAAGAATGGGCTAATATCCCGCAAGAACGCATAAAAACTTAATAAACAGTATGCCCAATCGTTTAGAAGCTGTAAGAAGAGCCCGAGGAGGCAATACGAAGTATTGATATGTTTTACTTTTTTTTTGTTTTTAGTTTTGTGTGTGAAGTACCACGGTTGCTTTTTACCTATAATTAATTGATATCGTGTTTACTATGTTAATTAAATAAACAAGTGAATATCATCTCTAACTCTTGACGTTGTTTTATTAACTATGCATTTATCTATAATATACTATTTAATTCAGGCTCCTAGCTTTATTATTTTAGAAGATATTATAGTTTTTCGTACTGACCCGAATTATTTGCACGCGAGTGTACAGGTTATTTTTAAAAATTGTTGAACAAACGTTGTCTAGTTTGAGGAGTAGAATCTACGTTTTAATTTTTTGCTGTTATTACAGGCCACACCCTGTATATAAATACCTGTCCTGAATGACTGACTGACTGATCCACGCAGAGCCGAAACTACTGAAGCTAGAAAGTTGTAAATTTCGGGTCGGGTTACATTTGTTACAAGCAATAACAAGCGATTTTGGAAAAATTCACCCCTAAGGGGGTAAAAAGGGGGTTGAAAGTTTGCATGGTTGAAGTTTTAAATTTTCAATTAGACATTTGAAACTTCGTACTCGTACGTTTACTGATAATTAAAAAACAATAAAAGTAATATATCTACCTAAAGGTTGTCTGGGAGAAATCGCTTTTTAGCGAAAAGACCGCCTGTTGTTTACCTCTATTCTGAATTTATGCATTTTCTGTACTGATTTTCTTTTTGAGGTGTTCAATAAAGAGTATTTGTATTGTATATCAACATTTTTCAAAACCAACCTCTAACGGGGTTAAAAAGGGGTTCCAAATTTGTAAAGAGATTACATTTTTTTGTTTGTTATTACATAGACTTGAAATTTCGTTTGTAGGCTACTAAAAAACAATTTTCAGTGTTTTTCAAAATTCCACCCCAGAGAAGTTGAAACGGGGTTGAAAAGTTTGTATTCAATCCCAGGCCGTAACTACTGAAGTTAAAAAGTTGTAAGCAAGACGGGTTACATTTATAATCCATTTTTTTTGTTTCCGTAAGTACACTAAGTACATAGTACTCGTTTGTCTATCTTATACTTTTCTCTCAATTGCTCACAGGTTAACTGGAAGAGATCCCTTACAGGGATAAGTTCGCCTTTGTAATTTGTTTTTTTTTTATATTATCATGTTTGTATTGTTACTTTTATAATGTACCATAATTTTTTTACATACATACATTACATACATAATCTATACAATAATAAGAAGCTATTTTGGAACATTCAACCCCTAGGGGGTAAAAAGGTAAGAGGTTTGAAACTTTGTACTTTTACTAATATAATTTAAAAAATATATATCAGCGTTTTTCAAAATTCAACTTCTAACGGGGTTAAAAAGGGGTTGCTTTCAACCTCTTTTTAACCCCGTTGGAAGTTGAAAACCAAAAAACATATTTTAAAAGATACAATAGGGAATGAATCTCCGTTTGGGAACCGTATTAAATGCGGACGGGCGGGCGGAAAGTTTCTTGAGATAAGCAGACAGTTTAGCCGTAACTTATTTTTTTTCTCGCTATCCTCATGTTTACTATAGGCGTCATGCCTACTAAATGGCGATAATTCAAACTTAATTATTTACATAAATCGTCGCTAGCAACAAGTTTAGCGATTAAGACGAGAAATACAAAGATACGAGCTGCTCTCGGGAACAACTTGCGAAGTAAACACGTACCGGGGTTATCTGGAGCTATTTGTATAACTGCTACTTATTACTTTCCGATTGGCATTCCACTCGAGATCGTAGCTCATTTCACACGGATCTAACTACATATCAGAAAGTAAGAAACTTATTGTGTACATTATTTATCTTATTAAAAATCCTCTGCGTTTTCTTTTTGACCATTTTTGATGTAAACAACAATGGGTATTTATTATTTTGACAAAAACGGCACTTAATCGCGTACACTTTCTTTTATTATTTTCCTGACGTTTCGAGCTTGTCGTAACACTCGTGGTCGCAGGAAGACTCAAGGAAAAAAATAAAAGTAAGTGTACGTGGTTAAGTCCGGTTTTTGTCAAAAGTTTTTGTTTTTGAGTGATAATGGTGTGAGTTTAAATCAGTAAAGAGAATTTGTTTAATTTTAAACTAGTATAGATTTTCCAAAACTTATTTGCACTCATATTTACAATAGACACGAACAAGAAAGTAATCTTTTTTTTAATTTATTATCTTACATGTTGCACTTTATAATCAAGAAAAAAAAGGCATATCCGATTTACACTTATGAAAAATTTAGAGTCCAGTTATAAGTATGTATATTGTAGTAATAAATACAACACAACATCATTAGCTGATGAGTTGTGTTTTATCGAGAAGTCACTGAAAAAGCTTTTCTGTGAGTGCACATTATTCATTCGCAGCACGAGCGCTCAGGAATCGGCGTTCAATGCCTACGCCGCCGGGCGCGGCAATCGTTTTCAGTTTTGTGCAGGTCACTCGGGATTACCAAATCCCGAATTAATCAGTTTCGGATCGGTTCCCGGGTTTCATGTTCTTGTTTTCATTTAATCTAATTTATATACGTCCAGGCTTGGTTTAAAAATCGATTTGAAAGGATGTTTTGCCCAATATGTAAATAATACCTACCTACATGTTTCAGGTTCTGTTTAAAAATCGATTTGTAAGGATATTTTACCCAATTGGTAAATAATACCTACATGGATTTCTTTGTAATAATCCCTTGGTAAATAAGTTTTTATACTTGTATGCACAGAAAACAGAAAATGTTTCGTGATGAATGTAGGTATGTAGATATTTTTATTTATAATAACGTCCCTAAGCTTACGAAGTAAAATTTCCTAAAACACAGTAGGTACTCCTACTAACCGCCTATCTTTCCGGCTGTTTATTATTGTTTAATATTTAATGTACCCACACACTCTCTTCATTTGAAAGTTGTAAAATTTATGTAAGTAAGAGTACATTTATTTGCGTAGGCGTGCGACATGAAAAATGCGAGTTGAAGAAATGAAAAATTGTGCTTGGTTTTCGGTTTCAAAAACACAGAAATACAATTTGATATAAAAGAACATTTTATTAAAATGATTTCGGTTATTTGCTTTCGTAATTCTGATCACTAATAACATGTTCTCGATTTACCTGTTTTGGCTTTATTTTGTCATTGATAACTTCATACTATAGATTTTTTATTAAATGGGACGAATGCTACTTAGTAAATGTAAAGAGCTTTTTTTATTACCATGACGGTGGCAAACAAGCATACGGCCCGCCTGATGGTAAGCAGTGACCGCAGCCCATGGACGCCTGCAACTCCAGACGATTCACATGCGTATTGCCTACCCTTTAAGAACCAATACACTCCTTTTTTGAAGAACCTCATACTGTAGCCCGCTGGGAAAACCTCGGCAAGGAGTTCATTCCACAGCCGCAGCGTTCGTGGTAGGAAATTCCTCTTAAACTGTACAGTGCGCAACCCTTTAGGCTCCAGGGTGTCAGGATGAACACCCTGCCGGCGGTGGGGGGTGCGGTGATAAAAAGCTGCCGTGGGCATCCTATCAAACAGTTATTATATCTTATCATTAGGATACTTTAAAAAAACTACAACTATTGCTCATTGGTGAAGTTACTTTTTCTATTTTGTTTTTTGCAGTATGAAGGCAGCGCTGATTCTGTTCGTGCTGGCGTGTGCCCTGGCCCTGGCCTACGGCGACTTGGTGTGCGGCACTAACTACTGCAAGCAGCACCCGTGCTCCGCTCCAGTGACGGCCTCGGAGTGCCGCACCCCGTCCACCTACAAGCCCAACCACTCTGGCAAGTGCGCCTGCTGCCCTGCCTGCGTCACCCTCCTTGGTAAGTAATCGTTGGACCTTATCAATTTAATACCTTATTAGCCAGGCAATATTAGACCTTAATGTTGTTGTAACTCGTAAGAATGGTCTATAATTTAATATCACTTTAGCACTTTCAACCACCGGAGTCGCCATTGACAGGCGTTCCCCTCTGCCGAAAACATATGACCAGTGGTCATACACATATATGGACTGACGTTTATCTGAAGTGACTATTAAAATTGGTACGTTAACGTTACGTACGAATAGCCATACATTTGACGGTGCCCTGACTTTTTTTGTACAGAAAATAACAAACATGGCTACTCCGGGTTGAATTCTCTAAGCTTTTACATTATCTCCGCGGCCCTGAAATCCACCTTTTCTTTTAATTTCTTACTACTTACATATTTAATACAGTACACAATTTCTACACACGATCTCGCACTCGCGTATAGACTCTCGATAGTGGAGAATACACACGTTCTCAAGCATACAGGAACATGCAACTAAGGGTTACCATTTCTTCGGTTACCCTTTAAGCAAATCTTTTAAATATCATGAGCAATTTAACAATGATTTACCTTTAAATTGCCTTAACTAGCAATTTTATCGCTTGAAACCTTGAAACATCCAACTACTGGAGGGTTTTAGTGCCGCAGACGCCGTAATGACATGAGATATCTGCAGTGGCGTAGTGAGTAGTGGGGCAGCCAGGGCACGTGCCCTGGGCGCAATCAAGAGGGGGGCGCAAAAAACTAAGTTTGGTAGTTAGCAAATTGAAAAATAATTCCATCCAAATCGGCAAACAAGGCGAAAAAAAAGTTTTTTTTTAATAATTTCATTGATTTCTTTCTGAATATACTGCGAATTAATGTATAATACCTACTATACCTAGGTATAGTACTTACGGACCCATACAATACAATCAGTAAAATTTGTAAACCTAAATATTTAGACGTAAAATTTTGATTCTTATTATTTAGTGAACTTATGCGATTAATTTCGTGAGTAATGGTAGTTGAGCTTAAAAAGACACATCTATCAAACAATTAGCAACATGTAGATTTACATAAGTACATACATTTTCTTAAACATCAATCGATTCTATGTCCCGTGACAATCAAATTTCAAATATCGTCAAAATCGAAAAATTAAATAATTGCCAAAATCTGAAAAAAAAACGGATTATTCGTTTTTTGACAAAGTTGCGTTCGGCGCTCGAGGTCACCAACTTGGATCATTTATTGGGCCAACATCACGAACAAGTCTGCAAAAAAATCAGATCTACTAGATTTGACGCACACAATATATATAAATAAATAAATATTATTATGACATTCTTACACAAATGATTGTATAAAGTTACTGGATCAATACCCAATTTATGAATGAATTAATTGATAAATTGGGTATGCAATTATGAACCCGATTGTACCTGACGTAACTTTATAGAAGAAATAGGTATGTTTTTAGGGAATTTATGATATTTGAGGCATGAAAAAATGCGGTAAAGTATTAATAAACTTTTTTGTGTTGTTAGAACACATTTTTTTTTATAAAATTATGCATGTTTAACTCCAATATATTTATATAAGCAACAAATTTTTGCGAATTATTGTAGGTTTCGACTTTTTTTGCATTAATTTAGTCATTGTTGAACGTAGCCTATTCGTGAAAGAAACACGGTGAAATATTTTTCAACAATGATTTCCATATTCTTAATTAAAATCCATCCGCGATTGTCGTGGTGTCGGTGTCATGAAGTGAGGCGCCGCACCGCATCGTGAAATCCATGAACACTGTGCTAGGTAGTGTGTTTTGTTATAAGTACACATTTTTACCTAATTATCTGATAATACCAATAATTAACCGACTTTGAAAAAAAGAGGACAGTTCGGGTGTATAATAACTATTTTCACCTATTTCTGTTCTGACCCCCCTCGACCCTCGGACTCATACTATTTTGCCTATGATTTTATGATGGGTTCCATGTAGAATTGCGAAAGCTCCTAAATGTTTAAATGCTCATTGCGTAGTAATATCGGTGCTATCTCTGCGTGCCCAATTGGTGGTTGCTTCCGGAAACCGAAGAGTTCCGTTCCGTACATAACTCAATTTTAATATTGTTTTTTTCGGTACTGCCATTTCGCCGAAAATTCTTTCATCCAATTTCATTTTCCAAACAACTTATCGCATAACGTTTAGTTAGCATACCAACATTTAGCAAATTAATGTTTCGCATAGTTTTATTTGGCCGAATGTTTTATTTGGGTTAGGTTAGTATGCCAAATAAAAATATGCAAAAAATAGGTATGCGAAACAATATTTTGCCATCTGATGCTTCTGCCAAATGAAACAATGGGAAAAATAGTTTGGGAAGTGATAATTTGTCATACAATACAATTTTCGGCCACATATAGTAGTTACAAATTTTGCGCATGCGGTAGTGACCTCTAAAACTTGTTTAATAATTCTGAAAAAAATACGTCCATCATCTGTGCGTCTGCTTGTGCCACGAAAAATATAATTAAATTGATAAATATGAAAAAAACTATTTATGTCACTACCACTTGCGGAAAATTTGTAATTCTTCAATTAAGAGTTTAAAAAAAACTTTTGTTTTTGTATAGTAAACAAATTAGCGTCTGCTTTTGACAAAGTCAATAAAACAACAGTCTTTTTTTTTCGGTTTTACTTGGCACCAAGTGGCGCCTTTTTAAGGGAAATTAATGTCAGAAATACCTTTGGATTTCCATATACTACATTTTACCTAATCGGTTCAGTAGCTTATGAGCAAATTGAATCTCTGACAGACGGACAGGAACTCTAAAAATCATCAGCCGACTATATTGTGGTGAAAATAGAATCAGCTATTAATCAGCATTATGGCAAAATAGCATGAACGCCGTATGTTCATATGACCAGCGATGGTATTTTCACCACGATACAGTCGGTTGACAATTTTTAATTTTTATAAAAGCATCTAAATTATCATCTGATAAATTTTCCATTGGGATGCGAGGGCAATTGTTGAGTGATTAAATGGCTACCGTTCCTTAACCCACCAACAGAGCGGCAGCTAACCTTCACGAGGCTTCATTATACATCGCCCTTAAACACTTCACAAGTTCTCGCTGAGGTCGGGGACGTTATTGGTCGTGAAATGTATTCCTGGCTTATTAGTTATTGTTATTACGGTCCATTACATACAGTCAATTTGTAGAATATTCAACAAAAAAAATTACAAGGGGGCGAAGTTTAGATGCGTGCCCTGGGCGCCGTTTTACCTCACTACGCCCCTGGATATCTGCTCATACACACCGTACCTATAAACATATACTATGTATTATTATATGTATAGATTAGACAGAAATTGTTAAGTTGACGGGCAATGGCGTAGGTTAATCTTGGTTGGTTTTACTTCATCCATACCTTAGGAAACATCTTAATTTTTGTTATTAGGTAAGTATCCCCGATTAAGATTCTATCATTTAAGTAAGCATCCTCCTTTAAGTATGTAGTGTTTCCGACGCCGATTCGAAACGGCGCTGTCTTCAGTATTCGACATAATAGCTTATGTACGTACTAATATCAGTCTCTATTTTCAAATAACTCAAAATCATCACCTTTTGCCACGGCTCAATGGAATCTGGGACCCGCTCGTCAACCTAATCCATAGAATAGGCGTAGACATTAGTTTTTAAGAAAAGGACTGCCATCTGATCTGTCCACACCCGAGGAGACACTGGTTTAGTTTATTATGGGATTTGGGTATGCGTTCCATACTATGATAGATCAGCTAGAAAGATGTCCAAAATAATTTTGTTTGTATTGGCAAAAAAAAGACTGGTATTTTTTAAATAGGTAGCCGGCTACATGTTTTTTGATATCTTTCGTGATAAACGTCTTATCAGTTTTCGTTTGACTCATGTTGTTTCAGCATCAATAACCCTGCAGCGTCACTTATCCGCCACTTTATTTCACACATTTAATACCGCTCTCGGATTGATCGGTGGAGAGCGCCGCTCTCCTACTTGACCCCGTTAGCTTTTCTTATTTCCAATAGACATCTGAAGTAGGTTCTTGTTCCATGGGGGAATCTAAACGAGAATTTCCATAAAAACAGCTTTGTTTTTCCTGGTATACGATAAGGATTTGCCCGTAGATTGGCAAGCACAGTTCAACAACGAAATATATAATTTGTAGCTCAAACAGTATGTCGATTGTCGACATATGTAGTTTAATATGATTGATTATACAAAAAATGGAAATATAAAAACGATCCAATGTCAGGAAAATAAAATGTTTGGACGTATAAAGTTACGATTTTAAGCTAACATGGTCATTAACATTACAAAAACTGTTTAAAAGGGGTATTCACCCTGTGTATTTGTTTTTTCGAGTTTCCGATATTTCGGCACAGTACCCCGTTTTAAACAGTTTTTGTAATGTATAAAATTAAACTTGAACTTGTTAAATCGTGCTACTGAATAGGTACTTAACTAGTGTTACCAGATACTATATAGATTAAACTTTTTTAGAACAGAAACACTATTAGTACTATAACAAATAGAACAAGAGGAGGATAATTATTTTTACGCCCAAAAACCTCAATCTTTAGCTAATAGTTAGTTATACTGAAATAAAATAAATAGTACATTACTGCAGAGGCCGTGAAGGAGGGAGGATTTAAGGACGAGCTTGTGGTAGACGGCCGAGTCGTAGACGAGGCCGGATAAAGCGAGTCCTGCAATCCCTGTTCCGGCCAAGGATTGTATAGTGCTTTTCTCAAACAATGTAAGAAAATATTATAATTAAAATAACTACTAAGTAATCAAGTAAATAAGTTTCAATTGCCGCCTTTTTTATTTTTTAAACTTGACATTTGAAAAAGCTATTCGAGCACCATGTTTAACCGCTTATAAATTTAGTACCATAGATTTTGTTTTTTCTTTTTTAATTTTAATGTCGCAAGTATACTTACAGAGAGAGTGGTCGTTGGCTGTATGTAATATTTCCTTCGTCAGTCTAACCTTAGTGTGCAAATTTAAAAAGTTAGAGCAGCGGACAATAATGTACGTTTCATACTAACTCCCTACATTACTTACATTACTTCTTGGCCTTAGGCCAAGAAGTAATGTAAGGAGCCATAAATGAGCAACTTCATGTCTTCATTTCGTGACATTAACGCATACATTTCGGAGTATGTTTGAGAAAATGTAATATATTGTCAAGTACCTAGTAGTTGGTTACATTTTAACTGTTATAAAACGCAATTCTTCCCTTTTCACAATGCATTTGCTTTCCCGATCGGGAAATAAATCCACGTCCCGTTACAGCACCGTCATTCGTTTCACTTGGAGAGAGCACCAACAAGATTAACTCTTCTATAATCAAACAAAAGAGCAATGGAAATTGAAAAATTAGATTTCCTTTTATGACTTCAGCTAAAGAACTATACTTGGGTAAATTTAACTTGGTGTTTTTACCTAGATATAAATATATAACTAATTACAGCTCTGAATAAAAAATATTTTTTTGTTTTTTTTTAAATCATAAGGCAATGGAGTTGCCTAGGTAACATTTTATGATTGAATGACTAATGTTTTTTTTGCCTAAAACATACATTACTTATTCAAGAAGTGCCAATACTTTTGGATCGAATTCCCCCTTGTTTTGTCCGCTAGACCTTTGGCTGATATTTCCAACTATTTTTTGGTCTGCTAAATTAAATTGTGTAATAATATAATTATAAATGAAAAGAGGTAGCGCTAGACCGGGACGACTGGAAGAAAAGAGGGGAGGCCTTTGCCCAGCAGTGGGACACAATAGGCTCATAATAATAATAATAATAATCTCAATCCAAAAATATTGGCACGCACTACTTGAATAAGAAATGTATGTTTTAGGCAAAAAAAAAATCATAGCTTAAAGGTATTATAGACCTGAGTATTTGATATGAATTTCAATTTAATACCGCTACGCATTCATGCATGAGGAAAGGGAGTAACTTCAAAATTATTAAAAATATTTTTATTATATGGTGTAACTATAAAACGGTTTTCGCAATATTTCCTTTATCTGTGCTATAAGACGACAATATTTTTTTTTTGTTCTTCGTAATTAAAATAATGACTTTAAAAGGATCACCAGCATTTTTGTTTAAAATTTTCGGTATCCGAACAACATTTCTTGAATTTACCTACAACTATTTCTGAAAACGGTCACCTCTGCAAAACTTATTAATAGATACTATTAATAGTCGGTTCTATTGTGTTACTCAACAAGGCATAGTTGCACGTAGCGCGTCTAATGAGCCCCATCCGCACCCGGGCATAGAACTTATTAATCTTTTGTTATGAAGGCCTTCGAAGTTGTTACTCTCGCAGTTAAAGCAATCAGCTAAGGATGATTGCTGAACATTTTCCGGGGATGTATCCAAGAATCAGCTAATACTCGTATTTTAGTAAAACAGTCGTGAAAGTTTTTTTTTTTTTTTTTTTATACCACGACGGTGGCAAACAAGCATACGGCCCGCCTGGTGGTAAGCAGTTACCGTAGCCTATGGACGCCTGCAACCCCAGAGGATTTACATGCGCGTTGCCTACCCTTTAGGAACCTATACACTCCTTTTTTGAAGAACCTCATACTGTAGCCCACTGGGAAAACCTCGGCAGGGAGTTCATTCCACAGCCGCAGCGTTCGTGGGAGGAAATTCCTCTTAAATCGTACTGTGCGCGACCCATTGGGCTCCAGGGTGTGGGGATGAACACCCTGCCGGCGGCGAGCGGTGCGGTGATAAAAAGCTGCCGTGGGCATCATATCAAACAGTTCTTCAGAGCACAACCCATTGTACAAGCGATAGAACACGCATAAGGAGGCAAAGTCCCTCCTAAGACTCAAAGGTTCAATATCGCTCGTGAGTTTGGGATCGTCGACGATCCGCACAGCGCGCCTTTGCACCGAGTCAAAGGGCCCAAGCTGGTATCCACGTGCTCCCGCCCAAAGGTGACAACAGTACTCCATGTGGGGTCTGACTTGCGACTTGGTGGGTTTATTTAATTTCTAATATAGTCTTGCATTTTTGTATTTATAATATAGCATTGTTTACCTCTATTCTGTCTGACTTTATGCATTTTCAGTACTGGTTTTCTTTTTGAGTTGTTCAGTAAGGAGTATTTGTAAGGAGTATTGTATTGTATTGTTTTTTTGTGTTTATGTAAATAGAATAAGTCTAAAAATGTATAAGTAATACAGTCAAAAATACAAAATATAACCTAAATACCGTTAGATAAGCCCCCTCGGGTTTGTTGCGGGTGCAAAGGTGCCCATATTTAAAACTTGTCGCGTGACCACGGATAGCGATGGCAAACCTTTGCACCAGGGAAGAACCCAGGCGCGCCTCGGTATCCTCTCCCTAATGCGGTGTACCACTTCCTTTATGAAGGCTTAGAACCTCCGACCCCCAGCACCCTGTCGTCTCAACCGTAAAGGCACTAAATAAATGGAATTGAGTTACCTATGTGATTTCTGGGTCGTGAACCGGAACCACTTCCGGACTATCTGATCATGTGGTAATATTTTATCAAAACAGAATTACTACGATTTTGCTTATTTTGAAACAAAATTAATCTTAAAGTTAAACAAAATCGTGGTCACCCTATGAGTTTTGACATACGATATATGGGAAGTGACAAGACGTTACGTTGAGTAGGGTGATCAAATTGTATGCATAAATGTCTTTTCCTACTTATCATCTGAACAATAATTATCAATAAGTATTGGTGAAATAAAATTCATGACCACCATGATTAGGCTCATCTTGAAATTCTGTATCATACACGACCCCGAAATCAGCCTATACTTATAGTTTTTTTTTCTAATTTTGTGTCATTATTTTTCAGGGCAAGGTGAAAAATGCAAGACATACAGCAAGGAACTAGGGGAGACCCCGTCCGCTGTGTGCCGCGAGCCGCTGGTCTGCTACCAGGGCGTTTGTTCTACGGTGCAAAGAAGGAACTAATTACATGCAATTCATAATGTTTGATGCTTAAAAACATCTATAAATAAAGATTTTTATTCATTATTAAATTCACAACAATTCACAAGTACTCCCATGCTTACTAGGACGTCCCAACCCTTTCTCAATTTGTAAACACAATGATTGTGACCAATAAACTACTTTTCATTTTTTTCATTTTTCAATAAATGTAATGTACGTTGAGTTATATAAAGTAAAGCTATTTTTGTGCGTTTGATATTTCGAAAGTATTTTTATTTAGACCTCCTTAGAAGATGTATGTAAATAAACATCTGGGGTATCTAAAATATTATAGGTAGTTGAGACGAAAACAAAATTCAATCAGTAAACAGCGGCAGTATCACAGAACCCAATTCCCGATTCGTTGTTTGCAAAGCGAATATAAGGAGACCATATTACTTTACATTGTGCAGAATTTTTTTCATTTCTTTGAATATAAAACATTCACCGGGTTTTATTAGTCGGTTGGTTGGTTTCTGAGAGGCAGAATATAGCACAATAGAAGTAAAAAAGTCCGTTGCTTATTCAATGATCCGTTAAGGGCATAATTGGCATCGTATTGCGCCTAAAACAATAGGAGATTTTTTTTGTATGGGACCCATCTTACAAGCCTGACCAGCTTACCCTGAAGACCCTCCACACAAAACCAATTTTATTTTCTCGTGAAAAATTTTACCCTAGCCCTTACCTGTGATACATCTTGTATTTTTAGACGGAGAGCTAGACCCGGAAAATGTGACACAATAACAAGAGCAATGAAACCGAGGGGCTATTAGTTTGCTAATATCTGGCAACTGTTCATTGATGAAGGTCAAAGCAAAACTCCAACAAAACTTTTCAGTGGGGAAAAAGAAATACTTTAATGATGAAAGTTATGGATTAATGGTTAAATATCCCTTTGAGAACCAGAAATGCTACTCACTATGCGTGCTATTTATTATCTACCTAATTATACCAGCGCGACCAAAAATTGCTCAGATACGTGATACTTTTTTATGATGTCCTGAATATTATTAGAATACGACTGTAGTTATGAGTAATTTAACTATTTATACCTCATAAAACCCCATTCATATTTACGCATGCACTTACACTTAATAAAATTGCTCCTTTGATTCATAAAAGCGTTTGTTATGCATTATTTATTTCTCTGAAACTCGGTCACCTGAAAACCTTTTTTTGCTACCGTTTGTTTACTCTAAGCTATACTTTTGTGGATTTGTACAACTCATGTTTGTGGATATGATATATTCGCTCTTTGTTTTGGTGAATATGAACAGCTTTACATTAGGTTCTCCAAAAAATTATAGATCATTTGAATATGCTGATATAGTAGTTTATGTAACTGTTACATAATAAGGCCTAATTACGTACAGTTGCATACACTGCTTTATCTACACTCATATTATATATCCTAAATGAAGTGTTTGGAAACCATAGAATGACCGCCATTGCACCGCCATGCCCAACTCGATTGTGCCGGCGGTCGCGCGGGCGCGTGCCGTTGGTCGGGAAGGAGGACAGAATTTACATTATGTTATCAAATACCATGTTCCGAATTTGAAACTCATAACGTATCAATATATGAGCATGTAAAGTTAAAATTACGTTACAGCCACAGATAAAAAGCTTATCATAGTAAAATCGGTTGTGGTAATGCTAGCCATTGCCTACCGTTTTTTGAATACGTTTTAGAAGACTTACAATGTGAGTGTAGATAAAAATAGTTACTTATCTACATTATTTTTTATCACAAGTCGCAAATGGAACGCGAGGTAAACATAACAAAACCTCTTAGCTGAAGTGATTCCGCTCAAATTCGAGAGCTCTTTCGCGTCCATTTCTCATCCCCGATCGGTGCTCCCGGCCCTAATACACGCAAACATATTCCGTAAATCGGTATCACGATCTGTACCAAATAAATGTCGGCCAACGAGTGCAAAATACAAATTGTAAGGCCCTCAGACCCTAATCCTCAAGCCCCGGCCCTAGCCGGCGGGGTGTGGTATAATTAATAACTTGGTAATACCTACCTACCAGTAGGTATTATAAATGGTGGCCTAAGGCGAATATAGGTACAGTCAGCAGCGGAAGTCCAAGCGAGGGGTGTGGTATAAAATATTTGGACACAACTTTGCTGTAAATAGGAGTGTTTCAGGTAATTTTGACGACTTGACGCACTTAGCAACTTAAATTCAATTATGTACAATCAAGGACATCAATGCGCCCAATTCACCAAAATCTCCACGAATTTTGTATTTAGATCTTAAAAAGTAAGCCTAGCCTAGAATTGCTACTTATCTTAGACCTTGAATGGTCAACGAAACCAGTTGATTGAATCAGAAAAGCGACGAAAACGCAGTACCTAGTGCCACGCGTCATTGACACTATGGAAATTTAGGAATTGACCAATTGAGAAGTACGTGGTAGGCAAGCGATGACACAATATGGACATTCATGAGATAAAATTTTCCATTGGCAGTAGCATTAGACATATAAAATAATTTAAAACAAAAAAGAACCGACTTCACTTAGCCTCCACCCTTCCAAAAGCAAATGCTCGAGCTGCTGTGAAAAGTTAGTTAAAGAGTTCCCTCGATTTCTTCAGGGTCCCATAATCAGATTCTGACCTGATGATAATGAGACCAACTGCGAAGTATACTCTTTCAAACAAAATAATTATATTCCAAATCGATCTAGCCGTCTTCGAATAATCGGTGAACATACCTTTTACAAAAATAGCAAAAACAAGATCCCGACCAATTGAGAACCTATCGTGCACACTGCACACACACTCAATTTTGACGTTTGAACCAATCACCGATCCTCGCGCGTAAACACTAGGAAATCGGCTTGTTTATTATACTTATTATAGAATCACAGTTTGTGAGGTTCTCAATTAGTCGGGATCTTTGTTTTTTTTATGTATGTTCACCGATTATTCGAAGACGGCTGGACCAATTTGAAAAAATCTTCTTTTGTTTGAAAGAGTATACCTACTCTTCAAATAATATATGCACACTTATACTAATTTGAGTATTTTTTACAGTAGCTCGGGAATTTGCAATGGAGTGGCTAAGTGAAGTCTGTTCTTTTTTGCTTCATCATTCATTTGGTTATTTATTTTCAGCATCATCTATGGTAGAAATAGGTATCTAGTGAAACCTCATTGCTCACGTAGTTTATCGATACGTCCACAGCGCGTGTATCACCTTTTGTCATATACAAAATATCTCCATACTCCGCTTAGCGCGTTATTTCTTTGAAACCTAAGCTGCCAAAAAGAAGGGGTGCGGGAGGGGAACACGCAATGCTAGACAGGGAACGCGCCATTGTTCCGTGGGGCGTAAGAGAGAGTCAGACATTAATGGTTGACATGGAGACGTACTAAGTTTCTTGTCACTGACAATAAATTTGTGTCTCACTATCACTATAGGGTGAAATTACTTCGAGCGTGGCAGCGGGGGTCGCCCGGCTATGCGGTCTTGGGTTATTAGTCCATGCCTTTTATGTTGTATGCAAAAGCAGCCATGCCACCAGGCATCACTGACAGCTGACATTCCTCTATTTATATAGATATGTTTATGCTTTAGAGCGATGTCATCTTGTGACTCGCGTTTGCCTTGGAAGTCAAAATCGGCGATCAAGGTTTGTGGTGCCCCCTATTGAGTGTTAGGAACTTGTTTGTAACAGTTTACTTGGAACGGTAAAGTTATAGAGACGGATTATAGCGTGCATGTCGTAGACAAAATTTAGAAAAGTGATTTGACATCCATTGTTATTTGTAACGTGTTTGTAACAGTAAGTACACTTTTTTTTTACTTCTTTGCATAAAAATTACCAATGTGTAGACACAATGCTTAAGGCATTTTCTTATTTTCAACGATTAGTTAGAAACAGTTTTTAACTAATTAAGAATTAGAATTATTTATTGCCGGTACATACATTTAGTAAGTAAGTACTTTATACATTTTTTGTAATTTCTACACAAAATCTTGTTATTTACATTAATTTTTAGGGTTACGTAGCCAAAATGGCAGAAACGGAACCCTTATAGTTTCTTTATGTCCGTCTGTCCGTCCGTCCGTCCGTCCGTCCGTCTGTCCGTCCATCCGTCCGTCCGTCCGTCCATATGTCACAGCCATTTTACTCGGAAACTATGAGACGTATCTTTATCAAATTTTAACTTAAGGTGTATTTTGTGTGCCGCTACTTAGTTCTGTACTGAAATTGCTGAAAATATTTTTTTAGGAGGGGCACTCCATACATGTAACTAATTGTCAAAAAAAAATTCTACCAAATATCAACATGATGCATATCAATCAATAGGTCTTAAAAAATAACAATAAGGTTTTTTTGAACATTTTTTGATTAGTAGATATTTTCAGAAATAATGACTCCGAACGTCAAAAAAGTTGTGTCCTCCCCTGTAACTTTTGAACCATAAGTCCAAAAAATATGAAAAAATTCAAGAAAATACATCTGAATATTGTTTGCATGAAAATTATTCTGAACATTATCGGTTTAGACGTTTTTGAGATATGTCCAAAAAACTACGTACATAGGCAGATACGACCTTGCGATATTAATTTTTTCGATAGCCGGTACGGAACCCTCGATTATGCGTGGTCCGACACGCACCTGGCCGGTTTTTAGTTAAAATATCCGTTATTTAATTATATTTGTACTAAGGAATTTCTTAAATCATATTTTTTCATGGATCAAATGCCTAGAAATGCAGTTGTCAGCTTTATTTGACTTTTCTTTTGACACTGACCTTACGTTTTTCACGAAAATATACCTAGCCTAGTATGGTACGATTTTTTTAAGATGTCGGAATTGTCGGTAGAACTCCTTAGTAAGATACCGATATCTTAAAAAAATATACAGATTTCGTTTAATACATGTTTAATACAATCTGTTTGACATTTGTATCCCAACAGCGTGAGAAATGTGTGTTCAACCACAGAATAATAAAATAGTATTTCATACAGAAGGTTATCTTACGTACAAAATCAGTATTTGACAGACAGAACTTTGACAGATGAACGGTGACAAATGATGTCTCCATACAATATAATAATTGCTGGACCTGCCCCAATCTGTTTCAATCTACCTTATCCATCAATAATTTTAAATACAAAATTTTATTACTTAATTTACCCACTCTGACTATTATTTTGGTACAAAAACTACTAGTTTATTTGGATGCACAATTATCCTTACCCAGGCGCGGATACAGACCCCCCCCCCCCACCCCGGCCTGAAACGCAAACCTCGTATATAAATAATTTTTTTTACGGGGCCCATAGGTACGGACGGACCGCGAGATTTTTCGTGAAGGAAAGTGCCCCCCCTAAACAAAATCCTGGATCCGCGCCTGTCCTTACCTCATCAACAAAAAGGCTGGGTTTAGAAGGAGTTTAAATTTGCAGCTGCCAAGATTTGGAACGACCTGCCCCGCCGTTAAGAAATAATATGTCCCAAAATACTTTTAAAACTAAATTCAAGCGAATATTATTAAATAAACAAAAGAATGAAGCGCCCTTTAAATCAAAAACTGTAGTTTTTCATGTTTTGCCCTAGCTAACAAACTGTAGTATTTTTTTAATATGTTTAGGTAGGTAATATCAGCTAAAGTTATAAGGACTCTCTGTATGCTCATTAAGTGTTTTATTTTTATTTTAATACATCTACGCCTGTTATATGATATTGTAGGCTGAACGCCTGCAAGTCTAATGTTAAATATGAATAGTTGTTTGGGGTGAAGTGAAAACCAGCGCTGTATGTAGTTGCTAGTCTGCGCCACAGCAAACGCTGAATACATCATCGACATATTTCTTCCAAGGAATACATCCCTTTTGTCACACTGTTTGTTTCTTTTAATTTTGTATAGATTAAGAAAATATCCTATTTTATTTTATTTTGGATGGTATGTTGTAAGTGACAATAAACCTTTATTCTATTCTATTCAATAGTAGTTTATGTAACTGTTACGTAATAAGGGTCTTTACGTACGTTTAAGGCCTAATTACGTACAGTTACATACACTGCTTTATCTACACTCATATTATTTATCCTAAATGCCGTATTCCGAAACCATAGAATGGCCGCCATTGCACCGCCATGGCCAACTCTTGTGTGCCGGCGGTCGGGGAGGCGCGTGTCGGGCTGTCGGCGGCCGCGCGGGCGCATGCAGGTATACATTATGTTATCAAAACTCATAACACATCAATAGTTGAGCATGTAAAGTTAAAATTACGTTACTGCCACACATAAAAAGCTTATTATAGTAAAATCGGTTGTGGTAATGCTAGCCATTGCCTACCGTTTTTGAACACGTTTTAGAGGACTTACAATGTGAGTGTAGATAAAATACTTTATCCTACCTGTGGACGTGCCGCAAATAAACGAAGGGAATTTTGACAACCTCGAAAATGTATCCGATACGTTCCAAGGCCGTAGCTGTCACTTCGTGGAGTTAGACACCCTTGGTTCAACATCGCTACTCGTAAATTGGTAGTAGATTTTTAAATATTTTCAGAGCTAGGTAGTTCACCGAGCTGATGGATACAAACTATTCACGAAAATATTGACACTACTGAAAAATAAATGTTACAAATTGTTCTTATACTTATCGCCGCTAAGTAGGGAATGCAAACCGGCTATAACCGAAATCGAAATAATCGGTTATAACCGGTTATTTTATCAAAATAAAATACCCGATTAGTGAAAAGTCGAATAACCGGGTTCGGTTATTTAATAAATGCTATTTTTACCTAAAATTGTATCATAAAAGTTTGAAGAAAATCATAGTTTTTCAGAGGGAAACTATGTTTTATATACTCTAATTTATAATAATTTTAAGTTTTTCTCCTATTACTCTTTTTTGGCGAGCGATTTGCAGCAAGTATGTAAGTAATTCTTACGGCTGACTTTGAAACACAAATTTTCCACTTTCTTTCGAATTAAAGACCAATTCTAGACTTTCTTACATTATACATGCAGTGTTCTTTTTTTGACGTTTTGATGGTTATTTTATCAAATTTCTACAAACTAACCGAAACCGGTTATAAATTTTTATTTTTCGGTCAGAACCGATAGCATAACCGGTTATAAAATTTCATCGGTTTATCGGTTATTGGACATATGTACTACGAAGAAAAGTTAAAATATTTAGATTTAAATAGTAACGAATTCAGTACCTATCATTAAATTTATCCCATTATATCGTTTCATAACTGGAATTGAAATGTAGAGAATAATTGAACAACGATTGGTGCATATTTTAGCAGTTCAATATTGAAATGTAGGGACCATCGGATCCTCGTACCAGTCTAAATTAATGACAAACGGACGAACGTCACTGTTATAAAGGGATGCTTCACGTATTTGCATAAACAGATTTGAAATCAATGTTGAAATGGATGTTTCGTGATGCTGATGCGGCGTAGACACCAATTAGATCAGTTGAATATTAACAAACTAAAATAGAATTTTTAATGGAGTGAAGTAATTTTACAGCACTTTGCATACATTTGTAAACCACTTTGTATGCCTGGAGCTGTCAGATTCGTAGAAAGTATATGATAAGGCGCATCTCTTCAAAGTTTTTCATATTTTTTGAACTTACGGTTCAAAAGTTACGGGGGGGGGGGCTACACAACTTTTCTGACTTTCGAAGCGATTATTTCAGAAAATATTCACTTAATCACAAAATAGTCAAATAAACCTCAATGTTATTTTGAAAGACCTATCGATTGATGTGTCACATGTTGATATTTGGTTAATTTTTTATTTTATTTAGTTACCTGTATGGAGCGCCCCCCTAAAAATATTTTTTTTTTTCAAATTTAACTACATAACTAAGTATCTGCATACAAAATACACCTTATGTGTAAATTTTATTCAGATAGTTTCCGAGTAAAATGCCTGTGACATACGGACGGATAGACAGACAGACATGACGAATCCATAAGGGTTCCGTTTTTTGCCATTTGGCTACAGAACCCTAAAAACTAGCTTTTGCCCGCGGCTTCGCTCGTGTTAAATTCGGAATAATACGGTTCCGCTTTCCTGATTTAAAACGCAGAAGAGAACTCGGAACAGAATATTATTAAAATTTCACCTCCTCTTTCAAGGGGTTGGGTGCAGATTTCCAAAAAAAAATTATGCACGATTTTTTGTTAGTCACAAATAGTCCGCATACCAATTTCTAGCTTTCTACCTTGAAAATTACGGAATGCTCCATACAAACTTCCACCCCCCATTTTAGGGAAGTGGGGGGTTAGAAAGAGACAAAAAGTAGCCTATGTCACTCTCCATCCTTTCAACTATCTCCACTTAAAAAATTACGTCAAATCGTCGCCCCGTTTTGCCGTGAAAGACGGACAAACAAACAAACAAACAAACACACTTTCCCATTTATAATATTAGTATGGATAACGTAATAATAAATATAGTGAAATATCACACCCTGGAGCCTAAGGGGTCGCGCACTGTACGATTTAAGAGGAATTCCCTCCCACGAACGCTGCACCTGTTGAATGAACTCCCTACCGAGGTTTTCCCAGTGGGCTACAGTATGAATGCGGTTTTTCAAAAAAGGAGTGTAAAGGTTCTTAAAGGGTAGGCAACGCACATATGAATCCTCTGGGGTTGCAGGCGGTAACTGCTTACCATCAGGCGGGACATATGTTTGTTTGCTATACCGTCGTGGTATTAAAAAAAAATTATTACGCATATCAAAAAATACTGACTTGCGCAGCAAAAAAATATGACAAAGCGATGTTTTGATGCGAATTTGTTTTTTTTTTACTGCGCAAGTCAGTATACTCGTAATTGTTATGGTTATTTTTTGTTGCGCCTTTAAATACTAACCATAAATATATAGTTAAGGAGTGGAAGAATATGTGATCTGCATCCACAGTATTCTGATTCAATGCCTGCAGAATGTATTAAATGCGAGGGAATGCCTCGGGAATAAAATCCTTCTCGCAAAACTACTTAACACTATTAGCATACAATCGAATAGAGAAAAATATATATAAAATATACCTGCACCTGTATCTTCTTGTCATCTTGATGCCATTTAATTCTAAAGTGCTACTAGAACTCTACAGTTTTTGAAGGTCTCAAGCGGCTAACACGACATTTGATACAAAAATCTACTGATTGAAATTGTATATACAGGTACTTAGAGAAAGGTAAGAATTGGATTAATGATACTAGGTTATTTGGGGGCACGGACGTGCCCCCTACCAAGTCGAGCCAAACATCTTCTTTACAACTGATACAAAAACTCGTAATAAACGCATAAGTAGAATTCTGTCTCTTCGTGAACTACCCAAAAACTACTGCACATAAATTTCACTAAATTTTATAGAGTATCAGTTTATACCCCAGAACAACATTTAGGGTAGTTTTTCCTCCAGAACGCACGCGAGCGAAGCGGCGGAAACAGCTAGTATCCAAATTTTGGTTATCAATTTCTCTGTAAGGTAAGCCTAACATCGCAATTACGCAATTAGACTATTCCCAATTTCAATGACGAAATTAACGTCGGTTAATCATACATTAAATCAATAAACGATATACAAGGAGTAAATAAACACAGTTTGATTTTTTTTCTATTGTATCGATATTTTTTCATTCCAAGTCGATTAACAGCTACCTACATATAAGACGTGGACGGAAAAGACCAAAAGAGCGGATGCATGAAACGAGAATGTTCAGTGGCCAGTTAATCTGTAGAGGCTGCACTAGACACAGTTGAGTGCACTTTCTAGTCGCGCCTATATAATCAGCAACTCAAGTAGTTAGCGGTCGGGGTGTTCGAAATAGTCTTGGCATGACTTTATTGTTACGAACGCGAAAGCGCGTTTTATTTTATTTTATTTTATTTTATTTTTATTATCAAACATATTTACATAACATTACAGTAAAAACTAATGCGTTATGAAACTTAAACTAAATAATTAAATTGGTACAGAGGAAGGCCTTTTGTCCATCACCTCACCGAATCTCAGACATTCACTTCTCACAGCCGCCCATCGCCAAGCAATCAGATCGCACTCCGGTGCTGATGCCAGGAGCGCATTCAGTTGTAACAGGGCTCGAACCAGTGGGGAATTCAAGCGCGACACGGTGCGCGCCGCCGGCACCGCCAACAGATCGCGTCGCCGCGGTCTGAGGGCCATCCTGGGGACGTCCGGTACCCACAGTCGCACGAGTCGACTCACAAGCTCAGGACAGTCCAGCTCTCCGCGCAGGGCCTGACACGCAAACATTAGCAAACTGCCGTTTCGTCTCACCTCCAAAGAGTTGTATCCCAGTGTCCCAAGAAGATATTTGGTCGGGTAGAGGAAGGGGTAGTAGCCATACATTTTTTTATATAAAAACCTTAAAAATGCTTTTTGTACCTTTTCAAGTAGTAAGGCATACGTAGATTCGTAAGGGTGCCACACGATGGACGATGTTTCCAGCTTGCTCCTTACTAGGGCATTATATACAAGTTTTATAGCCAAAGGATCACTAAAGTAACGAAGGTTGCGCGTTATAAAGCCCAGTCTTCGATAGCAACTAGCAGCAAGCGATAAAATATGCTCATGAAAGGTGAGCCGCGTATCGAAAACTACACCCAAGTCTTTAGCGGAAAACACGCGATTGATTTGTTCAGACCCAAGCATATACTCAAACTCAAACTCAAACTCAAACATTTATTCAGTAAGTAGGCCACAAGGGCACTTTTACACGTCAAAGTAAAAGAGAGAGAAAAAAATCAAACTACACCGGTTCTAACCCTACACCTCTGACCCGAGAAGAATTATGTCCGGCAAGAAACTCGGCGGGACTTATTTTTTCAAAACAACAGTACATCAAAACTAAACAATACATATAAGTGCGTTGTTCTATAAGAAAACATATCAAACCAAGGTTAGATTAACCAACAATAGGTTATAGTTTAAGAAAAATACCAAAGAAAAAAGATGAGTCCAAATCTGACTATTGAAAATAAATTACATACAAGTTTGATATACTTTCTTACCTGAACTGTGTCTTCTACATAAATTTCCAAATTATAATAATCCATCATCAACAGTTAGAAATAAACTTTGAATTTAAATAATATAAAAAAAAGTACTTAAGTGATTCTAGTATACAATAAACATACTATTTCTAAATTATACTTAGAGATGTATAAGGTCTCCAAGTGTCTTGATCTATATATTCTATATAATAAAAAATATGGATATTCAAGCACCGAATGTTGTGTCTAAAGCCAATTAAACTAAAATTAAATATGATTAATAAAAAGTATTAATTAATAAAAACTAGCCATGTTTAGTCTGGTGAGAAACAATATTCTGTGCTCGTATTTTACATGCGTGAACTAAATTACAATATAAAAGTGACATAGAGATGTACATGTCTCTAAGCGTCAGGATCATTAAATATATATCTATACATATAAATATTTGCGAATGCAAGACTTAGAGATGTATAACGTCTCTAAGTGTCCAAATACTAAATAAAAACAAAATTAAATAAAAATGAAAAACAGGTAATACTGGACACTAGTAAAGCTGCTTCATAGAGTAATGTACCTAATAATTTCTCAATTTGTATTGTACTAACTATATCAAGCTACAGGCTTAAAGGCATCGTTATCCTCAATGAATTCCTTTAAAGTATAGTACTCTCTCCTCAACAAATAGCGCTTAACATAAGACTTGAATTTATTTAGTGGCAAATTCACTACATCAGCGGGGACTTTGTTATAAAAACGTGTACAGTTCCCAGTAAAAGACGTACGAACCTTACCGAGGCGGTGGCCAGGCTCAGCAATCTTATCTTTATTTCTAGTGTTATAGTTATGGATATCACTGTTGAGCTTGAATTTATGGATGTTTTTCCGCACATACATAATGTTTTCAAGTACGTATTGAGATGCTACGGTAAGAATATTTGCCTCTTCAAATTTTCCTCTTACGGATGCTCGACCGCGCATTTTATAAATGCCACGTACAGCTCGTTTTTGTAGCACAAATATGGTCCCAATATCAGCTGCTTTACCCCACAACAGAATTCCATACGACATAACACTGTGAAAGTAACTGAAGTATACCAGCCTGGCAGTTTCACTGTTTGTTAGATGGCTGATTCGCCTCACGGCATAGGCTGCAGAGCTAAGTTTCCCAGCTAGGGTAGCTATATGTGGATGCCATTGTAATTTCGAGTCTAAAGTGACTCCTAAGAAAACAGTTTGATTTTCGAATTCCATTATTTCATCATTTATTATAATCTTGCTGCTGTTAATCTGCTTGACGTTGGGAAGTGTAAATTTGATGCACTTCGTTTTCTTGGCGTTCAAAAGTAGGTTATTAGCCGTAAACCAATTTACTACTTTGGAGAGTGCACTGTTAATACTATCGAAGCTGTTTTCTTTTCTGTCCACTTTAAATATCAGAGATGTGTCATCAGCAAATAACACTATATCATGTTTATCTTGCACAATTTTAGGTAGGTCATTAATGTACACCAAAAACAGGAAAGGACCAAGTATTGAGCCTTGAGGCACTCCGAGTGCCACAGGGGACCCAGAAGATTGAGTTCCATTAATAACCACTCGTTGTGTTCTATCCGATAGGTATGATGAGACGAGGTTAAGGGCACCAGCTTTGATCCCGTAATGGCTTAGTTTTCTCTTTAGATTTTCGTGATCAACGCAATCAAATGCCTTCGATAGGTCACAGAATATTCCAACAGCATCTTGTTTTTTTTCCCAAGCGGCAAAGATGTGCTCAAGAAGAACAGCACCTGCGTCAGTAGTCGAGCGACCTCTGGTAAAACCAAATTGATTTCTGGCGAACAATTCGTTTCGGTTAAAATGTGACACAAGTTGATTTAGAATTAGTTTCTCGAAAACTTTGCTCAGTGCCGGCAGTATTGAAATTGGTCTGAAATTGCTTGGTTCTGTTCTCGATCCTGATTTGAACAAGGGGATGACTTTGCTGTGCTTCATTATGTCTGGAAATATTCCTGTATCAATACATTTGTTAAATATATCAGCTAAATGTGGTGCAATCGATTCAACAATGGAATGTAGAACTTTAACAGATAGGCCCCAAAGATCTTCAGTTTTCTTTAAATTTAGGGATTTAAATGTTTTAATAACTAAGTTCGGAGTAACATATGAAAATTTAAAGAAATCTGTACACTCTGCTATGTTTGTTTTCAGTATTGCCTCAGCGACGTCAGGCGATGAATGAAGAGACTTTGTTGTTTCTACCGGTATATTAGAGAAGAACTGCTCAAAATGATCCGCAACTTCAAGGTCCGAACTCACTAAATTATTATTAATACGTAGGTTGTAGTGCGGATCTTTGATTTTACGTTTCCCAGTTTCATCGTTGATTACTTGCCAAACAGTTTTTACTTTATCCTTGGAATTTTGGATCTTTCTGGACAGATAATCAGCTTTAGCAGCGGCACACATCATCTTAAAAGATTTAGAAAAGTTCCTGACATAATCTAGGAATTCCGGACTTTTATTAATTCTTCTCAAGTCATATAAATCATAGAGCCGTCGTCTTTTCTCATGAATATCCGGCGTAGCCCAGTCGCTAAATTTCGTCTTGACCTTGCCTTGCACCTTCTTCGGAATGAAACAGGCATCAAATTCCCTTTTAATACAGTTAAACAACTCAATACTCATACGGTTAGGGTTTTCCTGGGTAAATGGAACATAACATAATTGTTTCGTGATATTCCGACTGAATAAATCTAATCGTCTTTCGGAAATTGGTCTGCACATAGTGACTTGTGGAATATCCTTAGTTTTTCCGCTAAAAGAGGCTTTTTGTCCACAGTGGTCAGAACTTAAGTTGTTTATTATAGATTTACTAGTCGCATCCTTGTTACTGAAAATGTTATCTATACATGTAGCACTGGTTGCTGTGATTCGTGTAGGCTCACAAAATAAATTTACTAAATTGTAGGATTTGAAAGTACTAAGTAACCTTACACACATGGATGAATCTTCAAGTAAGTTGATATTAAAATCACCACACACAATAACACTTTTATTACTACAAAAAACACTTGTAAGAACTTCATCTATCACTGACTCAAATGTGTTATAGTTTGCCAATGGAGGCCTGTACACGCATATAATTATAAATTCTTCTAACTCGACACAAGAAAGTTCAATATGGCGTTCCACAGACAATTCAACAATGTCTTTCCGCTCCTTACTTTTTATATCATGTTTTACCATTATTAATGACCCGCCGCGAATGCAGGATTTTCTAAAAAATTTACTTACTACACTATGATTGTGGAAATTAAACATAAATTCATGACCTTTTAGCCAGTGCTCCGTTATACAGAGGATATCAATGTTCGAGTGTTGTACAAATAAATCAATTTCCAGTTGTTTACTGGTAAACCCTTGAATATTTTGGTGAACTAAGTACAATACATCAGTTTTACTACTTATGCTAGCATCACAGTTATGTTTAGGAACGGAGCCGGCTGGTGCACTCGTTGTCGTAGCAGTCAGTTTAAATTGATATCACCAGACGGCTGCCTCTCTAAATCTGAGCCCCTGCAGTATGAATCGGGATTCGTCTTAATAAAACTATCATCCGCCGTGCTAGTCACGACGGGGTCTACAATATTGTATGCTAACAGGTTAGCACAATCTATAAGACATCTTCTCGGAAGGTAAGTCCTATCATGGGGCATAATAAAATCCTCAATAAATTTATTTGTATCAAAATACGAAATCGTACTACTGTACAAAGAAAGATTATAAAATACGGAGTTGTAAGAATATACCCTCTTATTTATATGACTCGACATTCTGTATGGTAAGGCACAGATAATTATTTTTACAGAATCTCGCTGGCCAATATCTGACAGGGTCTCGGATAATCTCAAGATATCTCGTTTAGTGCAATCTATACTATTTCCTAAAAACACTACAAGCGTGGAATCGCGGTCATACTCGCCGACCGATATACATTTGATCAGACGATCGAAGGAGGCGCCCGGGTGACAGTTGTTAAGGACGCCTCGCGACAAGCGCTCCGCCAGCAGCGCGCCGAGCCCGGCGCCCACCTCGTCTGTATATAGAACGGTGCGGCCGGGCGCAGGCGCGGGCGCGGGCGCGGGTGCGGGCGCGGGCGCGGGTGCGGGCGCGGGTGCGGGTGCGGGCGCGGGTGCGGGCGTGGGCGCGGGTGCGGGCGCGGGTGCGGGTGCGGGCGCAGGCGCAGGCGCGGGCACGAGCGCGGGGACCAGCGGGGCGGGGCGCGCGCGCGAGAGTGGCGCCTCCACCGGGCACGGCGGCGGCGGAACCAGCTCGACAGGGCACGATAGCGATGGAGTGTGTTGGACTGAGCGCGACGGCGATAGATCCAGTGCCACTGGGCACGACGGCGATGGGCCCCGCTCGATAGTGCATGGCGGCGATGGGCCCGGCTCGACAGTGCATGGCGGCGGTGGACCCGCCTCGCCTGGGCACGATAACGGTGGAGTTGGTTCCACTGGGCAGGGCAGGGATAAATCCAGTGCGACATCCAATCCAGGGCATGACTGTGAAGGACCCAGCGACGACTCCCGGACGTCCAGGCTAAGGTCAGGCTCGGGCTGGCGACGCGGAGTGGTCGCGCCGGAGACGCGCGGCGCGGGCGCGGGCGAGCCCGGCGCAGCCAGGCGACTCGGCGGCCGTGGCGATTCCAAGCGCAGAGGGTAGCCGCTGCCCGGTGCTAGAACATTATTCATAAAGGCTATGTATTCCTGTAGCGTTTTACTAGATAATTCATGCTTATCATTAAGAGCTTTTAGCTTTGACTCTAATTTGCTTAATTCAGCAGAGCGATGATTCAGCTCCTCTACTGTCTGGTCTAATTGATATTGGCACTTTAGGAGTTCATCTCTCAAGGCTACATGTTTACATTTGGAATTTAATGATTTAAATAAGAATTTGTGGCATTTCAGCAAAAGTTTAGATTTTTTTATGAATCTATTTAATTTTAAATATTTTTTTATCTTTTTTCTTCCGTTCAATGAAATTTTCCCATCACTGTTCCCTATGCACACAGAACTTGAAAACTCTATATTTTCCATAAAAGGAGAGTCCACTATGCTGTCATTTACTAAATCTACTTCAAAACTATTTAGCTCAGCAAAAATACTTAAATTGTTGTCTGGCGGCCCGGAGTGCTCGGAGCAGTACTTGCAAGTATAATTTTTTTTAAGGTCCATCTCCCCCAGCTGCTGCTCCAGGTCCTTGATGCGTTGCAATGCCTGTTCGTATATTTCCTGGCATTGTTCAAATCGGTCTACAGTAGCTTGAAGTTCATCCCGCTGACCCTGGATATCTTCATAGTCAATGTCCTGGTTGGCAAGCTGAGTTTTGAGAACAGTGTTTGCTCGGATAACACGCTCGATTTCCTGTTCACTTTCTTCCCGCTCTTGTAGGAGTCTGTCATTCAGCTCAGTCGCCGTCTTAAGATCCCTTTGTAGTTGCTGGACTTTAGCGACCAAAACATCCCTGCGAGTAGTCATTTTAGAGGGTTGTGCTGAAAACATATTGACAATGTAAGAAATCTGAGCCTAGCAAGTATGATTCACAATGGTACTAACAGAAAAAAGTATTTAAATTCAAATTTTCTAGTATTTAAATTAAGCTTTATAGCAGGAATTTACACAAAAAAAAACTTTATACTTTGAACGTCAACTTATAATAATGTTCGTTGAATACATCTGTGCTATTTCTGAGTTTATTAGCATTCACTTTGGCTAGTTTAGTAAGATGAACCACTGTTTTTAACAAGAACTTACTTGCCCATAGGTTAGGTACTGAATATTAAAAATATTAAGTTATTTTGGACAATCAGACTAAAAGTAAGGCATATAAATGTGAAAAGCAATACTCCCCTGTAAAAGTCTTCGATGAAATGAAGGCAATTTCCATGTAAATTCGGTGTAATTTTAAATCTTGAACGTTAAGCCGTTGACAGTTGGCTCAAAATTTTTCGTCATAATAATTTGCTCCTTAAAGTAAACTAATACTAGAGATAACACTGTTACACTTTAATTTCATTGAGATCTTGTCATTTTACACAGTAACTCGTTATAAATCACTTTTAAAACATTTATTTTCACTAATTAAATACGCTAGGTCATTTTGACGTTTATTCCCGGCCAGTGTTGCCGTTGTAACTCCGTACAGGGCGTGTATGGGCGTATGAGCACGGGTGAATGTGCATACGCTACACTTAGTCGAGTTGAAAAGGAGCTTGTTTTCCACACTCCACCGATAAACCGAGTCGATGTCCCTTTGCAAAGACTCACAGTCCTCACTCTGTTCCACTCCATACATCAACTTCAGATCATCTGCGTAAAGAAGGCACTGAGCAGACTGAAGAACCGACTTGAGGTCGTTTATCATGATCCCAAATAAGAAAGGTCCTAATATGGAACCCTGACTAACGCCAGACCGAGTATGATATGGAGCAGAAACAAAACATCCATGTTGGACATACTGCTGTCGATCACGCAGATAACTAGCGAAGAATGATAGCAATGCTGGAGAAAAGCCAATACGATCAAGTTTCGTCAGCAACACATCGTTATCGACGCGATCGAAAGCCTTGCGGAAATCAAAATAAAGGACATCGATTTGGATGCCCCTGTCCAAATGTTCAGAAATACTTTCAACCAAAAGTAGTAGATTGGTGTTAACAGAGCGGCCGTGTCTAAATCCATGCTGTTCATCACACAAGAATGGTTTTACCTGTGCGGACAGAGTTCGGTGGAGTATGGACTCAAAGAGCTTAGCCAGAGTGGGAAGGACAGCTATGGGCCTATAATTTTCAACAGCAGCAGTATCATTCACCTTCGGGATTGGTCTTACCCTCGAGACTTTCCAGCAACGTGGGTATGATCCACCGCTGAGCGCCAAATTAAAGATATACGCTAGAGGGATTTTCAGGTAATCCATGCAGCCTTTGACTACATACGCTGGCAAGTTATCCGGACCTATCGCACAATTAGATTTGAGTCGCTTTATACCGGATTCAACCTCCTGAATAGATATTTTATCTATATGTATGTAGTTAGCGGCACGACACTGATCAACGGGTCCCTGCACGTTAGGGTCGAGATGCGGAGTATCAGGTAAGAACACCCCTGAGAAATAACTCGCAAACGCACCCGCAACCTCTGCCCCTGCAAATTCTTTTCCATCATACTCCACACTATTAACGAACCCTCCCTTTGTCTTCAAGCTATGCAAGTGCTGCCAAAAAGCCCTGGGATTGTCCTTCACCTTACGCTGAATTTGATCAATGTAGTGATCGTAGGTAGAGGCTATCCGTCGCTTCACCTCAGACCTCAATTTCGCGAACTTATTGTAAACTTCTTTGTTTTTGGTGGTTTTCCACTCTCGGTGCAAGTCACTTTTTAATTTCAAGTCACTAATGAGGTCCGCAGTGAACCAAACTGGATAGCGTCTAGCTGGTTTCTTAGAACGAATTCGTTTAGGTACACATTGGTCGAAAATTCCGTACAATATTTGGTAAAATGTATTTACAGCACGATCAACATCCGCAACACTGAGAACTTCACTCCAGTTTACCTTCGAGACTAATTTGTACATGAGTTCATAATTCCCTTTAGTGAAATTCCAGTCTCTCTGCATGTCAACATTACTAGGTTCCAGTCGTTCAGCCTGCTGATGGTGCTTTCGACAATCCGTTTCGATCAAAATCTCCAGAGGAGGGTGGTACGCATCCGATCTCGGAACCAGTCCTCCTCTAGTAATTTCTAAAACTTTCGTCCCTGATATGCGCTCCGACACCAGCACTACATCTAATTTACCGCCATATGCATTCCTCACCTCATTCATCTCTTTTAGACCGCATACAGCTAAAAAATAACAGTAGTAACATAAAACACTTTGGGATGTATATATCGGATTCAAGTTCAAATCACCGACCATAAGCACCACACCCTTTAATGTATCGAACACTTTATAGTATTTAATCTTCATCCATATCATAAATTCCCTGTAATATCTTTCTGAACAGAAACGAATAGCAATATTAAGAAACCTGTATCTGTGGTGCATCGTAAAGTTTACTTTAGAGTATCGATGACCGGTACTTGAATTACATTAAAGTTTCGAACATTACAAAAAAGTATGAAAATCATAACCGTTGGCCATGAATTGTTCCGGTGGTCGGGGAGCCCGCACAATCCAGTTGGCCATGGCGGTGCAACGGCGGTCATTCCCGGACACGTTATTGAGCATTTGTAATATGTCTGTAAATAAAGCAGTGTATGTAACTGTACATAATTAGGCAGTAAAACACTCGCGTGATATTATTTATTACAAAACTCACTTCGTGCGTTTCATAAAACCACACTCGTATTTTAATGCCCTTCATTAGATAGATTATACAATCGTGTCACTATTGTACACAATACTTTTCTAAGAGTGTTCAAAATTGTCCACCCGACTACATTTTGGCTCTACGATTTAGATTCTACGTATATCTCTATCGTAGGGTTTTTCATAATCAAAGCCGCAGCGGCGGGAAGGGTCCTCGGGAAGGGTAGGACGAGCGCGGCACGTGATTGGTCGATATTCATAACAGTACGGTCGAGCATTTAAAAATAACCCTTCCGTCCATCGAAAAGTATGGGCTTGCGCTTGTAGTTTGTCTACAAAGTTTAAATGCAAGCATTAAAGTCGATGAGTAGAAAAAGGTAATTTTGAACACCTCAACCGTTAAGCTAGGTAACCTAATCTAGTACACGAACAAAATCAGCTTCGATAACTCACAAGTGGCCAGTTTTTTGTAGTCGGTTAGAATACTCTGAGAACTACTCCTTATAAAAAAATATATCGGATTTTGGTGTAGATTTAGGTATAAAGTAGGTATTTGTTAACAGGCCTTCTTAATTCAAGGTAAGATTATACAAGTGGCATTTTTCTTCATTACATAATAGTACTTGACTGTTTGAACAGCGGCTGTCATTTAATAACGTATTTTTCAACAGATTAATTCATTATAATGTAAAACGTAAAATAAAATCATATTTCCACAAAAACATTTTTCAAGTGTTTCAAGTGTTTTAAAGTAACTACTTTACACAGCTTTCAATACAATGCAGTCATCATGTTTAAATTATAATAGATTCATCAATCGATTGATTTTATTACAGCATTTGAATTTTAAAAGCGTTGTCTTGACCATAAAAGAAATCTCCGAAATTTTCAAGTCAGTGTGTTTAGTTTATTATTATTATAGTAATGTTTATTAAAAAGAAATAACGATTTTATCAATCGCTGTATGTTTTATGAACTTATCAGTTCAATTCGTAATTTGAACGCATGGAGATTAGCGCGGGAGTCTTGTGCGCAGTAGGCAGCGCGAGCGGGTCCACCAATCACGACGCGCCGTGTCACTGTCTTTGTTTGTGTTTAACTCTCACCGCTGAACCCCGATGGCGATGATCCTCTCAAACAAAACAAAATGTCGAAGATTAGTGCATTTTGTGGTCAATTATTGAATTTTACATGGACATGTATATTTATGTTTTGTGCCGAATTCAAATAGCTGTCTGTGGTGTTGTGGATTCAAATAGCTTTCTTAACGATATGAATATTACATTACTATCCCAGTAGTGGATCGACAAGTTTAAAGAAGTAAATTGTAAGTCTTATCGTTTATTGATATTTTTGTTAAGTATATTCTCACCTGTCTCCACCTGTGGTCACGTGGGTTAGGCACAGATGGAAAACAAATTGTTCCCTTCGGTCCACGGTGGGCATAGATGGAAAAAGTTACATTGAAATGCTGTTATCGTTTATTAATGAATGTCTTTGATTAGATGTTTAAATTAAATAAGTTATTCCAGTGGATTGACTAGTTCAACTAAATAAATATGAAAGACTGTAATCGTTAATTGATGCCGTTACTTAAGATGTTCCTTAATTTGTACAGTCCGCAGCAGAAGTAGCTTAACGGGGAGGTGTTCAAAAATTTCTTGACACTACTTTATTGTTAAGAGAATAAGAGTGAGTGAACGTAATTTTGAATACCTCACCTACTAAGCTGCTTCTGCTACTGACTAGGCCAGTTGTAAATGACTTGGTCAAACAAATAAATATGCAAAGTTGTTATCGTTCATTCAGTCTTCCTTTAGATATTACATAACTTCGACTGGTTTGTTTAGTTAAAAATAATAAATAACATAATTTATTGTGAAACTTACAGTAGCCGAGCTAGTATCTCGTTAATATAAATATTTTTGATACTTGCATCAAGAGATACTGCTCTTCCACAGATGGTAGGTTACAATGATAATGATAATAGTTTCAGTGACCACGAGGCAACCGGATGGCTCGCGGTATTTAAGCTCCTGAAGTGATGAGGAACCGCCCTGTGCAACCCGAACTGTACCAACTTGGACTGGAGCAGAAATAGAGGGGGAGAGCAAAAAAATTCTTTTTATCGCGAGGCAACCAATTGAAACAGCGTTTGCTTGAAAGAATGTACCCTGGTTATATAACAAAATTTTAATGCCATCCCTCCTGGTTGAAGAGGGATGAAGTTTCATAGGAGAGGGATGGCATTTGGGCATATCGTTTTCCACATCATACAAAACTCATAAAACAAATGCCATCCGATTTCAAGGATTGTAAGTGCGTTTTTCCTAAGTTCTCCTCCACCGATCGAAAAATTCACCTTGCGTCCGACTTCCAACTCTGATGGTTCGATACCTGCCCGGCCTGGGTGGATGGCAATTTGTTTCCGGTGTCTGTCTGTGATGAAGAACAAGCATGCTAAATTTCAAGCGGTTACCTGACATTTTTTTTGATCTCGTACAGGGAACCAGTCCAACCAGGAGGGATCGCAATAAAATTTTGTTGTATAACCAGCGTACATTCTTTCAGGCAACCGCTGTTTCAATCGGTTGCCTCGCGATAAAAATAAATTTTTGCACCCCGCCCCCCCCTCTATTTCCGCTCCAGTCCAAGTTGGGTCAGTTCAGGTTGCACAGGGCGATTCCTCATCACTTCAGGAGCTTAAATACCGCGAGCCATCCGGTTGCCTCGCGGTCACTGAAACTACGCGTCATTGCTTTAACTAGTAGCAGGGGGGTTTCACTACGCAGTTTAGGTACATTTGGCCGGCGCGCCTCCCGGGGAGTCGTATAGCAGTGGGCTGCCGCTCGGCTCGCACGATAGTCGTGTCACGTGGCGCTCGCGCAAAATTTAAAATACACAATGGCTTCGAAACCTATTTCGATCTAATCCGTATAAAATATGTATTTACGGATGTCTGAATAAACGGAAGAACAAGGAAGCAGAAATAACATTTTTAAATTCCGGACGATATTGAAAGGTCCCAAAGTCCTTACTTAGTAATAGTTAAAATAAACATCCTTAATTTATTGAATATCGGTTGCCCAGAAATAATATTAGGAACTGACCGACATATTTTCAAAGGAATACGGCTGTGGCATACCTACTTCCGTGAGAATCAGACATAATCCCTATAAAAAAATCTATCTCCGGATAAAAATTTCGTGTTTACATAATCAACGTTTGTAATTCCTACATATGTATCTAACAATAATAAATCAAAAATAAAGTAGGTATAGGTACAAAAACTTGTCAAGTGCCAACCCCGTGCCGACGCTCACAGCTCGGTCATAAAACTGCGGCGCGCAAAGAAGATTCACGGTTCGTGCGCCGTTATAAGTTTCAATTTTGCTTGCAGGCGGCGAGTATAGGTATAATTTTATACCTAAATCTGACTTTTGTTAAGGAGTGAATTTTCTGTACGGTAGTACTATTAGTTATTCTGTGCTAGTAGTCCAGGGACTAATGTACGAAATAATTGGGTGTAAGCGTAAATTAAAATAAATAAATATAAAAGACTGTTATCGTCGAATGATGCCGTTACTTAAGATGTTACATAAGTTGTACAGTCCGCAGCAGAAATAGGTAAACGGAAAAGGGATTCAAAATGATCTTGACACTACTTTATTACATAACTTGTACCAGTTGTAAATTGACTAAATCAAACAAATAAATATGAAAAGTTGTTATCGTTTATTAACTAATGTCTTTGTTTAGATGTTACATAATGTATTCCAGTAGTGTATTGACTAGTAAAATAAATCAATATGAAAGACTTATCGTTTATTGATACCCTTATACGCTGTATTCCTATTGGTTCGTCACATGTGGTGTGGAAAAATGGAAATACACTCTTAGTTTAGATGTCACAAAACTTGTTCGAGCAGTAAATAATAAAACTATACATATAATAATAATAAATATTATGGGACAACCTTACACAAATCAACCTAGTCCCACAGCTTACTCAATAAAACTTATGTTGTAGTTGTAGTTACTAGGCGACGATACGAGTACATACAACGTGTTACTTGAGCAACTAAAAACCCCAGACCGCCAAATGACTTTTATTATTGCTAATTAATCTCGAGTATTTATTTTTCAACCAGTTACTTATTTTGAAAGATATTCGTATGTTTCGTTTTCCTTGAAATTCTATTCAATTGTTAACTATACATTTGTTGCGTTGTTGTCACATCTCTACATGTGTAATGTCATGTCAACCTATCAACCCACTTTGTCAATTTGTATGACATGACATCAGATGATATACTTTGACAATTACAACCCATATAACGGCCTCCTAGCCTAGTCGGTAGTGACCCTGCTTACGAAGCAGGAGGTCCCGGGTTCGAATTCTGGTCAAGGCATTTATTTGTGTGTTTATCACAGATATTTGTTCCTGAGTTATGGATGTTTTCTATGTATTTAAGTATTTATACGTATATATCTATTATATATATCGTCGCCTAGTACCCACAACATTATTGAGCTTATTGAGCCTTATTGAGCTTACTGTGGGACTAGGTTTATTTGTGTAAGATTGTCCCATAATATTTATCTTATATGACACTATGTACAGTGAAAAACAAGTTTGTCAAAGCTGCCAGCCTTTATTAAATAGTCAACCTCTATCTCCTAACCTCTCGATAAAATAGTAAACTGTAGTATTAGAAACTTTTAGACTCAACGCGTGTAAAATTGGAAAATTAAAGAAAAAGTATACCCATGTTAAGATATACTGCAATCGATTCCACTCTAGATTCTGAACAAACAGTTTTTAGGTTTCTAGTCTTGGGTATAACACGTTGTATAATAGATAAATACTTATAAATACTTAAATACATAGAAAGCATCCATGACTCAGGAACGTGATAAACACGCAAATAAATACCTTATTCAGGATTCGAATCCGGGACTTCTTGCTTCATAGGCAGTGTCACTACCGACTAGGCTAGGAAGACGTTAAAGCAGTAAGTTGATTAAATCATACTAATGAATATAGATGGCTGTTATTCGTTTACTGATATAGTCAGTTCGGGTTGCACAGGGCGGTTCATCAACACTTCGGGATTTCAAATACCGCAAGCCATCTGGTTGCCTCTCGGACACCATAACTACGCGCCATGGCTTTAACTAATATCTTTGTTTAAAATGTTACATAATCATGTTTCCATCTGTGCCCGCTGGGAACCGATGGAAATATTTCCCTCCATATGTATACAGGAAGGGGTAAAAAAATCTTTCCATCTCCTCGCACATAAAAAGCCATATGGGAGCAGGTGAAAATGTTTTATTCCGCTATTAGATGTATTCCCATCTGCCCCGGCTTCGCATGACCAAGGCGGGCATAGATGAGATGGGAACAACTCCTCTCGTTCGACGTCAGTACCCGCCGGGAACATAGGTAGCTATTCCCACATGTGCCCGCTAGGGACCGATGGGAATAGTTCCCTTCATGTAAAAATAGTAGGAGGCAATATAAACTTTCTATCTACTCCCACATCAGTCATGTGGGAGCAGGTGGGATTTTTTTATTCCCGTATTAGATTTATTATCTGTTCCCACCGCGCATGACCTTCATCAAGGCCAGCGCACATGCGAATGACTCCTCTCGTTCGACGTCTGTACCCGCCAGGAACGGATGAAAATACACCAATTTCCATCTGTGCCCGCTGGGAACCGATAGGAATATTTCCCTCCATATGAATATAGGAAGGGGCAAAAAAACTTTCCATCTCCTCGCACATAAAAAGCCATATGGGAGCAGGTGGGAATGTTTTATTCTGCTATTAGGTGTATTGACAGTTTTTTTCCTTCCCATTCTTATTTCGTTTCACCAAATCATTATAAATGTAAATATATAGTTTCAAAGTCACTTATAACTAACAAGGATTGAAATATCGCAACTTCAAAAATACCAGTTTTTTACATTTTATACCTAAGCCAGCAATGTGGTACTCAACCAGTTTAACATCATACTCGAGTACATGCATAAGAGAAAAAAAGAACGTGTCATGAAAGAAGAAGTGACAATATGACTAATAGGTACATACGGGAACGCCTTTTTACGTATAAAAATGAAACAACTCACTGAGCTGTTGTAATATCTTTATATTATACTCTCCAACTAAAAAATTAAATCGTTATCAAAGCTCAAAACTGTTCGCATTCTGGGCAGTACTATTATTTACTCTGTGACCTAAACTAAACCAAACGTCCAGATACAATATTCGCGTACCTACTGGTTTACCATGGAAACAGCGCAGCGGCCGGGCAACGGCGCACGGCGAACAGGCAACGTCGCGTGCGCGTAATGATTGGTCCCGCCGCTAGCGCCATGACGGCTGCCATAATCTCCGCGCGTTTGAATTAAGTTAAGAACTGATAAGTAAAAAAAACTGGGAGCGATTGATGTATTTGTTATAATTTTGGTGCAAGCTTTAGTAACATGATAATGAACACAACGCGTTGACTTGAAAATTTCGAGATTTCTTCTATGCCTATTAGAACGCTTTTAAAATTCAATTGTTCATTAAAATTTAAGCGATTGAATAATGTGTTATAAATCAAACCCATTACTTGCCTTCAATAGGTTTTAATATATTTCAGTTGCCATATAACACTTTAATTATCTTTTGGAGGGAGTATATATTTTTTATTTGTTTTAAAAACGGCTATCGATAAATCTGTTAGTAAATGTCAGGGGACATTCATATAGTTAAATACGATAATCTAAAGAAAAGAAATACCACTCGAATTATCTTTTGTTAAACTTATAAATGTCGCTAACAAATTTATTTTTAATACCTACAGTGACCTCAAAAACAGTTAGAAAAAAATTTTCGCCATTAGTGCTCAGTGTACTCTTACTGATACCAAAAAAATCGGACTTGTGAGTTATGTTTTTTTCAGGGCAATTTTACCGTTCCCGTACTCCACTAACCGGTAAGCTTACGCTTAGAAGTAGGTACTTCTGCTGCTGATTGTACGGATTATCTAAACATTTGAACCCAAGTGACATTTTCTGTCATGCGGCCTTTAACAATAATTATTGAATAAATGATATTAATCGCAAACACGTAAAATTTATACCAAATTATGATATACAGGAGAAAAACCATTAAACTAACATGAAACCTGACTATATTATGTCCCTTCAGATCATCCACTCCACGCTCCCAAGATGCTTTGATTTTATCACAAAAACACCTCTATTTTACGTGTTTGCGTAATCCCAAAATTTTTAGCTATAAGGTAAACACATATAGATTTATTTATTTTACATTACTACGTAACTTTGTTGAAATAAAACGGATTTTTGTAAGAAAATAGGTACATATGCGCAAATGACCATTCATCCGTAAATCCGACATTTTGCCTAACAAGGAAATTGCAGCTCAAGAGCCTCAGATGACAATCTAGCAACCCTCCACGGCAACCACCAATTAGTGCTGCCACATTTCAGATGCCACAACTCTACTAGGAACTTTAATATTGTAACTTGCTTTGTGTAAGATAAGGCCTGATCCGTTTGAATCTGCCAAATTCAAAGTGTTTTTTCTTGAATATTTTCTAGCACACTTTATTTAAACACTCTTCCACAGAAATTGCCTGAATCACGAAAGTATTATACTAAAAATAAATTTTCGCTACGAAATAATCTCAAAAAAGATCTAAAGTCAACGCCGAAAATGAATAGCCGCCAAATTACTATCAAAAACTTTATCAAGTTTTTGATAGTACTTGGTGACGAAACCTTAGTAAAACTAATTTCTACCTTTTAACTAATATTATATTAAACCATAACTGAAAAACCATTTCTTCGCAATTCCTATGAAATAACGTAAATGTAGACGTGTCTCCAAATATCTGGTGTAGCAGGGAATTTGTCGATGTGGTGTTCGTAATCAAGCATTTCGATATAGAAATCTACATCAACAATCACTAAAAGAAGCGCTTAAAATATTTTTTTTATTAATACGATCCTCAAACATTATTTTGAGCGTAGCTGAAGATCATCCACGACGGTAGAGGCTATTAGTTTCCTTAAACCAATGCCCTCTAAATCGATCGTAAAGACTTGATCCAACAAAGTCCCACAGTATTGACCTATTGAACGGTATTGGGTCGTGTGGCCAAGGGAATCTTTTGTATGACCTACAAGAACGACATGCGATAAAAATATGCTAAAAATTATATTGCTTGATAGAACTCACACCAAGAATGTTCAAAAGACACTGTCTAATGTGTATTGGAGGGCATAGACCAAATTGCGTATTCCTGTAATTAAGTTACGTGGTTTGGACATGCCTTGAGGTTAGCACATGCTATAAGGTCGGGAAACTAAGTATACCTATAGATGTAGATTTTAGATATGTAGATAGATGAATTACCGAATTTTTTCGTTCCAAATTAAATACTACCTCTAAAAAAAATGGAAGAAGCCAATAAAAGACGCCATATCGCTTGCAAAAGTTAAAATCAAATGGAATCGTCGAACATCGGGATGCAAACATACAGGATCCTGAAATTAAGCATAGAGAATCATACTTGACGATCATAATACAGACTTCTCTTCACTTAAGAACTGTATATCACCTTTTTGTCGTGATATTTTTGATAATGTAGTTCGACATAATGTATTTACGATTTTATGGAGCATGGCACGTAAGTTTGCGTTCATTTTCTGACCTATGCACGTGCAAGGATTGTGACATTTTAAACGACGAGTATGTCCAATAGGCAGATCCTTCAATATATGGCGCTTTTCAAATATGTCCGTATACACATCTGTGCCCAATTCCCGCCATTCATTGACGAATCTGCCTGCCGGATCTCTCTGGCAGGCGTGAGCGTGTATATTGCTTAACGGAGGAGTGCAATTTTATAATTGTTTATGTTGTTATAAACAAATTTCAGGACTGACCATTGAACTTGACACCCATTTAGATCTCACTTCTTTTGTCGTTGAAGTCAACAACCAAGGCATATATAATATGTATATTGAACTTTGCTCTCATTTCACATTTATTTATTTATTTAAACTTTATTACACATAAAATATACAAATGGCGGACTTAATGCCTTAAGGCATTCTCTATCAGTCAACCACTGGGCCAAAAAGAGATATGTTTGGTGCAGGCTTTATGGAAGAATGTACTGAAACAGTATCACACTTACTAAATATAAAATAAATACTTATATTATATACTTAATCAAACATTAAGAGTAATCATAAACTTACACATATACTTTATATAATAAGCTTACATACATATTGTTATATAAGTGTACCTACAATGAAACATCAAGACATACAACATGCGCTTGAAAGTGAACTTACTCTGAGCTTTTCTGATGTCAATCGGAAGGTCATTCCAAAGACGTATTGCCTGGAGAGTGAAGGAATTGTTCATGAAACCGGTGCGATGAAGGGGAATAGCGAGCTTAAGGCTGCGAGAAGTGCGAAGATTACATCCAGGGCGTGCAGTACCAAATTTAAAGTTAGATCGAAGATATTGAGGTGTGGTAGGATAAAAAGAAAAGAATACAGTGTACTTAAGAGTCTAAGAGATCAACGCTCGCGTATCGGAAGCCAATTCAGCTTTTTACGATAAGCAGATATGTGGTCGTACTTCCGAAGGCAAAATATGAACCTAATATAGTTATTGAGCAGTCTGTCCAGTTTATTCAGAGAAGTTTGAATGGCATTAGAGTAGCACACATCAGCATAATCAATTATGGGAAGGACAAGAGCTTGTACGAGAAGGGTCTTAGTGCTTACTGGCAAGAAATTTTTGAATCTGTACAGTGATCTAAGTGTGTACGTCACTCTGCGACATAAGTACATCAGATACCTGGGGCTCCCATGTGAAGCCACTGTCTATGATCAGACCAAGATTTTTGACTTTAGGTGATAGGGGTAGGGATCACAACATCCTCGAACCGGATATGTGCTATTTATGTTTTTGATGGGATATCATCAGTAGGTTGTTATTTGTAATAAAATTAATACCAAATGGTTTTTGTTAATCTACTGTATTTTCCTACGTGTACGGGGTATAATTGTTTTTTTTGTGTTCTTTTCTATATTTTTTTGTACCTTTGAAATGTTCAAGTGAATTGCCCATTTATAAGTAATGAATATCTTACACTATTGATGTGCGCTAAATATTGAAATAATAATTAAAACTAAATCCCAGTTAATAACGTAATAAATACGAAAGTCGACTATACTTTTAGTTATAACTTATAAGTAGTTATATAATAAGCAGAGCTCGGATTTTTCACGGCAAAACAAAACACTAGCGTAATTTAGCCAGTGCTTGAAATATTATTTTATCGATATCGATAATTCAGAACTAGAAGAAATAAAAGTCACCAAATAAAATTAATATGTAATAAAACTAATAAAAACATTTGTATAAAGTTACTATATATTAGAAACAGACGCAATTTCTTCTTCAAAATCTACGTCAGTACACACAGCAGCACAAGACATTTTATTTGGGTAATAGTGATAGGAGTAGATGATCATTATCTTTTCAACATTCTCTGGGAGTAAACAGTTGCGTTTATCACTATAAATCCATTTATGTACACTAAATGTACGTTCAACTTCAGTTGACGTCAAGGGAGCAAATTTATAGAATTCATTATCAGTTCGGGTAATATTTTCAGATATGTCTCTTAAAATTTCGTAATCAGGATTTCGTTCGAGCACGGCTTCAAATTTACGTATCACTGGTAAAAGTTTACTCCAGTTTACGTAGCAACGAACAGTATCCAGAATGAGGAAGGATTCCGCAATGGATAAAGTCGAACATTGCAATTGTTCTATTGAAGAGGCTATTACTTCGTAGTTGTCGCGAATGAAAGGGTTTAGCAGGCTAAGGAAGGTGGTGTGGCCCCTGTGAGGAATAGTTGAATTGGTAAATGTCAATTGTTTGTCGCCTCATAACTAGTAATCACTCCAACTTTCAGCCCTCTATCTTGAACTGTCACAGAGATAATGTCAAAAATGTATTTTTTTAACACTTTTTTCAAACTCGTATATCTCCTAATCCATAGCAGCTAAAGCATTGAAACAAAATCACAGCGACGTAGTTTGAGTGGGAGTATACCCTATAATTTTATTAATATTTTATACGTGAAAAATAAAAGAAATAAATATCAATTTAGTTTTTGACAGCTCTTTCCAACACGTTTTTTTGAAAGTACAATTATGAAAAAAATTATATAAATTGCTTATAGTATTAGATACTAGCATACAAAAACTCAATTGATTATATTTGGTGCAACATACTGTAAAAAAAAAAACTAACGAAAGTATTCAAGTATCAAGAGTAGGCTTCTGAACTGAAACTTCGTTTTTAAGTTTTTTGTTTGTTGCCTAGCAACAAAGGGTGTATTGTTTTTAATTTGACGTATGACTGTCAAAAAAGATCACTGAACGACTGCTGTGTTAGCATTTGTAACTAATTTTACTAACTACTAAATCAACGAAACGACGGATGTGCTATATGTTTATTATTTTATAAACAAAATTAATTGGTTTCATTATAGTACACGTATTAACATAACGAAATAAATAACTCATTAGAGCAGATATCACAATATAAGTCACTTAGATAATGACTATCGTAATATTCGTCGTCCCAGGAATAGGACAATGTTATCCTGCAGTCATCGCAATATCCTTTTAACATAATATTTTCGTCAGAGAGCGATATCTCAATATCTGGTAAAGACTGTAAAAACAGTTGCTTCGCTATTAACCGTGGCAAGTTGAGCCGAAATATTTTTGATTTTATGATTTCCATCTGAAAGAATGTATATACATGAAGTTTCTGTTTTATTTTATTTACATTTAAAGCTTACTTTCGCCATTATGGAAAAATCGGACTCCTCTTCCACATAACGTGTTGTATATTCCCTTAAACAATCCACTATTATGTTAAATGTGCTAGCGTATAAACTAAGCGTTTGTCGATTCCGAGTAACATAACATTAGACATTATGATTTATTAGGTATGAGCTATCTTTAAATTATACAATACTATTATACAATTTATACGCTAGCACATTTAACATAATAGTGAATTGTTTAAGGGAATATACAACACGTTATGTAGAAGAGGAGTCCGATTTTTCCATAATGGCGAAAGTAAGTTTTAATTGTAAATAAAATAAAAAATAAAACAGAAACTTCATGTATATCCCCTCAGCTGTGGGAGCGCCTCTCAGGCGGTCATAAAAATGGCGGTTAATCTGTGGCTCGACCTGCCAGGTTCGCTGCATTTGCGTTTAGACTTGTTGTTATCTATCAGTGAAACGTATGTTTGCCTCACTCCAACTTATTTCATCGTGGAGTGAACGAAGCAAGACAGCTAGCAAGCGAACATTTGAATGTTCAACGGTGGAAAAATACGTTAAATTTCGTCAGTCAAAAACAGTCACTTGGACGAGTGAGTTATTACGTGTGTTTAAGTTAAAATTGTTGATTTTTATGGTGAAACCTTTGGAAATCTGGGGAAATATATGTAAACTTTTGTTATTATTATGTTTGAGTGTGTTTTTTGAGTAATATCGGTGTTAAACCTGTGAAGAAAACAACATGCTAAGTCATAGCCGGAACTTTCATGCTCGATTTCTTGTTATTTTTTTATGTTTTACTATGTCTCAAAACAATCATTATATGACGTAATTCATATGTTTTAATAAATACTATTAAATTAGTTTAAAATCTGTTAAAAGTGATAAATAGCTCACAAACTAAATAATGACCGGCACCTGACCTCTCGGGCTTCGCCACAGACTGGACGAGAACCTGCAAGGCTGTCGCCACAGACTAGACGAGAACCTGCGAGGCTGTCGCCACAGACGGCGCAGTCATGTTACTAACGCACGTTTGCATAGCATGGACATTCCACTTACTAAGAAGCAGGTTTTAATCATGTGGATCAAAATCTCAAAGGCATAGATATCCTTTTGTTACTTGTCTTTTGCTGTGAGATTTATGCTGTCAGTTGCATCGACGTTTTTTGTTAATTTATTTATATATTTTTCGTATCTAGACTTGTAAAAGTATTCTGAGACCTTACTAACAGATTAAGTGTATCTTTTTATAATATTTATAGATTTATGTCAGATAATAATACAAATATTCTAAAAACAAACGTGTTACTCTTCACACATTTGGAAATATCCCTTTAATGCTAGACTTTCACGATCTAGGTATGTCCATATTAATCAAACCATATATATGTGATTAGGTCTATATTTGTCTTGTTTTCAGATCAAGTTTTAGGTGTTTTTTGTTCAATAGGAGCAAGTGCAGTTATTTTGTATTTAAGTCTGTTTTATTAATATCCTGGCAAATTGAATTTCTTTGGATCTAGGCTGCTGGTTGCTGAGATTTTTCAACATTTTGTGGGCAATCATTTTGCATGAATAAATAAATGCATTTTTTAAACATATCTTACCTTATAACTACTACACCTGCAATAGTATTGCTTTGGCCACAGATCGTTGACAACTTTAGTTTCTTGTTTATCTATAAATTTAATACCTAGGGTGTAGTAGCACTCCACAATGCATGTAATTCGAAACCCACTTACGTACGCCATTTCTGGGGCAGACATCATTTCAATAAAGTTTTCAAATGGTGTATATTATACATTTTATTAATAAGCCTGACATTATATGATTTTGTTATGTGTATAATTACATTATATACATTATTAAAGCAACAGATAAGCCTCAAAACCGTTTATTTTTTAATTATTATCGAAAATAAGAGATAACTTTCGGTACCCTTATAATGAACCCACCTGTACAGTTATTTGCTGCTAGTTTTATGGTCGTAATTTCAAGCTACACTTAGATAATTTAATAAAAAGCAGAAAAAATACAAATTATGGACTGTAACATTGTAAAGAACGGAATTAATCGTAATTTTCCACCTGCATTTGGACCTGGAAACCCTGTCTGTGGGGCAGACCCCGCAGGCTGCCACAGACGAAGCGGAGCGGCCATTATTAATCTCCCACAGCTGAGGGGATATACATTCTTTCAGTTAATAGCGAAGCAACTGTTTTTACAGTCTTTACCAGTATTGAGATATCGCTCTCTGACGAAAATGTTATGTTAAAAGGATATTGCGATGACTGCAGGATAACATTGTCCTACACCTGGGACGACGAATATTACGATAGTCATTATCTAAGTGACTTATATTGCGATATCTGCTCTAATGAGTTATTTAATTCATTATGTTAATACGTGTACTATAATGAAACCAGTTAATTTTGTTTACGTCACACCTGGCCATAACGTGAGTTTTGCCGCACGCTACGCGTACGGTAAAACTCGCATTATGGCCAGATGGAGACGTAAAATTGTGTACTCACCACGGGCAGTAAAAGAGAAAGCCCTCTATCGCATATTTACAACCCTCGCCTGCGGCTCGGGTCACAAATACCTGCGATTGCGGGCTTTCTTTCTTTTACAGTCCTTGGTAAGTAATGTACTATTATAAAATAATAAACATATAGCACATCCGTCGTTTCGTTGATTTAGTAGTTAGTAAAATTAGTTACAAATGCTAACACAGCAGTAGTTCAGTGACCTTTTTTGACAGTCATACGTCAAATTAAAAACAATACACCCTTTGTTGCTAGGCAACAAACATAAAACCTAAAAACGAACTTTCAGTTCAGAAGCCTACTCTTGATACTTGAATACTTTCGTTAGTTTTTTTTTTACAGTATGTTGCACCAAATATAATCAATTGATTTTTTGTATGCTAGTAGCTAATACATAGCTACTAGCATACAAAAAATCAATTGCTAGTAGTAGTATCAATTGTTAGTATGCTAGTAGCAATTTACATGATTTTTTTCATAATTGTACTTTCAAAAAAACGTGTTGGAAAGAGCTGTCAAAAAATAAATTGACATTTATTTCTTTTATTTTTCACGTATAAAATATTAATAAAATTATAGGGTATACTCCCACTCAAACTACGTAGCTGTGACTTTGTTTCAACGCTTTAGCTGCTATGGATTAGGAGATATACGAGTTTGAAAAAAGTGTTAAAAAAATACATTTTTGACATTATCTCTGTGACAGTTCAAGATAGAGGGCTGAAAGTTGGAGTGATTACTAGTTATGAGGCGACAAACAATTGACATTTACTAATTCAACTTTTCCTCACAGGGGCCACACGTCCTTCCTTAGCCTGCTAAACCCTTTAACTCCGGTCGTAGTTTGCGTGTTTGAAAACATTTTTTTACTGAAACCTGAAACCTGAAAACTGAAACCTGAAAACTGAAAACTGAAAGCTGAAAACTGAAACTGGAATCTGAAAAACTGAAAAACTGAAAACTGAAAAACTGAAAATATGAAAAACTGAAAAACTGAAAAACTGAAAACCTGTAAAACTTTATAAGGGTCATTTCATCGTTTCGGGTGTTACACTTGAACTCATAAAATAAGGTTTTATTCAATGTTGTATTATAAAAACCTAGAGGTTATAACGTTAAATCATCAACTATTTTGATAATATTTTCTTTTCCTCAATTACAATAATTATAGCGTAAGGAAAATAACGAGAAAAACACTGAAAAGTAGCTGTTTCGGGTGTTACACGAATTGGCCTATACCTTCTGACCATTAGTACTATAGTGCATAATTCAGCGAATTTTCTTAAGTAACCTGTAGTTTTATTCATAACAAGTCATAGTATAGTTTTTTAGTCTACTAAAATGCTAAAATAACTCTCAATATAGCTTTAAAATATTTTTTAATGAATTTAAGTACCTGTTTCGGGTGTTACTAATGATTCGTTTCGGGTGTTACGAGTACAAAATTAAAACCGATTAATTCAAAATTTTGAAACATTTTATTAAACTTATAGTATTTATAATACTACATATTAAGAAAAATAGCAGCAAATGCTAAATTACTAAACAATAATGAATATTTAACAATAAAATAACTATTTCTCGAAGACATCAAGTTTCGTTGAGAATTCGTAGTAGGTGCTATCATTTTCGACGTATGAAGTAGGACGAGGTAATACGGAAATTATGTCCTCATAACGCACATAACTCACGTCCTTATTGTCAGGTCTGAACGTAGATGCGTTATCACCAACTACTTTTAAAAACACAATTTTTATCTCACCATCGTCATCACTTGTCGAACTCTGGCAAATACCTGCATATCGATATTCTGTTTTTTTTTTTCCTTTTAGTTGAAATTTAACGAGAACAAATGTCCCAGGCTTTATATTCTGCACAGATCCATCGGGATGAGGTTCATCCTCTTCCGAATCGGTATAAACTTCACTATACCGAAGCCGTCTTTTCGAACATTCAGCAACCTGAAAATCAGGGACCGATGCAGATGTCAGGGCAGGATTAGAGTCGCTTGTGACGTCAGATACATCCAGCTCTTCTTCGTGGGTTGTTTTCAGTACAGCTAGCGGTACCAGGTATTCATCCTCCCATATTTCTTGCTTTGTAACAACCACTTGAACAGAACTGGATTTGGATGTTTTGGCTACGATCAGTCGCCTGTAGTCCAGCACTTCAAAATAATGCTGCTTCCGAAGGTCAGGTATAGCTTGAACATCATCCCAGAGCTCTTTTAAAAACTGAGTATCTGTTTCAATATCCTCTTTTTCGATGTACATAACGTGTATGGCTTGGGTCTGGGTTTTGACGTAGGCATAAAAATCTGCAGCGGAATTCAGGATAATCTGTCTTGATTTAACACCCAACCATGCCAATCTCTTTATTGTGCCCCCAATGCCATCAACAGCTCCCTTTCCGTGAGATGCAGCGAAAAAGTGCCATTGCAGCTGTTTAGCGTTTCCGCGGTTCTTGAGTTCATGGAGTGATGACAAGGTATATTTATTTTTGAATTGGGCAGCACAATTGTCACTGAAGATGATAAATGACGTGATTGGATCGCTACGTATAGCTTGGATGTAATCAACAATCTTCTTTAAAAATGTCCAGACGGCTTGTTTTGTGTGAGAAGTGTCATTACTGATGATGGCAACTGGTTTAGTCTCTTTATTAGCAAACCAGATGCAGCAAGTAAAAATAGTCACTTGTTTATGGCTCCAATGTGCACTTTGTATTTCATCTTGATGAACGAGTGCATAATTTTCGGCAAAATCAATTTGGATTACTGCTTCATGTTTTGAGAGATTTTGTCTTCTGGATTCAAAATGGTCCGATTGTACTTGCTTTATATAATAATGAAGTCTGAATTTGTCTGACATGTTCTTTAATTCGTTTAAAGCCTCATCACATGTAGTTGTTTTTTTGATAATTTCAGGGCGGTTATTGAGAGAAGACCATTGGTTCCATGATACTTGTTTCGCACCTACGAGAGTCGTATCAAAACTACTCCAAAAGTTTTTTGGACATTTGTCACAAGATCCTGCCATACAATTCTCGTTTGTTATGTCACATGATATCATTTCAATAAGTTTTTTATGGGTTTCTGGCAAAGGTATTTCTTTTTTCAGAGATTCGAATAAGTTTATGAAATTTGCGTGTAGCGTGCAGACGCAGACATTGTGGGGCGTGTCTGATATCGGAAGAACCTCAGTTGGTCTTAGATTATAAAAGGATGATTTTCCAATGTTTATGTCAGGGTTGAGGTCTTTGAAGTATTCATAAGTTTCGCTAATAGTGGTAATCATAGTTCGTTTCTGTTTTTTCACTTTTACACCAGTTTCAGGGTCTCTTACCGTTTTACAGTCTTTCCTCCCAGGGGCTTGACGACTAACATCATCCCTGTAAAAAAAATCTCTTACTGCTCTCTGTGTCTCGATAGAAAGTTTAGGGCCCTTATTTTTGAAAAACTCAGAAGATTTTATTTCATAAGATCCTCCTAACACGTCAGTTATCACTTTCTGGATAACAGCAGCCTTCTTTGTTGGTGAAACGGGGAGAGATTTCTTTACCTTTTTGACAGCTTTTGAAAACGTTTGCAAGCAGTTGCAAGACCCTATTGGAGAATCACAATTTACATTTGCATTATTTTTTTTCCTTTCCCTATGTGCTCGTACTCTTTCACGCACTTTTAAACGATGTTTCATTTTAAGATCTTCTGTACATAGTTCTTCTTTCTTCCTTTTTCGTCTAATAGCATCCCTTTCCCTCTCTTTGCATAAATATTCAGCATATTTGACTGGATCTTTCTTTCTGTTTTCCCTTAGCTTTGATAACCGATCTTTTGTTGACGATACCATGATGATATGCCTTAAAAATACAATTACCATAGTAACACACACCATTGCATTATGAAAAGGACGGTATAAACCCAAGCTAGTATGTGAAATCAGTTTTAGGTAAGCTTACATCAATGTAACGCCCGAAACGGTTCGGGTGTTACACAACTTCAAACTTTAAAACAATACAACTAAAGCATACGCAAAAGCAAAAATTATCACACATTTAAATAGGCCCACATAACAACCTTACTTTGACAAAACATGCTAGGCTACAGTTTATTAAGCGATAACTTACACCAACTATTATCTCTTTTTCGTTTCGGGTGTTACATCGAGACAACAGTTTAGAATACTCTTCTAAAAACTGATTAATTCATGGTTTTAAATATGTTTTAAGATTAATAATATAAATACATTATCTTACCTCAAATTACCGCGGGAAAGTTGTGACAGTTGACAGCTACTTTCTTTTTAATTAGTGTTGCCATATATTGGTTTATAAAGCACTTTGACGACAATGTTTCAAACGCTGCGTTCAAGTACACGGAAAAACAAACAAATACTTATTTTTAAATTTTCTTTCTGATCATCGAGGTTGGGTATATTTTCTATAGAAATAGATTAGAATTGTCTTGTTAAACCAATATTAGTTTTTGAGCCCTTGGTAACTTTTATTATGGAATGACCCATAACTGAAAACTGAAAACTAAACCCTGAAAAACGAACACTGAAACCTTAAACCTGAAACCTGAAAAAGGAATACTGAAAACTGAAAAACTGACAATATGAAAAATTGAAAAACTGTAAACTGAAAAACTGAAAACTGAAAACGGAAAAAGGAAAACTGAAAACTGAAAAACCGAAAAACTGAAAAACTGAAAAACTGAAAACTGAAACCTGAAAACTGAAAACTGAGAACTGAAAACTGAAAACTGAAAACTGAAACTGAAAATTGAAAAACTGAAAAACAGAAAACTGAAAACTGAAACCTGAAACCTGAAAACTGAAAACTGAGAACTGAAAACTGAAAGCTGAAATCTGAAACTGGAAACTGAAAAACTGAAGACTGAAAAACTGAAAACTGATAAACTGAAAATATGAAAAACTGAAAAACTGAAAACGTGTAAAACTGAAAAACTGAAAACTGAAAAAGGAAAACTGAAACCTGAAAACTGAAGCCTGAAAACTGAACTCTGAAACCTGAAACCTGAAACCTGAAAAAGGAATACTGAAAACTGAAAACTGACAAACTGAAAAACTGAAATATTGAAAAACTGAAAAACTGAAAAACTGAAAACTGAAAATTTAAAACTGAAAACTAAAACCTGAAAGCTAAAATAGGAAAACTGAAAACTGAAAAACCGAAAAACTGAAAATATGAAAAACTGAAAAACTGAAAACGTGTAAAACTGAAAAACTGAAAACTGAAAACTGAAAAAGGAAAACTGAAACCTGAAAACTGAAAACTGAAGCCTGAAAACTGAACACTGAAACCTGAAACCTGAAAAAGGAATACTGAAAACTGAAAACCTGAAAAACTGAAAAACTGAAATATTAAAAAACTGAAAAACTGAAAAACTGAAAAACTGAAAACTGAAAAACTGAAAAATTGAATACTGAAAATTTAAAACTGAAAACTGAAATACCGACAAACTGAAAACCTGAAAAACTGAAAAACTGAAAAACTGAAAAACTGAAAAACTGAAAACTGAAAACGAAAACTGAAAAATGAAAACTGAATCCTGAAACCGGAAAACTGAAAACTGAAAACAGAAAACTGAAAAACTGAAAAACTGAAAAACTGAAAACTGAAACCTGAAAACTGAAAACTGAGAACTGAAAACTGAAAACTGAAACTGAAAACTGAAAAACTGAAAAACAGAAAACTGAAAACTGAAACCTGAAACCTGAAAACTGAAACCTGAAAACTGAAAACTGAAAACTGAAATCTGAAACAGGAAACTGAAAAACTGAAGACTGAAAAACTGAAAACTGATAAACTGAAAATATGAAAAACTGAAAAACTGAAAACCTGTAAAACTGAAAAACTGAAAACTGAAAACTGAAAACTAAAAAAGGAAAACTGAACACTGAAAACTGAAAACTGAAGCCTGAAAACTGAACACTGAAACCTGAAACCTGAAACCTGAAAAAGGAATACTGAAAACTGAAAACTGAAAATCTGAAAAACTGAAAAACTGAAATATTGAAAAACTGAAAAACTGAAAAACTGAAAAACTGAAAACTGAAAAACTGAAAATTTGAAACTGCAAACTGAAACCTGAAACTTGAAATAGGAAAACTGAAAACTGAAAAACCGAAAAACTGAAAAACTGAAAAACTAAAAAACTGAAAAACTGAAAAACTGAAAACGAAAACTGTAAACTGAAAACTGAATCCTGAAACCGGAAAACTGAAAACTGAAAACAGAAAACTGAAAACTGAAAAACTGAAAAACTGAGAAACTGAAAAACTGAAAAACTGAAACCTGAAAACTGAAAACTGAAAACTACAACAATTAGGAGAAAGTCTAAAAAAAACCTTTTACGATGGATTGATTTGTACTAGGAGATATTTTCTACTTTTTTTTTCCAACCAACCACTTTCTCCACTGTTTGGAAATGCAGCAGTGGTTTTTATTACACAGAAATTAATGATCTTTCAGATGATCATTGGTTTCTTGAGGAGACTAGATACCTATCTAGTATGATCAGTCTCCAGTCGTACTTAGGTAAGTACGAGGCGTCGCTTATGATGCTGCTGCCACTGACAAGGCCACGCACGGGGGCTTGCAGCACCGCATTATCGTGTAGCCCTACCCCTCCCCTGCCTCGAGATACAAAGGAAATCTAGGAGACTTATCGTACTAGAAACCGGATTTTTTTATTTTTTTCCAAAAAAAAAATTAAATACGCTACCACTTTTTTTGGATTGCAGCATCAGCATTTCGTGTTCCCCCATTAAAGACGCGTCTAATTATACATATCTCATCTAGGAGACTTATCGAACTAGGTTCAGTGTCGTGGGCTCCCTTACTATATTGTTTCCCGGGACTCAAGCTATATCCATACCAAATTTTATCTAAATCGGTTCGCTGTTAAAAATTCTCCATACAAACCTCCAACCGCCATGTCACCCCTTCAAGGGTTGATTTTCGCGATATTAACTATTTTATGTTCCTTCCCGGGACTCAAACTATCTCCATTTGTCAGTCATGATATGTCAGCCAGTCAGTCAGAGTCATCTTTTATATATTTAGATTAGATTGCAATTTGGTACAAATACTTTCAAGAATTTTCATGTACACAGTATTAAATTTCCAAATCGATGCCATTTTCATAATTAACGTCCCAAAAAAACACAAAAACGACACCCGTATTGATATTTTGACGTTTCAACCCCATCGCACCCCAACAGGAGAGATGGTATTTCACGTGCGCCACATTGGATTTTAAAATCATTATTGTTTTCGTAATCAACGGACCGATAAACTATAGAAACCCATGTTGATTTTTAGACTTTTGACCACATTTTCCCCTTTTAGGGGTTGAATTTTCAAAAAACCTGAAACACGTGTTAACTCATTTATCGTTTGAAATACCCCTGTGAAGTTTCGAATAAAATAGTCTATATAACTAATCTTGTTTCGCCATACAAACTTTAAACCCCTATTTCATCCCCCTAAGGGGTGAATTTTGAAAAATCCTTTCTTAGTGCACCCCTAGACCTTATAAGGAACCTATACGTACCAAATTTGGAATCTCTAGAACCAGCGGTTTGGGCTGTGCGTTGATATGTCAGTCAGTCAGTCATTCATTCAGTCATTCATTCAGTCAGTCAGTCAGTTTCTTCTTTTATATATTTAGATGCAGTCATGGCCACCTAGGCCAGGTAGGTTTTATATGTAGTTTTTAGACAATTAAACTAGATATCGCGTGTATTATTTCTTTGAAATCGTTGAGTATAATAGGATTAATAGGACTTGTCCAGTGCGAATAGAGAACCCCTTGATTAATGCCAATTAATTACTGATAAAGTTTTGGAAACTACTAAAATGGTCATAAACAGTTTCTAAGATACCGTAATAAGCAGAGCTCAGATTTTTCACGGCAAAACAAAACACTAGCGTAATTTAGCCAGTGCTTGAAATATTATTTTATCGATATCGATAATTCAGAACTAGAAGAAATAAAAGTCACCAAATAAAATTAATATGTAATAAAACTGATAAAAACATTTGTATAAAGTTACTATATATTAGAAACAGACGCAATTTCTTCTTCAAAATCTACGTCAGTACACACAGCAGCACAAGATATTTTATTTGGGTAATAGTGATAGGAGTAGATGATCATTATCTTTTCAACATTCTCTGGGAGTAAACAGTTGCGTTTATCACTATAAATCCATTTATGTACACTAAATGTACGTTCAACTTCAGTTGACGTCAAGGGAGCAAATTTATAGAATTCATTATCAGTTCGGGTAATATTTTCAGATATGTCTCTTAAAATTTCGTAATCAGGATTTCGTTCGAGCACGGCTTCAAATTTACGTATCACTGGTAAAAGTTTACTCCAGTTTACGTAGCAACGAACAGTATCCAGAATGAGGAAGGATTCCGCAATGGATAAAGTCGAACATTGCAATTGTTCTATTGAAGAGACTTCGAAGTTGTCGCGAATGAAATTTAACTCCGGTCGTAGTTTGCGTGTTTGAAAACATTTTTTTGCAGCTCTTATAGCTGCCGAGTCATTAGCAAGTATGGAGACGACATCACGTATTTGCTCATAGTATTGAGCGTAATATACCGCAGCAGATATCCAAGTTCCCCATCTGGTGATAATTGGCTCGGGAGGTACGGGAATGGACGGATATTTTGCCTTAAGAAGGCGTACACGCTCTGGAGATTTTAGGAATATCTTTTTGACATTCGATATCAACCCATCCACACCTTTGAAATTATCTCGCACTTCTTCGGCAACCCGGTGCAGACCATGAGCTAAACACGTATGTGTTTCATACGAGGAAACGTTGCTTTTAAAATACGACCGGCTTTAAGCATATATGCGGCACTATCTGTGCAAAGTAAAAGCAAATTGTTTACGTTATCATTGAAAGAATTTTGAAACAAAAATTTTAATTGGTTTATTATTAGGTCTGCTATTGTTTCCCCATTTACCTTCTCTAAAACCTTCGACCCCAAAAGATAAAATTGCTTAGAACAATTTTTTTGCAAAGACCGAATCACCACGTTTGTCACACATTTTCCCATGAAATCTGGTGTTTCGTCTATAGATATCCACAAATAATAATTTAATTTTAGTTTATTTACATAGTTTATTTAAGTTTTATCCTGTACCTAATATAAATTAATAATTACCTAAAAAAAAAGTAAAAAAAAAAAAAAAACAAATAATTGGTCACAGCAGGTCGATTTTTTCGCAGGGTCGATTCGTCCGGTAAAGAAGTCATAGAGCAGTCGCAACATAAATACTTGTTTAAAAAATGACGAAAATTATTGTTGTTGACTGTTGCCCATGGTATGTTGCATGAAATAAGAAAAATAATTAAATCGAAATAAAATTGATGTTTCCTATTTGGTTGCCCCGAACGGTAATTGTGGCGGTTGCTTTTCACATGATTCTCAATATTGCATTTCTTCAGTTTTAGATGCATATCGCACATAAAGCAGTATATAGTGGAGGTCACTTCATTATAGACTAACTCAGGGTGATTTTCAATCCACGTTTTGATCCGATCTTGTACATTACTCATTTTTGTATTAATTGATACCTTGCAATATTAAGTTATTATACGTATATCCAACACGTCGGATTCAATGCGTTGCGAAATAAATAATACCTAGATGCAATTTACGTTTTATACGTAATGAAATGACAGTTAAAGTGTGAATGTCATATGTCATGTGAGATGAAATTTGCAGTCGTTTCTATCATTTTAAATGAGGTGGTATAGTTACTTCGTTCTAAGTTGTACATGCAGACCTACCTCTTTGTTGCTCGACTATGACAAAGCTAAAATGAAAAGTTATTTTATTACTTATACAGGATGTCCGGTAATTAATGCACAACCTTCTAACCCCCAGTAGGTCACCTTAGACTGGTCAAAAATATTGATTTTGAGCTCTAGTAAGTCTCCTGTTTTTCGAAATTTTCGCACGTTTGTTAGTTTTTAAATTTTGACATTCACACTGATAGGTGTACCATCAAATAAAAAAAGAAAAAATGTACTGAGGCAATACCTGTCATATACTCTAGTAAGACTCGATAGGTGTCGATAAAATAATATTTCAAGCACTGGCTAAATTACGCTAGTGTTTTGTTTTGCCGTGAAAAATCCGAGCTCTGATAATAAGTACTAAAACTGATATACGTTTAAATAAAAAAAAGTAAGCGTAGAATACCTACCAATTCTACTCGTTATATATTCACGTGAAGACCTTAAAATCCACGTAAATACAAGATGTCATCAATTTTATTACAAATTCTTACATTACAGGCACTATAAGTAAGTGTTCCTAATAGAAACAATTAATTGAAAAAATATAATAAAATGAAAAAAAATTACTAGTTTCTGATTTATTTCTTTGTATTCACCCTACTACCTATCTGGATGCCAAATTTGAACTTTCTAGGTCATCTGGAACAGGGTTAGAGTTTTGGTCTATAGGTCAATACGTGATAAAAATGACGATTTTTGGACGTTAATATCTAAATAACCGTTTGAGGTGTGTTTATGAAATTTGGAGAACTTATGTATGACGCAAGTTTCAATATATGAGCCTTTTAACGGCCTCCTGGCTAGCGGGCTCCTAGCCCAATTGGTAGTGACTCTGCCTATGAAGCAGGAGGTCCCGGGTTCGAATCCTGGTCAGGGCATTTATTTGTGTGTTTATCACAGATATTTGTGCCTGAGTTATGGATGTTTTCTATGTATTTAAGTATTTATCTAATTATATCTATCTTTTATATATATCGTCGCCTAGGACCGACAACACAAGCCTTATTGAGCATACTGTGGGACTAGGTTGATTTTTGTGAGATTGTCCCATAATATTTATTTATTTATTATTTATTTATTCATGAGCCAAAGGAGATCGTCAATTTTTGTTAGGTGATCTGGCCCAAATTATTTAGGACCGTTTAGGAATGGTTCTTACCTTTAAAGAATCGTCATAATTTCTAGATCAGGATGGTGGTAAAAATATTGCGAAATGTAATGGCCTAATGGGAAAACTGAAAAATAATGCATTTAAAACTTGAATCTGGCAAGGACAATATTTGAAAGCGTGCTTGCCTATGATTTATATATTATTGTAAAAAAAGTACCAATTTTTTAAAGATAATGTACAAAAGCGGACTTGAAAACAAAACGGGAATCATGATGAAATAATAAAAAGTCATATTTTAATCGTATTTATAGTTCCTGTATTTCGGTAAACAAAGACGGCTGTCAAACCATCGTTGATACTATTAACTGAACATCCACCATCTAACACCTATTGCGAAGGGATAAGGTTTACCCATAGATATAAAATGGCGCTTGCCGCTAAAAGATAAACGAAGTGCGCAAAAGAGAAACCAACACGTATATGAACATTCCACGAGTGCAAAAGAGACACACGATCATTTTGAAGGAGTGACAGCTTTTGAATTTGGGTAGTTAGCTTACGTACCCACGTCGTGGCAGCTCATATTTTAGCGTGGAAAATATAAAACAATCGTGAATAAAATAACTTGGGATGAAAAAGGAGAACCATGGTGTCGTGTTGTGTTCCAGATTGGACTATTACTCATAGGAAAAACCCAAGTAATTACTCATTTCACAGGTTTACATGATATTCCGATCGATGTCTTTGAAATAATATTTTATCACAATAGCAAAATAAATCGTGTAAGTATTTACTACATACAATTAATTATTAGTGTTTCTTATACTGTGTGCCAATATTTTATCATAATAGTTAATATTCATGATTATTTTGTGTAAAAACCGAAACATTTATTCGACGCTAGGGATTGACAAAACGTTTTAGGGACTTACATCGATAACTGTTCAATATGAAAATTATAATTATTGCTTCAAAAAATCCAATGAATAAATTAATCTTATATTCACATTACGTCATTACGTAAGAAGATTAAATTAGGTTCTTATTATATCCAGTTTTAAACGTTTTTTTTATTATTACAGATTTTTTTTACCTTGCAGTACTTGTATTATTTCATTCAAATATGGCGCTCAACACATTTAGCGGAATTCGCTACCATAGTCAAAAAGCAGCCGAAAACGGAAATCGGGCTGAATATTGTACATGGGCTACATACAAAAATTCAGCTCCTGTAAAGAAACTTCCGACTTTTATGCTGCGGCTGATTTTTATTTATGATAGCTGGGCTAGATTCCGCTCAAGTGTGTGCCGCGCCTACAAGCGACTAGTCAAACGATTAGAACGAGATAGAAATATAGTTGGAATGAGAGGTCAGCTGTCAAAATGGTCGTGCGATCAATCGAATTCGACTGGCGACTTGAAATTCCGTTTTCCGTTTTATGAAATATTTGAAATTATTTTAGGAAATAATTTTGTTTATTTAATATTTTTAATTTAATAATAAATATTTTTGAATATTTTCATTTTTGTGTACTAAAGAATATAATTTGCTTAGAACAAACATATTAGTTATATAATATTGTCTTCGGTTGCCGCGATAGTTATTCATGAAATAAAACAATTAAAAACGGATTTTATCGCGTGTATTGAGTTTAAATTACATCCCGACGTTTCAAACACTTTACAGCGTTCGTGGTCAACGGGTCGACTGAGGAAAAATGTACAATTACCTCCGTTCAAAAACTATCTCAATATGCAAACCTACCCACATATGAAATATTAAACAAATTTGTGTTTGCACATGCCGGAGGGGCCTTTATAAAAAAACAAATTATTTTTTATTACAAAACAAATTATTAAACAAATTATTTTATTATTATTAATTATTATTTTCATTTTTTTTTTTTTTGAAAATAAAAATGAAAATAATAATTATTAATAATAAAATAATTTGTTTTGTAATAAAAATAATTTGTTTTTATAAAGGCCCCTCCGGCATGTGCAAACACTAAATTTGTTTAATATTTAATATGTGGGTAGGTTTGCATATTGAGATAGTTTTTGAACGGAGGTAATTGTACATTTTTCCTCAGTCGACCCGTTGACCACGAACGCTGTAAAGTGTCTGAAACGTCGGGATGTAATTTAAACTCAATACACGCGATAAAATCCGTTTTTAATTGTTTTATTTCATATTAGTTATAGTCTGGCAAACCATTTCTGTCAGTAGAAACGCGCGGCAAATTCAAAATACGTACATGTAGCAACCCTTTGTGATGAGACACCGTATTTCATGACGAACATTTCAATTCACATTGAATTTGTTTCGAGTGTATTTCACTCTCACATCTTAAGCGCGAGTGAGATAGAACTCCTGCAACGTTCCCAATTAAATTTAAATTCATTTTTAAGCCATATGTCAATTGCCTCAACCAGATTATCTATTGCAGTTGATGACAGATCCGACGAAATATATCCGTCTCCTTTTTACACACCGTAAATGTACCCTAATGAAAGGGGCGGAAAAACCACCTAAAATAAAAAACATAAAATTTGACGATCATTGCTGCTTTTTTCACTGATTCTTAGTGTTGTCATACTTTTGTTCGCTGTACATTGCTACTGCGTTCGTTGGCTGGCCAGACTATATTAACTATTAGGTAATGTAATAATATTAGTAGAAAATGTGCGTGAAATGAAAATGTCAAGTTGGTATTGGGGATGTCAATTGACGTCATAGTTGACTACTTTGACTAGTCGCTTACGTCTGTAGAGGCCTTTCGAACGTATCGATAAGAAAGTCAAATACCGATAGATAATTAACCTGTTGTAATTGGCATCACTATTTTACGCTCACATAGACAATTTAGACACATACATGGATTTCATTTTTTTGCCACACTTTTGATCGTTGACAAGCATTCTTTGTCATCCCATTTTTCTGGGTTTACCACCGTTAAGTGCGATAGCACTAGTATCTGACATTACAAAATTGAAAAAAAGATGCGTTTCGTTACCGAAGGAGCATGATATTATGCCATTATGAAACCGACTTTTAATATTCAAACTCCGATCAAAAATGCAAAAATAGGCATTTTCAATCGTTAGGCGTTTTACAGTCGAATTTAAACTTCCGTATTCGTAGGCTTAGATACTATTTTAATATTACAATGTTCTAACTTACCGAACAGTATCAAAACGCAGATTATGTAACGGTATACATTGACAGTGTCAAACCAAAAAACAATCCCGTTTCAGGCCAGGGTGAAGTTAAACTTCATGTCAATGCCATAAGGACGTTAACGACTTGTCTTGCTGTATTTTAATCGCGGAAAAATCAACATAATCTTTATTTATTTAGTATTTCTAATTCCCGTTTCATTTGTTTGCAATATTTTGTCTACTTTAGTAATAAAATGAGTATTTATTATACATTGCAGTACAAACTGTATACGGTTTATATCAGGTGGCCTAGAATTGACGATCTCCTTTGACATGTTTATGTGAAATAGTTTTTGAGTTATGAGGGGGTAAAAAGTGCCTCCAAATGGTTCGTGTAATATTACACACGGTGCTGCTCGCCAGTTCTGTTTAACTTGAACTTGGCTTGACACGCTACCGCGTGTCTAGATAGTTTTGTATTAAAATTACTGATGGACTCGGTAGATTGAGGTAGATTGGGGCAGGTTTAGCAATCAACCCCCCGCCGGGTGCCCACCTTTTTGTGGTGGAGGGGCTTAGTAACCGTGGCTTGGTCACCCACGGTAAAGCGAAGAGAACCCAGCGCCGGCCAGCTTGGGTCACCGGCTGGCCCGAGGAGGGCGCTCCAAGTGGGATCGTTAAGCCCGCTTGTGACGCGTTAGAGGTGGACCGCAGAAGAGGAATGCCGGTATTGCGGTGAGCCGTTGTCCCTATCCTCTGTGGCCGCGGCGGGATCGCAGGGGGAGAGGCGTGAAGGTATTACGGTGCGCCACTCTTCCTACCCCCTGCGACCTTGGCCTTCTATCAAACACTGATTTTGTAGGGAAGATAACCTTCTGTATGTAATACTATTATATTATTCTGTGGTGAAACCGCATAAAATTTGTTGAGAAGCCGCACCGAATGTGGTCAGAATCGAGCACAAGCTGCAGCGACGTTTGGCGTGAATACCAAAGGCCACGAGTATCCACAGAGGCTTTGTCCGCTTACTGAACACCCGTCTAAGGCCGTCCATATCCGCTATTATTATGCAAATATTCCTCAGCAGATTTAAACAGCATTTTCAAAAGAATAATCGACGACGTTCTAAACTTCTAATCCCTACGGATCATGTCTATGTACGGATCCCTCGGGCACAGACTGCTATATTTTATTAGGTGTCATAAAGTGTATGATTGAAAGGAATAAATATACACATATTGCACACTGTCGTTGTTATCGGGTTATCGTCGGGTCCACAATATACGATGATAAACAGACGTAAAAAAATCGTAAAGCTGTATCAGCTATAACTTCGACACTTTTATTGCGATCGCTACCTATTCTCGTTATTTATCTCCTGGATAAAGTATTGTGTTTCTTGGATCCGATATGAACTGTCATAATAGCAACAAAATTGTTCGCCTTCGTAAGTTATCTTTGTTTATTTGAAGTTTATTAATTTTAAATATTTTTTTAAGTCGTAATCGTAACTGCTATTCAAATATTATCGCTTGGTTATTAATTAACAATTTATGGAGCGGGTCAAAGCGTTAATGCAACTTTGTTGAGTCGATGAACGTCGATAGAAAGTTGTAAATTGAGACTTCATGTTGGTTCTCCTCGTAAATATGAAACGCTCACAAAGTAGAGCGGAATTTAAATTGAATATACACTGCAGTTGGAAATAGCTGAGTCCTGTGCAACCTGCTGACCTTTACCGGCATACAAAGTGGCAACTACACGAGAAAGTTCAACTGCAATCTAACAGTACCTAGTGATATAGCGTAGGCTATAAACTGAAATATCACTTGTCATTACAGAAAAGCTTAAGATACCTTAAGACGACCCTCAATAAATCAGTATAAAAACTAATAGCCTATACTTACACCGGGACTTTATTACCCGAAGCAATTTTTATAGCACTTAGCGAATTATACTACGTATAATAATATCGGCACTTCTTTTGATGTTTGGGGCCTACTCAATATTTAAAGATCCATTCCGATAAACATGACAAAAGGCGGCAAGGACGACCCCGATCTACAATGCATTTCCGTTTGAGCGTGAATAATTGAAGAGTCTGCTTTCTCCTTCTTCACAGCTTAAATCAAAAAAATAAGGCCAGCACGAGTAGACATAAGTTTTACCGATATTACCATGGCTTAATATTTCCGAAAGCTGGGAAAGCGCAGCTCTAGATTTTTTACGGTACATTGCTAGTAATGGTTTAAAACACAAATTTAAAATCGATGTATAAGTAAGTAGCATATCGGATTAGGCAGGGATTTGCATCGTTTTTAGGGTTCCGTAGCCAGAATGGCAAAAATAAATATAGTTTTGGTCATGTCCGTCTGTCCGTATGTCACAGCCATTTTACTCGGAAACTATAAGACGTATCTTAATAAAATTTAGAAATAAGGTGTAGTTTACTGATTTAAACTTACACGATGTTCACTCATTATTATGACAAAAACGGGACTTAATCGCGTACACTTACTACCACCAGACCAACCACCACCAGATGTCGTGAGTGTTGTGTGTAGGGAAAGTGACAACCCTAGCGTGAATGTGCATAATCGAGACCAAGTGCGGGTAGTTCGAAAAACCCGCGCAGCTAGGAGATGCTGATACAATTCCTCGCCAGTCTGCCTGCGACCACGAGCGTTACGGCACGCTCGAAACGTCAGGAAAATAATAAAAGTAAGTGTACGCGATTAAGTCCCGTTTTTATCATAATAATGAGTGAACATCGTGTAAGTTTAAATCAGTACATTGTAAACCGGTACGGGCCGGATTTAGCAATAAAATTAAGACGTCTAGGATGGTTGCGGAAAAAACGAGTGCGCTTAACAACATCGTTGTCATTTTTAATTAAGTGTCGCGATTCGGACCTAATACCTACGTGTGTTAAACTAACACCGCGCAAGGACATACCGTTTTCTGCAAGAATCCTAAGGGCTGCTAGTATCCGTCTATTGAAACAGCAAATAAAGAATGTTTAGAAAAAGCGACCGTCGGTATACTTGAGAAAGGGTTGAATTTCGCTTTGACACCTAAGCGGATTCCATATGAGACCGTAATCTGTAGTGTTGAGGAGGCAATATTGTGTAACAAGGTGCCGCTTAGCGATGCGGAGGTGCTAAGACAAGATGTTGCGGTTATTTTGCGAAAGGCTACACTACCGAAGAGTAACGTTACTGCAGAAGAGCGATCAGCACTGAAAAACCTGAGAGCGAATGAGGATATCCTGGTTCTAAAGGCGGACAAGGGAAACGCCACTGTGGTCATGGACTCGTCGGATTACGACGCGAAAATTCGGCTTTTATTAAATGACACGAATGTGTACACGCCTGTCTCATATGACCCTACTGCCAGAGTTACGCGCCGAATTAGGGCTGTCATTAGGGATTATAAGGAGTTATTTCAGGAGGACGTTTATGACCGCTTATACAAGCCTAAAATAGTGCAACCCCCGAAGTTGTATGGATTACCGAAGGTGCACAAGTCAAACGTGCCCTTGCGACCGATTGTAAGTCAGATCGCCTCACCTACTTACGATCTGGCCAAGCACGTTGCATCGGTGTTGCAGCCGCTTGTGGGTAAGACAACGTCCTTTGTGAAGGATTCCCGTCACTTTATAGACATTCTTAAGAACATAACGCTGGAACCAGATGACATAATGGTGAGTTTTGATGTCGAGTCACTCTTTACCAATGTACCAGTAAGAGAATGTCTTGAGGTAGTTCGGGGAAGGCTTGCGGACAATGAGATACTGGGACCAGTCATGGTGTTATTAAGGAACTGTTTGGAAGGAAGCTACTTTTTGTATAGAGGAACGCATTACCTCCAGATCGACGGAGTTGCTATGGGTAGCCCTGTCGCCCCGGTTTTAGCAAATATCTGGATGGAGCATTTTGAGGCCAGCTTAGATCTGCAACCATGGGCAGTGAAATTGTGGAAGCGATATGTCGATGATGTGTTTTGCATTATAAAGGGTGGCAAACAGGAAGTTGAACAGTTGCTCCAGTATCTTAATTCCATTCATCCCAAGGTAAAGTTTACCTATGAATTGGAATCGGAACGTAGTTTGCCTTTTCTGGACGTGAAAGTGATAGGTCGAATGGATGGATCCCTGGCGCACACTGTCTACAGGAAGCCCACACACACACAGACAGGTATCTTAACGCTCTGTCTCACCATCACCCTCGCCATCTACTGTCAGTAGTGAATTCCCTAAGGAACAGAGCACATGATCTTTGTGACCCTGAATTTTTAGAGAGTGAGATGTCACATATTCAGGAGGTCCTTAGGAGGAATGGGTACAGGGTGGACAGTAGGCAACCCAGACGGAAACCGGGAAGGAAGCATCCGGATGTTGCAAGACGACCGGCATTTTTGCCTTATGTCAAAGGAGTGACGGACAAAGTAGGTACAGTACTAAGGAAGTACTCTATACAAACCGTATACATGCCGTTATCCAGGGTGTCGGGGCATTTAAGGTCGGCTAAGGATATTATCCCTTATCAAACACCGGGTGTTTATAAGATTGATTGTAGCTGTGGTAGTTCCTATATTGGGGAAACCAAACGCAAAATAGCGGAAAGGGTCAGGGAACATATCACAGCAGTCAAAAATCGGCAAATAAACAAGTCTGCTGTAGCCGAACATTTGTTAGAATCTGAACCAAACCACTGGATTGAGCTCCATAATCCAAAAGTCCTCTCTACAGAACGTCTTCGTTATAGCAGGAAACTACGAGAGGCTATTGAAATTAGGAAGCATAAGAATTTCAACCAGAACGAGGGACAGGGGATCTCGTCTTCGTGGAATCCAGTGATCAGCAAATGTAAGCGTGAAAATACTTGCATTTCCAAACCACCAGATGTCGTGAGTGTTGTGTGTAGGCAAAGTGACAACCCTAGCGTGAATGTGCATAATCGAGACCAAGTGCGGGTAGTTCGAAAAACCCGCGCAGCTAGGAGATGCTGATACAATTCCTCGCCAGTCTGCCCGCGACCACGAGCGTTACGGCACGCTCAAAACGTCAGGAAAATAATAAAAGTAAGTGTACGCGATTAAGTCCCGTTTTTGTCATAATAAAGGTGTAGTTTGTATGCCGCCATTTAGTTATGTAGTGAAATTGCAGAAAAAAATTTTTTAAGGGGGGCGCTCCATACATATAACTAAATTTAAATTTTTACCAAATATCAACATGTTGCACATCAATCGATAGGTCTTTAAAAATAATATTGAGGTTTCTTTGAATTTTTATGAAAAAATTTGAGAAGATGCGCGTTATCATATACTTTCTACGAAAATAGTTTTGAACATTATCGGCATATAGCCATTTTTGAGTTAATTCCAAAAAACTTCTTCCATAGGCATCAGATAAGACCTTTTAGCATTAGTCTGGTTCTTAAATATTCCATTGAAGCTGCGGGACCCTCCATTATGCGTGGTCCGACACGCACTTAGCCGGTTTTTGTGCGCTTACCAATGACTGCCATTTCAACAGAGACTAAACATTTCAGTCACGTACAATAATATATATCGAAAATACCTAACACAATCGTATTTATAGAGCTTTAGGAGGATGTAACATGATTTTGCGCGTTCCGATGTGCAGCATGGCTAGCATAACTTGTTGTTAAGACGATTGTCGCCGGAGTGTCCTTGAGCGTTTGGGCGCTCTCTATACCCGCGCCACCCGCGTACCCTTCTCATTGCGATCGTGCGTAAATCCGCCGCGATGCACCGCAATAATGTTCAAAGAATATGACTTTACTCAGAGGCGCGCGGGCAGATTTATAATAATCATACCTAATCCTTTTGTGGATGTTTTGTGATTTGAATACTGTGACATTTTTTAGGAATGCTACTAAATAAGATAAGTAATAACGATCTCGATTAGTAGATTTTTATGTAAAAACCGGCCAAGTGCGAGTCCAACTCGCGCACCGAGGGTTCCGTAAACACCTATAACAAGCAAAAACCTCTACGCGTTTACGAGGAAAAAGGTAGTAAGTTAAAAATTAAAAAAAAAAATTTTTGTATGAATTTACTAAAAATGTCTACTTTTCGTAATTTTTCCTTTGTCTGTGCTATATGAAGTTTCTTCGTGCCAAGTTTCAAGTTTCTGAGTTTACGGGAAGTACCCTTTAGGTTTTGAGTTTCTTGCAAGTACTCAGTTTCAAAATATGCGACTTAAATTGCTATTTCTTTTGATTTCGTTGACATAAAAGTTTGGTTTTGCTACATCTGAAAGGTCCTATAGCCCTGAGTATTTGACATGAATTTCAAATTTAATACCTCCACGCGTTTACGAGGAAAAAGGTAGTAAGTATAATATTTAAAAAAATATTTTTTGTATGATTTTACTAAAAATGTCTACTTTTGGTAATTTTTCCTTTGTCTGTGCTATATGAAGTTTCTTCGTGCCAAGTTTCAAGTTTCTGAGTTTACGGAAAGTACCCTTTAGGTTTTGAGTTTCTTGCGAGTACTCAGTTTCAAAATATGCGACTTAAATTGCTATTTCTTTTGATTGCGTTGACATAAACGTTTGGTTTTGGTACATCTGAAAGGTCCTATTGTCCTGAGTATTTGACATGAATTTAAATTTAATACCTCCACGCATTTACGAGGAAAAAGGTAGTAAGTATAAAATTTAAAAAAATATTTTTTTTGTATGATTTTACTAAAAATGTCTGCTTTTTGTAATTTTTCCATTGTCTATGCGATATGAAGTTGCTTCGTGCCAAATTTCAAGTTTCTGAGTTCACGGGAAGTACCCCGTAGGTTTTGCGAGTGCCGAAAAACTCTAAAATTTGCAGCATAAACGACTGTATCTTTTGATTGCGTTGGTTTTTAAGTTTGATTTTTTCACAGCTCCAAGGGACAATAGACATGAGTATTTGGTATAAATTTCAGCTTGATACCTCCACGCGTTCTTGAGAAAAATGGTCTTGACAGACAGACAGACAGACAGACAGACAGACAGGCGGACAACAAAGTGATCCTATAAGGGTTCCGTTTTTTCCTTTCGAGGTACGGAACCCTAAAAAATGAAAACCTAGATATTGAATTTGAAGTACAGTGAGCGGCAAAATATTTATGAATTTATGAAATATGGTTAAAAATATTCCGCATATCAGAAAAAAATAAAAAAATACTGACTAGTACAGCAAAAAAACCTGAATGCACATCAAAGCGGTGTTTTCATGTGAATTTGGATTTTTTTTGTTGTGCAAGTGAGCTTAATAGATGGTTATTTTTTTGTTGCAATTTTAAATATTAACCGTAAAAATTCACTTAATTACGATAAATTAACAAAACTAAGGCTGTTGCAACTTGGGAATAGTGAAACTGCACTCGTAAGGAGCGGTATTTGTGCACGAAATCGTTATACAAATGAGAGCTGTAAGCCCATTAAATTTAGATCTTTAAATATAACACAGCGCAAACACTTCTTAGGGTTCCATAGCCAAAATGGTAAAAACGGAACCCTTAAAAGTTTTTTGAAACATGTCCGTCTGTCCGTCCGTATGTCACAGCCATTATAAAACATATATTACCGAAATTTTATCTAGAGGTGTGTTTCATGTGCCGCTACTTATTTTTCTGGCTAAATTGCTATAAAAATCTTTTAGGTGAGGCACTCCATACATAGGTATGCCAAACTAAATGTCAAAAATATTTTTTTTGTAAATATGAACATGTTGTACGATACGGCTTTAAAAATATCTTATATATATATATATATATAGAGAGAGAGAGAGTATTTTTAAAACTTTTTTACTAGGTCAATATTTTCAGAAATAATTGCTTCGAAAGTCTAAATATAATAGCCCCCATCTAACTTTTAATCCATAAGTCTAAAAAATATGAAAAAATACCAAGAAGGCTCAGTACTTAATTTTCTACGAAAATTATTTCACATATTATCGGTTCATCCGTTTTTGAGTTATCTCCAAGAAACTACTTTCTACAGAACCCTACATTATACATGGTCCGATACAAACTTGGCCGGTCTTTTAAAGATATTTGATAGGTAGTATTAACCCTTAGTAGTAATTTATTTATTCACTTGTGTTGATAATTAATATAAAATTTGTATTTATTTGCATTTCACCGACATAGTAAAGTTTTTTTAGGGTAGTCAACGCGTATGTGAATCTTCTGGGGTTGCAGGCGTCCATAGGCTTTATAACTGCTTTCAATCAGGCGGGTCGTATGCTTGTTTGACAGCGTCGTGGTATAAAAGAAAAGCTTTTTTTCCTTTATTCTTACATACATTGAACTCTTAAATATCAGCAATTTTTTATTAGATTCTCAATCAGGCTTTGCTCAGTGATAGTTAGTAGACTGAAATTTGGTATGAGTAATTATGTGTTTTAATTACGCCTACAAAGTGGTAAAACAATAAGTATCTGAAACCCATTGTTGAATAGGTCTTTCAAGAAGAATATGCCTTAAACAACTTTTGGATAAAACGAATACATTCGTAAATAATAGCTTCGAAAGTTAAAATGCTCTTAGATTTTTGAACCGTGGGTTTAAAAACATTGGGAAATTTCCTGGAAGTGAGGCCATTGAAATACTTATCACGTATTTTCAATAAAAACTATATGGAATAAAATCGGTTGAGCCGTTTTTGAGTTATGCCTATAGTAAAATAACGCAAGTGCCACAAAATATTTCTTTATAGACTACCTTTTGAATGGATGTATTGTAACAGGCCGGCAACTACGGCTCCCTACACTGAGCATAGCCCGATATTCTCTTGGCCAGTTTATCTGCAATCCTTTGCAGTTTACTTCGCAATTTCTAGATTTGAGAAATTAGTATAAAGTATAACATTAATGATTGTGTTTAATCTTAAAATAAAACGCATATTACATTCGTTTAGAACACGGTATTCTTAAACAAATATGTTTAAATAAATTCGGTTCTTTGGAGTTTTTTATTAAATTAATTATTAGTCTATTGTATTGCAGTACTAGCAGATTTCCGCAACTCGACGACTAATGCCTATTTTGCGTGATACATGCGTCTACTAAAACATAATAATTTTAGTTTGACCAAATTTGTTTTCAGAGCAATGTGAGATTCATGATTTTTGTTTTTTCTCCATTTTTATTTCATTTGTTTTTTACTTGTATTATAATCTAAATGAAATACACTTTTTATACGAACGTACATAAACATGCATACGAGTATATTATCTTAAAAGATAAAACGTCTATACATTATTGATTCCGGGAAGACACGTTATATCCGCACCGCATGAACCCTCTGCAGTTATTTAGTCTTTAGGCACTAGTAAGTCCGATATTATTGCTCACGGGCCAAGCACAAGTATATATATGTAGTACAAGGGAAGCACGGAGCGACGAGCGACACAGCCTCCTCGTCTCAAAGCTAGCTTACGACTGCCAGTAACGCCGTTTTCGAGCTAATAACGCACGAAATGTGGAATTATGATCAAGTTGTTTAAGAAAATTTAATCAATTTAAATATCCTACGTTGAGTTTGTAGTGTTCTGTAGTACATATTTTTTAGTTCAACAATATTTTAAATCAAATGAGCCGTTCAGCAGATATAAGCAAAATTAACCGTAAAACGACATTTCGTTACATTTACATAACAGAGAAACTATACGTTACACGAGTTATTCAAACGTTGACAATGTTGTACATGAAATGGTAAATAACATATATTTTTCATAATTATTTTACATTTTTTTTTAAGTGGGTATTCCACTCATACATTAGTATGTTATTCAATCAAATACAAACATTGAAAACATTGAAAAAATATTCAACCCAGTTGGACTTGAACCAACATCGATACGCCTTACCGGGGCTCGATATCCAACTGGGTTGATTATTTTTTCAATGTTTTCAATGTTTGTATTTGATTGAATAAAACATATATTTTTTTCAAAAATTTTGAATGACCCGTTATTGAGATATATCCCTTAGAAAGTAACAGTTTTCAGCCACAATCAGCGCCTAGCGCCTTAATAAAAGGACATGAGTAACGCAAAATATCATATCAAACCAACTACGGAACCCTACATTGAGCATAGCCCGATATGCTCTTGGCCGGTTTTTTAATTGTATTTCAGATTTTTGAGACATCAGCTATTCGCGATCATGATCAGTGAAAACTATGTCAAAACATCTGCAATAAAGGTAAGTTTGTACACGATCATGTCAATATTTTTTAGTATGTAGGTACAAATTGTGAAATTATTGAGTGCTTAATCTATGAAATTAGTGAAATAATGATTCAATATTTAATAATTAAAATTCTATATTTGTATCACTGAATCATTTAATCTTTCGGTAAAACTGTGATAAGAATTATCACGTTGATTGATACTCAGTCACTGACTTTTCGCCCATTGCGAATGAAGTAAAAAATTAAATTGTATGCTATCATTGTATTAAAGAAGTTTTTAAATTGAGTTAAGTAATTTGACAGCATTTTTTTTTTTATTTGTGTAACGGGGGCTGTCAGATCTTCACTCGGTTAAAAGTACTACTTCAGTGATTAAGTGATGTAGTAAACACAGAGACGTGTGTCATACGCGGGTGCATTCGCTTTTAACCAGTGATTACTTCTAGTGCTGTGCAGTAGCTTTAGACTTTGTTCGACGCTCCATGCGATGCCTAATGGCATAGATTGAGCGTAATTCAGTCCCGTTATCAATATACAAAGGTTAGTAAAATACTTTAATTTATTAATAGTTTAAGTCCACTAAAAAACGATAATTTTCATAAAAAATACCTACCATAGGTACCTGCTATTCAAGAAATGGACTTATTGTAATTTATCATTCTGTAGTAAACTAGAATCTCTAGCCATGTTTACCAATTCACTAAACCTAAAAGTTAATAGGAAAATTAATAAATTTAAAGAAACCAATACCTTTATTGTTTCGCAATCACACACTTTTAAAGAGCAAATATTATACAATTTTTTAGTGAAGTATCCATTAATTATAAATAATCTAAATATATAAAAGAAGAAACTGACTGACTGACTGACTGACTGACTGCCTGACTGACTGACTGATTGACTGACTGACTGACATATCAACTCACAGCCCAAACCGCTGGTTCTAGAGATTCTAAATTTGGCACGTAGGTTCCTTATAAGCTCTAGGGATGCACTAAGAAAGGATTTTTCAAAATTCACCCTCTAAGGGGGTAAAATGGGGGTCCAAAATTTGTATGGCGAAACAAGATTTGTTAGACTATTTTATTCGAAACTTCACAGGAGTATTCCTAACGATAAATGAGTAAACACGTGTTTCAGGTTTTTTGAAAATTCAACCCCTAAAAGGGGAAAATGTGGTACATACAAACATACCAGTCTAACTGAAAACCTCCTTTTTGAGTACTTATAGTACGCGGGCGAAGCCGCGGGGAAAAGCTAGTAATAAATATTATGGGACATTCTTACACAAATCAACCTAGTCCTACAGTAAGCTCAATAAAGCTTGTGTTATGGGTACTAGACGATGATATATATAATAGACTAGCTTTTTCCCGCGGCTTTGCTCGCGTTAAATTCGGGGTAACAAACCATACAAACTTCCACCCCCTATTTTAGGGAAGTTGGGGGTTAGAAAGAGACAAAAAGTAGCCTATGTCACTCTCCATCCCTTCAACTATCTCCATTTAAAAAATCACGTCAATTCGTCGCCCCGTTTTGCCGTGAAAGCCGTGATACACTTTCCCATTTATAATATTAGTATGGATACATATAGATAAATACTTAAATACATAGAAAACATCCATAACTCAGGAACAAATATCTGTGATAAACACACAAATAAATGCCCTGACCAGGATTCGAACCTCTTGCATCGTAGGCAGCGTCACTACCAACTGGGATAGGAGTTAATTAGTTATACTTCAGTGAAAACTAATTTGTGTTATAATATTTTATCACGTGTCAAATGTTTTTTTTGTCTACCAACCCTACCTGTTGTCAGTTTGCCAAGCTTGCTTACATTTATTTATATTTCTTCCGGTTTTGTTTCGATACAGTACCTATACACACTACACTACACACACTATACGAGTAGGTACAATACTTTTGGCACTTTAAATTTTAATATTTCTTTATGTCGTAGCATGAGCTGTTATCGTTCTTCCCGTGAACTCTTAATAACTCTATAAACTAATCTCCGCTTTTTTCTCCAGATAGTAAAACGACAGTTCGTTTGAACAATTTATACTAACTAAATTCATCTGGTTTTGTATTTTAATAACTGCTTTTGTATTTTAAAAGCTGACCTAACTGGTCAGCTTGCGGCAGATCAAGCTATCATTCTACCGTCAAACAAATTTCAATGTTATTTTAAGAGACCTATCGATTGATGTGCAGCATGTTGATATTAATTTAAAAAAATGTAAGCAATTAGTTACATGTATAAAGTGCCCCCTTAACAATTTTTTTTGAGCAATTTTTCCATAAAACTAAGTAGCGGAATACAAAACACACCTTAAATTAAAATTTTAGTAAGATACCTACGTCTTTTATTTTCCGAGTAAAATGGCTGTGGCTGTGACATACGGACGGACGGACGGATGGACATGACGAAACTATAAGGGTTCGGTTTTTGCCATTTCGGCTACGGAACCCTAAAAACACTATAAAATATCAGTACCTATCATGTCAACGCCAAATTTCAAAACGTTGTTTATTGGAATGCTACGCAATCCTTCGTCCTTTTTTGATGTAAATATTTTATTTTATTTACAATAATTCCATTTATTCAGGATGTCACAAAATTTTAAATTTAAAAATAACTACATAAAACATTTAGCCAAACCCGCTCCTTGAAGCTTCCGGTGCAAAAGTGCCCATAATGCTCGCGGCATTACCACGCTGGATGGCTATGGACCGCCTTTGCACCAGAAACGCCTCGGAGCGGGGATCCATTTACAATAATTATTCCTGTATCTTTGGGAACCTGTTTTGTCATTTTTGTGGTAAAATCGTTTATAATTGCAAATTCTTTTCTTCTTGTTTATTTAGGTGACATTCGATGACTTTCGGCGTCTGTTGTCAAAAAGTACACGTTTCACGTAAAATAAACTAGTACCACTGAAATCCCACACCATGGCGAGAGCCAAAAGGGGGGAGGGGCCAAGGGCGTAGCTAGTTTTTTTAGGGTCGGGGGGGGGGGGGCGCCGTAGACAAGCCAAGAATATGTCTAAGGTAATATTCAGAGCAATGAAGCGTAGTCAGAGTGACCGCGTGGCAACCGGAAGCGGTTTCCTGAAAGTGCGTAACGCGCAATAAGTGTTTGCTATGGAATATTTTTGTAAAATTCAATATTTCGAAGATAAAAGTCAGAAACCCCTATCAACCCCTCAATCCTTAAGGAAAGGGGTGGAACGGTGCGGGGTAGCTAGTTGCTAGTTTTTAGTTGGTATTATAATTACGTTTTAGTTGGTTAAGGATTGAGGGGTTGATGGGGTTTTTCTACACTGATTTTTATCTTATAAATATTAAATTTCACTAAAATAATCCATAGCAAATAATCGATTGCAAAACATTTTATTGCGGGTATTCCAAATTGACGAATTTCTAGTTTGTAGGGGTGGCCACAAGGGGATGAAATTTCATAGGAGAGATACAAAACTAAAAAAACAAATGCCATCCGATTTCAATTATTAAATCGGATAGCATTTGTTAAGTGCATTTTCCTAAGTTCTCGCCCACCTAAAACATTGATGTATTATGTATTCTACTAGATGAGCTATCTAGAACAAATTTTGTGCGCCATGTTTGGCGGTTGACAGCTGACACTGAATCAAAGAGTAGCTTTAACAAAACTGACGTAACACTGTTTCGACAAAATTCATTCTGCCTAAACAAATTTTGTAAGGAAACATTATTAACTAAATTATTGTTTTATTTATACCTAATGTTTATTTTGCTCCTTACCCTAGAGTTTTAGGAACGAATGGAGTAAAATACTATTTTCGCCGACAAGCGCCTTTCAATACGAACTTTGGGGGTTAATGATCCTTGATATTTACTTAAAATTACATTGATTTCTTAACTGAAAAAACATGGTGTAAGTACGTATTACACGGGTGATATTTCGATATTAGTTTTATATTCAAATCATAAAAACCGTGTCTATGTATTTTACTTACATTTACAATTTTAGCATAATTGCTCTTGTTGAACAATAAATATATGTTTAATGAACTAAAAATTACCTAACGTACTTATCTAAAACATGTTTATTACGTAAATATTTTTATGCTGAGTACTATTAAACAATATCAAGTGTAACAATGTCAAGGTATATCAAGGGACATATGCTGAGTTACTTCTGCGACATTAATCTGTGCGCCAAGGAATATGGCGTCGCACCGCCAACATTAATATTTTAAATGAATGTAACACCAAACTTTGTACTTACTTACCTATTGAATGTAATTCCGTGGCTTTTATTACTATTTTAAGAATGATTTTAACAGTTTATTATCATGTAAGAAGCCTTAACGTTTAGTATTTGATTTTTAAAAATGTTTGACACTTGCGTGTAATCATGTCTGTGGTCCAACAGCCACTGTCAGGCTTGTAGTGATTTTCACTAAAACTCATGGTACAAATAATTTCTTAGGGATGTCTTCTCCTGTTACTCAATACCTAAAAATTCAATATTGGTCCGGCTTCCAACTCGATAACTGTCCGGCCGCGGCGGATGGCAAATTATATCCAGTGTTTGTATGTGATGTAGAACAGGCATGCCAATTTTCATGCGGTTACCTGACAACATTTTTGAAGTGAAAACTTCTTTAGCGGCGCTGTGCACTTTTTGTGATGGGGAAAAAATGTTAAACTCGCGACAGGGTCACGTGACCGACAGATTCGACAGGGTCACGTGACCGACAGATTCGACAGGTTCAGTGTTGCCAATTTAGCACTTTTGGGGCTAAATTTAGCACTATTTAGACTGACTTAGCCCTATTTTTTTTCATTTAGCACTTAGCACTTTTTGGAAATTGCGATTTTATAAAAAATAATTTTCCAAAAGTTGATAAATTTTATTTGTACTCTGTCAAACCAAAATTGTCAGTAGTAGTAGCACAGAATAATATAATAGTATTACATAAAGATGCTTATCTTCCCTATAAAATCAGTGTTTGACAGAACTTTGAAATATGAACGGTGACACATGCGGTCTTCATACAATTTTGCCTTCGACTTCATAGGGTTGACAAGTCAACTATGGAATTAGTTTGATTGCTAGACCTGCTCCAATCTGCCTCAATCTACCTAAGCTATCAGTAGTTTTAATACAAAACTAAACAATTGTGTGATATATTACCTCATTTGCCCAATTTAACTGTAATTTTAGTACAAACAAAACTACTACTATAAAATACTTAAATATTTTATCTTATCTGCAAATAAACGAAGGGGATTTTGACAACCTCGAAAAGTATCCGATCACTAACCAATAGTAGGCCGTAGCTGTCACTTCGTGGAGTGGAGTTGTACACACGGGCCAGTAGAGAACCGGACATTACTTTTGCTCTATTTCCCTAACCACAGTTGAACCTAATTACCGAGCAAAACAGTCGTTCATAGGTGACTAGAAAAAACGGTCCGATAGAGAGCATAATATAAGGGGCGGTGTCTAGGTAGATTGGGGCAGATCTAGCAATCAAACTAATCGCGTAATTGTCAACCCTAGAAGTCGAAAGGCAAAATTGTATGGAGACGTCATGTGTCATCGTTCATCTGTGAAAATGCTGTCAAACATTGATTTTGTAGGGAAGTTAGCCTTCTGTACGTAGTACTATTAAATTAAATAAGATCAATCGAGCTTCGCAAGTGAAGTTCAATCGATATTATATGACTCGCTCCATTGGAAGATATAATAAACACATTCGAATGGATAACTTTTTTTATTTAGCACTTTTTTTTTGCATAATTTTTTAAGTGTTAGCACTATTTTAGCACTATTTTCAGTATAGTTTTATCACTGATTGAAATGCGGAGTTGGCAACACTCTCAGGTTGAAAATTCGTAAGACGGACACGTGACCTGATCGAATACCTAAATCATCTATATTCATAATTCCGTCGAGGGGTACGGTAGACCCGAATGAAATTATACTCAAATGAGAAAGCGTAAAAAATAACAGTTTTGAATTGAAGACATATATATGCAAAATTCGGATTGTCGCGTATTTTGCATTTAAAAGTGTTAATTTAATGACACATGGTGGGCCATATTACATATTTTAGTGGTTGACAACTTGACAGTGAGGGGTGCGTTCGGAAATTGTGAACTATGTTTACGTCCGGCATATTTGACAGGTTAGTTGGTCAAAAGGAGGACGAAAGTAAATAAATTAAGAAAACCCGGCTGACTGACAAGGCAAGAAAAGCATTTGACACACGACAAAATATATTCTTACAGAAATTAGTTTTCTTTTCACTGAAATATAGGTAAAGCCTGACCAGAAATATATGATTATTGTCAAGAGGGCGCTATTATTCTCATTTATATGGCAACAGTTCAGTATAGCCATAGAGCGTATTATTTCTCTATGGTATAGTGACATCTTGATTTGTTTACCTGTCAGCTCTGATGTTAATTTGAAAATGTTTCACAGCGAAATAGTTCCATTTCCCGAGCGTATTATTTACAGCTGTTTATTACATACACTATTTACAACATTTCGCTCTTGACTATGAATAATTTTGGGATATTTTTGTCTTGTATTATTTAATATTCAACACTTTACTGTAATTCAAATAAACAGCGACAATGACACTGACAGTCTATCACATGCACTCACACATGCATATCATTCTGTCAGTAAAATAATTGCCAGTGCAAGGAATTAGTTCCAATGAAATTTCGCAACATGGTGCATGATCATATATTTCTGGTCAGGCTTTAAGTAAAAATTGATATTTTTACTAAAAATAAATTTAAATAACATAAAATTCATGAAAATTCGTAAGACGGACACGTGACCTGATCGAAAAATGGTTACAATGCCATTGAAGCCAATAGACCGCCGGCGCGGCGTAGGAGAGGAACTATTCCCCTCTCTTTCTGCCGCGCGGCGAAAATGTATGCCTGCGCCTGCTGTTTCGTTCGAAATCGTAATCTTAGCACTACGAAATACAAAACTACTATTGATGCGGTATTTATTAGACATTTAAATAGGTTAGAATCAAAATTGTTCGTTTCTTATTTCAGGTACCATAAACCTATCGTATCAGTTTTAGAGACTGGCGATGATGGTTCTAGTAATGATGATGGTGTATGAGTCGTTGAAATTATGGATGGAAGTTAATATTTCTGAGAGATAAACTTTTTAATGTTAAATAATTGTAATAGTTCTGAAGTGTTAAATTTTTAATGTAATATAATTTTGTCATGTTTGTGTACGATAGCGCAATAAATGAATATTGTATTTTACCACATAAAATGTTTATACTGATAATTAAAGCAATTCGTGCAAAATTATTCCCTAACCATTCCAAAATATCAAAAATGCACAAAGTTAATATTCAAGTTTTCACTTCTGCCGGCACTCCCGGAGTGCCACCCGTTTTTTTTTTATTCTTCGGTCTCGCACCTGGAGGGATGGCATTAGAATTTTATTAAGTACTAGCTTTTGCCCGCGGCTTCTTTCGCGTTATATTCGGGGTAACAGGGTTCCCCTTCCCCTTTCCTGATTTAAAACACAGAAGAGAACTCTGAACATAATATTATTTTCTGAACATAATATTATTTTAGTACGCTACTGTAGACGATATTATTTGTCTTTATAGCTTAGGCACGATTTTTTTGTTAGTGACAAATAGTCCGCATACCAATTTTTAGCTTTCTACCTTGAAAATTGCGGAATGCTCCATACAAACTTCCACCCCGCATTTTAGGGAAGTGGGGGATTTGAAAGAGACAAAAAGTAGCCTATGTCACCCTCCATCCCTTCAACTATCTCCACTTAAAAAATCGCGTCAATTCGTCGCCCCGTTTTGCCGTGAAAGACGGACAAACAAACACACACATACACTTTCCCATTTATAATATTAGTATGGATATAACCAGCGTACACACTTTCAGGCAACCGCTGTTTCAATCAGTTGCCTCACGATATATTTTTTCGACCCCTGCTCTATTTACGCCCCAGTCCAAGGTAGATCAGTTCTGGTTGCACAGGGCGGCGGTTCCTCATCACCTCGGGATCTCAAATACCGCGAGCCATTCGGTTGCCTCGCGGTCACTCTGACTACGCGTCATTGCTTTAATTATAATACTTTACAGTTTGTGAGCATTCCTGCAGCTACGGGTAGGCGGGGTAGGGCACGGAACAGCTGCCCCTGCCCCCCCCCCCCCCTACCTAGCGTACCTCGCTACGCCCTTGGGAGGGGCTGTAACTTTAGAACCGGAGATAGGTATATCTTTGCATATTCTTTCAATGAAAATTGTTTTGAAACTTATCGGTAAAAGCGTTTTCGAGTTATCTCCAAAAAACCTCTCCCATAGGCAGATGCAACCTCTTTATACGTAATTATTATTTCTTACTCCGTTGAAGCTACGGAACCCACCATTATGCGTGGTCCGACATACACTTGGCCAGTTTTGTAGACTATACGTGACATACGCACATTATTGCCATATTATAAAACATGCCTGCACTCATAGACACTCACAGACAGGAAAACTTTACTTCCTGTTCCTCTCAGTAAACAATTAATAATAATCATATGATAAGGTACGGTACGAACGGTGATAAAAAAAAAACGGGTGGCACTCCGGGAGTGCCGGCAGAGGTGAAAACTTGAATATTAACTTTGTGCATTTTTGGTATTTTGGAATGGTTAGGGAATATTTTTGCACGAATTGCTTTAATTATCAGTATACATACACATTTTATGTGGTAAAATACAATATTCATTTATTGCGCTATCGTACACAAACATGACAAAATTATATTACATTAAAAATTTAACACTTCAGAACTATTACAATTATTTAACATTAAAAAGTTTATCTCTCAGAAATATTAACTTCCATCCATAATTTCAACGACTCTTACACCATCACCATTACCTACTAGAACCATCATCGCTAGTCTCTAAAGCTGATACGATAGGTTTATGGTACCTGAAATAAGAAACGAACAATTTTGATTCTAACCTATTTAAATGTTAATAAATACCGCATCAATAGTAGTTTTGTATTTCGTAGTACGATTTCGAACGAAACAGCAGGCGCAGGCATACATTTTCGCCGCGCGGTAGAAAGAGAGGGGAATAGTTCCTCTCCTACGCCGCGCCGGCGGTCTATTGGCTTCAATGGCATTGTAACCATTTTTTGATCAGGTCACGTGTCCGTCTTACGAATTTTCATGAATTTTATGTTATTTACATTTATTTTTAGTAAAAACTAGCTTTTTCCCGCGGCTTCGCCCGCGTACTAAAAGTACTAAAAAAGGAGGTTCTCAGTTAGACTCGTATGTTTGTATGTAGGAATGTATGTTTGTCCGCGATCATCTGCGTTTCGCTGAACTGATTTAGAAGCGGTTTTCGGAAAAGTATTCGTTACATTCTGGAGGTTTCGGTATACCACGTTTTGAAGACGGCGGTTAACTCATTTTTTATTTTAAAGAAATTATTGCAATAATTGTTTAATTGTTACGCACGCCATCAACGACTTACTACTGAGAGATTATGATTAATACAGATTTCTACTCTTGAATAGAAGCTTTTCCCCGCGACTTCATTTGCGTGGAATTAGTAATCCACCCTCCTTTTTACCCGCTTAAGGAATGACTTTTGGGATAACAACTATTATATATCCTTCCCCAGAACGCAAAATATCTCCATACCAACTCATCTAAATAGGTTCAATGGTTATTAATTTCCCATACAAACTTTCAACCCCCGTTTCACCCCCTAGAGGGTTGATTTTCGAGATAAAAACTATCCTATATTGTTTACCGCGACTCAATCTATATAATATGTACTGTTCTCAAAAATTCTAAAACTTAACCCCATTCTTTCGGACATACCTTTTTTATCAGAAGCTGTCGAGTCTTGGAAAGCCGCTTGCCCTAGAAAAGACCTGCCCGAGATGCGCCATTCGCAACACCAATGGGACGAGCCGCTCTGCGCGCTGGTACGTGACAATCTATACGAAACGGCCACCAGCCCCGCAGAGCGAGCTCGTCTCCTTGCTGGAACGAAATGGGAGTCAGGCTCATGGCTGCAAGCGCTTCCTTCACGGAATCTTGGCACACTTCTCACGAGCCACTCATTTAGATTTGCTGTGTCGCTACGCCTGGGGGCGGCATGTGTGGCTCCACATCAGTGCCACTGCGGCGCTAGTGTAACGAGGTTTGGTCTCCACGGTCTATCATGCTCTAGAAGCGCCGGCCGTATGTCGCGCCATGCCAGTGTTAATGACATCTTGCGCCGAGCCCTCGTCACCGCCGGAGCGCCGTCGGTTCTAGAACCGACGGGTCTAGCGCGTGACGATGATAAAAGGCCAGATGGCATGACCCTGGTTCCCTGGAAGTTGGGACGGCCCTTGGTTTGGGATGCCACATGCGTCGATACCCTCGCACCGTCCTACCTTCCACGGACATCAGCCAGGGCCGGGGCTGCCGCCGACGCTGCCGAACACCTCAAGCGGCGCAAGTATGTAGACATTGACAGTGGTTACATGTTTGAGCCGTTTGGGGTGGAGACGCTTGGGCCGTGGGGACCAGGAGCCCACAAAATATATAAGGAGCTAGCCAAGCGCCTTATTAATGCGACGGGTGACCAGAAGGCTGGGGCATACTTTGCCCAGCGCATCGGTATTGCCGTCCAACGCGGCAATGCCGCCAGCCTTCTGGGCACCCTACCGGTCGGATCCGACTTGGAGCCCATTTTTTATTTGTAAGTATGTTTTAGATTTTAGTATTAGTTTAGTTAATATGTAGTTTTATTTTTAATGGTAAGTTATACTGTAATAAAATTCTGTTTGTAACTTGTATAATATGTACCAAGTTTCATTTCAATCGTCTGTTCAGCGGTTAATAATTCGCCATACAAACTACCAACATGTTTTCTACCCCTCTAAGATTGATTTTCGGCTTAAAAAATATTCTATATTGTTTCCTGGGACTCAAACTATATCCACAACAAAATTATCTAAATCGGTTCGCGGTAAAAAAATCTCCATACAAATCGCCAACCCCCATTTCACCCCCTTAAAGATTGATTTTTGAGATAAAAACTGTCCCATGTCGTTTCCCGGTACACAAACTATCTCTATACCAAGTTTCAACTAGATTGGTTCAACGTTTAAAAATTCCCCATACAAACTATCAACCCCCATTTCACCCCCTTAAGTGTTGATTTCGTAATCAGCGTCCCGATAAACCATAGAAACAATACCCATGTTGATATTTAAATTTTGTCACCTCATTTCCCCCTTATGGGTTGAATTCTCAAAAAATCTGAAACACTTGTTTTCTCATTTATCGTTAGGAATACTCCTGTAAAGTTTTGAATAAAATAGTTGAACTAATCTCGTTTCCCATACAAACTTTAAACCCCATTTCCCCCCTTAGGAGGTAAATTTTTAAAAATTATTTCTAAGTGCATCCTATGACTTATAAGGTTTGGACTGTGCGTTGATATGTCAGTCAGTTTCTTCTTTTATATATTTAGAAGAAGATTGCAATTTGGCACAAATACTTTCAAGAATTTTCATGTCCACAATATTAAATTTCAAAATCGATGCCATTTTCTTAATTAACGTCCCAAAAAATCACAAAAACGACACCCATATGGATATTTAGACATTTCAACCCCATTGTACCCTAACAGGGGAGATGGTATTTCACGTCCGCCACGTCGGATTTTAAAATCGTTGTTGTTTTCGTAATCAACGACCCGATAAACCATAGAAACAATACCCATGTTGATTTTCAGACTTTTTGACCACATTTCCACCTTTTAGGGGTTGAATTCTCAAAAAAGCTGCAACACGTATTTACTCATTTATTGTTAGGAATATTTCTGTGAAGTTTCGAATAAATTAGACTAACTAATCTTGTTTCCCCATACAAACTTTGGACCCCCATTTCACCCCCTTAGGGGATGAATTTTGAAAAATCCTTTCTTAGTACACCCCTAGACCTTATAAGGAACCTACGTGCCAAATTTGGAATCTCTAGAACCAGCGGTTTGGACTGTGCGTTGATAGATCACTATGTCAGTCAGTCAGTCACCTTTGAGTTATGTATATTTAGATATCAAAGATATCAATTTTTACTTAAAGCCTGACCAGAAATATATGATCATGCACCATGTTGCGAAATTTCATTGGAACTAATTCCTTGCACTGGCAATTATTTTACTGACAGAATGATATGCATGTCTGAGTGCATGTGATAGGCTGTCAGTGTCATTGTCGCTGTTTATTTGAATTACAGTAAAGTGTTGAATATTAAATAATACAAGACAAAAATATCCCAAAATTATTCATAGTCAAGAGCGAAATGTTGTAAATAGTGTATGTAATAAACAGCTGTAAATAATACGCTCGGGAAATGGAACTATTTCGCTGTGAAACATTTTCAAATTAACATCAGAGCTGACAGGTAAACAAATCAAGATGTCACTATACCATAGAGAAATAATACTCTCTATGGCTATACTGAACTGTTGCCATATAAATGAGAATAATAGCGCCCTCTTGACAATAATCATATATTTCTGGTCAGGCTTTACCTATATTTCAGTGAAAAGAAAACTAATTTCTGTAAGAATATATTTTGTCGTGTGTCAAATGCTTTTCTTGCCTTGTCAGTCAGCCGGGTTTTCTTAATTTATTTACTTTCGTCCTCCTTTTGACCAACTAACCTGTCAAATATGCCGGACGTAAACATAGTTCACAATTTCCGAACGCACCCCTCACTGTCAAGTTGTCAACCACTAAAATATGTAATATGGCCCACCATTTGTCATTAAATTAACACTTTTAAATGCAAAATATGCGACAATCCGAATTTTGCCCATATATGTCTTCAATTCAAAACTGTTATTTTTTTACGCTTTTTCATTTGAGTATAATTTCATTCGGGTCTACCGTACCCCTCGACGGAATTATGAATATATATGATTTAGGTATTCGATCAGGTCACGTGTCCGTCTTACGAATTTTCAACCTGAGAGTGTTGCTAACTCCGCATTTCAATCAGTGCTAAAACTATACTGAAAATGTGCTTAAATAGTGCTAACACTTAAAAAATTATGCAAAAAAAAGTGCTAAATAAAAAAAGTTATCCATTCGAATGTGTTTATTATATCTTCCAATGAAGCGAGTCATATAATATCGATTGAACTTCACTTGCGAAGCTCGATCCATAGTTGACTTGTCAACCCTATAAAGTCAAAGGCAAAATTGTATGAAGACCGCATGTGTCACCGTTCATATTTCAAAACACTGATTTTATAGCGAAGATAAGCATCTTTATGTAATACTATTATATTATTCTTTGCTACTACTACTGACAATTTTGGTTTGACAGACTACAAATAAAATTTATCAACTTTTGGAAAATTATTTTTTATAAAATCGCAATTTCCAAAAAGTGCTAAAAATAGTGCTAAGTGCTAAATGAAAAAAATTAGGGCTAAGTCAGTCTAAATAGTGCTAAATTTAGCCCCAAAAGTGCTAAATTGGCAACACTGAACCTGTCGAATCTGTCGGTTACGTGACCCTGTCGAATCTGTCGGTCACGTGACCCTGTCGCGAGTTTAACATTTTTTCCCCATCACAAAAAGTGCACAGCGCCGCTAAAGAAGTTTTCACTTCAAAAAACAACATTTAGAAACAAAAGTAGGTACTATTCTTTATTCTTTACTTGTACTCATCTATGATTTTATGAAAATGATGACATGACTAAAAAAATAGCTAAAAAAATAGATTTGAATATTTAGCCTATCTTTATTCGAAGCAATATTTTATAATTTTTCATTAATAATAGTCGTTACGAATGTTATAATTATGTCTATTATTACGGACGTGCTTATCTTAAGTGAAAGGTTACTTCCACTTATCAGACTCTAATAAATAGTCCTAATGATATTGACGATTGCGATAAGTGACTGAATTAGAACATCGAGTACGCGCGCACTGAAAATAACACTAATATTATTGCAGTAGGAACTTCTAATAAGCTAAGTAATAAGTATAAGTACCTGCATGTTTGAATGCTCGTGTGGCATTCATCGGGCTTCCCACACAAAAAAGTATAATTTCTAATAAAATTTCCTTCAATAATCTAAGTAAGGAACAAATAACCTCAAAAATAAATGACATTACGATGTCTAGAATAACACACGTTTGTTTACATGATAAGACGAGTAAGGATGAATTCTGTATACCTACCATTACGTAAATAGGCATGGTGAATTTTTTTCATGTATGGTATCAATCGATTCGTTTTGTTGTGAGGATCAAATGTCTTTATGCGGCCAATTGCGTTAAAACAACACAAAAGTGAGAAATTATACTTAAAGTCTGAGATTTGCATTTGTTTCTCGAAACGCTCCTAACAAAATGACGTGCAAAAGTGACGTCACGATCATATAGTCGCTCTGTTTAAAGTATGGAAAAAATATGAAATTTTCAAATTTTGAAGCATGATATCTTTGAACCAAATGTCAATAGATTTTTTAATTTTTACTTTATTTGGATATATTGGTAAATTTTATAGCATAATTCAACATGTGTCATTATCCCTATTTCAAAACTTTCCAACAATAAGGTTCTCATGTTATTTGTTATACATATCGCTGGCCCAACATTACAGGGATACAGGGTTCTAAGTTACATTTTCAGGGTAAACTGAATAAATTGAAATAATAAATTTAAACTTAGTGCACTATAACGATGTTCAAATTTCAATTCGTTAAAATTGAAACATGGAACAGTGTTATACTGAGCCAGTTATATTTCTGACGCATTAAATAAAAGCTACCTAGACTGTGTTATTAAAAGTTATATAACATTTTCGTTTTCAGATGTACCTGTAAAAAATGGCAGAAGCAAACAACATAAGACATCGCTCGCGAGGGTCGAAACCAAATGGAATTATCGAACATCAGGACGAAAAGATACGGGATCCGGAGTTCACACACCGAGAATCTCCCCTAACGTTTCTTATAAAGACTTCCCTACACATAAGAGCTATATACCACATATTTGTCGTGATACTTTTGATTCTGTTATTCGACACAGTCATTTATGATCTCGTGGAACGTGGCAAGTAAGTTTGCGTCGAGGCGCCGCCCCAAGGGGATTAGAACTATGGAGTTTGCATCTCCTTTACGCGGTTAAAGAAGAGTCTGAGAGTTATTCGTGATATAATTGAATAAAATTGTTGCAACATTGAATCTTATCATGCTTGGTCGCGCCGGAAGATTCCTGGATTTTCCCCCGGCTACCATCCCGCCAGAGAGTCCGTCCGCTTTATCGGTACATATCGGACCATAGTCTACGGTAGCTGCTTACCATCAGGCGGGCCGTATGCTTGTTTGCCACCGTCGTAGCTTAAAAAAATAAAGCCGCAGTCAGGATAAAAATTATGGATTCGCTTGTTAGAAGCTGTTGAGCTACTGTTATGACAATTACGCTGGAGAAAGGTACGTCAACTCTAATGAAATGGCCGCATTTGGCGCCTCAAATTTTGTTTCTACTCATGCAAACTCTATAGCTTCTAATCTCCTTTTTTAAGGCGTATTATAAATAAGTACGTGACATGCACCGTGACGTGACAGCACTGAACTCTCTCGCTAATCGCTGGCAATTACTAAAAATACAGCTATAAATATAGCAGCGTTCGGAAAGTCCACCAGACAGCTCAGTGGTCAATGTTACCTAAATGCAAAATTGTACGTACGTTTTAGTGGTATACAAAGAAGGCATTAATATTTTTGGACTTGCTATAAAAGTTATGCCTACTAACAATTTTGTAGTTGATAGTTATATAGTTATTATCACTAGCTGACCTGAGCTGGCCGGCAGTGTAACAAGCAGTGTTAGTAGAACGGACTGCAGCAACTTTGGTTTCGTTATACTTAAGTGAAGGAATTACGAATGAAGCGAAGCAATACAATTAACAAGGTAAAAAGATAACAATTGAGTTCGATGGGTAGTTACTGGACTTTGCTTTATTTCAACAAAATTATAGAATGTTCAAAATGTATCTAAAAAGATCAGATAGAGATAAACAAAGACAAATACGGTTGCTACCTAAGTTAAGTGTAAACTTTTTATTGTTGTAATTTTTTATTTGGTGCAATAAAGAATATATTATTATGCTCTTTATTTATTTTTCTTCTTAGTTTAGGCTTTTTACAATATTTTTATAAAAGTAAAATATAAAAATACATCTAAAACATATAAAAACAATAAAAGCATTATAAAAAACCTAAACTAGGGTGCCGCCGGCAACGGAGCAGGGCCCAGGCTGCCGGTGGTTAGGGCCGCAGAGTGAGGAACCTTCGGACTATGCGCGCCGTGTCCAAGATTACCGCCTTCTGAATCTGACCCCTAATCCAACCACAACCCCGTAGCGAAAGTCTCTCAAGATGTTGGTCGAGACTCTTCGCTATGAGACCGTTCGCAGAGACAACTATCGGCACAATGATCGCCGAATCGACCTCCCACATGGCGGTTACCTCGTGAGCCAAGTCTAGGTACTTGCTGGACTTGTCCTTCTCGGCCTTCACGAGGTTCTCGTCACATGGGACGGTGATGTCGATGAGCATGGCCCGGCGTTGCGGTCGATCTATTACCACGATATCAGGCTTATTGGCTACAATAGTCCTGTCCGTGATAATAGATCGAGCCCAATAGAGCGTGGCACGACCATTTTCGAGAACTGGCGCAGGTGTGTACTTGTAGTACGGCACTTCGTGGTCCACAAGACCGTATAGGAGAGCAAGCTGCTGGTGTATAATCCTGGCTACGAGGTTATGTCTGTGCAAGTACTCGCCGTTAGCAAGATGAGAACAACCGGAAATGATATGCCTGAGTGACTCTCCAGGACGGCGGCATGCCCGACAAATGTCGACCGTACCGTCCTTCAGGATATATTTCCGGTAGTTATTCGTCATGATAACTTCGTCCGCAATTGCACAGGCAAAACCTTCGGTTTCTCCGAAGAGGTCCCCGAATCGTAACCAGTTCACCGACGCGAGCAGGTCCACGTCGGGTCCCGTGAGGGCCCTGTAGAACCGCCCGTGTAGCTCCTTGCTCTTCCATACCGCCTTGCGATCCTCGGTGCTTAGCACCACAGGTTTGCGCCAGTTCTCGTTTGCCAAGGAGAGCGGCGTGAGACCCTTATCTACTGCCACCACATCACGATGCATCCCACACTCGTTGTTAAGGAAATAATTCCTGAGATTGTACACCTCACGATTGTGGAGATTTTTGGCGTTTAAAAAGCCGCGACCTCCACACTTCCGTGGGATGTACAATCTCATAACAGACGAGCGTGGGTGACGCATACGGTGTGTGGTGAGCAATAGACGGACTCTCCGATCCAGGGCATCCAGCTCGGTCTGAGTCCACCTTAGTATGCCAAAGGAGTATGTGAGTAGGGGCATCACCCAGGCATTGAAGGCGCGCACCTTGTTGCCACCTGACAAAAGACTATTAAGTATTTTTGTCAGCCGACTAAAGAAGCGCTCCTTCAACGCCTGTTTAATACCCACATCCTCAACACCCAAAGACTGTGACATACCAAGGTATTTGTAGGTTTCTGATTCAGAGATAGATCTGAACGTCATTGTCTCAGAAAGCTGTAAATTTGCTGAATTTACTACTTTCCCCCGCTGTACATGCATAACCGCACATTTATCAACACCAAACTCCATCTTGATGGAACTACTGAAGACTTCAGTGGTCTTCAGTAGCTGCAACAAGTCTCGGTTATTTGGTGCAAATAATTTGAGATCGTCCATGTACAGAAGGTGAGATATGACTTCACCCTCTCTCCGAAGCCGGCAACCTAGCCCCGAATCCTTCAGCAGAGTGCTGAGCGGATTTAGAGCTAGGCAGAACCACAGGGGACTCAGACTGTCACCCTGAAATATTCCTCGCTCGATCCTTATAAAGTCCTGTGGGCCAGGGGGGTCATCCCCACCTCCTGGTTGACGAAGGACTGTGGTCCACTGCCTCATACACGCGCCAAGGAAGGATCTTAAAGCTGTGTCAATTTTATACAGCTCTAAGACCCTCTCCAGCCATGAATGAGGCACCGAATCATAGGCCTTCTTGTAGTCAATCCAAGCGGCCGAGAGGGCCCCCCTGTTCCGCCTGACTCGTTGGCAAATGGTCATGTCTATGAGGAGGAGCTCTTTAGTACCACGGGACCCAACCCTACATCCATTTTGAGCTGAGGCCAAAATGTTGTTTGCGACCATGTGCGCGTTTATTTTTGCTCTCAAAATGGATGTAAGGAGCTTGTAAAGTGTAGGCAAGCACGTGATGGGTCGGTAGTTCTTCGCTTCCGTGGTACTACCGGACTTATAGAGCAGGAAGGTTACACCGGTTGTTAAGGAAGGCGGGAGGGAGCCAAGTTCGAGGGCTTGTTGAAATTGCGTTGCGAGCCGCGAGTGCGCGCACCGAAACCATTTTAGCCAGAAGTTGTGCAATCCATCCGGGCCGGGACTTTTCCAGTTCTGGGCCGTACGGATTGCACAACTTACGTCATCGGGGCTGATGGTGATAGCCCCCATAGGTTCGATGGACTCGCACTCACGTCCGACAACGCTCATCCACTCGCCCTCCGTGTGTTCAACGGGCGCTGACCAGATGCTACGCCAGAAATCAGTCATGGCAGTAGCATCCGGCAGTCGCACGTTGGACACACGGGGGCAGGTTTCCTCCCACCTTCGGTATACCTTTCTTTGGTCACTTTGGAAAAGACGATTCTGCTTGAATCGGTCCACACGCTCTCTGTAGCGGCGAATACGGCTTGCCCATGCATAAATTTTCTGCTTCAGAAAGTCGATGCGCTCTATGACATTAGCCATGTAGTCGCGGGGCTCGATATTCGTCCCCGCGAACGCCTGGTACACAAAGCGCATTACTCGGGGGCGGTTATTGCCCCCCCTGAAGCAGATCAGCTTTGCAATGAGAGTCCTAAATGAGTTGATACGACGCTCGATCCGCACTTGCCATGCGGGGACACCTCCGGTGGTCCTAGGTGCACGTTCAGCGTCCGGAAACTTGACTCGAGCAACACGGCACGCCGCGATGGCTCCGCAGTACATGATCGAGTGCGTATCATCTAAGTCTTTACTAGTCCGCAGGAGTGGATCTAGCAAATCATTCAGGGCTCCCATCAACGCTAGATTGCGTCTATTCATAGGCAAGCGTGGTAATCGCGGCCTAGGGGTGTTTGTGGAGCGATACTGCGTAATTGCCTCTTCCAAAGTCCTCCTCAGTTGCTCATTGGCTGTACTACTCACACTCTGATTCTTGATCTCCTCATCGGCACTGAGATCATCCCGCGGCGCCCCCGATGCCAGGTCGGGTCCGGGCATCGGATCCGGCGACGTGGCGGGCGGATCCCGCACCGAGATGTTGGCCGCGCGAACAGAGAGAGCCTCCAGGCGAAGCCGATCAAGTGTCGCGTCATTCAACCGCTTTAGCCGCTGAATGACGCGCACCTGATCCGATAGGCGTTGCGCAGTCGTGTCAATAGCTGGTTCAAGGGCCTGAAACAGAGGAAGCATCCGGTCACGATACGCGCACAGATTAGTTCCCCCCTCTGTAGCCCCATAATAGGCGCGCATGACGTTCTCGTTCATGGAAGGAGTCCATTTCATGCGACGCACTATACCACCGGCAGCGGGGGCCCTGGGCGGGGCAGAATGTCCCGCAAGCCCCAAGCGTGCCGGCAGCGGTGGCCGTCCCCGTCGCGCTGGTGGTCGTGGCGGCGGCTGCGGCGGCCCGCACTCGTCGCTCGACTCGCTGGTCTCGGGCGCTGTAGCAAATTTGTCGCCCGATGAGGATGGCGAGGAGACGGACGAGGCGGGCGTAGATGGTGGGCGTGCGTTTGGTGGGGACGCTTGCTGCAGTCGCGATTTACTTCGTGTTATCATTATATTATTTCCGTTGACTAGTTTGACGTTTAGTGTCCGGCATGGTATTTACGTCCTATATCCATATTTACAGTTATTTTCGAACTTGCTCAGCTGTTCTCGACATCGCGAACAACTTTTTCGCAAATATTAATGCGTAAATAGATATAAAAACGCCCGTAAACACATAATTTATCAAAAATGTATAGGAAAGTAGCAAAAACACGACTGACTTTGACGGCGTCAATTTTTTTATTATTATTATTTGTATCTCCTTTGAGAATCACGGGCCTTTATATCCCGGTCTTTTGATAGGCTTGCGTGGGGATACAGATCCAACACGCAGAGGCCCCTTGGAGAAATTTGCTATGTTATACACCTGCTAGAACCCATTCACGGGTACATTAATAGATACCCGTGAACCGGTTCCAGCAGGCGTTGTAGATATTGTAAATAAAATGGACAGAGTAAAGGGCTATGGTATTGAAGTTTGGCTGGTCAAAGATTAGGCTATTGTAAAGAGGTCCGGACACCTGCCATAACAATTTTATAACATGTTATCGAGGCAGGCGGTGACTCGCCGCCAACTAGATGGCCCCTGAAACTGCCGTTGCAAAAACGACCAGGAGCAACATCGGTGTGAGCGGCTCAGGGTGTGGAGAGGTGTACACCGCTTTCTGCCAGTGACTGTAGGAAGCCCAGCCACTGTACCAACTCGCGACTTATGCAAATTTCACTTCCACCCTGCGAGCATATAGCTCTGACGGCTCCTCTCTGGACGGCCAATTAAGGCAAGCCAGAGCTGAGAGTCCTGCGGGTCCCCTTGAGGTCCACTCCGACCGACGAAGACACGCCGGAGACGGAGACCCTGATCGACTCTCTGGAGCACTCGGGTCCGCGGGGTCGTCACTCCCCGACAGCTCGCCACAAGCTGCCCTGCGGGCTTATTATTATTATTATTACGGTAGAGAAAAAGGGGGAAGGACTTGCCCAGCAGTGGGACACTAAAACCGGCTAAGATTTTTTTTATTAATTATGAAATCGTAATCAAGAAGTTTACATAATTACAATATGAATGGTATATAACTAGGGAATTAATTATTAATCCATACTAATATTATAAATGGGAAAGTGTATGTGTGTGTTTGTTTGTTTGTTTGTTTGTCCGTCTTTCACGGCAAAACGGGGCGACGAATTGACGTGATTTTTTAAGTGGAGATAGCTGAAGGGATGGAGAGTGACATAGGCTACTTTTTGTCCCTTTCTAACCCCCCCACTTCCCTAAAATGGGGGGTGGAAGTTTGTATGGTCTGTTACCCCGAATTTAACGCGAGCGAAGCCGCGGGGAAAAGCTAGTAAAATATATATTTAAATAAATAATAAATAATAAAACCGCGAGACTGTTTTTATTTTAGTTTATCCTAGAATGTTTCCCTATTTTATTTAGGTATGCACCTACGTACTAGTTAGTAAAACCTTGTATTATCAATATTATCATATGTCGTTTTTCAGGATAAACATAGCAACCAGCACAGTGAAGCATGGATTTGGTGACATCGGCCGCGGTGCGAAACTCTGGGTCTTCGAGTTTTCCATCGCGCTCGCATTCTACCCGGGACTACGGCTCTATGTCGCCGGAGCAAGATTATTCAAAACTCATACGGGTAATAATAAAGAACACATCTCCACAGCGGAATCTACACCGCGGTAACGCGCTACACGTGTCGCCACGAAACCTGAGCGGTTTGAGAGCCAAACAAGAGCGAATTCGTGAGACAAGGTTCCGTGGTTTTTCCGCTCTTAATTCGCTCTCGATCCGCCCAGGTTTCGCGACGAGACGTGTAGCGATCGCAGTATCGATTCCGCCTTGGAGGTGTGCAAGTGCAAGTACGGCTAAGTGGCAAGCGCCCTTGGAGCGTTCAGCAGCATGACCAGCGTTACGTCGTTTCATAGGGATTTGAACATCGTTTACTGTGGCCATTCCCATTTGTTTGCAAATGGCAATGGACGCGGCACTTGATGCACTGTCGAACAATCGAGCAGTCAGTTGCACCTACACACGTCAGTACGTGGGCAGTACGTACTGACGTGTGGTGTGGTGCCGCATGGTAAACGGTTTCCGTAGTCAATAGGTGAAACAGACGTGTCAGATGTATTTCGTTAACCTAATAGATACCTCTATACTTACAATATCGTAGAATGTTCCCCTTGATGAAACCTCAAAATATTACAATAGTCCTAAGAAATTACCTTCTCTTACAATCTTAGTAGTTCATATTCATGAGCTAATTGACGTTTAAATTGACATTTGAATTTGATGTAGATTTATGTACACTCAATAACTTTTTCAATCAGTAGAGAGAAACAAAGTTAAAGTATTGATGAAAACCAAGGAAAGTAATCAATTTCGCTTCATACCTGGCGGGGCTTCATATAGAATTTCAAAACAATTCTGAAAGTTTGACGAACAGGTAATTATTAACGTATATACGATCTCAAATATAAAACGCCAACTTACTTGACAAAATTATTTTGATAATTTTTCAAGAAATATTTCGGAATGACATATTAGGTAAACAAAATGTACTGAAAGCGAGATTAACCTGATCCTGCCGTAGTCCAAGTATGGAACACCGATTATGTTACGTCTAATAGAAACCATGCGGGAACGAGATTTTTATACACAAAAAATAAAATTACATCTCAAGAATGCGTTAATATAAATCCCATCAAACACATAAATGTGAAATGAGTGCCAAGTTCAATATATTATATATGCCTTGGTTGTTGACTTCAACGAAAAAATTAAGTGAGATCTGTGCCAAGGTGCCAAGTTCAATGGTCAGACCTGAAATGTATACCAATACCAACATATATTTTTTATAACAACTCAAAATATAATTTCTTCTTAAAACTTAGGATAATATATTGAAGCCTAAGTTTGACTTGTCTAGTTCTCATACGAATTATATTGTAGCCTTCGCAAGTTCTAAAGCTGGGAGTTGCAGTTGTAGTTGGAGTCGAAGTCATAAAGTCAGGTGCCATCCGGAAGAAGGCATGAAACTTTGCATTGCACGTAGCTTATAACAATAAGAATGTTAAAATATTGGCTATGGATTTCCATAAAAGAGCACCAAAAGTTGGTCTTTCGCCATTAACTTTACTTCTAAACTAATTTTGGAATGCCCAGTGTCTCCTACGTCGCACATACGTCTTATACTGTGTTATGTGGCAGGAAACACATCTCACCACAACTTTTGCGATTCATAATTTGAAACAAACTTTTTGACAATTATTGTAGATAATTTAATGGAAAATGTTTTGTGAATTGTCAGTTTTGTTGTAAGTTTTACCGTTTTATTTTTAAGTTTAAAAATCTGCAAATCGGGACACAAATGTGGGCGGAGGTGGGGAAACAATCACTTGTCTCTACTTCTATTTTTCTCGTACCTATATAAGCTACGCAATGCAAAGTTTCATACTCTCCTCCGAATGGGACCAGATTTTGTAAATTTGTTAGGGGCCAGAGCCATACTATTAGTAAAGTATGAAATCTAGATTCTTATTGGGAGATACTTACATTGAATAAAATTCAATGGACGCTACATGATACAAAGTATTGATTTCCAGAAATACCCAGGGTAGTCAAGTAGTTATGTTAGTCCGTGCCGTCCACCTGATGAAACTGCTAGAAATATATGAGAACACTTCTTAAGGTCAAATTTTCTATTTATAAATCATTCCAATATTTGTCGATGTTTATTCTTAAGTTTTTATTAATTTTAAGCTTTTATTTTGAGACAAAAATTAATATAAATGTACAAATAAGTATGGACGGAAAACTGGCACATAGTTACCCCACTATAGCAAAAAAATAATAATAATAAGGGCCGAATGTATGATTTAGCGTTATATTGACCTAAACTATAGACTATATAAGCTATAGAACAATATATAATACATTTAAGTAAGAATACTTCAAGATATTGTTTTTGCATCACCAAGCTGGCAATATCAGTGGACGTACTACAGATACAAGCTACAGTAAAGTCTGGCTAGCCAAATATTGTTGATAGATATTTCCTTGTTGTATCACCAATTATCTATGATTTAAAAAAAAGTTAAAAGTCAGTTGTCAATGTATGTCATTCATTCAAATTGTTCACGGTTTATAAAGAGTTTATTTTAAATAATATTAAAAAGGACTATACCGAGTGAGCTCCGCAAACTATTATTTAAGCTCGTAAATAATTACGACAATTTGCGAAGTTGACGTAAAGTGTGTGGTATGTTGTATAACGAAAAACTGCAATGTTTACAAGTCAACAATTTTGTAGGTTAGTGCTCTATTAATATTTTGATACTCTAAGTACTAGTTCTAACATTTGCCTGTAACTTTCATTAAGTACGTGAATTTATTAATACCTGAATCTCATAAATAGGACAAGTGTGTAAAGAAACGGATAAACTAGAAGTTCTGGAAAATATCAATACAACCAAAACATTGGAACGTAAGAATTTACTTACTGAAAACCAATATATAGAAGAAATCTGTGGAGTGACTGGTCAGTAGTAATTTGATATAAAAATATAAAATAAATAAAAATGTCTTTGCGAAACATGTTTATACAGTATGTACCACCGTGTAAAACCATCCCTTAAAACTTGTTAATAGGGAACTCGAGTACATATTTATTAAATTGTTTTTACTTGCATGTTTTGGGGAATTTAATTTCTGTTTGAATTTCTCTTGCTGCAGTCGGTTAATAATCGTTCTAACACCCTGTCAGGCTTGTTTATTTCTTTGACTTCTGTCAGTTTACGCGGACTGCGCAGTGTTGATATGTAACTAGGGCACCTGATCAAAATTTGCGTTGTTATAAAGCGCTGCAGTCAGTAAAAATCGCTGCAGTCAATAAAAAGAGCTGGCCACGTCATATATGACACAATATTGAGAGCAACAAAACTCTAGGATTTGTTTTCTTGAAGTGGTTTGCATTCTTTAAACTCCACCACTTTACAGCTGCCAGATGTCTAGATCAGGTTTCGTTGCTCTCATTATTATGTCATATATGACGTGGATAGCTCTCCGTCTATACCTATGAAGTAACAGACACTGATTCCATAAATGGGTATGATTTAACTTAACCGATCATAAACATTCGGAAAATTATATATATCACCAAAATAATATACCAGACGCCCAATTTCTCAAAAGCTTGTAACTTGTAATACAAGCGGAAGTCCCTTTCTAGCAAAAGATGTCGAAAAGAGACATCCGCTTGTATTACAAGTTACAAGGTTTTGAGAAACAGGCCCCTCTGATATCAAAATCGGATGACATTTTTTGTCTGAAAGTAAAAGAACTAAAGGCGGAATCAGACGGTTCATTTTTCGTTCATTTTTATGTTTCATTCCGCACCTTTCACCCGAAGTGACACGTCTGATCATAAAGTGAACCAAAAGTGCCGAACAATCACCCGAGGTTCACTCGGATGAATGTTCATCCGAGTGAACCGTCTGATTCCGCCTTAACGAAATACTTAGTTCTTTTACTAACATAAAATTTGATTATTTTTATTTACCACATATATACTCGTATATATATATATATATATATGCAAACACCTTACCAGTATGTGTATTGTGTGTCTGTGAAGAAACGCACGCATCGATTTTAACGTAATCTCACACCCGCCCTACTTTCTCAATAATTTTGGTTGATGTTCACCTTAAAACACTTTTTACTTACACTTTTTAATTGCACTCTATACGATTACTACGTTGTATTAAATATTTTAAGACCTTTCATTTGACACCTCATTTATTAAAATCGGATAAGAAGATAATAATAATAATAATAAACCCGCGGGGGCAGCTTGTGGCGAGCTGACGGTGAGTGGCGACACCGCGGACCCCTATTCCAGAGGGCCCTTTCCATTTGGCCCTCGCCTCTGTGCTTGCCTTAACTGGCCGGCCAGAGTGGAGTCGCAAGAGCGGGACCTATGCTCCAGGTTGGAAGTGTAAAATGTCATAACGCCGGCGGCCTGCTGAACGGATTACCGGGATCTGGCTACCGCAGACTCACCTCTCGACAACCTTACAGCCCACGCACCGGTGTTGCCCTTGAGCCATCTTTGATGTCGCTTTTTACGGGGGCCCATCTTGCGGCGGGCGAGTCACCGTCTGCCGGAAATAAAATTGGATACCGTTTTAGTAGGCAGGCGTCCGGTTCTTCATCCAATAGCCCAGTAGTTAGTCCATACTTTTCACCCAATAGCCTAGTACATTTTAGACTCCATTAACTCTCAATAGTCTTTACACCATGGCTGGTGCTGTCTCTGCGTGCGTCCCATGACACGGGTAGGGGCAGCATCCGCTTAGTGTACCCCTCACTTTTCATTAAATTGTCGAAAGGGCCTCTGCGCGTTGGCTTCGGCTCCGCATATGCCTCCCAAAGGTCCGGAACACAATTGTTCCGTGGTCGGGAAAGACATACAAATAATAATAATAATAAATACTCTTTATTGCACACCTCATACAGTTACAAGCACAAATTTTACAATTAGATAAATTTAGGTAGAGGTAACAACAGGCGGTCTTATCGCTAATGAGCGATTTCTTCCAGACAACCTTTGGGTAGTGGAGACTAGAGAAAAACAATAAGCAAGAAGATACGTAGTTATCGAAACATTATTTAAAATTTGAGTTCCAGGATCGCCATCTTTGTGACGTCATAGTCATCCCCTCCACACTTTTTGAAATGAACAAGTCTCTATTTCGTACTCAGGACACTCTACCGAATCCCACATTACCACATGTTGATAGTAATCTGCTCAGTCATACCAACTTTGTTATATAACACATTCACCGCCGCGCTCGTAATTATGCACACTGAATCGGTCATATACGTGCCCCGCGTGGCGCTGAGGCTCCTTATTCCCTAAAACGGGGTCGGCAAACCGCGGCTCGCGAGCCGCATGCGGCTCTTTGAAGGGTCAGTCGTGGCTCTTCGAGTTCCCCTCAATTTTTTTTAAATCAAATATTACAGTTAAAAAACATAAAATAGACCATTGCGGCTCTATGAGCTTCCGAAATATTTTTCCGCCATCAGGCTCTTTGACATATGTATGTACATGACCCCTGCCCTGAAAGGTCGAAAAACTCTGTTAATGAAAAAACCCGCATAAAATGTTATTTACAAGATAGTTTGATACGTCGCGCCATGGTCTCGTCTAGCGTACCCTGCGTTCTGGAGCCTCAAGGCTTAAGCCGAACAGATGGTAAGCGACCGGACGGCCTTACGCTGATACCATGGGAAAAAGGACGCAGTTTAATTTGGGACGCCACGTGTGTGAGCACCTCTCACATCGCACTCACCAGCAAAACAGCAGGCGCAGCCGCCGAAAACGCTGCCAAATTTAAGAAAAATAAATACGCAAACCTGGTACCAGCGTATGACTTTGTCCCGGTCGCCATCGAAACGGCTGGGCCTTGGTGTGCGGAGGCCAAAACATTTGTTAAAGCTTTGGGGCGGCGCTTGAGGGATAGAGGATGCGACCCCCGCTCAGGATCCTACCTGGTCCAGCAAATTTCACTGGCCGTGCAACGCGGTAACGCTGCAAGCATATTTGGCACTTTTGGACCAGGTGGGAGCCGAAACGAAACCTTTTTTGATAGGTAATGTTTTTAAGTAGGTGGTGTTGAATAATCTGTTTCATTATGTTATAAGAAATTTATACAATAAAGTTATGCATATTTATTAAAAAAATAAATAAACTTGTTTAGATAGTTTGAAGTATTAGTAATACAAAAAAACTTTTGATACATATTTAGTAAATAAATAAATAATAAATATTATGGGACAATCTTAAACAAATCATTATTTATTATTATTAACTACCCAAGAATACAATTCTTACAGAAAGTGTCTTGTGAAGTGAGATGTATAAGGTCATTTAAAAAAAATATACTAAATTAACATTTTCCACTATAGTAATGTTTTTTTTTACCATGATAAATATATAGTTTAACTTTGCTATGGTAATTTTTTTAGGGCAAAGTATTTTTAAGGTTTACGTATAAAAAAAAAATGTACGATTGTTACTTCATTGGCCGTCTCAGACATGATATACTCAATTGAATTTTATTCAAATGTAATAAGAACTGTTACCCTTTTTTGCGTAATTTGGAAATGAACGGTGTACATCTAACAGGAAAATCTGGAAAGGCCTTCCAAGCGAACAATTTTTTTTTCATATTTTACTCGTTAAAATGTAATATTTGCTCCATTGGCCGTCATTATGTTTAAGATCATTTATTCTCACTAAGAATATTATAATTCACTTACATGAGAATGAGAACTTATAAATACTTAAAAATAATTATTTATAATGCATGAAATCAGCAACTATGATATATAATAATGACAGATGGGTTATGTACGCACCAAAAGTGAAGCACTTAAAATGAGTGAATTCAAACAACTGTCGCTAGTCGCGCACCGGCCAGCGTGAGATGCGGACGTCCCAATGGGCACCCGTCACCCGCGTGAGAAAGAGACAAACTTTAAATTTCTAACAATGAGAGTAACAAAGATGTTATGATTGTCAAAATAGATAAACATAACAGAATCGTTGCTAGGTTATGAAATAACTATGGAAGTATTTTTTCTGCTCATTTTGTTAGAGTATAACCCATCCATAGTAAATATCATTGATCAGCAAACGAACTTTAGACAATGAGGGTATACTATTTTAACTTACGGTAGTAAAACAAAATCTGCCGATACAGTTTAACAAAACAAGGTGATTAGTGGTGCATAGCACTTAATAATCATTTTGTAATTAACAGTAAGCTAAGGCCCAGCATAACTTGTATTCATGATTCGTTAAGAACTAGGTGTCATCGGAGCTCAGTCCTATACTGGCTTGTACGGTACGGTGGTAAACTGTTGAAGTTACGAATGTCGGTAGAAATGTAGTAGTTGCTGTGGGCTTATTAAGTATCCAAATGTAAATTTATTTAAGTGCAACATAAGGTTGTTATTTGACTGTGCATGTAATATTTTTTTTTAGTTACCCATTATATTCGTATATTCGCAGTTGCAGCAAGTCCTACTGGATACTGGATACTAGATAAAGAAATGAACTATTATATGCATCAATAGTTGATTTAAAAAACAAAGTACTTTCGCCATAGCCTTCGAGAAGCATTTCGTGAAATTCGCGCGTTTTGGGAATAAGGACTCTTAAAGACTTTTTCGAAATCGACCTCCCCGCTACTTCCAAAAACTGGCTTAATAAGGTTGTTTGAGCTAAGTTGTCACGGTTTTAACCATTCGCCTACCAGAGCAGCTAGGATAGGTATCCTAGCTGCCCAATAAGAAGGGTACTTACATTGATCGAGCGCCGCGCCACCCGGCCCAGGTTAGCCAAGAAGATTATATACAATGGAGCATTGAAGAAGTTTATTCACCCGTGATTGGTGCTTTATCTCTTTCTGCAGGCTGATTCTATTGAAAGTGGCGTCGTGACGCTAAATTCGCTTTACAGCTGCAGCTGTTGATCTACTGTCAAGGAAACAAACAACGCTGCAGACAGAGACAATTTCAATATGTAGTCTTGAAATGACCGCGTTTCACGTTTTTAGGGTTCTGTAGCCAAAATGGCAAAAACGGAACCCTTATAGTTACGTCATGCCCGTCTGTCCGTCCGTCCGTCCGTATGTCATAGCCATTTTACTCGGAAACTATAAGACGCATCTTAATAAAATTTTACCATAAGGTGTATTTTGCGTGCGACACCACTATTATATTATGTATTATTTTAATAAAAACTCCAATAACCTTATATATGACGACATCTTTATTCTCAGTACTTGACAGTAGTGCTGTGTTACCACACCACAGATACTATAATCTATTACATCTCCTTTCTTCTTAATTAAGTTTTAGTATGTAGACTATTAACTAAGCAATAAGTACTTAAATTTAATCAGTTACATAATCTAATAAATATTTAGGTTTTTGGACATTTCTACCACATCTTGACCTGTACACTTCAGTATCAAAATTTCCTGATAATGATAAATCTAGATTGTTTCTAGGGGTATTGCAAACTGCAGTATCCCGACTCATATCTGGAACACAACTTTCATTCAATAAGTCATCAGTGGGAATGATAGAGTTATTAGGTTTAAGAGAGATAGGTTCGGTATCAGGGCTTATGCTCTTTTGATTAAATGAAATGTGTTCAGTGTCAGGACTAACACTGTTTTGACCAAATGAGTCCTGTGTTCTGTGGTAGTCATTACCACTATTGATTTTTACATTAGACTTGTTATGTATTAAATACCTTCTGTTTCTGTTTATAACATTTCCTTTCTCTGTTTTTACAACATATGAATTAGGTATCTCATCCCGACACAACACTTTTCCAAATAAATTAGGTTTTCTACTATAACTATCTTTAATAACAACATTTTGACCCTGTACTAACTCAGGCAATTCTTTAGCACCTCTATCATAGTAATATTTCTGTCTTTTAGCATTATTGTACAATCTACTCCCATAATTTGTATATTGTTGAAAATTATCTTTTACAGGCAATAACCCTCTTATTTGCCTACCCATTAATAATTCTGATGGAGTTTTAAGTTCTGAATCATGTAATATCGGTGTGTTTCTGAATTCTAAAAGAGCTAGATCCTTATCTTTACGTTCATAATCAGCCTTTCTAAAAATATTTTTTACCGTTTGTATGATCCTCTCTGCCAAACCGTTGGACTGAGGGTACAGTGGACTACTGGTTTTATGTTCAAAACCCCATTCCCTAGTAAATTCTTTGAACTTATAACTAGAAAAGTTTGTACCATTGTCTGAGAATAATATATCCGGTATGCCATGTCTACCAAAGATACCTTTAATTACACTGATAGTATTTTCCGCTGACAGATTATCTAATTTGGCAAGTTCTACATATTTACTAAAATAATCAACCACAATTATATAGTTATGATTCTCATAATGAAACACATCACAACCTAACATCGACCATGGTTTATCTGGAAAATCTCTTATTTTCATAGGCACCTTACAATTAATTTTTCTACACCTGTTACATGTATTACAACTGGCTACTTTGTTTTCAATATCTACTGTCATTTTAGGCCAAAATAAGCATTTTCTGGCTCTGGATTTACATTTTTCTATGCCTAGGTGATTATAATGAATTTTATTTAACATTTCTTGTCTTAGTGATAAGGGAATAACTAGGCAACTGCTTTTTTATACTAAGTCATCATAGATAAATAGTTCTTCTTTAAATGTATAGTATGGCTTTAAGTAATCTGGTACATTTTTTATATCAGGCATTTCTTATGTATTTTATCAGTTCAGTTAGCTCTTTGTCTTTATAAGATTCTAATTTAATATTATTATATTTATCTGAACGTATTTTTAAATTACATCTTATCATACTAACATGAGGTTCTACAAGGTGTTCCAAAACAGTATCATCATCTTTAGAGTTACTAAAATTACGGGACAGAGAATCTGCTAGCAATAGTTCTTTGCCTGCTTTATACTTTACTATTAAGTCATATATTTGCAATTATAATCGCATTCTTTGTAGCCGTAGTGGAATGTCACATAAAGGTTTGTTAAATATAATTTCTAACGGCTTATGGTCTGACTCCACTTCTATTGTTTTACCATAAATATATTGGTGAAAGCGTAAGCATCCATAAACTATTGCAAGCATTTCTTTCTCAATTTGGGCGTACATCTGTTGCGTAGGAGTCATTGCCTTTGACGCATATCAGAATCAGAATCAGAATTTTTATTCATAAAACACATTATTTTACATGTCAGTTTTCAATAAAGTATGTCAAGATATAATTTTTATCCTATGATTATAAAGTATTTACATTAATGAAAAATTTACATTAAAGTATTTACATTTAAAAAATCAGTGACGTAGCCCGCAAATAAATTTTATTATTGTATGAGTGGGTCAATGATATTAGTTGTAAAATTATTTTTAAAGAAATCATCAATGGTGTAGCAAGCCATGTCTAATAAAACTTGTTTTAGTTTGTTCTTAAATAATATGTCAGTTGGTGTGTTTTTTAACTCAGTTGGGAGGAAGTTGTATAATCTAAGTCCAAGTGGCTCGATTGATTTTCGGACCTTAGCTAGCCTTTGCGACGGCATGACCAGGAGGTGCTGGTGGCGCGTGAATCTGCCGGGGGCGTGGTGGTGCGCGCGGGTGGGGTACGAACCAAGGTCCTGTCTGATGTACATCAAGGCCTCCAAGATGAATACGCTAGGTAAGGTGAGTATTCTTAGTTTTCTAAACAGGTTTTGTGCAGGATAATCGTAAGGTTTGTTAGCAATGATTCTAACAACCTGTTTTTGGATTATGAATACCTTGTCACGATCAGCTGCGGTAGCCCACAGGTCGACACCGTAAATTAGGATGGAGTTAAAGAACCCGTAGTATGCCTTTTTGATGTTTTCAGGTGATAAGGTAGGAGCTAGTCTCGATAGCGCGTAATACGCTGAGCTCAGCTTGCTGCATGTTGCATTAATATGAGGAGACCACGTGAGACCCGCGTCTATCGTAAAACCCAGGTATTTTACTTCATTTACTTGAGGTACTGGTACATTGTTCAATAAAATGTCTAGTTTATCAATTTCTGTATTACGCAGCCGGAAGTGAATTAGATTGGTTTTTTCAATATTAAGGAGCATCCCGTTTGCTTTAAACCATGATGAGATTTTTTCAATAGCTTGATTTAATTTTAATTTCAGGTTTGTTACACTGCTGGCGTTAACTAGAATACACGTGTCATCAGCGAACATTACATATTCAGGGTTTGACCAAGCTGCTGTAATGTCATTTACAAGTAATAAAAACAAGTAATTTCCCATTGTCGACCCCTGGGGCACTGCACAACCTGGTAACGATTCAACACGGGACCTTGAGTTTCGCACGTATGTACATTGCTTTCGGTTACATAGAAAAGATGAAATCGTTTTGAGAAAACTGCCTCCGAAACCGTAGCGCTCCAGCTTTTTTAAAAGTAGTGAATGATCTACCATTTCAAATGCGCGCGACAAGTCGCAAAATATTGCCGCAACATGTCGCTTGCGCGTGATGTGCCCCAAGACGCGCTCAATGACGTCACGCGCTGCATGTACCGTGGAGCGCCCTGGCTGGTAGGCATATTGCTGCCCGTTTAGTAATTTATTAGATGTAAGATGATTTATTATCCTTTCACCCAATAGGCGCTCAAAAACTTTGGAGATAATTGGTATCAAAGAAATAGGCCTGTAAAATTTAGGGAGGTGCATCTCACCTTTACCCTTATATACCGGCTGCACCTTAATAATTTTTAAGGCGTCCGGATAAACACCCGACTCAATACAGTTATTGAATAATTTTAACAATAGGGACACGAGAATCGGTGGTATATACTTAAGAGTGTGAGTGGACATATCATTTATATCTTTCGATTCTTTTATTTTTATTAGTTTTATAGTTTTAACTATCTCATCAATAGTGTAAGGTTTAAACTGGTATTGAAACGACTTACCCAAAAGATATTGTTCTAAGTAGGCAAGCGCTTCATTTACACATGGTCTGGCAGTGTTATCAGTAGCTGTTACGTAATATCGATTTTCACACCACCTGCTCGACAATGCCAAATTATATATCATGCAAACCTCACCGAAAGCAAATCATTATAGCCCTTGGCTTTAGCCGGGTTATAATGTTGTACTAAATCTCATTATAACCCGCTGGTTAATAATATGATTTCACTTCCCATAGTTCTTATTGTTATGTACTTAAAGTCTAATTTGGTAAAGTCCGCACGGTGCACAGCCGCGCGACGCCAGCCGGGGCCCGCGCCGCCGCGTCGAACTGATTTGAAAATCGAATTTATTCGGAAAATCGTGCTGGCCACCTTTTTTAAATACCTAAAACAAATGCCGCGAGTGTCATAAGACGCTGCAGTATACGGAGTAAAACTGCAGGTTCTATAAAAATTGAATATAAAATTCGAATAAAATGGACTAATGTATCAAGAATCAATTTTTAGGGTTCCGTAGCCAAATGACAAAAAACGGAACCCTTATGGATTCGTCATGTCTGTCTGTATGTCTGTCCGTCCGTATGTCACAGCCATTTTACTCGGAAACTATACGACGTATCTGAATAAAATTTACACATAAGGTGTATTTTGTATGCCGCTACTTAGTTATGTAGATTTTAAAAAAAATTAGGGGTGGGGGGGGCGCTCCATACATGTACTTAACTATTTTTTTTGACTGAATATCAACATGTGACACATCAATGATAGGTCTTTAAAAATAACATTGAGGTTTCTTTGACCATTTTGTGATTAGGTGAATATTTTCTGAAATAATCGCTTCGAAAGTCAGAAAAATTGTGCACAGAAGGGTTTCTGTGACTTTTGAACCGTAACTCCAAAAAATATGAAAATTTTGAGGAGATGCGTCTTATCATATACTTTGTACGCAAATTGTTTTGAACATTATCGGTTTAGCCATTTTTGAGCTATCTCCAAAAAAAACATAGGCACCAGATACGACCTTTTGGTATTAGTTTGGTTGTTATTCCATTGAAGGTACGGAACCCTCCTATGTGTGGTCCGACACGCACTTGGCCGGTTTTTACTTTTAAATTGATTTACTTTAATAAAAATCCGTTTCTAGTAGCCTTAGCTATTTTATTGTCTCGCAAGAGGTGAGAAAAGTAGAGTATACTCCTCGGGGATAAAGCTGTTTTTGTCACGGGCGCGCTTGAACCCCTCACTGCACTCAGGACTCAGTCTTAATTCCCTCGCTTCGCTCGGGAATTAACTCATAACCCCCTCGCTGCGCTCGGGAGTAAAATCTGGAGTCCTTCGTTACGTTCAGGATTAAATATTGCGCCCGTGACATAAAACAGTGCTTTATCCCCTTGGTGTACAATCTACTATTAACTGATCGGCGGCGGCAGCGGCGCGCGCGGTCGGGCAGTCTCCAGGTGCCCGGCTCACGAGCACGTCTAGCGCAGTGTTTACCGCGGTTTTGTTTTTACCGGTCTCTAACGCAACGACACGCCACACTCCGCGACAAATGTCATCAGTATTAGTTATTATGTTATTCATGTACTCCATCCTCGTACTTTTCAATGCGCATGCATAACGAGTTTCAATGTCTAGTAATTTTGCAAATACATCGGGGGCAGCCGATCCTCGCGATAACACAGCTTTAGTTTGTCGTATTTTATGGCGTAGTTGCCGTACGTTATCATTGACCCACACACTTACATGATTTTTTATAGGGCATTTTTTTAATGGAAAATATATGTCAAAGTAGTGTTTAATTACATTTAATACCGACTCAATCTGTTGATGAGGCAGGGACCACTTAGTCAGTAATTTATTCCAATCATAGTCATTAAGGCTAAGAGTGAAGTTTATTTTGTTAGTTTTAGAAAACGTACGTTTGGTAACAGAAGTATTATTTTCATTTAATTTATCGATTTTACAGACTACGGCTACACTCGAATGGTCTGATAGATTCATATCTGGGTACAATACATTTTTTATTTCAGATTTAGACAAGTTAGTATATATATGATCTATACAAGTCTTAGTTAGATGAGTAATTCTGGTTGGCAATTTAATTAATTGTTTTAAACCAAATTGTTTTAAAATGTTCATCAAGGTCTCAGTATTGGTACCTTTTGAAAGAAAGTCAATATTTATGTCTCCAACAATTATCACTTTATACCTTTTTAAGGAATTTAGGTTACATAATGCGTTTAATTTAGAAAAAAATAAGGATACATCACCACACGGAGGTCTGTAGATGCACACAACTATTAGGTCCAAACCAACACATTCGATTCCACAGACTTCAAAATGGGATTCTACGGCCAAGTCAGTAATTTCAACACGCTCGATGGTTATGACGTCTTGTTTTACATAGATGCAGGCACCTCCACCCCGGCGTTCTGATCTCGAGTACTGTGATCGAAGATTGTAGTTCAAGATGTTGACAGAAGTAATCTGATTTGATTGAAGCCAATGCTCAGTGAGACATAGTATGTCCACAGGATCTCGTAGTTGCAATTCACTTTCTAGTTTATATGTTTTGTTTTGTAGCCTGTTAATATTTTGATGCAGGACAGTTACTTGTGTGTATGTTCTCATTGGTTCAGGTTCAGGAGCGATCTCGACCGGGAGATGTGGTCTCCCGGGGTCTGAGAAACGTCTGCCATTTTGATACGCTGACATTTAGCGGCCAGACTGATGTTGAGAGAAAGTTTTCGTATATGGCGCTGGGAATCCCAATTTTAAACGAATTGTAAGTATCCCTTTTCGAAGGTATCTTTTCCACTGTGTAGTTATAGCCATCTTTTATGCTCTTTAAGTGACTGATTAAGCTTCCAGGTGTCGTTTCTTTTTTAAAATAGCATCCATGGAGGTATTTCGTGATCTCCACTCCACCTATTGTTGTGTTGGTTGCTGTTCCTCTGATGGCTGTTTGTTTATCACTACGCCGGCGCTGGAAGTGTTTTTTTTTGGGAAATTCCCACTCACCTTCGGATGGTTGATTTCCGTGGGTCAAATTTATTGTTACGTCAGTGGTAACCAGTTCACAGTCACTAGACTTCAATAAGTCGCAGTCTTTGGCAATTGGATCATGATTTGGAGAAGACAAATCATTATTTTTTGAATCGTTTGATTTTGTATCGTTCATGGCGGTTGTCTTAGGCGAGGGGTCATGTTTCGCTGGTTGCTTTCTCGGCTCGTTCCGTCGGGTCGGTTTCGTGCCGATCGCCATTCTCTCTTTCGCACGTGCGGCGGTGGCTCGCTGCACGCGGGGAGGTTTATGAGTGGGAGCGGGACGGCTGGTCGGAGTTGACGTACTGGGCGCCTTTTGATTGGTTGATGCGCCTACTGCGCTTGGTGCGTTACTAGTTTGGTTGAGCACTTTCGTTGACCCTTCACTTTTTGATGCAATGTCTGTTGCATACGCAACAGGGAGCTCATTTTGAAGCAAAACAGCCCCTAAAGAGTTTTTTGAGGCATCTAGAATTTACAAGATATATTAGGGTCATAAAATTGCAACACAGGTTTTGAAATTAAGATATCCTTCAATTGTTTAAAAGAGTCATCTTGTTCTTTAGTCCAATTAAAATCTACACCCTTTCTTATTAATTTTCTTAATGGATGGCATACTTCTGACAATGACGGGATAAATTTGGCAACATATGTAATCATACCTATTGCACGTTGCAAATCTGCTACATTCTTTGGCTTTTCAAGGTTTAATATTGCCTGCACTTTTCTTGGATCTGGTTTGATGCCATCTTTTGACAATATGTGTCCTAGGTATGTAATTTCTGAAACACCAAATTCACATTTCTTAAAGTAAAATTTTATACCATTATCCTGAGCAATTTTCAATACTTGTAACAATCGTTTGTCATGTTCTTCTTTATTATTTCCATATACTATTAAATCATCTATGAAAGCCTCACAACCAGATACCTGTTCAAATATTTGACTGTATTGCCTATGAAAAATTTCTGGCGCCGAAGCCAAACCATACGGTAGCCTTAAGAAGCAATATCGACCAAATCGTGATGCAAAAGTGCAAAGCTTGGAACTGTTTTCACTGAGTTTGATTAAATAAAAAGCAGTTTATGCATCTAACTTGCTAAACACAGTCGCACCTGCCATTTTAGCCGATACCTCCTCAAAAGTTGGTAACTTAAAATGTTCTCTTTTTATGAAATTATTAAGGTTACTAGGGTCCAAACATACTCTTAATTTACCATCAGGTTTCTTTACTATTACAATATTACTGACAAAATCTGTAGGTTCGGAAATTTTCTTAATTACTCCTAATTTTTCCATTTTGTCCAGTTCCCACTACAGTGACTCATTTAATGCCATAGGCACACCTCTGCAAGGCTCAATTTTTGGTTGATAATCATCTTTTAACTTGATCTCATACTCTACATTCTTTAATAAACCTAATTTTTCATCAAACAAATCTATATTATCCTTAACAATCGGCTCATAGTCTCTATTCACATCCAGTGTAATTTGGTTAAGATACTTACGTTTCATTAGTTTCAGTGAAAATATTGTTTTGTAACCTAAGACTGCAAGAGATTTTTCATCAACCACCTGAAACAACAGTTCAATATTTTTTCCATTTATTAGTTGACATTTCAATGATACTTGCCCTACACACTTAATTTTAGAACCATTATAATTGCAAAGTTTTATGTCACTTTCCATTACTTTATGTTCTAAGGACAATGTTTTTAATATATGTAATGGCATCACATCACAATCACTGCCAGTGTCTAACTTAACATCAACAATTTTGTTGTTTATGTGTAAGGACTCTTACAAGGTTTTTTTTAAATTCTGATCATGGCTGTCCAATGACTGGTTCTGGTTTACTCCATGTACTTGAGAAGGAGCCTTGCACATTTTAGCATAATGTCCATAAATGTTACATTTCTTGCATCTGTACCCAAATGCTGGGCATTTGAAGCCATGGACATAACCACACCGAGTACACTGCTTTCTAAAACCTTGACTACGTTCTTGACTGAACCGATGCTGTTCCTGAGTTCTTTCATTATTGACCCTATGCTGGTCCCGAGATTTTTCGTTATTGTCCCGACTTCCGTGCGATTTCTCATTTATATATTTTTTACTCTGAGACGTTTTACTTATAGCATTTACCTGTGCCGGTTGCTCTGTTGTCATTTTCTTGACATTTTCAGTTGCAAGTTCTGAAGCGTTGCAAATTTTGATGCATTTTGGTAAGTCTAGGTCTGATTCCTGTAAAAGTTTTTCCTGTAATTTTGAATCTCCTATGCCACGAATAATTTGGCTTTTTATTAGGCTATCCTTCAGTTTTTCAAAATTACAGTCGACACTAAGTGTTTTTAACGCCGTTACAAATTCGTCTATTGTTTCAGACTCCTTTTTTTCTCTCGTAAAAAAGAGATGCCGTTGCATCGTTTCATTTTTTACTGGTGAACAATATTCACGGAACTTTACTAATATGGCCTTGACATCTGACCCGTCTGGCACGTCTAAAGTGTTATACACATCCAAAGCATTCTGACTTTCTTTGTCTAACCTGTCCTCGGCCCCCGATGCCTTGAAATACAGTAGAAATCTCTGTTCCCATCTCTTAAAGTTTTGTGACAAATCACCTACCAGCGACAATGCAGGCGACTGTTTTAACGTCTCCATTTTGTAATTGTTACTGTAATCTTCTTTTCACACTAAAAGGAACGACTGCGCCATATTATATTATGTATTATTTTAATAAAAACTCCAATAACCTTATATATGACGCCTTCTTTATTCTCAGTACTTGACAGTAGTGCTGTGTTACCACACCACAGATACTATAATCTATTACAACCACTACGACAAAACTGTCGTAAAATTATCGAAAAAAAATATTTTAGGGGGAGCACTCCATACATGTAATTAATTGTTAAAAAAAACTTTTGTACCAAATATATCAACATGTTGCACATCGTCTTTAAAAATATCATTTTTGATTTAGTGAACTAACTTTTGAACCGGAGATCCAAAAATATATGAAAAATATTGAGAAGAAACATCTTTGCATATTCTTTCAACGAACATTAATTATTTTTCCTTATTCCGTTGAAGGTACGGAACCCTCCATTATGCGTGGTCCGACACGCACTTGGCCGATTTTTTTCCTGCATGTAAATCCATTCGCTCTAATTTCCTTGGACTTAGCTCATTGTCCACCCGAGCCTAGCCCGCAAAGCTACCAATTTGCCGCTTCACAGACAGACTGCCTTGTATTAATCTTGGCGCGACGACCTTTTGTGTTCTGATTCACAATAAAAATGGGGTGCTCTTGTAGGTAATAGGCGAGAGATATGGCAATAATACACAGGCTCTAAGTGGGCTCTAACAGTTTGTAACAGAGCTTACTAGAATGCTTAAAAAGTTAAAACGTCTTTCTGAAAATATTTCTTCTCAATAGAAGAAATATTTTGCGATTTCAAAACCAAAATGACGCAATCGTCATTTTGGTTTTGAAATCGCAATTTTAACTTTTTATGAACTTTTTCGATAATGGATATTTACCCGGCTACGGGAAAGGTTTTTTGGCATGATTTTTACAGTCTATGCGTCTTTGTAGGTTTCGTTTGATGCGCCATAGCTTCAAAGCTACATGCCTAAACACGATTTTAGTAAATAAGGTGTCAACCAATTTATTATCTCGAGCTACACATGGCACTTTGCAAAAACGTTTCATCATTTCAACATAATATTCTTCAATTTCGAGTTGATAGCTAGGTTTCTTTAGGGTAAAGAGAAGGCGTGTAAAAGTGTCAACAAGTTTCATAAAGTTTGCTTACTTTATCTACCCAGCTGTTTCAGCACGCAACATCAGAAATAATGTTTCAATCAAACTATGGGAGTAGACTTCACTCGCATCAAAAGAGAGTGCTTTATTGGTAAAATTTTCTTTAATGGAACCATGTTTACTTCAGAAAAAGTTTTAATGGCTTGTCTCTGTTGTTGCCTGGGAAAAGGGAAACTTTACAATTAATTTCTTTTCTAATATAATATACATTGATATCGATGTTTTCATTACTTAGCTACATTAACTTTTGATGTAGTATTTATTATTATTAGCTAATAGGTTTCAAATAACATTTCTAGTGAACTACGTTTAACTATTTAATACATATTAAAAATTGAATTTAGAATCCACCCCTTTAGGTGCTTTTATAAGTAAGATACTACGTGTACCTTACTTACATTGAAATGGTGATCGTTTATTTGCCGTAATCAGGTACAAACTGTTTAATCAATATAAACTTTTGGGTTAGTAATTAATCATATCATATCATTTATTCCATGATTTGTGTGTAACTCTAAAGGGGCTGTAACTTCTCCCTGTACATCCCTTCTGGGATTAGCCAAACTTTCAATTACAGGTATTTAAGACCAAATGAAGGAATTAAAACGATTTCCAGCCTACTGGGAATTGATTCTGCGAAAAAATCTAATTTGCTACCCATATGCATCGTGTAAATAACGCATTTCGTTATGACCTAGATATATTATTTACTAAACAATTGTCCTTTATCGCAAAAATGCCGTACCTAGCTTAAACAGGCTGTAAATTATCACGCGACCTTGAGACTTGACCTTAATATTGCACAGTATCACTTCACGTACCATTGGTTTGCAGGTCTTCACGCACTTTGGAAGTCGCTCGCCATCGCCGGGCTGGCAGCTCTCCAAGCTGCTCTGGTCGCTGTTCCCGTGTGGGACCTGGGCCGGAAACATCTGGCTCTCGCCTCTGGGGTCACCGTTACCTGTGAAATGGTATTCACTTAATTATTGTACGTGATATTTAAATCTCTGTTAAAAACTCTCGGGTCTCTTGACCCCGGTCGTTGACAATATAGGGATGATTTGATTAACAGATCCAACACGCAGAGGCTGTTTGAATAGCTTTGATGTCATTAAAATTTCAGCTGGAACCCATTCACGGGTACATCAAAAAATACCCGTGAATCGGTCTCAGTTGCCTCCAGGCTATTGTAGATAAAATGCAGCCAGCCATGGATGAAATTTGGGCGGATAATAAAACTGGGCTTTTGTAAAGACGTCCGGACACCTGCCATGACATTGCTTACACAACACAAGTTATAAGATGGCGGCCACCCATCGATCACCCATGGACATATAACGCCGGTAACTATCGCCTCAGCCTTAGTTCTTGCACAAGTAATACTTTTTGCAGTGTTCGAGTCCTTAAATATGGTTCCCATTAAATTTGATGTGCAGTTCATCGAATTAAATGATTGGTGATGTTTAACGGTGTGATACGACAATGTGGCCTCTGCTGCTTGAGTAGCTGCTGCCGAGCTCTCTGACGTTTCGGGTTTAGCGAATGCTTCCAGCTTTGTATTTGTTTTTACAATTAAAGCGTTCTTTTTATGCTTGTCAGTCAGCAAATGCTTTTCAATGTCAGCAGCACCTTTATGTTTTATATTAAAATAAGCGTTACAAATTGTACACATAACCTCACTAGGCTCTTTGCCTTCTTTCATTAATGGTAATGGGAATCGTTCTTGCAGCGCTGACGTAAAAGTACAAAGTGGTGGGCTTTTACTGCCTGTCGCCGCTACAGAGAAGCGGTGGTGGCGGCAAGACATTGGCATTGGCAGTTAGCCTCGATATAGCAAAGGCCTTTGATAGGGTTTGGCATAAGGCACTTCTTTCTAAGCTTCCATCATACGGGCTTTGTGAGGGGTTTTATACATGGGTTGCCAGCTTTCTATCTGGGCGAAGCATTTCTGTCGTCATTGACGGAATTATTCAGATTACAAGCCCATTAACGCTGGCGTCCCCCAGGGATCTGTTCTATCGCCTACTCTGTTTCTCTTGCATATCAATGATATGTTGGTAACCAACAATAGCCATTGCTATGCGGATGACAGTACTGGCGATAGCTACTACACAGGTCGTGTATATGCCCCCCCTGAGCGGGTGTTGGAGTGCAGAATGCAACTTGTGTCTGAAATAGAGACCTCCCTCGAGCAGGTTTCCAAATGGGGTAGACGTAATCGCGTCCAGTTTAACCCTAGTAAGACACAAGTCTGCGCGTTTTCTGCTAAGAAAACCCAATGGGGTTTTCTATGACGAATACGTCATAGCGCCAAAATTTCAGAACATCCCTCTAACTATATCCAAGAGTATCGGGGTACTGGTTGTCGACATTACGAACGAAGTCCAGTTTCGGGGTCATTTGGAGAACAAAACCAAACTGGCCTCAAAGAAGCTCGGGGTGCTCAGTAGAGCAAAACAGTACTTCACGCCGGATCACCGGCTTTTGTTATATAAAGCGCAGGTTCGACCTCACATGGAGTACTGTTCTCATCTCTGGTCTGGCGCCCCGCAATACCAGCTTCTCCCACTTGACTCCATCAGTTGGCTCTCTGGGTGTGTTCTACCGTCTGTACAACGGGGAATGTTCTGAAGAACTTTTTGAACTGGTGCCATCGTCACGTTTCTACCATCGCACCTCCCGCGAAAGGAACAAAGTTCATTCTCATTTTCTAGAAGCATGGTGTACCAAAAATAAACGGGCATCTCGTTCGTTTCTGCTTAGAACGTGCGGAATGTGGAATGAGCTGCCTCCCGAGGTGTTTCCATTGCGCTTTGACATGGGGTTCTTCAAGAAGCGGGCGTACAGGGCTCTCAAGGGTCGGCAACGCATAGGCGGCTCCTGATGTTGCTTATGTTCATGGGCGACGTGGACCGCTTTCCATCAGGCGGCTCGTCTGCTCGTTTGCTACTAGTTTCATAAAAAAAAAAAGACGTCTGACTTTCAATGTGGAGGTCTCGGGTTCAATTCCCTGCTCACGCCACTGAGTTTTTGGGAACGTATTATTTACCAGTCGCTTCTCTGTGAAAGAAAACATCGAAAGGAAACTGGACATAATCCCAATAAGGCCTAATTTCCCCTCTGAGTTGGAAGGTCAGATGGAAGTCGCTTTCGTAAAAGTAGTGCCTATGCCAACTCCTGGGATTAGGTTCCCAAGCAGCCCCAGGTTCAATGAAGCAAAGCCACAGCCAGCGCTAAAATTATGATGATAAGGGGTTAAGCTACAGAGCCTTTTTACCAACGTCGTTGTAGGTATTAAAAATATGTACCTCGTGTGGCGGAATACAACTAAACTGAGTAGGTAAATATGTATAACAATTTATCTAAACATGTTGTTTGCCACAAATCTGGGTCGCTGTGTCAATACCCTCGCAATTTTATTGGTAATCAGATAAACCCGTGTTTTTTGCTGGCCTGATTGATGCTAGGCCGGCTTATCTGTAATGTGGTGTGATTTATGTGCAACAAGCCAATTTCGGGCCGAGAGCAGCCCGCAGCTCGCTCTCTAACGTCTAATGTACGCTCCTCATACAAGATATGACCGGGAAAAAGGCCGCGAAAATATACACTGGCCACCATTTCAATTAGCTTTGAATTTAAGGTTTGTTTAGGTACCTACCCTACCTAAAATAAATAAGATCATAACAGTAATCTGAGCTCCAAAGCAGTAGCTGAGGATTACCTCAACAATGCGTACCCTTGGTGCAATAAAGCCACATGTGACTTTCCGTCCAAAATGCTTTTATTACGCGAAAGTTACACAAATGACGTATTCAATCCGAAACAAAAATCATTTTTTTTGTATCTTTATTTTTTTCTGAAATATATCAAGTGAAGAAAGACGCATGTGAATAAGAGTACCTGCAACATGGCCGCTTCGGTACAGCCGTCGTTGTTTCCCAAAGTTAAAGCGAGTGGTTTAGCCGCGCCCGCGCCGCCGTATATGCAGTTGTGACCGTGTTGCCGGGCGAGAAGAATGTTTTGCTCGTCGCACAAAAATTGGCAAAAATGGATACGGGAAAGAGCGGAAATACAATTAAGTGACTTATTTCTTTTTGAAATGTGTTTTTTCGATTATGGCATTTATATGCACATACGGCTGTATTGTACTAGAAAACTGATTGCACTTACGTCGTTGTTTACGGTTATATGTGGTACTAACATATTTCGTACCCTTGGTGCAATAAAGCCACATCTGCAAAGTGACTACTTTACAGGAGAGAGATTTAAAGTTTCTGCCGTTGAAAATTGGTGGATAACTTTTGCACGCTTAAAGTAAGGTTTATAGAACTTTGCAACTGTAGTTATAAAGATGTACTCTATTTAATAAGAAGTAGTTTATTCCAATTATTTCATTATTTTCGATAATCGTGGGTTGCATGTATACTCACGGCTATATTGCACCAAACCACAGCGAACGTAAGTAGATATCCGTCCTTTTTGCACGAACAGCTGCATGCAACAATGGCATTATGTGACTTTATAACTAGCATTTTTTAAGTCTATAAAAATTATGATACCGGCAGTAAGTAACATCAATAACACTATTAATACGTTTCTTGCCTAAATTATGTTAGTACCACATATAACCGTAAACAACGACGTAAGTGCAATCAGTTTTCTAGTACAATACAGCCGTATGTGCATATAAATGCCATAATCGAAAAAACTCATTTAAAAAAGAAATAAGTCACTTAATTGTATTTCCGCTCTTTCCCGTATCCATTTTTGCCAATTTTTGTGCGACGAGCGACACATCCTTCTCGCCCGGCAACACGGTCACAACTGCATATACGGCGGCGCGGGCGCGCTTAAACCAGTCGCTTTAACTTCGGGAAACAACGACGGCTGTGCCGAAGCGGCCATGTTGCAGGTACTCTTATTCACATGCGTCGTTCTTCACTTGATATATTTCAGAAAATAATAAAGATACAAAAAAATGATTTTTGTTTCGGATTGTATACATCATTTGTGTAACTTTCGCGTAATAAAAGCATTTTGGACGGAAAGTCACATGTGGCTTTATTGCACCAAGGGTACGATTTTAGGCAAGAAACGTATTAATAGTGTTATTGATGTTACTTACTGCCGGTATCATAATTTTTATGGACTTAAAAAATGCTAGTTATAAAGTCACATATTGCCATGCAGCTGTCCGTGCAAAAAGGACGGATGTCTACTTACGTTCGCTGTGGTTTGGTGCAATATAGCCGTGGGTATACATGCGACCCACGATTTTCGAAAATAATGAAATAATTGGAATAAATTACTTCTTATTAAATAGAGTACATCTTTATAACTACAGTTGCAAAGTTCTATAAACCTTACTTTAAGCGTGCAAAAGTTATCCACCAATTTTCAACGGCAGAATCTTTAAATCTCTCTCCTGTAAAGTAGTCACTTTGCAGATGTGGCTTTATTGCACCAAGGGTACGAATGATGTTAGAGAGCAAAAATGTGATTTTTCATAAAAAATTGAGGTTATAAATTCATTTTAAATTCTCCTAGGTATTGATGATGATGAAACACTATTTATATTGTTATTTAGTAAGTAGACCGCATCTTATTCTGAACTTTACCAACGGAAAGCGCATCCCAAGGGGAGACGTTGAAATATAACCTAAGTAGGTACTCAACTGTTTGTAAAGTTACCACTTAGATATTGTTTCCAAGGTTCAATTTATGTATTACTTTCAAAGTTTTGACTAGCACTTCAAAACTTTGAAAGTAATCTGTACCTATTCACAAAAGCAGTATCTAAATAAATTGACATTGCTTTATTGAAAAAATACAGTAAATCTTACAAACTTTGAAAATGCTCGGGTAATGCCCTTACTCTCATAAATTTTTAAAATTGTTTGTCCGATACATCCATATGTAATGTAATAAAGAACGGGGTACACAATCAGCCCAACAAAATGGCCCCACAATAGTGATGTAAGAACGACTCGTAGGTACAGCAGTTTCTCGGTCAGTTTTATTAGACTTTACCTAGTCAGTAATACTGATAAGACTGGCCGGTTACAAATTTTCACGAGCCATATTTTCTGTAAACCGTAGGTACCTCTACTATATTCTAACTCAACACATTTTTCAAATTTTTCAGGACAGGTCGATAAAGTTTTTGTTTTACGAAATCAGTAATAATTTGCTTGACGGTTTTTTTTTGGTTATTATTATGATTGCATAAGAATGTTTCAATATTAGTATAAAATATTTTTCAATATGAAAAACTATAAATTTTGGCACGTATCTATGATGTATCATGATTTTTAACCTCAATAGATAAACAACGTACTTATACCTACGATTTTCATGATAACTTGGAGCAATCCATAATTAAGAGAACTGTGCTTGAACAAATGTTAAATAACAAACTTCTCGCACTCATTCCTCGTAACAAGATAGGTGCGCAACGAGACAGAAATATTTATGCAATTGTGTACCTTATTCCATTGAGATAAGTTTAAAATGAAATAACTATACGACGGTAGCTATATATAGTTTAAAGCTTGGAAATTTGCAACAACAACTAATCAGCAACTTCCACTGTTGCCTGTAAATAAGTATCCTAACTTCCTAACTAAATTAATTATAAATAAACAACTGACTGTAACCTTTGTTACAACAAAGCATACAGACAGAGATGTGACTTATTTGAAATACTTGTATTTAAAATGCAAATACAAAATGCAAAATACCTATTTCCTATTTTGTATTTAAATACCTTTTTAACAAAAGCATTTTTGTATTTTATTTGAAATACTTTTTGGGACCCATTTTCTATTTTGAAAATACAAAATACTTTTTTTTGTAATTTAATATAATGTTGGTAGAAAGGGTAGGTTTAACTGGTTATAGTTATATTGCTCATACGTGGGTGATTGGTAGGACAGGACACCGCGTAACCAAGGGAAAAAAGGCACTCATTGCTGACGATCTCGTCATTTTGTAACTAGTCGTCTGTTTTGAAATGGAGAGTTAAGATAAGTATGGAAATCATCATCCTCTTAGCGTTTGTCCCGGCTTGGCGAACTAATCACATGAATTGGCATAGACACTAGTTTTTACAAAAGCGACTACCATGCCATCTGACCTTCCAACCCAGAGGAGAAACTACGCCTTATTGGGATTAGTTCCGGTTTCCGCGGGATATTTTCCTTCACCGAAAAGCGCCTGATAAATATCAACCGATAATTCGTACATAAGTTCCGAAAATCTCAGTGATAGGATTCGATCCCGAGACCTCCAGATTGAAAGTCGGACGTCTTATCGCCAGGATACCAGCGCTTATAAGAATGGAAATCGTATTAAATAGCAATCCATTTTTGTACCGAATTTACATTGCATTGAAACTAAAAAAAATATACATACTTGGAAAGTAAATTCCCTGGAACGGAAATTAATGACCTTTGGATCCATAATACCTATAAGTATAACTCACTATCAGAGCATGAAAAAAAAACATTTAATTACATGTATCGAGTGCCGACCCTAAAAAATATTTTAACTATTTACCTACAAAACAAATTAGTGGCACACAAAACTCACCTCTAGTTAAAATTTGATTAACATTTGCTTTATATTTATTGATTATAGCTATGCTATGACTATGACATATGATCACGGGCAGATGGACATGACGAGATAAGGATTCCGTTTTTTCCATCTTGGCGACGGAATTCTAAAAAGCATTTGTATTTTAAGAACGTATTTTGAAAATACCTATTTTGTATTTAGTATTTGAAATAGTAAATCATGAAAGTATTTGCATTTTGTATTTAAATACCTTTTATAAACCATTTTGCACATCTCTGCATATAGAACTGTGTGCCAAAGATAATATATCCACTTGTAACTAAAATTAACAAGAGTTTTCCGATTAGGTATAGGATAGTGGCCCCAAAAGATAAACGACCCCCAGAAGAGAAACGTTTGTCCAAAAAAACATAATAATTAAATCCTGGCTTTCTTTACAAGATTCGTATTTTTGTATAGGTTGGTAAGTTATTTGAATTAGAAATAGTGTTTTATAATAAGTAGTTACTTAATGATTAACTTACTTGTGCGTAGGTTTACAATAACTCGTAAATGTACCTTAGTAGCTAACGTCACAGAAATAAAAAAATGATTATTATTTAGATAAACCGGCCAAGAGCATGTCAGGCCATGCTCACTGTAGGGTTCCGTAGTTACCGGCCCGTCATAGTCCCCCGTCAAAAGATCATTTTTTATAGGATATTTTGTGGCACTTACATATTACTATGATAAGAGACCTTTTTGCCGATAACTCAAAAACGATTCAACCAATTTTATTCAATATAAGTAGTTTTCATTGATAGTACTTAAGTATTAGCCCTCACCAGCCTTATGAATCATGCCCGCGCGAGCGAGTTATATACCTACGTTTTGCGCCTCCCTCGAGGGAGCTAAAGTCAGTGGGCTACCAACGCGCTCACTGAACGCACGTCGTACCGCGCGCGACGCTACTCGGAACTCGGAACAATGTCATCACGAAAAAAAATTATTTATTGCGATGTGGTTGGATGTAAAAATAGCAAAGCTAATAAAAACTTATCGTTTTTCGCTCTGCCGACGGATGGGGAAAGGTACAAACTTTTTTTAATACCACGTTGGTGGCAAACAAGCATACGGCCCGCCTGATGGTAAACAGCTACCGTAACCTATGGTCGCCTGCAACTCCAAAGGAGTCACATGTGCGTTGCCGACGCTTTACAAAAAAGGAGGATTCACTTATGTTATAATAATAATAGACATGTTATCTTTATTAATCTCTCAAATAACTATGATGATATTGCTAAAAGGCGATTAGAATAAGATTGATATAGCTGTCAATCCATATTAATTTCGACAGTGTGTGGCAAATCTGTCAAGATTAATCATACTCTCATCGCGGCAACAAAATATCAATCAATATTACTCATGTAAGTAACTATAATTGTTATGCACCATGCGAACCACTTAAACACTGAATCAATGCAAAATACCTATTTCCTTAACTATAAAACATTTCCAAACATAGGCTAGGCGACCCTAGCGATTGTGCAGGTGCCGCGCGTTGAATGTCGCTCCATTGTATTATTGCGTAGGTACGTAAACCGTAGGTATTTGCTTTTTCTATGAGTGATTCATATCTGTTCGTAAGAACTATTATATAATCTGTGCCCTCACATTCCCTTTTTTTCAAACTTTCGGAGCTATTAGTTACGAAACTATTGATTGTAAACAAAACTTTTTGGAAGACCCCTATTCTTTTCAAAAGACTTATCCAACGACAGCCACAAAATGACGTTGAAGCGAAATAAAAAATTCACCCCGCTTAATGTGTACGGGAGGCACCTCCAAAAAAATTTTTTTTTAATACAATTGCTCAAAAAGTTTAGTTTATGTAGCTGCAAATCGTGCGTAAAGTTTGATTTTATGCACAAGTGCTAAAAAGTAATCTGATCTGCAAATCGTGCGTAAAGTTTTATTTTACGCACGATTTGCAGATCAGAATTTTAAATAAATGAGTATTATGCGAGACCCGCTTATAAATGACCCACCTGAACTACGCGCGATAGGGCATAAAGGAGTATTATGCGAGACCCAATAGTATTACTTGAACAACGCGCGATTGAATGAAGCTGTCCTTCGTACACTGACAGAATATAAATGTAATTTTATTTCATTGTAGTTTTTTCGTAATTGTATTAAAAAACGTTGTTCGACACACGTGCGGAATTGTCATTTTCACTCGTCCCAAGTCTTGACCCTCGCCTCTCGTCTCGGGTCAAGTAACTCAGTACTCCTGAAAAATTACATACTTCTCGCACTTGTATCGAAAACTACTATTTTTCAGTTTTTATAATAACTTTTTGTTCTCGTGGTTAATTACTCATTCCAAATTTTAGCTTTCTATTGCTAACGAACTCTGAGCTTAGCCGCGGACGGACAGACAGCCGGACATGGCGAAACTTTAAGGGTTCCTAGTTGACTACGGATAACGGAACTCTAAAAAAGCGATTTATACAATTTTACGTGGAATAAAATTATACAATTTTAAATAACAACAAGTTAGTCGTTTACAACAACTAAATGCGGCAGTGTTGTTTTAGTTCTTATAGTATACAGAACGTACCTATATGGTTTGGTTTTATAATGTCATTGTGCTTTGCAAGGTCAAGGCGTGGTGATTCGTAAGTGGATAATTAAGGTAGGGTAACCCAAACTGGATACGCTAAGAATGGTGGGTCAATGTTCGGCAACTTCAGTGCAGGTACAGTTAGATTGACCTACCAACTTGTTCTATATTATTATTCCAATAATCGTTGCGATATTTATTTAGGTACCTGAGTGGTTTAAATTTTATCGGTTTCGGTACTCGATCCATAACCTAAGTGGTAAATCGAGATGCGCCTGTAAAGTGTTAGCTACACCTTGATTTACGATTCAAACTCTGCAAAAGAATTTTCGTCGAATTCGACATCGAAGAAGATCTTTGTATGTAAGTAATGACAAATTATCGTACAGTTTATTTATTTGTCGTATGGCTACATATCACTGGATATAGATAGGCATTTCTTCTATGGGCCAGTAGTAGTGGGAAAGCAGATGACGAAGAAAATCCAGTGAGTGCTGCGAGGTCCAGATGGGACAGTGCAGCTGCCAAGTTTGTTACTATTTTAGCACCACCCAGGGATCACGTGTAGGGTTGCACGTGAATGTGTTTCCTTACGGACGCAGAGTAACATTGATCGTACAGTTAATTATGTGCAGTCGCGGTATTTAATTGTTGACCCATTTAGTGTGTACTTTACATTGGATGTTTTTCTAGATATTGAAGAACCACATAACTTGGTCTTGAGCAGGTTTCACTATGTCGCTCCCTGAAAAACACAACGTCATTAAGCGAAATATTGAGTTTTTGAGTTAGCAACGCCATCTAGTTCGCGTAATAGTAACGCACCCGATACGAAGACACCTATCGCTCTAGTTCTCTTAGATGCGACTGGGAGCGCTAGTGTCGTTATGGCAAAAAGTGGGGATAGGCGCGTGCCTTACTGGAACAATGGCGGCATCGCACTAGTGACCGGGACGCAGATCAAAATACAGTCGATTCCGTGAAGAACAACGTCATTTTTCGCTTAGTGACGGTGTTCCGTGAGAACAAATGGTAAGTACGACAATTTTCTAATGGAATATTGTATCTATCCATAAAATGTCACTATCAACTTCTAATATGGTGTAATATCCTTACTCAAAATAAAGCAATAGTGTACTTTTCGCTTTAATGACACTTTTATTTTAACTCTTTTAAACGTTTTGAAATAAGTAAAGTGTCAGTTTATCTGTAATGACGTTGTTGCTTTAATCTATTAGGCTTAATGCAAGCAAAGAATAAAGACATACTGTATTTTTACTTTTAATGACATTATGGTATTAACCAGTTGAAAGGACTTGACTTAGGTCAACCGTCATAATCTGTTTAGTGACTATTTCGCACTTTAAGTTACTATAACTACACTCTTAGTAGTAAAGTAAATAAAGTCGTATTTCTCTTAAAGCCATTACGACGTATATACGTGGCTTAAAACTGTCTAAATAATTAATGTCACTTTTTGTTTTATGTCACTATAAGTGAACAAATCAATTATATATCAATCACAGGTTAATTACTAGTTAGACACATTACATGAAATGACATTTTACCTCTGGATTATATAAAGAATATACTTTAATTAAAAACTATAGGCACAGGTTTTTTCTATAAATTTTCTTAAGTAATCGAAACTAAGCGGACTTGATACTCGTACGTATAATAAGAATTGGATATTTATTTTGAAATTAGATTATGAAATTGCCTTCTTATTTTATTTTAATTTTAATAATTATATCAGTGGGGGTTTTGCACATACATTACAATACTCATTATTTATAATGATTACGATTATATTTATTTGTTTGTTACAGTAAAAAATGGCTCCGCGTAATCCAAGACTTCAAAAATTTAAAACAATTATTAATAAAATGAACACAATCCAAGAAAATAAAACACAAAATTCAAATATCGGCCAATTAAAATCATCACCAATACCAGAAAAGGATCCGGTATATAGTATTGATAAACCTGCATCAACAGATCACCTATTCGCAAATTCTTCACATGCATGCTCGCCTCAAGTGACCACCACTGCTTCGTACAACTCAAAGCATCCTTCATATAATATGCACGCACCAGCACCTACTGATTACCTATTTGCCTGTACTGCACAAGAATACCAAAATATTTCATGTAGTGAAAATTCCAATGATGCAATTGCTACTAGTATGTATTCATTGCGTTATAGAAGAGTTTCATGTTCTTCCGGCAGTGACGACCAGTCTGAAAAAGATTTCTCTCCTGCCTCCGACGATGACCAAGAATTTGTACCTCCTTCCGATGAAGAAATATCCGACTCAGAGCCCGACAGTTTTCAAAAACAATCGTTTATTAAAGAAAGACCACTACTTCGTGCTCGTAGTGTATCATCAAAGTCTGATTCTAGCAGTTCGTCATCATCGTCTGATTCTAGTAGTTCTTCATCATCGTCGAGTGATTCCTCGTCATCGGACTCTTCAGGCACGGAATCAGATGTCTCTGACGAAACTCCACCGACAAAAAAGAAACGCATTGATGCACAAAATACACAAAACGAATCTCTGTCAAGTTCAAGTTTAGTGATTCAATTACCTGTTCTTTGCCCTTACAGTTCTACATCTGAGGAAGAAGATGAATTAGAAGTGCCAGTATCATCTTTTACACACCCCGAATTTACATCAGACATTATCGAGGAAAATAATATTACAGAAAATCACTTACCGAACTGTACCACACACGATGATCAAGGTGAAGCTTTATCCGAAAATCGGACAGCAAGCGAGCATTTATCCTCTTTACATGCCGATGCTATAAACGAAATTTGTGGCCAAACTGGAAGTACTGTTGTTCCACCTGAGACAAACAATCCATTGTCTTTAGCTGCTATTGCTAGAAACAGTCTTAACGATGGTTTGTCGCATAGAGTCCTTGCTGAATCTACTGTGAATTTTGGCCTTAATGACTCCGACGGCGATGCTCCAAAGACAAGGCGTAAACGTAAACGCGGCAGTAAAAAGGAAATAGCACAGACTAGGCGAAATATGGGTTTGGAATACACAACTTTTAAAAATAAAAATGTAGTCCCTGAGAGAAAAATTGGTGACCCATGTGGAGATAAATGTATCTTGAAATGTCCTGAAAAAATTACTGAGCAAGATCGGACTGAAATTTTTAAAAGTTACTGGAATATGGGCTCATTGGCATTGCAAAGAGAGTTTATAGCGAGGCATATGACTGAAGTAAGACCCAAATATCAATACAAAAAGGTTGACAGTAATAGAAGAAACAAACATGCCTTTTACTTAACTGTAAATAATGAAAAAATAAGAGTTTGCAAGACATACTTTAAGTCTACTTTAGATATTAATGACAGACCCATACGCACAGTTATTTCAAAACTTAACGTTTCCGGCATTATTGAGCCTGACTTACGCGGGAAACACGAAAATCACGGTACAAAAATTTCTGATGACTTGCTGGATGAAGTAAAAAGGCACATTAACAGTATTCCGAGAATTGAGAGCCATTTTTTGCGTCAAAGAACTGACCGAGAGTACGTAGATCGTGAATATATTGACGGAGGGAAAACGGTAACAGACCTGCACAGGGATTACGAGAATGACTGTATCATGAAAGGACTCGACTACGTCAAACTACACACGTATAGGAATTTGTTTAATAACGAATTTAATATCAGTTTCTTCAAGCCGAAAAAGGACCAGTGTGAGGATTGCGTCGCCTACGAGAACTCAACAGTTAGAGAAAAGGAGAAATCGGAAGAATCGTACAGAACACATCTAAAAGAAAAAAACTTAGCTCGAGACGAAAAGATCAAAGACAAATCCTTCATAAATGAGACCCACATAGTAGCGTGCTATGATTTACAGGCGGTATTACCAGTTCCAAAAGGTGATGTCTCAACTTTTTATTATAAATCCAAATTAAACTGTCTTAACTTTACAATTTGTGAGCTTAAGAAGGACAACACAGAATGTTATTTTTGGACAGAAGTCGAAGGAGAGCGAGGTGCAAATGAAATCGGTACCTGTGTGTTTAAATTTATAGAAAAGAAATCCAGATCTACTTCAAACGACATAAACATAACATTTTACTCCGATAACTGTTGCGGTCAACAAAAAAATCAGTTCGTGTTTTCAATGTATATTTATGCTCTGAAGCACTTTCCAAACATTCTATCCATAACTCACAAATTTCTTATTAAAGGACATACTCAAAACGAAAACGATTCTGTTCATTCGACGATCGAAAGACAAATTAAAAAAATGCTTAAATCGGGGCCAATTTTTGTCCCAGACCAGTACATACACGCAATAAAAGAAGCAAAGAAAAATGGTCAAAAGTACTGTATCAATGAAATGTCCCATTCTGAGTTTTATAACATTAAGAAGTTAACTGAATATAAGTTAAATAAAAACACAGAAGGGGAATTAGTCAAAACCGGTGATATTAAAGTACTGCATGTAGAAAAAATGCCGGAAACCCCCAACAAAGTCAAAGTGACATACAAGACTTCATACGATCAAGAACGATTTAAGGAAGTTAAGCTGCAGAGAACCACAGCTCGACCCCAATTGCTGAAACTGTATTCGTCGAGATTAGTTTTGTCAGAGAGGAAAAAAAAAGACCTCAAGGAACTGTTACAAAAACATGTTATTCCTTCGTACTATGGGTCGTCTTATTATAACCATATTCTCTAGCTTTAAAAGCTTACTGTGATAATTGAAGCCCATTTTTGATTATTTTTTATGATATTTGCTACTCTACTTTTTATCGATCTCTTAAGAAATATAATGTTCCTATGCTATTAAATAATACAAAATAGTAATTTATATTGTAGAAGCTAGCATGTGAGCAAGACTGAAATGGTAACTTATGTGATTTTAGAAGTACTTATAACCATACGTCGCACAAAAGCGGGCATTTTGGTGGCACTCCATACTAGAGGTTAACGTGAATTCCTAAAATTCCTCTTTTTTATAATCTGTGCACTATGTGGTAGGCATCAAAACTTTATTAAAACATTAATTTAGCAATTGGCTTTGATTTTTGAATTATTACGGAAATGCCACCAAACTGCCCGCTTTTGTGCGACGTATGCTTATAACTAATAATATGTGTAAAGTGATATAATAATAGTTATTTTAGTACGAGTAGTATTAAATATTTTCTCTGTTTTTTTAAGACTGAAAGTTATTTTTGTTAATTACTGTTATTAAAAAGAAAACTAAATACTAGGCACTTTTTGGAAAAACAAGACTAGGTTGAGGTGATTTTAGGAATGATTTTATAAGTAATAGGATGTGTTATACGATTTGTGATAAGTAATTAATAATTACTGTTTTATTTTCGAAGACTGAAAGTCATTTTTGTTGTTTTACTTTTAAGATATCTTTGTATGAATATTGGCCATAAAGCTAATAGAGTACTTAAAAAGAACTCATTTGATAAAAATATACAAAATTATTAATATTGTATTACTAGAAGTCATTTAATTTAATAGATTTTGATTAACATTGATAAAAAATTGTTTCATTTCTGATTTTCCTTTCAATAAAACGAAGTTTTCGTATAAATGTTCGTCTAATGTGTCATTATTCCAGAAATGGAGCCTAAGTTATACGGACCTCATGTGACACTAAGCAAAAATAAATGGAATAATGACATTAAAAATTTTCTTGAAACTTAATTTTAAGGAAAACTAAACCTCTATATCTCAACTTTTTATTATAGCCAACACGGCTAGACGCAATTCTAAAACAAACTATCAATAAAAAACCGTTTTCATTAAAAACACGAAAATTAAACACGACTTCATATTTCAAAAACTTTGAAACCCTTTTGCCAAATAACACGTTTTTCGCTTAATGACGTTATGTTTTTCAGGGAGCGATGTCTCTTGTCATAATGAGGGCTAATGAGGGAAGGGTTGACACATCGCTTATCACCTTATGGGCGCGTTCGAAAATAGTATCCATCCAGCCAGTGTTTATGATATGCGTACTATGCGTATGGCATATTTCAAACACGGCACAGATATAAATATGAAGCACGTTGTAAACCCTATTTTTTTTAATGCGCATGACAACTAACGTTTTCGTCTCTGTAGCTAAATGTATTCAGGAAGGAGCATTTCTATTGGTTATTCTGTGACTAGTTTGAATCCTAAGTTGTTACATGTGAGACCTCTGGAGTTGCAGGCGTCCATAGGCTACAGTAGCTGCTTACCATCAGGCGGGCCGTATATGTTTTTTGCCACCGTCGTGGTATAGAAAAAAGCTGTTATCTTCATGGTTTCTTGCTTTGATCTAAAATAATATCAATAGAGTGCAGCGATCATCCAATCTTCCAAACTCCTATTTAAAAGACTCCCTTTGATATCCTATAGATATTCACATTTAGGAAGTTAAAATACTGTAGGCTCCCACTAGGGAATCTTATTTCACCGGCTCATATAGCTCATTAAGCAATTAATATCGTAATTGAGAATCTCTTTCCAAAAAACGCTTGTTAATATCGGTTTAATGCGCATATAAGACGTTTTCAAAATGAGCGGTGCAATTTCCATCGCGGCCTGAAATCGTCTTTTATCCTGTCCGAGTCCTAAATGGCAATGGATATATTTTCATTACGATACGTCGTATGTTTACTTTATGAATGAGTTCGTGCAGTGATATTAAGGACTGTTCATTAGCTGGCATAAGGCATTACTCCGTTAGGCCTGAACTGTCTTTATTACTTCAGTACATATGTACATACGAGCACGTACCTGAAGATATTTCAAGGTAAATGAAAATAACCTTGTGGAGAAGGCAAAGGTAGTCTTAAGAGGCTGAAACCAAACTTTCCTACACCGTCCGGTTTAGTGTTCACTTGCGTACCTAAGCCATAACTCAAAGATGGAGTAGTGTACCGGCAAAACCGTTGAAAGTGAAACGCTACATAAATCACCTGGACCCTCGTCAGCGGCGGCGGTAAATAACGCCATCGCAGCTGTTGCCGTACCTACCAACACTGTCAAACTTAAGCACAATTTTCATATAAAAAACTTGTAACGACGAGAACGGCAGTCTAAAATTTAGTACCATTACACACGCAAAGTCTGATTTCAATTTTATTTATTTCACCAACACTTGTTACACCAGTTACACCAACACGTTTCACTTTTTTTTTGTTCATTTTGAATGTCGGTGTCTTGGTTTAATATATATATAAGGTGCTAAAAAATTAAGTACAAATATTTTAAGAGTATTTTAAGAGAGAGAGAGAGAGAGAGAGAACTTACATCGAAACAAAGACTTTCAAACTTTTTATATGAATGATATTTTTCTTTTAATTTACCGAACAAAATAAATAAATAAAAATGTTGTCCAAACATCACCTGTGCAATTCACTGAAAAGGTGTTTAACATTTTCAGTTAAGTGATATTTGTTATAGATTTCATAAAGATTTCTTGTTAGACTCCTCTACTAGGCTACACGTCCTGTCAAAATATGGTCGTATTTTTTTAACAAATGACGCTACGGAATCGCAGTGACGCATCGTATCCGTACCGTTTTTATCGCATGCCCTCCACACCGCTGCTCAAAATACGGTTTGGAGTTCGCGTCAAAAACATTTCGTATGAGGCACGTCACTGCGTACACGTTGCGTCTGCGAATATAAAATATCCGGAGATAGTATGTCTGATTCTCACGGAAGTAGGTATTTATTTATTTACATTTGCACAATAAAAATAAGTACAAATGGCGCGGACTTAATGCCTCGAGGCATTCTCTACCAGTCAACCATAGGGCCAAACAGAAATACGCTAAAGTGGTAAGGTATGCCACAGCCGTATACCTTTGAAAATATGTCGGTCAGTTCCTAATATTGTTTCTGGGCAACCAATATTATATCTTTTATACGGATTAGATCGAGGTTTAGGTTTCGAAGCCATTGTGTATTTTCAATTTTGCGCGAGCGCCACGTGACCCGATTAGTGCGAGCCGAGCGGCAGCCCACTGCCATACGCCTGCCCGGGAGGCGCGCCGGCCAAATATACCTAAACTGCGTAGTGACACCCCCCTGGTTATACATGGTTATAATAGGTACAAGGGAGTAAATTTGACAGTATATGTATTGAAACCCAAGCAAGAAAAAGATTACAAGATATATTTAAAAGCGTAGGGAATGGTCTAAAAAGTTGAATCTTGAGCGTTGCGAGGGTCTTAAGGCACGGGAGGCGGACAAACTTTTCTAACGAGCATAATACAACATTTTCCACCTCATCACCACAAGGAAAACTGCACTCTTATGGATGAAAAGCATGCTTTCAAAGAACTACAGATCCTTTCCAAGTGAGTGAGGTAAAAAAATACTTTGCGTCGGAATATGATAAGCCCTCCCTTAACCTTAACTTAGAGGTTACGAATGGTTCAAAAGTATTTCTGGACATCATGGGCGTAATATTACGTTCAAAATGTTGACATTTAAGTATATGAACAAATATTTCGTGTTAATCCTACACAATTCAACCTACCCGCAAACTGAGAAAAGCTTGTGCTACTTAAGGGTGCTAGGTGACGATACACATACTTAAATAATTAGAAAACATCCATAACTCAGAAACAAATAATTGTGATAAACACACAAATAGCATGCCCTTATCAGGATTCGAACCCGGGCAGCTTCGTAGGCAGGGTCACTACCCAAGTAACACAGGAAGCATTATAAGTATTATAACATATGAATAGTTAACTTATTTCGAACTTAAGGACCGTATAAACTCTTATATACGTTCACCGAGCAACTTGTCGCATTATATGATGCTTTGAGCTGTATAACGGTTGTATAATGGCATATCTAAATGCTTTTGTAAAGCCTTTAGCTTTAGTGCAGCAAACCACAACGCAACTGTACAGCTTTCGACTGTTTAAGAGCACTTAAGTGCTTTAGGTTCTACAATAGCATTATATAATGCTTTAAGCTGTATAACGGTTGTATAATGGCATGTATAAATGCTTTTTTAAAGCCTTTAGTTTTAGTGCAGCGAACCAAAATGCAACTGTACAGCTGAATGCTGTACAGTTGCGTTTTGGTTTGCTACACTAATGCTTCGGTGTGGTTTAGTGCCTTAGGTTCTACAATAGCATAAATGAATGCTTAATGCTGTTTATGAGCATGAATATTAGCCATTATAATGCCACGTAAATCCGGTATATAGCTTTCAGCTGTTTTTAGTGCTTTAGGTTGTACAATAGCATTTTATGATGCTTTACGCTGTATAACGGTTGTATAATGGCATATGTAAATGCTTTTGTTTAGCCATTAGTTTTAGTGCAGCGAACAACATGCAACTGTACAGTTGCGTTTTGGTTTGCTACACTAATGCTTCGGTTTGGTTTAGTGCCTTAGGTTCTACAATAGCATAAATAAATGCTTAATGCTGTTTAAGAGCATGAATATTAGCCATTATAATGCCACGTAAATTCGCTATACAGCTTTCAGCTATTTTTAATGCCTTAGGGTGTACAATAGCATTTATAAGTAGGTAACACGTTCCTAATGCAGTATAATAGCAATAATATAAACCATTATTACGTCATCATAAATTACGTCATTTCATGGTAGCATGACGTAGGAGGGGGGGACGGTCATTCCGAAGATCACATCATCAATGTGTAAAAAAAGGAATGAAAGTCGTGTTTCTATAAACTTTTAATGCTATAAAATATTATCTACTAAATAGTTTTTTATTTTACAAGTAAGCTTAAACGCATTTTTTTTTAATGACGTCACTTTATTTGGCAGGGGGGGGGGGGGGTAAAATCATCAAAAAGTGATGACGTAATTTATGAACAGCCCCTATACAGCTTTTAGCGGTTTTAGTGCCTTAGGTTCTACAATAGCATAAATAAATGCTTAATGTTGTTTAATAGCATAATTATTCACGTGTAATGCTGTAGGCATAAATAAGGCATTTTTTAAGGGTCACTGAGCTGCTATTGGACTAAGAGCTAGCCACGTCAGATATGACACAATAATGAGAGCAACAAAACCCGTCTGGTTAGATTGCTATACTATTCTTATTGGTAGATCCTGGCATCTGGCAGCTTTTAATGGGTGGAGGTCACAGTGACAGACTAGCAAAATGTTTTAATTGGAAAATAGTAATACCAAACTAGGTAAAAATTGCCGAAGTTGTCTCAGTTATAAAGGACAGGGCCTATATTTTAAGGGGCTCCCTGGCGCCAACGACCTTAGATCTGATTCCCTTAGTTTTCTAATGATTTTTATAGCTTATCATATTATCAGTAACGGCTTTAAACAATATAGTATCCTATATTTACTTCAATATTCATTGTCTTCGAGATATTTGACATCAAAGTCGAACCGGTTTAGGCTAAAAAAGTGGTTTTATGGTCATAAATTTTGTTTTAATTAGTTAAAAATTAAAATCTCTCTACAGTTTTTAGAGACATCAAAGAGGAACCCTAATATGTAGATTACGTATATGTAAGATTCTTTACACCATTCGAATATCGATAAAAGTGTTTTTTTAGACCATATTTTAAAAATATCATAAAATAATAACGGCTGATTTATTTCAAGATCCGGTTCAACAGAATGGAGATAAAAGATTCAAAAACCGATAGTCATTTGCCTTATAATTCTATCTATAGTGAATATGTTGGAATATCGACTCAAAACTGGTCAAAAATCGATAAAAATACATCGGGGTTTTCGGTGCGGGAATGTTTGACATTAGCCAAAGAGTAGGCATTAACTTAAAAAACAGAATGTATTCTGGCACGTTTCTACCTAATGAATAATTGATCGAAAAAATCATAGGTATATACAATTTATATGTAATAGTTGACTATTATGTATATATATATATTGTAGGTACATATAATAATAATAATAAATACTCTTTATTGCACACCTCATACAGTTACAAGCACAAATTTTACAATTAGATAAATTTAGGTAGAGGTAACAACAGGCGGTCTTATCGCTAATGAGCGATTTCTTCCAGACAACCTTTGGGTAGTGGAGACTAGAGAAAAACAATAAGCAGTAGGTGGTGCATAGAAACAAAAGAGACGAAATAGATAACACAGCACATTCATATGAATATACATACTTAAATAAATACAAAATAAACATACATATACGTACATATATACATATATAATACACACAATAAGAAACAACAGTGTCAACTTAAAAACCTAAGGAAGAGATAAATAGTATTCCTTAAGTTGCGATTTAAAGCTACCAATAGATTGCGCGCGTTTAATGTTGAGAGGGAGAGAATTCCACAAACGAACGGCCTGGAACGTAAATGAGCAATTATAAAATTTGGAAGATGAAGATGGCACTTTTAGGAGCAATTTTTGAGAGGATCTAATAGAATTAAGATAAGAGAAACGCTCTTTGAGGTAGCGGGGAGTTGCAGGGTTAAAAAGTATAGAAAAGAGTAAAGAAAGTATGTGAGAGTTACGGCGGTGACGGATAGGGAGCCATTTGAGTTGAGAACGAAAACTAGAAACATGGTCGAATTTGCGTAATCCGAAAATGAACCGAATGCAGGCATTTTGAATACGCTCAAGCTTATTAAGTTGCTCCTCGGTTAGGTCTAAATAGGAGATATCTGCATAATCAAGAATGGGGAGAAGTAACGACTGAGCAAGCGCAATTTTAGTAGCATTTGGCAGGAAATTCCGGAGCCGTCTGAGAGACCCTATGGCAGCAAACATCTTCCTGCTCACTTCACTCACCTGAGGCACCCATGATAGACAACGATCCATGATTACGCCAAGATTTTTCACTTGGTTGGAAAAAGGAATTTGGATACCATCGAAGACTATCGGAGGGAGCCTGAGAAAGTCAATTTAGTCATATACCTATGATTTTTTCAAGTATTTTTTTATTAATTGATGTAATAACTGATCATTGTCAACCTCTTCAGTTAATCAAATAGTTCATAAATATCGGACGTCAAGATTAATATTTGACACTTATTATACCGTGTCTTTGTCTTAGGTAGATCTAGTTAATAAATTTCGGATATGCAATTGCATTTTTAAAATACTAAGTATATAATAGTCAATACAAACATGCCTCTAAGAAAAAAAGCTCGTATCATAGTGTGTAAGCTATTCACAGAGAGGTAGTTATTCATTAGGCATAATATGATATTTTCTCAGACTAACTCTCAACCTATCTGTTTATCTCTACTCTTTCTCAAATCGTTCCCGCACCGAAAACCCCGATGTATGATTATTACGGAAACAAAAACAGTAGGCGACAAACTATGAACTATATTTTATTATACATCGATTGGCACTACTTTCTCCCAACATAAACTTTTGTATAATTTCTCTTAATATTGTATGGTATTTGTATAGTTTCTCATAATATTGCATCAAACCCAGATCTCTAGGATTTATTTTCTTGAAATGGTTTGCATTCTTTGACCTCCACCACTTTAAAGCTGCCAGATGTCCAGATCTAGAAATAAGCATAGTATACCAAACTGACTAGAGGGGTTTGGTTGCTCTCATTATTGTGTCATATCCGACGTGGCTAGCTCTCCGTCTATATAGACCAACGCCATTTTGTAAATAATTTATAACCTAAAAATAAAATCATGCGGACCTATTTATACAAGGAAAATATCTATATAATAATGAAATTACTTAATTTAAGACTGCTCAACCAACACTATTATGTTAATAATGCAAAACTCGTTCTATACGAGGATTACACAATTGTATTGTTTATTTGACGCATATCTTTTTATAATATTTTATAGCAAAACCACAATAAATCAAAGGCGCGTGAAAATTTTCAATGAAACTTATATACACATTTACAGTAAACTACATTGCGCAGTAATATTTGAAGGATATAATAACGTAAAAGAGTCGAAAAGTTTTATAAATTTTGTTAGGATGCAAACAAATATGACTTGTCATTCATTCAGTTTTTTGTACCGTCTTCGTCCATTTTATATTGCGAGACAAAGTAGTTAAATCACAACGTTCATTGTATTATAACATTTGTTCCGTCGGTGTTAGAGACGTTTTTGCATTGACGTAAGGTTTATTTTACTACACTCTTATGCTAGTATAATGCTTTTGTATTGCGATTGGCAAGTTAATCGAGAGTACTTATGCTTCTTTACTGCGATTAGCAAGTTTTTTGGCCGTATTAATGCTTCTTTAATGCAGTTGGCAAGTATAATGCTTTTGTATTGCGATTGGCAAGTTAATCGAGAGTACTTATGCTTCTTTACTGCGATTAGCAAGTTTTTTGGCCGTATTAATGCTTCTTTAATGCAGTTGGCAACTTAATAGAGCGTACTAATGGTTCTTTAATGCGATTGGCACTTTCCATGACAACGATAATGCTAATAGCGCAGACATATTGCGCCTGTAATGCTATTAAATGACCTGTATAGGATCTCAAGCTGGGTAATTCGTGCCCATTTAAGACCTATATCAGCACTATAAACGTTATAATGCTACTATAAAACGAACTGAAAATGCTAAAAGCATACATATATGCTGTAAGACGGCCGTTATACTGCTTTGATGTGTTACTTGGGTACCGACTAGGCTATGAAGGCCGTTTTATTTATAGGTTTAAATTAAACGAATAAATGCCTAATCGGTAAGCGATAAATCTCATATAGGTTAAATAATAAGTGAAAGCCGTAAAGGTTATAATTACGTTCAATATGTGGGGTTAATCTTACACAAATAAACCTAAAATCCTTATACTAACTTAAGTATTAATCGTTATAATTGGAACAATTTTTACATTTCATTTCTGCATTTTGGAGAAGGTATTCTGAGCAAAAGTGAATAATAATAAACAATACATACATTTTAAGGTGAAAACGCTACGGATGTTCACGTTTCACATTGATTTTCGATACTTACTATGGAGAAAACATATACACCACGACGCGAGCGCGACGCGTTTTTGTATTGTAAAGGCCTTAAAATTGTATATATTTAAAAACTGCATTAAATATGCCTCCTTATAACATTTTTTTATTTACAAATAAATAATATTTATTACTTATACAACGTTCTAAAAAATAATATTTTTTGAGTGTTTTTCCTCTACGCAGAACTTTTTTTAAATATGGATTTTTAATTTTTTTATATCAAAAGGAATTCTGCATATCTGTTTTATACGGAAATTATACCACACAACCCCTATCAGCATTAACCAGAGAGTAATAAATAACATATTGCACGGCCCCCTGATTTTGACGTGAAGGTCCAAAAATTTTACGGACCTCCAATACTAAAAAATATTCATCCCTACGATGTATATTGGGCACTCTATCCATGCTCAAAAATTAACAACTTTTTCTCGATGCGCACAATTTTTTTCACTTTTGTTCTGAGAGAAAACTCTAGGTACTATAAAACCGTCAAGATTATAATAATGTTAAATATTAATGTGTAAATCAGATTCTAATAAGTAGATTAGTATTCAATATAGAGCTTCACTGAATATATCTCTCAAAATCACAACTTAAACCCGTAATTTACATTAAGCCTATCCAATTACATATTCCCGTTAAACAATTTATATTACCCGAGGGATATCGACAAATTGTTAGCCCCAAGAAAGTATTATGTTCTGGTGAAGGATTGCCTCCTTAAGTAAAACAAGAACCTGGCTCAAATCTCATGGGGATTGAATGAATGCCGCCATTACTCTGTCAGGTAAAGACAAGCGGGCTGCCAATAAATGTTAATACTTAATGAAGACGTCCATAATATTTGCATTTAAACAATATAATATTCATGGGCTTGCCTAATTTTCACGGGCCTGAGCAGTTTTCCTTTTGGTGAAACAACAAATAAATGTTTTTCGGACATTTTCCTTTATAATGTAAGACCTTTCTTCTTGCCAAATTTCATGATTCTAGGTCTATGGGAAGTAGGTACGCTATAGTTTTGAAAGTTTGTAATCGTTTTTAGGGTTCCGTAGTCAACTAGGAACCCTTATAGTTTCGCCATGTCTGTCCGCGGATAATCTCAGTGACCGTTAGCATTAGAAAGCTGAAATTTGGTACTAATATGTATATCAATCACGCCGACAAAGTGGTAAAATAAAAAGTGGAAGAAAATGTTTTATTAGTGTACCTCGCCTATACGTAAAGTGGGGAGTGATTTTTTTTTGTTTCATTTCAACCCTAACGTGTGATATATTGTTGGATAGGTATTTAAAAATGAATAGGGGTTTACTAAAATCATTTTATGATAATATAAATATTTTCGGAAATAATCGCTCCAGAAGTAAAAAAAAATGTGTCCCCTCTCCTCTAACTGTTGAACCATAAGTTTTAAAAATATGACAAAAATTTCAAAAGTAGAACTTTATAAAAACTTTCTAGAAAATTTATTTTGAAAATAGGTTGAATAGTTTTTGAAAAAAAATACAAAATAATTTCTGAACTAAGTTTGTAATTTAACCGTATAAGCAGGTATTTATTGTACCTGTAATTTCTACAAAATCACAATGAAATGACGTGCTTTCAAAGAACGTAAAAACGGTGAAAATCGGTTCACGCAATAAAGAATTATCCCATTAAAATCATCTTCCATACTTTAAGCTCGCGGGCAATAGTTTACTTAATTTGCCGATGTAACCTATATTTTAAAAAAGCCTATAAGAATTGTCCCGTCTGGTTACATAATACTAAGGGGTATAAATAAATGAAAGAAACACAGTCTCCACTTGGTAATTATTTATTACTTCTTTCAGTCTGCTAATACACCCTAAAATATACTAACAACGGGCTCAGCTGTTATCCGGAGAGCTATTGGTTCGTTAATGTCTAGTTTTACATTATAGGATAAACCACGATCATTGTAAAATTAAATTAAGTTTATTTGAAGATATTAAATGATATGTATTAGAACCTGTGCATTAAATATGTCAAACAAAGTTGTCCATCAGACCTCATCCTTTATTATGATATTCAAATCATTTTAAAAAGCAATGGTAACGTTAAAAGGATACCTACAGGTCCAAGACTACTGCAAACTTAAGGGCCAACGGCCAACACGTACCTGTCACTGAAGACAAAACATAAATTTCAACTGCATTTCCCCCAGTCTTTTGAGGCGAATGACCTGAAAACAATAGAATATAATGATCATCTAGCTTTTGCACAACAGCTTATGATAATCTTAAACACCATAAGCTGACCCGCAGTAATACTTACGGGAAAATCAGTAGCAACATACACTAAGCATTTGGAATTCGTAGCGAAGACCTTCCAGGCCTCGAATCTCCGTTAGAGAAGTCATCCAAAAAAACCTTGCCCCGCTCGGGGACCGATTCTTCCTTTTACAAAGACTTCCCGCAAAGGAAAACCATTTTCTTAACTGGCTTGACCTGGAAAGATCAATGAACTCAAATAAAAATCTCAAACAAACACGGTCATGGCGGCGTTGAGTGAAAACTCGCTACACAGACAAAGATACTTACAAATCAGCCGAAACAAACAGCAGCGATGTGCAGCACAAGCTTAATAGCTTAAGTAAATCATTAAAGATCCAAAATGTATTTATTTTCTAATATATTTGATAGAATCCAGTTTACGTTTTTCTCTTGTATCCATTTTCTTTTCTATTATATTTTTTTCTCGAATATTTTCGCTCCAATCCATTGTTGCCAGTTAGCTTCAAACTAAACATGTAGGTTTATTTACACAATAAAACGGAACGAGATTTTGCTCAGAGAAATAAACCAATGGAGTGGTAATTGTCAGGCGTCCCCCTCTGCCAAAAGTACAAGACCACCGGTCGTAGCGGTCATATAAAACTAGTTGTCGCGCGTCAAACGCCATTCAATGAATGTCAGTCAGCCCGGAACGATCTGAGGTAAAAATGCCGAAATGCTGCGTGTTTTCATGTAAGAAAAGATCTTAACTCAGAGAAATAAACCAATGGAGTGGTAATTGTCAGGCGTCCCCCTCTGCCAAACGTACAAGACCACTGGTCGTAGCGGTTATATAAAACTAGTTGTCGCGCGTCAAACGCCATTCAATGAATGTCAGTCAGCCCGGAACGATCTGAGGTAAAAATGCCGAATTGCTGCGTGTTTTCATGTAAGAAAAGATCTGATTTATCTAGTTCACATAAGCATAACGTTTCTTTTCATCTGTAAGTATAATTACGTCTAAATATCATCAAATAGTGCACGAAATTAGCAAAAAACTAAAAAATATTGTCAATCAAAAAGTGTTGCCACTTAATGGTACTACATCTGCTTTAGGGTAATTTTTAAATTTGACTCTTCATAGTACATTGTACCATCGGGTTCATAATTGCATACCCAATTTATCAATGAATTCATTCATAAATTGGGTATACAATTATGAACACGATTACATCGAGGGAGGTAAGTGAAATATTGCAAACAAGAGTAATCGACTCCAGTGCGGCAGAAATACGTCCGCCATAATGTCATTCATTGTCATTGTTATGACAGGTTAGGCAATACACTTAAAAGATACTCCGTGGGTTAGGCAGAGACCCATTCGGCATACAGCCATAATTGTAAAGCATTGCTCTGTTAAAAAAAGCCGTGTGTCTGTGTGTGTGTGTTGTTATTAAATTGTTTCTAAACATACTTTAATCGACTTTTAAATTATTTAAATTACATATTATTTTTAATCATTAACAAAAATGAAAAGATTAACGTCAGTACTTCAAAGTGAGTTTTACACTCATTCACACGCATAGCTTTTTTAAATTATATATGTCGTCGAGCACCGCCGAGGGCAGGGCTGTAAGGTGGTTTAGAACTCAAAAAACTGACACTATCAGGATAAACTAGCCTATAGCACATTACACACGGACGCACGGTAATGAAATAAAACATAAACACTGGTTTAACGACTGTATTGAAATCAAATCTTTTTAAAACCGTATTATGGGAAGGACAATAAACTACTACTGGTTCGAAAAGGAGCCCCAACTGAGAAGAACCAGCATAAGAAATTCAGCGTATGTGTGCTTGTAGTACGGCACAATAGCTGAAATTTGTCTATGGTCTCAAAAATACAGCTACCATAAACAAATTTCTGTTTTAAAATACTAATTTCAGCTAGTGTGCTGAGTTTCGCACTGAATTCCGCTCTAATGTGTGGCGCCCCTTAAGTGAAATATACTTGTAGATGCTTGAAATAACGATATTCCTGTTTAGAAATTAATTCATTCCTTTATTTTCACCATACATTTTATGTAGCATTTTGATTTTGTATGGATTATACTTTATTTATTATAAGGTTAAATAGGCACTTTTAATTTCTGACTCTGGTATCACTGTACCTAACAGGTAAGTTTTAGTGATGGGACAGCACAAAAATAAATGTCGATATTAACATTAGCAGTATGTTATACTTTTTATTTATAATCGTAAGTAATATGCTGGTAGAAAAACTTGATATTTAATCACAACTTAAGATTATAATTTTATCAATAGCTAAACCTTATACTTGGTAAAGAAACAAAAATATATAACTAACCTACGATCAATGTTTCTCTGCGTCAGTAGGAAACACCTTAGACAACCCTACACGTGATCCCTGGGTGGTGCTAAAAGAGTTACAAACTTGGCAGCCCTACTGTCCTACCTGGACCTCGCAGCACTCACTGAATTTTCTTCATCATCTGCTTTCCCACTACCCTAGGGAAGAAATGCCTATCTATATCCAGTGACATGTCGGCATACGATAAATAAATCTACGATAAAATGTGACATTTTCAAGTCAAAGGTACATCATTATCGGTTGTCAATAAGGCGTTACCATAAAAAAATAATTTAGAAATTAACTCTATTAACAACCGACAATGATGTACCTTTGACTTGAAAACGTAACAAATATCGATACTTAAGTATATTATTATCGAGGCGTTCCTCGCACTGTGTACGTTTACCATGGACAGGTTGTCTGTGTCTGTGTTTATACTTGTGTGAGTATATTTTATGCTAGTGTTTGATAATTTTATCGTGTGCGTGTGTAGCGACGTCAATGGAAAATGCATTAGTGTTAACAGTATTTGTGTGCGTTTCCTCGTCCCCCGCGCCGAAATTGGCAGACTTTTTCTGATAGAAATTAGTGCGCGTCTCGCATCCGGTTGGTTTAATTATCAAAGAGATTTTGTGTTATACACGGTGTAACATGAGGAAACCGAATAATTTTAACAGCGTATTCCTGATCATAATGGAGACTAAAATGACGTATAAACTTTTCTGGAATTCGCCTAGTTTCAGAGTTACTACCACTTAAATAAAAAAACATTTTTTAATGTGACTCAGTGCAAAACGCTTTTTTGATGGCGATTTCACCCTTTATGGGGTCTAGTCTAGACATTCTTATTGACAGATATCAAAGTGCCAAGGAATACTTTACGTAAACTATTTTTTCGAAAAAAATGTACTAATTTATTTTAATCGACATCTTTACCAATAACATTTATATTTTTATGTTAAACACAAACACAAAACACACAAAAAAAAAGCAAAAAAAAAAATTTTTTTTTTCGCGAAATCCAGAAAAGTTTATACGACATTTTAGTCTCCAATTATGATCAGGAATACGCTGTTAAAATTATTCGGTTTCCTCATGTTACACCGTGTATAATAATAATATAATTATTTTATTTTACAATATTCTTTAATTATTACAAATTAATACTATCATCAAATAAAATAAATAATCACTTAGTTCCACCGGCTCTTACTAGACGGCGTTACGCGACACCGATAGATGTCGCTGTACGTGGAACGCTCATATCATATCATATCCTACATGGCGGTGTTATTTTAACTCTTAAGTGGGGACACTTACTGTGACGGACGGAAAACTACGGAACCCTACACTGAGCGTGGCCCGACACGTTCTTGGCCGGTTTTTTTCTTGTGATGGATCCGATTTTCGGATTTTTTCCTTGACTTGTGCTGTAAGACCTCTCTTTGCCAAATTTCATGGTTCTAGCTAGGTCTATGGGAAGTACCCTTTAGGTTTTGAGTTCCCTGCGAAATATTAGAAAATAAGGCTCAAATAACTGGGATACGTTGACTTAAAAGCTTGATTTTTTACATCTCCAAGGGACCGAAGACGTAAGTAGTTGATGTTAATTTTGAGTTGATACCTCCACGCGCTTTGTAAAAAAAAGGGTGTTAACAGACAGACAGACGGACAACAAAGTGATCCTCCAACAAAGGGGTCCGTTTTGTCCTTTTAAGGTGCGTAACCCTAAAAATCGCTATACTCTGCTTTATGTAGAGTCCAAGAAAAAAGACAGAAGAAACCGTTTATAACCTGTGGGTTTTAACCTTGTTGTTACGGTTCCGTACCCAAAGGGTAAAACGGGACCCTATTACTAAGACTCCGCTGTCCGTCTGTCTGTCTGTCCGTCTGTCACCAGGCTATATCTCATGAACCGCGGTAGTTAGACAGTTGAAATTTTTACAGATGATATATTTCTGTTGCCGCTATAAAAACAGACAGAAATAAATTAAATATTGAAGGGGGCTCCCATACAACAGACATGATTTGCCGTTTTTATAGATAATTGTACAGAACCCTACGTGCGCGAGTCCGACTCTCACTTGGCCAGTTATTAAATTCAATAACTGTCTTTTTAGACAACTAAAATGCCCAAAATAGCTTTAATTTCCTTGTTTCAAATATATTACAATCCCAAAACACTCATAAAATTTTATATTTTATTTAACCCGATCTAACTTGCTACGTATTAAAATAGACGCTATCACTTTAGCACAGTAATCTGTCAATTCATGTAGAAAGCGTTATCTTTATCGCGACCAAATTGCGCTTCACCAATAAACGTTATCGGAGCTCCACACTGCAACCTATTCTAGGATCCTCGGGTATCCATCGCCATTGCTTACCGAGTAGCAAGCGAAACGAGGGAATCGAAATTCAAGGCGAAACTTTACGAGTTTAATTAATATCTATGTAGTTTGGGGCTCACAGGACATCTCGTGTTTTTTACAATCATTATTTAGTGAATAAATATTCTTTATTCTTATTCTTATACTTATAGTTATGTTTTTGTATGTTTTTATACTATTCCATATGCATTTTGTATTTTTCCTGTACATGTCTAGTTTTTTTCATTGAGTTTGTGTTAAGTACAACTTTGTTATCTATTTTTTTGTCTTCAGTTTGTGTTATCTGTCCTGGCCACTACCAAGTGGGCCCTACGGAAGACCAGCGCTAACTGACATACTAGCTAGCATTTTGCTGAGCAGGGTCCATTTCGTGGTGCTACACCTATACGTCTTTATTTTGTTTGTATGTAAACTTCTATGTAATATTGTGTACGTCATGAATAAATATCTTTAATCTTGAATCTTGAATCTTATATTTTAGCTGACACCCGCGACACCGCATAAAAAAAAATTATACCTACTTTCAGGCTCGTTAATAGGTACTATGGACATTTAGAACAATCAATACATTGCCGATATATTAGCGAGGTTGGTGGTAGTTTTATGAGTAGGTGGGCCATTTTATTTAAAGTTGTAACTCCACTTTTTTTTTAAATTTGGGAAATTTTACGTGATTTCGACTCAGAATCACGAGCTTTTTCGATTTTATTAGGACATAAAATGTATCCCAAGTTTTTTGTCCATTTTGTTACCTTTTATGGCGGTAACGGAATAGAAGTAACAAAAAATGTATGAAATTGTTGGGACACTTTTTGTGTCCTACTAAGATCGAAATAACTCGTGATTCTGAGTCTATCATTCAAAACTTTCCAAATTAAAAAAAAAGTGTAGGGTACAAATTTGAATAAAATGGCCCAGGTTTTTTTCCCTCAATCATAAGTTAATAACATTTCTTGATATTTTTATTGAATTTATGAATGCGTATTGAGTTCGTTTACCAACGTTTAACGTTTTTCGTCGAAACGTAATACCTAACGGTTTTTCTTTTCAGTTCCGTTTCGCAATGAAAATCCACGCAGTGACGGTGGCCTGCGCGCCTCGCTGGCGCGACGACAGCACGCCGCTGCCGACGTTCAGACATTATCTCTATTATCTGTTTGCGCCGGCACTTATTTACCGGGATCATTACCCGAGGTAAGGAACTATTTATACTTATTAAACTTTCAATTAATGAGTAATCAATCTAGTAACTAGGTATGTAAGTTAAAACCAGGTAGGTAATGTGAAGTAAACACCAATAGGTAGGGTCAGGTGGTCGACAGTGGTTCACTTTTTTTTGAGTGGCCATAACTCCGAAACCAATGATCCGGAACAAAAATAAAAACCTACTTTCAGTCAGAAATTTAGACCACCGAAACAAGAAATCCTATACCGATAGACGCATACCGATAGGTTCGTTTGTGTTCGCGTACCGAGAGCTTCCTAAAAGTGAATATACTGTTAAAACATGGCTATTATTTTCTCCAAATTTGCCATGGCGCCACTGTACTTGCATGTACCACAGTCGACCAACGCACCCTACTTACCTAAACAATACCCATTTTGAACACTACTAGCGAACACCACGCACGAATTCAGCGAATGGGCTCGGAGCGTGATAAACAGATACAAACTTAAATTGGTTTTTTTTTTTCAAGAAATCAGACAAACAGAGATCTTTGACATGGCGAGTGTAAAACGTTTTCTTGTTGACTACAACCCTAAAAAGCTATTTCGTTTACGACGCCCTCAAAAGGACAAAATACGCAATAATAACTCTCACTAAAACGAGATGATTAGAAATTTTACTGTCCAAGTGTACAAATTATTTCTTTCCCTTATTTTCAACAAATATTTTATTTATCATTTCTAATATTGTATATAAGATATATATTATAAGGTATGGGAAACGAATATTTATTTAAGTAACGGACGAAATTATTTTTAATATCTTTCTTAAGAGTACAGTCACGTCTGAAAATATGGATACATTTAATGTGACAAAAATATGTAGCCACGATTCTATTACTAAGGCGTAAAGTCTTGGATACATATTTTTGTCGCATTAAATGTATCCATATTTTAGACGTGACCGTACAAGAAAATTTACTTCATTGTTTTTGAAAATTCATCTCCAAAGGGGGTTAAAAGGGGGTTGAACTTTTGTATTATAAATTTTAAGTTGCCTGCTTATCCAGAGATCTTTCTCTACTCATTTGAGTGAAAGAGACGCAGATAATCGATTTTGGATTTCAATGTTCGCTTTAACCCCATTGAAATTTTAGTTTTAGTTATATTTCTTTGTATTTGAGCTAGATAAATAATAATAATAAAAACATTTAGATTAAGGTTTTTTGATTTAATAATAACTGCCTGTGTTTGTGTTACTTAGTATACTCGAAATTGAAATACATTGTTTTAAAGGGTGAAACTTACATTATTGTTGATGAAATATCTACAATAATCAAGAGGTCAGGTCAGGAACTAACACTTTCGTAAGTGAAAGACTTCAAACTTCGTAGATAGGCATTAATGTTAAACTACCTGACACGGAACGCATCCTTACGAACGCCGTTCCCGCGTGTGCTGACGTCTGTCATATATTATTACGCATTAGATTAGACTGATCATGGATTTCATGTCATGAATAATTAATAAAACTAAATACTTAGTGATTACTGATTGTACATGTTGATTATAAAGATTATAACGTTATTAATTAGTAGTATGTGTAGTGTATAGTTGTCTCGAGTACATATGGCAGTAGGCGCCCGACCGTGACAGAGGGCGGACGTGCGGTATGTATAGACGAGCCAACAGGAAACAACAGAAAAAGTCAAGGACATTACAGGTGGCGACGAGGATCAAAATGAGTAGCACCAAAAGGAACGTGAATTCGAAAAAAAGAAATTATAAAATCGAATAATAACGGGCCATGATACACCGTTCGTGTGTCAACCATTCTTTCGTTACGCGCCATTCAAAGGTGAAATAAGTATTTGGAGGCTTGAAAATAATGATTGGAATAGGTACGTAAGTACGACAAAGGAGAATGATTACACAAATAAATCGGGTCCGGTCAAGACAATAAGCAAAGACGAGGGTATTTCTCTTATCCGCTCGAATGTAAGACCAAATCCGATTAGGTATTTGTAATAACTCCTACTTAAGTAATAATCTGCACCTATTTAGTATGCAAGTTTCTACATTAAGAATATTATACCTGTTATTGTTGGACATAAGTCACAGTTAGGATTTTTTTATAATAAGTGTGACACAAAATCAGCGATCCGGGGCAGACTAAAGGAAATAATATCTAATAGCAAGTGATTAAGTTTCTAGTTACCTTAGTACTGACGTCTGGTTCATATTGGTCACCCCGTAGCTATAGCTATGCATGTGAAAATATTTGATCGCATTAGACTCACGATTATTCAGACGAAACAGTCAATACCACAGTTTTGATAAGGATTAATCTACAAGACTATTCTACCTACCTACTTAAATGATAGGATAATTACAACTAAATACCCTATGGGGAGGGGGTGTTTTCTACCTTGCTCCAGGTTGTACTGGTATCCATATTACTTACACATTAAGTACAAACACCGACACATACCTATAAGCATGAACTTGGAATTTTACCAATGTTCGAGCGCAGGGTGCTAAAGAAGTAAATAAACGTACCTACAACTACTTAGTGCTTATTTAACGCAATTCCATCTGCATTAAACCACTTTTGTCGGTTAACTTGCCAATTTACTTGACACTTTTATGCATTTAACCCATTAAGTGCCTAGCGGGCGCATTGCTCGTAGGTGCGTAGCCGATTACCTACATGCGTTTACACGTAGGTAGAAGAAACCTCTTATTATTGCGAAAATGGGTTGTAGGAAAAGTGTAGGTAAAGATGGCAGGAAGCGTCGGTGCACTCGGTACACTAAATTGTATTGTTAAGTACATACAGTACCTATCGATTGATGTAAATGGCACCTACTAAGGAACTTTACTCCATTTATGGTTGGAAATGCATTAAATTGCAAATAATACTAAGTAGATAATACATACACATTAAATTGTAGAGGTATTATTTAGCATGACCATTTAATTGGCATCTACTAAGGAACTTTATCCATCTATGGTTGGAAAAGCATTAAATTGAAAATAATAGTAGATAATACATACACATTAAATTGTAGAGGTATTATTTAGCATGACCATTTAATTGGCATCTACTAAGGAACTTTATCCATCTATGGTTGGAAAAGCATTAAATTGAAAATAATAGTAGATAATACATACACATTAAATTGTAGAGGTATTATTTAGCATGACCATTTAATTGGCATCTACTAAGGAACTTTATCCATCTATGGTTGGAAAAGCATTAAATGGAAAATAATAGTAGATAATACATACACATTAAATTGTAGAGGTATTATTTAGCATGACCATTTAATTGGCATCTACTAAGGAACTTTATCCATCTATGGTTGGAAAAGCATTAAATTGAAAATAATAGTAGATAATACATACACATTAAATTGTAGAGGTATTATTTAGCATGACCATTTAATTGGCATCTACTAAGGAACTTTATCCATCTATGGTTGGAAAAGCATTAAATTGAAAATAATAGTAGATAATACATACACATTAAATTGTAGAGGTATTATTTAGCATGACCATTTAATTGGCATCTACTAAGGAACTTTATCCATCTATGGTTGGAAATGCATTAAATTGAAAATAATAGTAGATAATACTTACACATTAAATTGTAATACTTAGCATTGACCATTTAATTGGCATCTACTACTGAGGCATTAAATTGCGAATTTGAAAAGAAGTCGATAATACTGAACATTTAGACATTAAATTGTATTGTTTAGTATCGAAAAAAAAACTTGAACGTGCGCGATTAAATCATATTCATATGATACGATCTGGACATTAAAAAGTGATAGATGTAATGAACGAGCGAGATGGGAGATAACTGCCCACATGGTTGCTTGAGCTGCTGATGAATAAGTTATTGCTGTGCAGCTGGGGTTTCAGACTGTCTTATAATAACCTACATGTGAATGAATTTTATGATCCGGAAACTATAAAGCAAATACTTGTAGTTGCAAAGACAAAGACCATATTTACTTAAATGTCTGTATAATACAGACTTTTAAAAACAACTGTTAAATGTGTCTGTTATTATCATTCATTAAACTCCTATTGAAAGAAAAATATAAGTTCATACGTAGCATATTGAATAGACTTGCAAAATAGGTACATGGTCCAAATAGCATGAAATATAAAAGTGAAATAAATGGAGAATTTGGTACTAGTGAAATTAACAAAAAAATAGAAAAAGTTGGCTACCATAAAAGAGGGTGGTTTAAATATAGGTAGAGACGTAACACACAAGAATGAAAGAAATATAATTGTTTAACTAAACAGATGAAGAAAGTTCAAAATGATGCAGCTTATGTGCGTTGCATTGATTTATTATGTATTCTACTAGATGTGATATCTAGAACAAATTTTGTGCGCCATATTTGGCGGTTAACAGCTGTGACTGAATCAAAGAGTAGTATAGACTTGTAGTGATTTTCACTACAACTTTTCGGAAAAAAAAAATCTTAGAGTTGTCATCTCCTGTTACTCAATGGTGTATTGTAGTGATGGTTCGGAATGCAACTATTTAAAATTAGGTTGTCTGTGGTGGTTGTCACTTTGATAGCTCTCTTGCCCATCTCCTCGGATCACGAAGGCATAGCTCTCACAGTTATAATATTATAATAAATATTAATATCTAGGATTTCCAAGAAACAAATATTATAAAACTTTCAACAAATCTTTGTGTTCGAAACAATACATTGTGACCGTTTTAAATTTATTAAAGTATCTTATTTACCATATTTACTCAAGTCAACCCCTTCTTCGGCTAATTAAGTCTTAACTATAATACTACTTCACACACAGTAAATACGGTTCCTATTTGCTTTATACTTTGAAAAACAGTTACTAACGGTTTTTACCGTTCGAAATATAATTTTGAAGTTGCTGTCCCTAAGCAAATAGGAACCGATCCAAAATAGTGAAATGATAATATAATCAAGTAAATTAAAAGGATGCGCCTCATCGCGGCTATCCTATTCATTATATTATTAAAAATACAAATTTTGACATTTGATATATTTTCCGATTTTACAAGTAGAATTGCGTATCGCACTACTCTCAAGACGTGTTAAACCTTAAATTCCGAAAATTCATTAATTGAATATTGAATATTCATTGTGTTATATTCATAGATCGCGTTATTTACCGATACTTGTTTAAATATGGCAGGAAATGATATCAAATGTTTGTGTGAGGAACATACCCTCAATTTTATACTTGAAAAATATTTGAACTTGAGGATCGGGATATCAATACGCACATTACCGTTGAGGTTACAATTGTTACAAATATGTGGCCCACAAATATTCACTATTTTGTTAAAAAGTGGGGATACGCTAGAGCGTTGATAAAGCTCCCTTTAAAGGTCTTGTATTTCTACTCTCAGAGACACAAGCTAAGTAACAAATCTATAACGGTAAATTGTTGTCATTATATTGTGTTGAGAAAATAAATAAATAAATATTATGGGACAATCTTACACAAATCAACCTAGTCCCACGATAAGCTCAATAAGGCTTCTGTTATGGGTACTAGGCGACGATAGCCTAGTATGCTGAAATTGTTAAGAAAAGTATATTCTTGTATGTAGTTGTAAATGTTATAATTACTATAATGTAAGTATTGATTTACAAGTAACCGTACTGTACGGTTTTGTCCTTTAACATTTGATACGAGTTACTTACTTTCTTATTAACTTGATACATGCTTGATACGCAACTGTATACAAGAGCGACCGTTCTTAAGTTTCGTTTAAAACGAGTATTTCTTATAAGTGCTATTGAAGTACAATATTTCCCTTTAGACAGTATTCTAGTAAAATTTTAATGATAAGATAGGCATGACGCCTGCGCAAGGATGACATGCTCATTTGGGAAAGGGTTCCACATTTTGACTGGCACATAAGACTTCTCAAACACTGCCTGCGCAAGGCTGACTATCCTTCTGAGCAAGGAGCCCACAACTGCGGCAACATTATTTATTAACTGCCTCCTGGGCATTAATTTTGATTTATATTAAAAGTGCAAATAAAATTGACTGTGCCCACCTGCGCAAAGGTGTATAAAAATATGATAGTCATATCATTATTATTTGGAATCTGCTTTCTAGTTATTGCGACAAACTGGTATAATATTCAGCCTTGGCAAGGCACATTATTAAATGTATAATTTGGTTGGGCAATGAGGATAAACGCGCACATTGGTTATGGTTTGGAAATTTCAAATCCATACAGTCTATGTTACAGAGTCTCTGGAGACTAGACCTCAGAAAAGCGTCAGAAATGGTTCCAAAATAACAGTTAATATGGACCATTTATAATCTAAGGGTTTTTATCCTCATTACTCTCATTAGCCTATAGCTAGAGAAATACTATTCACAAATTACTTTCGGGGTAATTGGCCCACATCAACACTGAGAAGTATGTAAAAGGCAAAAGACCCTAACCTGCCTAAGGGGTATTGTTCAATCATTATTAATCTGCAGATAAGCAGTCTAAATTGGACCCATTATACGTTACAGTCGGAACTAACCGACGACCATATTTACAGCTTCAGATGAACGTTCATGCATCCTAGTAACATTTTCTTTTGCTTATCTATCATATAATGTGGTCATAGTGGTGAAAAGGTTAAAGCCATTGTTCCGCCTCCCGAATATAACTGATTAAATTAAAGCATATAATGAATTGATATTTCAACCTGTCCTCGATGCAGGGAAACTATCATGCTACTGCGTAGGCAAGCATGTTGAAAACCGAAATGTACAAAAATGCCCCTACAAGGGTTTGTAACTTACTTGTAAATATTTTGAGACTCTACTTATAATATTTTGGTATTGGAAAAAAAAATTGCAAGTAGTATAACAGGTTTCTGTGATCTGTCCATGTACAAGTGTTGCCATTGCCATGAGCACACAAAGACTTTATTTAATCTGTTATTACTAAAAAAGACATATAATACCTCGTTTGAATGGTTAAGACATCATTAGTACACATACTATGTAATGCTTTTAAAACTATCTTCTAATGGTTTGGGACGGGAGTTTCAGATCCTACAGGCAAACTCCCTCAAAAACCTGAAAACTAAACGGTCTTGCCCAGAACTGGAGCCTTCTTTGCTACAGCAAAGAGTGCCAACAAAGCAGTCTCTGGTTAACAAACACCTCATTCATCGAAGTTTTTAGTGCTTTTAAATCTAAGGTTTGCATAAAACCAGTATTGGGTTGTTTCTGATTAAATATAGTGAACAATTAAATATAGAAACATGAGTTGCAATAAATTAAGTACTTGAGACTCTTGGTCTTTCTTAACCATTTTTTAATAGTATTTGCTACATCAGTACATTTACCTACTTCCCTGCGCAGGGAAAACACGCAAAATCGTGAAGCGTCCCACATTTCACGTACTCGAATTTATCTACATTATTTAAATGAGGATGAGACGCTAAGCCCTACGAGTATGTTAGTTTGCCAGGTCAACACCTGGGCAATTGGGAATAAGCAAAATTAGGAGCAGTCAAGCTACCGAAATCCAGTGTTAATCTTAGTTGAAGGATAGTTTAACTTGTTGATATAAATACAAGTATCCTATATCACTGCTTAGCTTAATGATATATGTTTCTATTACCACTGCCAATATTGGTTGAAAATAACTATAGTAAAAATCGCAAGTGATTTCAAAGCAGTTTCTAAGGACGTAGTCCACTTAAAAAAAAAAAAAGATACACGGCGCATGGAGTGTCGTAAACGGAGACGACGGTGATAAAAATGATGAAATGACAAGTGACATCGATATGGAGAAGAATTAGAGAAATGGAGTATTTACACTGTGATGATTGTGTTAAGGAAAAGTAATCTGGATAATCTACAAAGTATGGGAATTGTATTTACGTTAATACATGTATCCAAATTAAAACTTGTTGTTGTTAATCTATTATTTAAATTTACAAATAAAAAAATAAAATAAAAAAATAAAACAAGAAAGGGATGTAGTGTATAGTTGTCTCGAGTACATATGGCAGTAGGCGCCCGACCGTGACAGAGGGCGGACGTGCGGTGTGTATAGACGAGCCAACAGGAAACAACAGAAAAAGTCAAGGACATTACAGTATGTGTGTTATTTAACATTACATGGTGCCGAAACTCAATATAAACCATCCAATATAGGCGAAAACGACAAACCTGATTTCAACATAAAGCCGCCGAAACATTTTGTCATAAATACAAATGAAGATGTGGCGAAATCATGGAAGTTGTGGCTACAGCAATTTGAATGGTATTCCATTGCAACTAACCTAGAAGAGAAAAAACCAGCTGTACAAGTCGCCGTCTTTATGGCATGCGTCGGATCTGACGCCGTGGTTATATACAATACCTTCCACTTAACAATTGCGGATAAGTTAAATTTGAAGACTATTCAAGATAAATTTACTGATTATTTCACACCGAAAATAAATGAATCATATGAACGGTATGTTTTTAACACGATAATACAAAAAGACGGTCAAACATTCGATGAATACCTGACAGAACTTATAGGTAAAGTGAAGAACTGCGGTTATGGCACCTTAGAAGACAGTCTTCTTCGTGATAGGATCATAGTAGGAGTAAGGAGCGACTCCCTTAGAGAGAAGTTGCTAGCTGAACAAGACCTTACCGTGCAAAAAGTCATAGACCTAAGCCGCTCTGCTGAGCAAGTTAAAATGCAAGTAAAAACAATGAAACAGGCTGCTACAGTAGATGCGATTACCTCAAACAATAAAATCGCAAACAATAAGAAAAAAGAAGATAAAAGTGAGGAGACATTTCATTGTGGCAGATGCGACACTACACATGGTCGGAGAAATTGTCCTGCAAATAAGAAGGTGTGCCTGAGATGTAACAAGAGAAACCATCTAACAAAATGTTGTAAAATAAGAACAGTTGATTCGCTTTTTGTGCCATTTTCAAAAAACCCGCAGAGAGGAGCTCAAAGACGAAATTGAGAAAAGTACTGAACTTATAAACCTGAAGAAAATTATACATGAGGGATGGCCTGAAATAATAAACCAACTACTTACCAAATAATTTGAAAAAATATTGGTACTATAGAGAAACACTGAGTGTATACAACGACATTATCTTCAAAAATGACAGAGTACTAGTACCTAGAGCAATGATCCCTTTAGTAATGAAACAGTGCCACTTGAGTCATAAAGGCATACAAGGGACACTAAAACTCGCACGTGACACCGTATTTTGGCCTGAAATGACTGCTGATTTAACCAACTATATAAAATCGTATACGGTATGTGCGAAAATACAGAAAGATAACCCAATGGAACCTATTGTTACACAAACGGCTCCAGAGCGTCCTTGGAGTATAGCAGCAACAGATTTATTTTACCTGAAAGGTAAGGATTATATATTGATAGCAGATGGCTACTCAGGTTTCTTTGACCTTAAAGAACTGAAAAGTGTTACAAGCCTGAACATAACAGAGAATCTAAAGTCTTGGTTCGCAATATTCGGAATACCAGACATACTTTTGACTGATGGTGGTAAACAATATGACTGCCAAGAATTTAGACAATTCAGTAAGGAATGGAACTTTGAACACAGAATTTCAAGTCCACATTTCCCACGCTCAAACGGCTTAGCGAAACGCTACGTCCAAGAAGCTAAAAATTTAATGAAAAAATGTTCGGAAGACAATACAGACTTACAACTAGCGTTACTGCATCACAGAAATACACCCCGTCTGGATCTTGGTTCACCAGCACAAAGGGTGTTTAATAGAAGAACTAAAACTCTACTTCCTACTAACAATAAACTTTTTGCACCTAAAATAATAGAAATGTCACTAAACAACTACAAAACATAAAATAAAAGGAATAAAAAAATGCAGATAGAGGAAAGAAAAAAAATAAAGAGTTTGTTAGTAAAGAAAAAGTGATGCTACGAAAAGGCCACCAAAACTGGATTCCAGCAAAAATAGTGACAGAAGAAGGTCACCGATCATACACAGTACAGACTGAAGATGGTGCTATTTATAAAAGAAACGCGTGGCATCTAAAACCTACAGCCACGCCTCTAGAGCCAGTCACAGAGTCAGCTACAGAGGCTCCAGAGCCAGCAACAGAAGTTCCAGACTCAGTAGCCCCGCCGCCTCCTCAACCAAGGTTAACAGAGCCAGCTCCAGAGCCACAGCCAGCCGGTTCCGACAGCTTCTCAATTACGCAATCTCAATTACGGAACACGCGCAGTGGCCGCGTGGTGGTCACACCTGCTAGGTACCGCTGAAAAGGAGGGATGACACGGAACCATAGACTAATAACCCAAGACCCCGCATAGCCGGGCGACCCCCGCTGCCACGCTCGAAGTAATTTCACCCTATAGTGAGACACTAATTGATTGTAAGTGACAGTAAACATAGTACGTCGCCATGGCAACCATTAATGTCTGACTCTCTCTTACGCCCCACGAAACAATGGCACGTACCCTGTCTAGCATTGCATGTTCCCCTCCCGCCAGGGACCGGAACCGGTAACCAATAAAGGGGTATTAGATTGGGTATTTGATAGAGTTGTTTTTAAAAACCCTATCAATTCGGTAAGCGTATCGGTTGACTTACCCGAACGAAAGGCTAACCATATCAATACAGTTAATTCGGGTAAGTGGTTACAACCCAGCATATGGTTTCCCTATCAGATAGGGTTTTTCAAATGCGATTAAGCTATTTTAAACTCTGTGACCAATACATTTGGCTTCTTTATTATTCGAGTACCCTACGAGCTAAGCGCTGCCGGTATGGCGGCACGCGCGAGCCTACAGACAAACAAGAACCTTTTTGCGTATGTTTTCCTACTTACGCCTTTGATCTCGACGCTATTATTGCTTGTTAGTGCGCTAAAAGGTCGTTGTGTGGTGCCGATGTTTTTTAACCGACTTCAATTTCATAGAAGGAGGAGGTTCTGTATTCGGTTTGGGCTTTTTTTTTGTATGTATGTTCACCGATTACTCCGAGACGCGTAGTCCGATTTAAATAATTATTTTTTGTTTGAAAGGGTCTACTTCCAAGGTGGTCCCATATTAATCTGGTGCTGTTCTGATGATGGGATCTATGAGTAATTGAGGAAACTCCTCAATTTTTAACGGCATATGTATGATGATTTGGGTGTTTTGTTAAGCAACTCGAGGATTTTCTCTCGGAAACCACCAATTTGATGATGTGGACCTCATGATGATGGTTGTTTTGATGATGATGATGATGATTTTTTTTAATGTAGGATGTTCAGCGATTACTCCGACACCCGTGGTCCGATTTGAGGAATTATTTTTTGTTTGAAAGGAACTACCTCTAAGATAGTTTCACATTAATCTGGTTCTGTTTTGATGATGGGATCCATGAGGAATTGAGGGAACTCCTCAATTTTTAAAGGCACATGTATGGTGATTTGGTTGTTTTTTTAAGCAACTCAAGCATTTCCACTCGAAAACCACTAATTTGATGGAGTGGACCTAATGATGAAGACCACATATGATATGTAGAACTTTCCTTACATTGAGTAGGTATTATGAAGTTTTTCTTATATATCCACCGATTATTGCGAGATCCGCTGTCCGATTATGATAATTATATCCACTAAAAATGGAAAAATAAAAGCTTTTTACAAAAAAAAGATAAAGCGATTTCAAAAAGGATAAAATAAATTATTATATTATTTATATGCGTTACAAACTGATATGTTTGAAGTCGGTGCCAAGCCAAAAAGTTACAATACCGGTCAAATCAGCTTCAAGTCTGAAAATCACAAAACATATCGATACCTACCTACATTGCAAAGGTGAATGTGAATCTGTTACATTTTCACGTCTAAACCACTAATCCAATTTTGATGAAATATGGTACCCATGTCTATATACTCTGATACACGTCTACTTTGTCAATAATCAGATAAAGACGGCAAATTAAAAAAAACATGTATGGTTGACCTTCCATAGAAAATTTGAAATATCGCGTCTTTTCTTCAGAAAAGGTGAGTCCCACACACCCAGTATATCTGAGTATAGAAAGATCAATCTAGCCATTGAATTCCTTTACACTTCGATATTACACCTTAAATGAAGTAGGATAAATAATTCAAACCGAAGCACGGGCTCCGTTCGAGATATGGTTAGTCCGAAAACTAGTAAAAAAGTTTATTAAGAAACATTATAAGACGCATGATTTTGATTATACTTTCTTTCTGTACTTGAATGAAAACCTACGTGCAGTCAATACCGTATTAGAATAGTTCTATAGTATGAAGAACAATTCACTGGTCAAATACGCCTCGTTCATATTAACTGTTTTGTGATTTTCAGACTTGAAGCTGATTTGACCGGTATTGTAACTTTTTGGCTTGGCACCGACTTCAAACATATCAGTTTGTAACGCATATAAATAATATAATAATTTATTTTATCCTTTTTGAAGTCGGTTTATCTTTTTTTTGTAAAAAGCTTTTATATTTTGCCATTCGAACGTGACCGCTCGTGTCGATTGAATCTTAGACCCAGGCTTATAGGAACTAAAATCAAATGCATATGTATTGTGAAGTACTTTGTTTCAATGGCTCCAGCAAAATGTGACGCCGTTCACCGATACTTCTAGTATAATGAAACGATCAATATCAGTCAGTGTTGGACACTCAAGAATAAAATCATTATTTGAAAAAAATATCTTAAGAATAAACTTATGTTGATTTAAAATGATTCAAAATAATTTCGTCGGGACTAATTCATATGCGAGAAAATGTAATAAAAAGAATTGATTCTTAACAGAATTATTTAATCATGCTTTTTATTTTAAATAATGTTCCGCGTATAAGAATGTAATATTGGATTTTTCGGTGTAAGAAAACATCGTGTGGAAACTGGACCTAATCCCAATAAGGCGTAGTTTCCCTTATGCCCAGCAAAAGTTATATCTGTTTTAAAATCCAAGGTAGGCAGATATACTCTTTTCACTTCTCATGCTCGTAAAGTTCGACTAAATCGTGCGTGGACGATATAAAATCGCATTTTAAGCTCTAGGGCATAAAGTAAAATTAAGATCAAGAATGTGTCTCAACAGCCAAACACAGTCAAAATATATTGCACAATTTAATTGAGCAGTAAAATTTCGTAGAATACTGAAACTTGTTCTTTTATTATATTCTTGCTATAATTATTTGAATTGCGTGTTTTCTATAATTAAATAAATGAAATCAAATAAAATAAGAGTTATTATCAACTCTTATTTTATTTGAAGTTTAGAAATGCCCCGAAATGTTTTGATGACTTGGCAGAAAATTTCTAAATTCACATGTTGAAAATTCAAAAAAATATATTAAAAAAATAATTAGTGGGAACTATATTTGTTTTCATTGTAATATTTTTGTTACAACTTGAAATTGTTTTACGATTACCGATAAATAATTTCCTCGCAATTGAAGTGAAAATTAGAATGTAACCCTCGTCCATAAAACCCATTTTACACTCGACTTTATATCAATCCTCGCTCGCAAGCTCGCTCGGATGGATAAGCGCCTCGCGTAGAATCGTACGTTTTATGCACTTGTTGTAACAATCTACTATTATAATATAATAAAAAAAAAATAAAAAAAAATAATAATAATGAAATACAACAACAACAACAACCCAACAACACAACAAGTTACCCGTCGATGCTTTAAATTTATCATTTCCCGCTCTTAAGAAATATTTGAAAAAAAGTTTAATGTCAAAGGGTTATTACAGGGTCGAGGACTATATGACCCATGGCCCAAACCAGAAACTACTACAAAATCATCCAACATTTAGAGCACACAGTTCAGATAGGAAAGCATATGAAACGTTTTGTGAAGCAATCAGATTTGGATTGTATTATTATTATTTTATTTAAATTAAACAATACGTACATTGTATGTCTCTCAAGCTGTTTTAATGTGCCTTCTTATAGAACTTCGCATTATTGTGTACCTTTAAGATATAATATTACTGTATTACTGTTTTGAACAAATAAGTCCCGCCGAGTTTCTTGCCGGTCTTAAAAATAATACTTCTCGGGTCAGAGGTGTAGGGTTAGAACACGGTAGTGAAAATAAAATGAAATAAAATGAAAACAAAATGAAAACAAAATGAGAATAAAATGAGAATAAAATGAGAATAAAATGAGAATAAAATGAGAATAAAATGAGAATAAAATGAGAATAAAATGAGAATAAAATGAGAATAAAATGAGAATAAAATGAGAATAAAATGAGAATAAAATGAGAATAAAATGAGAATAAAATGAGAATAAAATGAGAATAAAATGAGAATAAAATGAGAATAAAATGAGAATAAGATGAGAATAAGATGAGAATAAGATGAGAATAAGATGAGAATAAGATGAGAATAAGATGAGAATAAGATGAGAATAAGATGAGAATAAGATGAGAATAAGATGACAATAAGATGACAATAAGATGACAATAAGATGACAATAAGATGACAATAAGATGACAATAAGATGACAATAAGATGAGAATAAGATGAGAATAAGATGAGAATAGGACGAGAATAGGACGAGAATAGGACGAGAATAGGACGAGAATAGGACGAGAATAAGACGAGAATAAGACGAGAATAAGATGAGAATAAGATGATAATGAGATGAGAATGAGATGAGAATGAGATGAGAATGAGATGAGAATGAGATGAGAATGAGATGAGAATGAGATGAGAATGAGATGAGAATGAGATGAGAATGAGATGAGAATGAGATGAGAATGAGATGAGAATAGGACGAGAATAGGACGAGAATAGGACGAGAATAGGACGAGAATAGGACGAGAATAGGACGAGAATAGGACGAGAATAAGACGAGAATACGATGAGAATAAGATGAGAATAAGATGAGAATGAGATGAGAATGAGATGAGAATGAGATGAGAATGAGATGAGAATGAGATGAGAATGAGATGAGAATGAGATGAGAATGAGATGAGAATGAGATGAGAATGAGATGAGAATGAGATGAGAATGAGATGAGAATGAGATGAGAATGAGATGAGAATGAGATGAGAATGAGATGAGAATGAGATGAGAATAAGATGAGAATAAGATGAGAATAAGATGAGAATAAGATGAGAATAAAATGAGAATAAAATGAGAATAAAATGAGAATAAAATGAGAATAAAATGAGAATAAAATGAGAATAAAATGAGAATAAAATGAGAATAAAATGAGAATAAAATGAGAATAAAATGAAAATAAAATGAAAATTGAAAATAAAATGAAAATAAAAAAAGAAAAGAAAATGAAAAAAAAAAGAAAATATACATAAATATATATATATATAAATATAATAAATATATATATATATATATATATATATATATATATATATATATATATATATATATATATATAATAAAATTATATATATATATTTTAATATTCATTTTATTTTCAGTCTATAATATTTATTTATTTTCGTTTTTAGGGTTCCGTACCTCGAAAGGAAAAAACGGAACCCTTATAGGATCACTTTGTTGTCCGTCTGTCTGTCTGTCTGTCTGTCTGTCTGTCTGTCTGTCTGTCTGTCTGTCTGTCTGTCTGTCAAGACCATTTTTCTCAGGAACGCGTGGAGGTATCAAGCTGAAATTTATATCAAATACTCAGGTCTATTGTCCCTTGGAGCTGTGAAAAAATCAAACTTAAAGGCCAACGCAATCAAAAGATACAGTCGTTTATGCTGCAATTTTAGAGTTTTTCGGCACTCGCAAAACCTACGGGGTACTTTCCGTGAACTTAGAAACTTGAAATTTAGCACGAAGCAACGTCATATAGCATAGACAATGGAAAAATTACAAAAAGTAGACATTTTTAGTAAAGTCATACAAAAAAATATTTTTTAAAATTTTAAACTTACTACCTTTTTCCTCGTAAACGCGTGGAGGTATTAAATTGAAATTCATGTCAAATACTCAGGGCTATAGGACCTTTCAGATGTCGAAAAAACTAAACTTTTATGTCAATGCAATCAAAAGAAATCGCAATTTAAGTCGCATATTTTGAAACTGAGTACTCGCAAGAAACTCAAAACCTAAAGGGTACTTCCCGTAAACTCAGAAACTTGAAACTTGGCACGAAGAAAGTTCATATAGCACAGACAAAGGAAAAATTACGAAAAGTAGATATTTTTTGTAAAATCGTACAAAAATTTTTTTTTTTAATTTTAAACTTACTACCTTTTTCCTCGTAAACGCGTAGAGGTATTAAATTGAAATTCATATCAAATACTCAGGTCTATAATACCTTTAAGCTGTAATAAAATAAATTTTCTATGTCGATGCATTGGGTGAAATTTTACTTATATAATAATAATAATAAAATACTCTTTATATATCTACAGGTTTGTACGGAACCCTCGGTGCGCGAGTCCGACTCGCACTTGGCCGGTTTTTTTCATTTTTTTTCCTTTTATTTTCATTGTATGCGCTTTTTTTTAATTTTTTTTTTCACTTTTTTTTCATTTTAATAATATATATATATATACACGGTGAATTTGAGTAACCCGACAGATTTTAGCCATACATTCCTGATAATTGACTGATAAATAACTGACTGAGACTAAAATGTCGTATAAACTTTTCTGGAATTAGCCTAGTTTCAGAATTCTTCTTCTTTGTCGTTACACTCTTTACAGAGTGGTCGTGGCCAAAATGTACTAATTTATTTTAATCGACAGTTTTACCAGTAACATTTATGTTTTTATGTTCAAAAGCATTTTAGAAAATCCAAAAAAAGAAAAAAAAAATTTTTTTGGCGAAATCGACCTAAATTCATATAATATTTATTACTCCTTATGACCTCAGGAATTTATGGTTGAAATCTGTCGGGTTACTCAGATTCACCGTGTATAATAATAATAATAAAGAAACCAGTCCATCTTGAATTTTAAAACAGATTTAATTTATACACCCCGAATAATTAACCGAAAATAGCTACCATGAGGATTTTTCAGTAAAAAGTATATAACCGCCTTGGATATCTTGGATTATAAAACATAAATTATTTTCGAAATCTACATCCCCTAATTATAAATATTATTTGAAACAGGGTATTTACCTCACACCCGAAATATCGGATGCCCAATAACGCTAATATACATGGTAAATACCCCGTTTCAAATAATATTTATAATGTGAATGTCCATGTGAGCTTAAAATCGTATATCCCATAATTAGCTGAAAACGACTACCAATCCCTACGCCAATCCATGGAATTATGTTGCCAAGCGGACCACAGGCTCAACTGAGCCGTTGCAAAGGCCGGGAGAAACGCTAGGAGGATGAATGTATTGGTTTGTGTCAAATGGATTTGAATATGAATAAAAATTGTGTTTTTATTCTTATTCAAAATAATTATTGCCCAACTCATCAGTACGTGCGAACTATGCAAAAATAAACTGAAGGTAAGACACATTTCTTTAACAGAAATTATTTAGTTTAAAGTTGTGTACGCGAGCAGAGGACTGGACTGTGTGTGACTTTTCCAGAATGAATAAACGACAGCAAATCTTATATTCACTCAATTTGTTCCGCCGCCACTTCTCCTGTTCCATTTCAAATGAGAAAGACAGAACCGCCTGCCTGCGTGGAAAAGAGACAGGAAAAGGGTAGCCCTATGATAGGGTAAGCGGTAAATATTAAGGCTATCTTTACCCCATTCGACTCGGAAACCACATTGAAAAGGGTTAAGCCTATTCAAAATGATTTCCATATCGATAGGGTAACCCAATGATAGGGTAACCCTATCATTAGGGTAAGACTTTAATAGGGTTACCCTATCGAAACGATTAATCAAATGAAGGGGTTTTCCGGTCCCTGCCTCCCGCACCCCTTCTTTTTGGCAGCTTAGGTTTCAAAGAAATAACGCGCTAAGCGGAGTATAGAGATATCTTGTATATGCACGGAACGCATCCTTACGAACGCCATTCCCGCACGTGCTGACGTCTGTCATAAATTATTACGCATTAGATTAGATACTGATCATGTATTTCATGTCATAAATAATAAAACTAAATACTTAGTGATTACTGATTGTACATGTTGATTATAAAGATTATAACGTCATTAATTAGTAGTATGGGCGTTATTTAACATTACACTACCCGAAAAGTTATTTCAGTGGTTTTGAAAATTCAACCCCTAAAGTGGTTAAAACGCGGTTCAAAGTTTATATGGGGAACGAATATTTTTTTAGTGATAATTTAAATTTTGTAAATGGTATTTGGTAAGAATACAAAAAAAAATAGTTTCAGCGTTTTAAAAAGTTTATCTTGTATGTATTGTGGGTGTTGTAGAACAGAAAAATGGATGGAGTAGAACTTTTGTATTAGGAACTAACATTTTCTTAAGTAGGGGACTTCTTATGTCAATCTACTCTAAAAGCATTTTCACCGTTTTTGAGAATTCAGCCCCTAAAGTCGTTAAAATGGTTTTAAACTTTGTACGGCAAAAAAAAAATTAGTGAGAGACGTGAAGTTTTGTACAATAGAATTAAGTAAGAATAAAAGAAAAGTTATTTCAACAAAATTAATATTTTAAGAGGGTTAAAAGGATTTGAATATTTGTATCGGGAACTAACGCTTTTTTAAGTTAGAGACTTCAAACTTCATAGAAAGGCACTATATCAGACTACAATAAAATTATTATTTCATTTTTGTAAATTCATCCTCTAAGGGGTAGAATGGGCTAAAAAGGGGTAGAATGTTTTTTTTTATACCACGACGGTGGCAAATAAGCATATGGCCCGCCTGATGGTAAGCAGTTTTTCAATGAAAGACTTGAAACTTCCTAGGCAGGCATTACATTAGAATCTGTTACTTTTAAATGCAATCTTTTATTTTTTGCCACTTGTAAAACCGTGTTGTTGTTTTTTGCAGCGTAAAATTACATGTAAAGCTTGTCCCAGAAAAAAATGTCGTTTATTTGTTCGTATGGAAAAACATAAACAATAAAAAAATTACCAAATTTTTGACAACATTTTATTAGCAATGTAGTAAATAAAATATATTTTTGTTATGTTTTTGTTCTATTGTTTATTCATCCAGAAACTTCGTAATTTTCTTTTGATACCTGCCATCAGGTTTTGTACATCTGTGTCTGTGATTAGTTTTGAAGCTGTATTCCATTTTCGCTTGAAGTTTTCAACTGATGTGGCGTTAGTATTATGTTTTAACAGTTTCTGCTTCATACGAGCCCAATATTTTTCTATAGGTCGTAATTCAGGGCAGCTAGGAGGATTTTGGTATTTTTCCACAAATTCGACATTATTGGCTTTGTACCATTTTATCACATTTTTAGAATAGTGGCACGTGGCCAGATCAGGCCAAAACAGAACTGGCTTCTTGTGTCGCTTAATAAACGGCAATAATCGCTTTTCCATGCACTCTTTAAGGTATATATCGCCTTTCATAGTTCCTTTAGTATGGGGTGCTGCGTTTGCCGCAAGAACAGATCGCTTGCCACACAAGAACCTTCTTCGCAAATTTATCCGTTTTTATTACCTTGTACTCGTCATTGACAGTTTTTATATCGGTCCCCGAATAAAAATGATGTCTCGGCAGTGATTTAAAATCAAACTTGCAATATGTTTCGTCGTCCATCACAGTACAGTACTTTTTTGTCGTTAATTTTGAATACAGTTTTCTTGATCTTGTTTTAGCGTCAGTTTCTTGTTTCGAATTTCTATTAGGCACTTAAGTTTGTTTGAACGTCTTTATAGAATTATTTTTCTTTACTCGTTGCACAGTTGATTTAGACGTTTATCCTTTTTAGCTAAATATCTTACAGATAATGTAGATTTTTTCAGCAAAGCAGCTATGATACTCTTCTCAATATTTTTCTTAAGAAACCCGGTCTTCCGACCACTTCCAGGACGCCGTCGAATACCGCCAGTCTCTCTGAATTGTTTTAGGACCCTTTGGTCAGTTTTAACAGACGTGTTTAGCTCCATCGCCACTTTATTCGTGGAAATCCCTTGATATTGGACATATTTGTACAATATTTTCTCATGAAGTTTTTCTTGTGGAGACGATATCTTTGAAAATGTGACTGTGACAGATTTTTTCTAACATTAAATAAAGAAACGAGATGCATTTAACGTATAACCAGCCAGTTGCAACCATTTTGATTGAAACCTGATATACAAACGTTGCGTAAACTAACGACATTTTTTACTGGGACAAGCTTTAAACCATCCCGTGAACTCATTTGTACGTCGTACTTGCATTAGTCGATCGATTTTCATCATAAAACACAAAACTTGGCTGAACAAAAAAAGCCCCAGGTTTAAGGTCGGCTACCATTTCTTGGTTATTATTTATCAGGTTTATTAGTACTTTCGAATGGCATATGGTTCAATTTGCTACTCGAAGAGCTAAATTTTATAACGATGTTTTTGCTGACTGTACAAAATGTTCCAAGTATAGCTCAGGCTACCAAGTACTATAATCGAACGAGCGGAGCGTAAGCGAAGCAAGTTCTTACAAACAACTTCTGTCTACTGGGACGTCTCGGCATTTCGATGGTTTTTAGATTTTGAGAGTGTTCCGCGATAACTTTAGTAATGCTTTTCTGATCTCCATAAAATTTGTTGGGGTTGTAGCAGAGATACACATAATTTGAGAGTTCGTATATGAGCAGGATCGACCAAGGGGTCATAGATCTAAAAGGCGCGAAAAAATTATCACAAGGGTCTTGTTATATTGGTCATCTCGTTTGCAAAGAATTCGCGAGTTCTGAGTTCGAGACGGACTACTAATTAGTATAGGTACATAACCATTGGTTTTAGATAAATACTTTTTTACTTCTCAGTCACGATATGCGCCATTGGTTCGAAATTAATTGAACGAGCGAAGCGTAAGCGAAGCAAGTTCTTACAAACAACTTCTGGCTACTGGGACGTCTCGGCATTTCGATGGCTTTTTATTTTGAGAGTTTGTTCCGCGATAATTTTAGTAACGCTTATCTGATCTTCGTGGAATTTGTTGGGGTTGTAGCACAGATACATATAATTTGAGAGTTCGTATATGAGCAGAATCGACTTAGGGGTCAAGGAGGAAGAAAGCGCGAAAAAATCATCATGAGGGTCTTGTTATATTGGTCATTCGTTCGTAAGCAAATCGCGTGTTCCGAGTTTGAGGCGGACTACTAGTTAATATAAATACAGCTGCTATAACTGTAAGTTTTAACTTCCGGTGCAAAATAAAACAAAAGACACTTTGCGACAAAAAAAAACAGCGCGTTCGAAGTCGCGGGCAAAATCTAATACTATTTATAAATCGACACCCAGGTCGAACAGCCAGTCGACCGTGTCAAATGTTAAGTAAGAGGTCCTCCGGGTCGCCTTGATAACGTAACTTTGTGGAGCGCTTCAATACCTGTGTGCTTGTTGTCCATGGCTTATCTTATCTGTAATATAAGCAGAAAGTAACCGTAACCATCATTACTCTAACCATCAAGGGACCCCGACAGCGAAAATCTAGGGGTATATTTGAACTTACCAGTTACTAAAGGACTTATTTACCTATGTAAACATTATAAATATTATAATGCTATTATGTATTATCTGTTTGTTGTTATTTAACACCCATCTCGGGCTTTAGTACGTGGGCATTTTTTTTATTTTAACTTGAACTTTAAAACACGACTTAAGTCGTGTTTCAGTAACGTGTAACCGTCACATTCCCGGTAAAATGGATGGGATTTGACATTGATCGTCAGTTTTGTGACGATTGCTAACCTGCCGTTAATGGTACACAAAAAGGTAGGTATAACCTATAGAACCAGCAAGAGGCACAAATCTCTCTCATCAGGGCTCATCACAAACAAAATGATATTTTGGCATAAATGCGTATGTTTGAATAGGCTTCCTAATGATACACTGCGTGTCTAAATTCCACCTTTCACTTTGAATTAATTGCTGTATTTTTCGTAGCAATCCAGACCAATTCATGTAATCGTAATGAAAAGCTTTATTATATCGTTAAACAAGCATTTTACGTTTAACGATATTGAAAGTAATGCTAATGGATTAGCATTACTTTCAACAGCAAATTGAAGTTTCAAATTGTGTTCATTTCAGGTTTATGACAGGATTTAAGGTTTAGTTTCACCTACATTGAAATTATTTTGAGCGATGCATGATTAATATGATTATATTAATTTTGTTAATGTGTTGTAATATGGATTACATGAATGAAGGAATGTCCATACATTAAACGAATAACTACTTCTGTAAATCCAAAAAATGGTAAGAGGCATTAAAAAACGAAGTGCAGAATATCGTAGCAAACCTTTAATTATTTTGCACCGTATTCTGCGTCTTACCATTTTTTGTTTGCTAAAATAAATGGATCCCGTAAAGTCTCGTATATTACTAGAACTACCTAGTTCACAGAGAAAGCACCTGCTTTTAATTAGGTATTTATTTGTTTATGTGTCTTATCTATACCATAGGTAGAGTAGAGTAGACATCTGAGCCGTACCGTACCGAGAACCGAGAGCCAAGAATGCATACAATTGCAATATTGGACGATTTGCACTCGGCATGTAGGTATGTGTTGGCACAATCGTGCCTGTCGCCGCCATTTAGATATTGCAAGCCAATAGGTTAGGTTATTGCACGATATATTCTAGTAACTATACTTCGCAACAATATTAATTAATACCTCGGAATGATACAAAATGTACCCAACTAAAGCATTAATTGCGTCCATCTCCAAAAGGCTTATTCACTTCCTTTGTTTGTACAAAGCTATTTTAACAAGTTTAAACAAATTATGTTATTTAATTTAAATACCAAAAGCAAGACAGTATCTAATATTAATACCTACTCACGAAGACTGGGAAGACTTCAGATATCGCTATAGCTCCCTTCCCTTCCTATAAAATATTTAATAACTTTCAGAAAATGACCTTCATACTAGCACGTTTTAAAGTATAAGTTAAGGCAGTGGTCAGCAAACCGAGGCTCTCGAGCCGCATGCGGCTCTTTGAAGGGTCAGTTGTGACTCTTCAAGTTCCGCCAAAAAAAATCTTGAAAATATAATACATTGAAAAACAAAAAAGCTGCGGCACTAAGAGCTTCCAAAAAATTTCATATTTTCCGCCATCAGGCTCTTTGTCAAAAACAGTTTGCTGTTGAAGGTAATTAAGAATATCCTCAAAGCAACTAATTGTTACCTACAATAATACCACATTAATAACAAAGTAATAATTCAGGGCACCTGCACGCTTTGGACACCCTATGAAAAATACACCTATATGAAAAACACACCTACTCGTATATGAAAAATCAAATACTGTACATTTAAATAAAAATAAAAATTTGGGACAATCTTACACAAATTCACCTAGTCTTATGTTGTAGTTTTGGATACTAGAAGACGATATATATAATAAATCTACAAATAAATCGGATAATTTACTTTAATAAATCGTATTCTAGCTATCTTCGGTTTTTTATAATTTTGGTTTACGTAAATAAAAAACAAATCAAATTATTTTTAATAAATAATTAGATTTCTTTATTTTTAAGTATATATATATTTTACAGTATAAGATGTCATTACTTATTTACAGAACAAAGGAAATAAGATGGGGTGCAGTCATTTTCAATTTCTTGGAAGTGGCAGCCATCATATTCTACAACAGTTTCCTATGGGAGCGGTTCATTTTGCCATATTGGTCTGAATACGGAAAAGAAAGCAAGGTGTGTTTACTAAATTCCGAATTACCTTAAATAATGTATGTCGTATATTAATTAATGAGTATTATATTTTAGTAGTCTCGCACGAACACCGACGACGCGTTACTAATAGCTAAGATAACTAATCGGTGTAGCATCTGATGCATTAGGTGCATACAATTCATGAAAGCCAGGCCTAATAAGAACTTTTACTGAAAACTATATTGAACAAAATCGGTTGAGCTTTTTAGGGTTCCGTAGTCAACTAGGAACCCTTATAGTTTCGCCATGTTATAGTTTCGCCATGCCGCGGACGAACGGACGGGCACCGTCCGTCCGTCCGCGGATAATCTCAGTGACCGTTAGCACTAGAAAGCTGAAATTTGGTACTAATTATGTATATCAATCACGCCGACAAAGTGGTGAAATAAAAAGTGGAAAAAAATGTTTTATTAGGGTACCTCCCCTATACGTAAAGTGGGGAGTGATTTTTTTTAAATTTCAACCCTAACGTGTGATATATTTTTGGATAGGTATTTAAAAATGAATAGGGGTTTACTTAAATCATTTTTTGATAATGTAAATGTTTTCGGAAATAATCGCTCCAGAAGTTAAAAAAAATGTGTGTCCCCCCACTCTAACATTTGAATCATAAGTTTTAAAAATATGAAAAAAATATCAAAAGTAGAACTTTATAAAAACTTTCTAGGAAAATTATTCTGAACTTGATAGGTTGAATAGTTTTTGAAAAAAAAATACAAAATAATTTCTGAACTAAGTTTGTAATTTAACCGTATAAGCAGGTGTTTATTGTACCTGTAATTTCTACAAAATCACAATGAAATGACGTGCTTTCAAATAAAGTAAAAACGGTGAAAATCGGTTCACGCAATAAAGAATTATTCCATAAAAATCATCTTCCATACTTTAAGCTCGCGCGCAATAGTTTACTTAATTTACCGATAGATGTCGCTGTACGTGGAACGCTCATATCATATCCTACATGGCGGTGTTATTTTAACTCTTAAGTGGGGACACTTACTGTGACGGACGGAAAACTACGGAACCCTACACTGAGCGTGGCCCGACACGCTCTTGGCCGGTTTTTTAGAGTTATAAAACTCAAAAACGCTTAGTAAAAGGACGTAAGTGCCGCATAGTAAAATGACGTAAGCGCTGCAAAATCCACAAGTACGGAACCTGGGCATGGCTCAACGTACTCTTAGACGGTTATTCATACTTCTTAATGCGAACTGCTACAGAGAGAAACTACATCCGATTCAAAATACGATTTAAGTTTTATCAAAGCGGTAGAGCTTTAATAGTTTAATGTTTGAGATCAAGATTTATAGAAAAAAGTAGTATTCTCGATAAAGCACAAGGAGGATTTAAAAAATGTTAACACGTTGAAATCTTCTGCCTTGCTCGCTAGGCCCATTTTCAACGTTCCTTTATATAAACATTTCCTTAGATAGTTTACGAGTATACATTCCAACCAGAGAATTTATTGAAATGGAGTGCTAGTTTAACTTGCTGTGAACTGAAGACATGTTATACATATTTTATTAATTTACATTGCTTTCGATTTTAAACCTTGTAGCTTTTAAATGGAGTTTATTTTGCAGGTGGAGGCAGGCACGGTAGTCCGTGGCGTGTTCGCGTGTGTACTGCCCGGGGTGATATCATTCTTGTGTGGATTCTATTGCCTTCTGCATGCCTGGCTGAACGCCTTTGCAGAGATGCTAAAATTCGCAGACAGGCTATTCTATGAAGTGAGTCGTTTCTGTTGTGTATCTGTGTCATATCCTGAATAATACCGTATTCATATGTCGAAATTAAGACAAGTATTAATTGTCTTATTTGTTAATTTCAAAGGTAGGTCAAACTAGGATTAAATATGGAAGGCCCGATATCATGCTACCTTCATAAATATTCTTTAATAGGTAGGTACACGTATTTGTATGTAGGTTATGGCCATGGAACAAAATGAAGTTAATATTAAACTTCGAAAAATGTGCTTCCTGTGCCAGGTGTTAGCGCGAATAGCGCTTAACAAGATATTTAATTTGAAACTTGAACATTTTTACTGCAGGGACGTAACTTGGAATGTGTGGTTTCAGCTCCTTGAATATGAAGCGTTACTTCAACATTGTCTCACGAGTGCCTATATTACCTACCAATTTAAACACGCGAATGTAAATCTTTCTTATCTGTCTTTAACGTTTAAACCGCTGAACCGATTTAGATGAAATTAGGTATATATAAGCCATTTTTCAACACACCTGCTCGTAACGAGGTTCTTATTCCACCGCTTTTATGCTCATAATCCTAGATATTAAACACGCGTGCATTTCACAATAATTATCCAACTAGTGGAATAATTTAATAATCCGATCAAGTGACGTTTGTATTCTAGTACCAAGTTGTACGTACGCAGACGAATCGTTGTAATTTAGTCGGGTATTACCTTTACTTTTTTTTAACTCTTTATGAGTTTACATTCTAAAAAAGTAAAAAAAAGTAAATATATTAAAAATATACACATTTACGATAGAATACAAATTATACAATCCTGATTGTGAATAAGAATCATTTCAACTTATTATATTACTCGTAATACACAATAAATTACGTTTTAAACACGAATTGTCCGTTTTGATATTGGTTGTTTGGCACTATACGTCCGCGCCTTTGCCTCAAGCTGCACCACATCCAAAAAAGAAAATTGCGCGGCATTTATAAGTTAACCTCAAATCATTGTTTATTTGTTAGATTTTTCTCGTTGTGTATTATTAATTTAAACTAATTATATTTTCAATGAATAAGAAGACAACTTTAGCGTTAATTTAACCTCTGGATATATTTCAAAATTGTGATACATACTAGTAAAATGTCATCATAAAAATCTATTGAGCAATACGTAAGAAAAAATACTATAATTTATTTCACTATAAATGTGAAGTCTTTAATTTTATGAAATGATTTGAAAAAGAGTTCCAGATACTCAATAACATCACAAAAAAGGTTAGTTAAATTTAAATTTCTTAGGTTCGTAAGTACCTCTATCCTGTAAACATTCTGACAATTAATGTATTTATCAAAAGTTATTAAATATACTATTCTGTTATTTCCTCGCAAGTGTGTTGAAAAACATCGTATGTAACGCGTGTGCTTGATCATTACATAAGCTCAGCTTCCTTATGCGCACTCACATGCGTTCGTGCGCACAATATCGCTTCGTATGTAATGATCAACTTAGCACTATTATAGGTATCAATCCCTGCAGTTTGAGGTCCTACAGAACAGTAACGCATATGCTTTCCCGCCTAAACGCGATTTTGGATGGCTCCCTTCAAAATCGTCTTAAGCGAGATTTAGACATCGACATATAATTTAGAGATAGTCCGAGTCTCAGGGAAGGACGAAAATTAATTTTAATCCTGTAAATCGTCATTTAAGGGTGGGATTGATTTACTGTTGAAGTGCAATAATTACTCCAAATTCTAACTCTACGAAGCCAACGCGGGTAAAAGCTAGTTAGTAGGTACGTAACACTACATAAACAAACGTTCAAACGACGGCGGCATGCGGCGTAAACAATTCAATCAATCACATTGACGCTTCAAATGATTGAGTATTGTGACTGATAGTATAGTACCACGGAATAACTAATAGTACGTTATTTGACATTTATATACCAAATTATCTTGAACAGACAAACCCTACACAAGAATTTAATACTGCAACAATATATTCTACATATCGATGGATTTTAAGTGATTACATGTTAATATAATTTCGGATTTAAGTAGCGTAAGTAGGTACCTGTTAATTAATAGGTAGTTAGGTACATACAGGTATTAAATCACTAACTCGCTTTGATACCAGGAGTGGTGGACAACATCTCAGTTCTCCAAGTTCTACCGCGCCTGGAACCGCGTAGTACACACGTGGCTGCGCGATCACATCTACATACCCCTCATCCCGATCACCGGTCGGGCTGGAGCTGTCTTCACCGTGTTCTTCGTAAGTACTTCCTCGTTGTAAGGTGTGTTTTCATCAGCTGTATATAGTAGGAATATTTCATACGATGGTGAAGCGATCGACCCGTCTAAAGCTCGAAGTATTCAGTGTTATATCAGCACCTCAGAATCAAGGACTGTCTTTTCCGATTTTTTAAATGTTATACCTACACCTACCTTTTATACCTTTCTTACCTTGGCTGGTAAAATCGCTTTCAGAAAATATTCTCTAAACTTGTGCGTAGGTATACTATGGCGACCATTATGTCCGAGGTGCGAAGATAAAATTCTAACTCGACACGCCGGTGGGCAGTGCCATGGTAGAATGCAAGCCATATTAGCCATATCATTAATTTTTTTTTTATCAACGAGTAGGTTACGGCCGGTGGCGGGCTAGGCTGAACTTTTTGGTCAACTCTAGGCAGCTACAGGGTGGAAAACCTTAATAGACCGGGCACTAAATCATAGAATACGCTACTATACCTAAGTTTCTACAGCCTATCATCGAGGTACTTTCTGTAAACTCACATAAGGAAACGGGGTCACTCGTCTCTCCCTAATGGTTTAATATCGCTTGTGATATTTTTCCCATTTGTCTTCTCTGGGCCAACCGACAGGATATTATAGCCTAGAAATAGTTTGCCCCATACTTACATATACACTTTTATTATACACGTACAATTACTTTACACAAATATACACTTTTCAATAAGTATATTGTAATATATTTTCTATACTTAGGTACTTATGTCTTGACTGACTGACTATCAACATTAACGAACACTCGAAAGTAGTTAAGCTAGAAAGTTAGTTTTTGCCAATAATATACATAAATTACATTGTATTCTAAGTAATAGATAAGTATATATAAGAAAGACTACCAATTAACTACACCCACTGAGTTACATCCTATCAAATAACTTAAAAAACCATCGTTGGTGTATCCAAATCGGACGAACCCTTTTTAAAACAAATGTGAACATCCAAGCATCAAGAACAAACAAACATACAACTAATTAACAAACTAATAAACCCTAAAGGCATTTATTAGCCGTCTCCGTTCCATCACAGATTACTGTGGTTCCATGGAAAGGAAAATCACTTAGTAACAAGATATATGAAATGCTTCTTAGTATCCAAGATAAGTAAAACCAAAACGACAAAAAGAACAGGATACTTACCTAGGTCTAAAACTGATTGATCACTTTTGATGCCAAATGAAATGTTTCCATTCGTTTCCGCTGAAATATAAATGCGAGGCGCATTAGAATCGGTCCGCCGGATAACAGCTCATTATTGTTCGTGAGTGATAGGGAATCGATATTGTACGGAAGATAGAACCCTTACTCACTTATGTTATGTGTCGAACCAGGGTGGAGAATATGTTTTGCTCTTTGTTAATATAGTATTAACCTACGAAAAAAGTTTGAGCGCATTTTAAAATGTTTTATTAGTCATTTCTGAAAGCTCTACAAAGTCCATCTTCCCTTTTAAACCAGCTCAACGTTTCTGCTGCTCCATAAAATAAAGATAATCTCATAACTATAAGTATCGAAAAATCTGTCGTAGCACCTCGAGGCATACTTTAAAAGAAGATAGATCGGTTAACTTAAGGTGTCACATTTTCCGGAGCTATATAGATTTGCGTCTAATCTAATACCAGCTGCCGATTCTACATTAAACTAACTGGTCTGGTAAACTGTGTCAATTTAACTCTTCTTAAATATTTTATTTTATAGGTATCGGCCATTGCACACGAGTTGATTCTAACTCTGTCGTTTGGGTTCTTCTACCCGGTGCTAATGATGCAATTCGGAGTTTTGGGCCTGTTGCTGGTACCCATCACGGGCACCAGCGGCCGCCGATACCCGAGCACCATGAACCTGCTCATGTGGCTGTCGTTCTTCTTCGGGAATGGTAAGTGGAATAATACGTTCTTATTTCAAAAGTATACTAGATAAGAAACATCTGAATATTAAGAGTTAATATACTGATGGATGACTATAGTTTTCGATCTACGCAAAAGGTAACATAGATATGTGTAAAGTATGCCTTCCTATAGCTACGTCTACTTGTACTTATAACAAATTTTAATAAAGTTATAGTTTTCAATTGTGAAAAAGATCTTTTTCGAAAAATAAAATATAATAAACTTTGAAACAAACCCTTCAAGTCAGACTAAAACTGCCGCAGAATTTTAAAGAATTGAATTTGATTGTAAGTAATAACCGGCTCGACTCGGAGCGTTTATTACGGCTATATTTCAGTTAAACAATAGGTTGACATTACAGGGAATGTCTCTATTAAAATTATCATTGGCCTGACTGCCATTTTGTTTCCGAGTCGTTGGGTGACCATTTCCCAGAATGACACATTACACTACTACACAAAATGAGACGAAGGATGAAACTGTTCCTTTTATCTTAGAATGGAATTTTCGTATATTTATTTACCTATTACCTCGACTGCTCACTGTACACTAACACCTCATAACTACTTCACAGACAGTTAGTTGAAGCGAGTATTGCAAAATAATAAAGGATATATATGAATAAAACACATAACTCGCACCTATATAACGTCAACAAACAATAACTTTGTTGGACTATAATGTTTTGCTGTTGTTGTCATAACATTTGTACCTATCGCAGTTGTTTATGGCCGCCAATCAACAGGAGTTAGCTAAGCAAACAAATTCTGCAACGGCCGCTAGGGGCCGGAGTGGAGCGTTAGTTTAGCTAGATATATATATCTATAAAGCAAAAGCATAAGTAAAATGATGGAACTAACATATTTCCGACCGTTTGATAGGTTAAGTAGAATCGTTTATTTACAAAATTGGAACCACCTCGTCGATGCTGCGCCTACCTAAACAATTGTTACAAAGTGCTACATAAATAAGTTAGGTGTGCCGATACATATGGTGCCTATTGTATAAGTTACACTACTAAGAGTCAAATTTAAGAAAACGTAGGATTTTGACTGATTATCCCTAGTACTTATAATACATTTGATTGCGATTCTTTTATTGAACTGAAATGAAAGTAAGTAATTCAGTTGGTACGCCCTACATATTTAGCTAACACAGTCTCGGTAGTCACGTAAATTGTTGTTACAGTATCCAACTACTCATCTTTGTCCAATGTGTCAGACGAGTAATAGCTGACAGGTAGTTTCACAAAGTTGATAAATGAATAGCCTGCGAAAAAATGTATTATTTTCTGCTCACTTTCGATAACTAACTGGATGTGTCCACAGGTATTCTCTGGAGCCTGTACCCGATGGAATACTTCGCTCGCAAAAACTGCCCGCCCTCGGAAAACGACAGCTTTTTCATTCCCAAGTCATGGACGTGTCCAGAAATTGTTCTCAAGCCCGATTGGACCTTTCAAAATCCATTTACACTTAATAGTTAAAGCTTTGACCGGTATCTACCTTGTCTGGTTACTTTTAATTCCCTAAGTAAAAAAGGTAGGTATGGTACGATACAGGTAAATCGTTGATTATTTTGTAAGAACAGAAGAAAACCGAGTTAAATATGTTTAAAGATTTTTATTATTGGTCATCACTTGGTCATTTACAGAATGACGACATGTGTTGTTTTTTTATTAGGTATGCATAGGCATAATTCATTTATCAATAGTTAAAGCTTTGACCGGTATCTACCTTGTCTGGTTACTTTTAATTCCCTAAGTAAAAAAGGTAGGTATGGTACGATATAGGTAAATCGTTGATTATTTTGTAAGAACAGAAGAAAACCGAGTTAAATATGTTTAAAGATTTTTATTATTGGTCATCACTTGGTCATTAACAGAATGACGACATGTGTTGTTTTTTTATTAGGTATGCATAGGCATAATTCATTTTAATAAATTGTCATTAGCATTGAGTACATGTTTTTAAATTCATAGACTTTCTTCTTCCTCCTAGCGTTTGTCCTGGCTTGGCGTCCGCTTGACAACCTAATCCCATGAATCTGCCTAAGTAATACACCAATACAACCTGACCTGAGCTCATAGCTACGAGTATACTCCGTCGTTCTGGCTTTGATCGCGGACCGGCTGGATTGCAGAGCTTATTTTTTATCAACCGAGTTCAAGATTTCGAAGGAAGAGGTTATCAATTCGTCGGGATCTTTGTTTTTAATTTTTTTTTATGTATGTTCACCGTTTAGTCGAAGACGGTTGGACCGATTTGGAAAATTCTTTTTTTGTTTGAAAGAGTAGCTGGTTAGTCAGCTTGGGATCTGATCCTGGAGAAATCGAGGGAACTCTTCAACTATTATAGGCACACCTATAGTGATTTGAATATTTTTACAGCAGCTCGAGCATTTCCTTTAGGAAAGGTGGACGCTAAGTGAAGTATTTTATTATGGACCCTGTTGTCATTTTTAGCATTATTGTTAAAAAAACCGGCCAAGTGCGAGTTGGACTCGCGCACCGAGGGTTCCGTACAAACCTGTAGATATATAGGGGTAGGAACTTTAAATATTTTTATTCCGAGTATATGTGATTGTGTCGTGAGTGAGTCGATGTGAGTAAAAATTTACGGTTTTCGCAATTTTTCCTGTATCTGTGCTATAAGACGTTGCTTCGTACCTACCAAATTTCAAGTTTCTGAAGACGGTTTGATTCCCTTGCGAGTTTCGAAAATTTGCGGCATAAACGGCTGTATCTGTATCTTTTTATTGCGTTGGCTTAGATGTTTGATTTTTTTCACAGCTCCAAGGGACAGTAGGCCTGAGTATTTGACATAAATTTCAGCTTGATACCTCTTGACAGACGGACGGACGGACAGACGTACGGACGGACGGATGGGCGGATGGACGGACGGACGGACAACAAAGTGATCCTATAAGGGTTCCGTTTTTTTCTTTCGAGGTACGGAACCCTAAAAATATATATTTCAATTTTGAATCACCAATCACCTTGACAATACATACAGTGTGTAACAAAAATAGTGGTGATACGTTTAAGGGCATAATTGGTATCTTATCGCGAGTAACGAAAAGTAGGAGAAAAATGTTTAGGACACCAAAATATTTTTTTTGTATGGGACACGTCATCTCAGCGGGCTGACCCTCCAGGCCTCTATACGAACGAAACCATTTTTAGGGTTCCGTAGCCAAATGGCAAAAAACGGAACCCTTATGGATTCGTCATGTCTGTCTGTCTGTCTGTCTGTCCGTCCGTATGTCACAGCCATTTTACTCGGAAACTATACGACGTATCTGAATAAAATTTACACATAAGGTGTATTTTGTATGCCGCTACTTAGTTATGTAGTTAAAATGAAAAATATATATATATTTAGGGGGGGCGCTCCATACATGTAACTAAATTTCGTAATTTTTTTTAACCAAACATCAACTTGTGATACATCAATCGATAGGTCTTTGAAAATAACATTGAGGTGTCTTTGACCATTTTGTGATTAAGTGAATATTTTCTGAAAAAATCGCGTCGAAAGTCAGAAAAATTGTGCCCCTCCCCCCCTGTAACTTTTGAACCGTAAGTCCAAAAATATCAAAAAATTTGAGGAGATGCGCTTCATTGTATACTTTCTACGAAAATTATTTTGAGCATTATCGGTTCAGCCATTTTTGAGTTATCTCCAAAAAACTTCTTCCATAGGCATCAGATACAACCTTTTGGTATTAGTTTCTTATTCCATTGAAGGTACGGAACCCTCCTATGCGTGGTCCGACACGCACTTGGCCGGTTTTTTTTTCGCGTGAAAAAATTTTCATAATTAGAATACGATACCAATTATGCCCTTAAACGGATCACGAGTATTTTTGTTACACCTTTTATTTACTCGTTATGGCGACTATACACTATTGTATGTGAAGGGTACACGGAAAGAACATGTCTAGTCACATTGACAACATTTTGAGTTATAGAGCTTTTTAAATTTGGAACGATTCAATTAACCATACTATTTCCGTAACTAGATGGTTTTTATGAGTTAAGAAGTGGATATACGTTAAAATTTAGATCTGTAACAGAAGTTGTTACTAACAGTTCATTGCAAGCTCTACATTTTGATATAAAAATCTCATTTTACAAAAATGTGACTAGACATGTTCTTTCCGTGTACCCTTCATGTAATAATCACGTACTTATGCCGCTGTTGATCGGTTAGATGCGCCAATCGGGGGTTTCCAGAATATTGACAAAAAGCCTTAAAGATAGAGCCAGCCCACATCATACCTACCTAATTGTTTTTTTAACAGGGCACAGTAAAAATCGGTCGTATGGGAATAAACCACGTACATTGTCAAAATATTTTCTTATTTTGGTTGCTATTGTATGTTGATCTGCGACAACACTATTGACTTAGGCGATCCTTAACTTAATCGTGAAAAAAAAAGGAAATTGATGATCTTAATTAATTATTCATTAGGTGCTATTCTAATAAAAACGGGTTACTGTGTATTTTTGCAAGAAAGATAAGTACCTACTTAAGTATACAAAGTTACCCGTTTAGGCTGAAGTCAAGAATAAATGAACGATTAACCCTTTGACCGCCCAAGACGTCAAATCACGCGCACGGAAAGTCGTGCCCTCAGCGCCAGCACGTGATATCACGTCCAAAATATAAATAACTTTGTTTTTTTATGTAGGTATGTTACAACCAATGTTCAACAAATATCTAGTATAGAATAAACTATTTCAAACCCTTTTATGACCGTACAATATTTTTATAAAAATAAAAATGATTGCGTGCCGGAATAGGCCAATTGCCCCGAAGATGAAATTATGAACGATTTAATCCAAAAGATGAAACAGTCTTAAGCCAAATCAAGTAACCTAAAAATGATCGATTCATTCGACGCCATTAGATGAACAATAGCCTCCTAAGGCCCAGCTATACAAGACAAATTTCTAAAATATGGCAGTGAGTTTTTAACATAAAGTATAGGAAATAGACTTGATATAGCTTTGTACAGTCGACTACAAAGAGATGTATCCACTTTTGGACCTTATGACAACGCAATAAGGTGAAAAAGTGGATACATCTCTTTGTAGTCGACTGTATAATAATTAAAATAAACGAAGAAAAACCGGCCAAGTGCGTGTCGGACCACGCATAATGGAGGATTCTGTACCGGCTATCGAAAAAATTAATATCGCGAGGTCGTATCTGCCTATGTACAGTCGAGTTCATAAATATATGAGCAAATACCAGGCTTCAAAAATAAAGGCTTGTGTTTAAACGCTAACCAAATATGTTCATAAATTACTTCCAATAAATTCTTAATGCTTACCAAACCGGACGAATGCTCACCAAATAGTATATCGCAAACTATTGTATAAATAAAGCTAATATTTCTTTTTGTTACATGCTATAAAAATATGTAATCATCATTAAAGTTAGTTTCAGACCAAATAATCTATATTATTGTTACATAGATGTCACCAATATTTTATATGATTACTTCCATTTCAGTCATTTTTGCTGAGGCAAAAAACTAACTGTTGACCGTGAAATTTTTTTATACCCAACATATTACTACTTACCCCCAAATACAAGTTACTTATTTATGGCTTCATGCATTCAATTAACATATGATATAGTACTTAAATAAATATTGAATTCTCAATTACTGCATAACATAAAATCACGCCGCCGACGCCGACCGATTTTAACTAGCGCGCCACCGCCGCCTATTGAGCCATCGTCATTCTTATCTTGAGTACAATCAACGCCAAATATATCTTGTTAGGTTTTTTTACTTCATTTTTTTACATGTAATAATATTTATTCCGCATATAATAATTTTTCTTAGGGGTTGCAGTTCTGACCTGTTTTTTTTTTAACGTGGAGGAATGCATTTAGGCATCCCGCCTAGCCGGGGAACTAGGTCGGGTATGTTGGACTCGTCAGCAAGGGCCGAGACTACCAACTAAACCATCCACGGTATGCCCGTCGTGCAGCGTTGGTGACGGTGACACGGGATCGCGTAATTCAACCGCGAACACCGCCTGCTGCGACAGCCGAAGCTGTCCCCTCGCTGGGGCCGAAGCCCCCGGAGCCGAAGCTCCCCCTCCCGAAGGTAGCGTGCAGGGCGACACCACACGCTGGTCCCTCATGACAACCTCCACGCCGGGAGCAGGTGGAAAAACCCCGGGTTCCACCCACTCAGGTTGCCTTCGCGATTTTTTATAGAGGTGGTCATCCTCGCAGCCATCACCCAGCACCGGCTTGGTGTTGACCCCCGGTCTGTCATCATAGGCCCTCTGCCTAGACAGGTTACGGGGCCGCAGTTTTATACAGGACAGCGGCATTCCTGTCCCTCACCCAAAGGCCCCCTCCAGCCAACACTCAGGAGTTCTCTCCCTAAATGAGAGATCTCCCTGTGCGGAACCCCCCATCCCCCCCACACAGGATATTAGCAGCACCGGTAAGAAATCTTTGGGGTCCACTAAGAGATCGCTTACCGTTGCCCCCAGGATGCACCGTCCAGGAACCCTTCCGTTTCCCCCGGATCAACCAGATCAGAAAGAATGAGAAGGGCCCTGGCACTCGAGGAGGTTTCCCGTCATAGCACCCCGTCGCAGTTCTGACCTAACCTAACCCACTTCTGGCAACAGTTCGATTTCTTAGGGGACGCAGTTCTAACCTAACCTAACCCACTTCTGACAACAGTTCGTTTTCTTGGGGGTCGCAGTTCTAACCTAACCCACTTCTGGCAACAGTTCGTCTTCTTGGGGTCGCAGTTCTAACCTAATCTAACCCACTTCTGGCAACAGTTCGTTTTCTTGGGGGTCGCAGTTCTAATCTAACCTAACCCACTTCTGGCAACAGTTCGATTTATTGGGGGTCACAGTTCTAACCTAACCCACTTCTGACAACAGTTCGTTTTCCTGGGGGACGCAGTTTTAACCTAACCCACTTCTGACAACAGTTCGTTTTCTTGGGGGTCGCAGTTCTAACCTAACCCACTTCTGCCAACAGTTCGTCTTCTTGGTGGTCGCAGTTCTAACTTAACCTAACCCACTTCTGGCAACAGTTCGTTTTTTTGGGGGTCGCAGTTCTAACCTAACCTAACCCACTTCTGGCAACAGTTCGCTTTATTGGGGGTCGCAGTTCTAACCTAACCTAACCCACTTCTGACAACAGTTCGTTTTCCTGGGGGTCGCAGTTCTAACCTAACCTAACCCACTTCTGGCAACAGTTCGTTTTCTTGGGGGTCGCAGTTCTAACCTAACCTAACCCACTTCTGGCAACAGTTCGTTTTCTTGCTGGTTTTCTGCACTTCTGGCTAGGACTTTAACGAACAATGTCACGGCCTGTGCGCCGCGTGGCAGTGGCCGGGGTGCGGGTTGCGGGGTAAAGAACGAAAGGGAACCAATTATAATTTTAGATCGAGAATAATATATTTAAACTAAAGATTAGATAATTTGATTATACTAAAGCAAATTAGTCTGCAGTTTTTGGTATTAGTTTTGTTGTTTTATGAAAACAATATTTGGTGAGCAAAACATCCATTCTGGGAAGCAAAAAGATATATGGACTCAATATATAATTATTCTGATGTGTGATTTATTTTGGAATTAAAAATGTTTTACTTTTGGGATCTGGAATGGAGTGGGTTTATTTTATATGGAGGTAATTAATTTAACTTGGAATTTAGTTTTAGGACATAAAAGCCATTTTGGTGCGCATTTAAATTGTAGCGAAAAATAAATGAGCATAGAAAGGTAATATGGATCTGAACAGATTTACCAATCAAAAATATGTGTACATATCACCTGTCATATTAATCTGAGCAAGTCTCACAATAATAGGCAAGCAACTGAAAAGTCATAAATATCTGTACTAATATTTTTCAAAATTATTTTACCAAAGAACGTACACGAATACCTACGCAAAATTTATAATTCAATATTCAATGCAATGAACAGTCTCCATCAAATATATCGGAGCAGCCAAGGTACTCAAAAATCTCTGAACATGCACTTTATTGCCTTGACAATAGAAGCGTTGTTCAGATATTTTGCGACTGAACATGAATCACTATTTGTATATGATCGACAATTGAAGATTGACTTCAAGAACAGCTTATCATTAAAAAAATTGTAAGTAGCCAGTCATCAAAGTTGATAACAGCCTCATTTAAGTGGAGCATAAATCGAAAACAGCAAAAATGGGTAAGAAGCTGCAATCAAATACTAATGACACTTCTATGACGTCACACTTAAAGTGAAAGAGACAAATGTATGATTTGACAGTACGGTACTCTTTTCGATGATTGTCAAACTGTTAAGTCTTATGTTTGTTTAGATATTTATGAACTTCCACGTGTTCACATAAAATTGTAGGACGTTAGTACACATATTTATGTGCCAATACATGCTTCAGGTGGTTACATATTATTGTTAGACTTGCTCAGATGCATATGTAGCGTCGGAGCAGGAACAGGAAAGTTTGGATCCATCCACACTATCCTCAACATGTAGCAAGATAGAAGAATTCCACACCAGTAATGTCAGTGATGAATACAAGAAGAACATGTTAATTCTATGTGACGAACACGGAAAATCATTAGCTGAGTTCATGAAACAAAAATGTACAAAATACACATCAATTATATCGATATGCAAACCAGGTGCACAATTGAGAGACATGACCATAAATATTGTAAATTTGACGAAACATATGAGAGCAGGTGACGATGTTGTAATCATATCCTCAAATGTAACTAACTATAAAATATCGTACATAATGCATGCCATTAACTATTGTAACTCAAAACAGTTAAAACTCCAAGTAACGACATTACCATACATAAATCATAGACAAACTGATAATAGAGTTTATGAAATTAACAGTCAACTATATAGATGAATTCTAAGGTCCCAGGGTGTACCCCTTATTGATGTAAATAAGTACACAAAAAATCATCTTAATCGTAAAAGAAGACTGTGTACTAATTTTGCATGGTTCCTCTTATCAAACATTACATACAAGTCTGAAAATGAATTTACATACAAAAACGGTAATCTGATCTATCTCACTGAGGATTCACCAGTAGAGACCACCTCAAAGTCTATGCCACCAGACCCTGCAACGCCTTTTTTAGAGAGCGTGTCACTGAACAAAAAACCAAAGTAGGTAATCTTGAATTATGTATCATCCACCAGAATTGTCGTAGTATAAGAAATAAGCTGCTGCTGGTACATAAACTCGTTAAGGAATACAGTCCTGATATACTTGTTATCTCGGAGTCATGGTTAAGTATTAATGATGTAGACAGTGTAGTCATCCCGGGTTATACTCATGCCAATCACTTTGTCCGAAGAGAACGCATTCATAGTGGAGTATCTATTTTTACTGACAGAAACCTTAAATTTGTAAATTGTAAGAATATAGATCGTCTTGCTGTAGAATACCATTGTGAAATATGTGCAATCGAAATTGAATTAAAACCTGTAAACTTAAGTGTCATTGGAATGTATAGAACTGGCATGGGGGACTATAACAAAATGATAGAAACATTGGAAGCACTATTTGAGTTACTCTGTAGCGACTATAAAAAATGCTCAATAATGATCCTAGGTGACTGGAACGTAAACTTTTGTGCGGAGTCGAAAAATAAACGAGAATTAATCGACTTAATGGCTTCATATAACTTTAAAAACATCATTGACTTCCCAACTAGGGTAGACGGTGACTCTAAGACATCAATTGACAGCCTGGTTACAAACATTCAGACAGAATTGATAAGCGTAAAATCACTACAATCTGACATATCTGATCATGATGCCCAACTAGCCAAGTTGCATGTACAAGAAGATTATAAACCAAAATATGTATACTCCGAAGGGCGTCGGCAAAATATAAATAGTATTACGAATATCTGTGAAGCCATGCTCTCATACGATTGGGAAAAAATACTCGAGGCATACAACAGCACTACTGTGGATAACTTCATAAATAAAATAACACACAATATGAATATGCATATGCCAAAACAATCATTGAAAAGAAAAATAAAAATCATATCCCATGGTTATCATCTACTTATAACTTACAACGTGATATAGACGATTTACTTTTATTCCATGAACAGTACCTACAAATTGACATCAGAGAGGATATATCTAGGAAGCAGCAACAAATACAAAGGACACTAGTAAATATGACAGAGGACAGAGGAACGAATCGTAAAGTCAAAGAACCCAAAAAGGGAAGTATGGCAATTAATAAAAGAAGAAACAAACAAGACTGTACAAGAATATAACTGGAATCTAAAAGACAAATACACTAAAATGCCTATTCACTATACTGAAGCACCTAATTACCTGAACAACTTTCTAATTCATGTCGGGAATGACCTTGCTGTCAACAACAGTCCGAATATAGATAAAGCAGTAGCACATCTTAATTTAAATTGCTCTGAAGTGGTAAATGTATTTTCGTTTTCCCAAATTAACACGACAGACCTCATAAAACTAGCAAGTAAAAATATCAAAATCTCAAACAAATGACATATACGATATCTCTGGAAAGACTCTATTTGACATCATTTCTATTCTACCAAATCAAATAACATTTCTTATAAATAACATTTTACGCTCCAGTAACTACCCCTTATCTCTTAAGAAAACTCGTCTGTGCCCCATTTACAAAGGCAAAGGTGACAAAACTGATGTGGAAAACTATAGACCAATAACAATTGTCCCAACGATATCGAAGTTGATAGAATCTATTATGTCAAATGACATATTAAGACACGTCGAACGGAACAATGTACTATCAAATGCACAGTATGCCTATAGAAAAGGACGTTCCACCCGGGAGCGACACATACGTTTGTAGAGAGTGTACTAGAACATTTAAAAAATAAACAAAAAGTTGTTGTAATCTTCTTAGACCTATCAAAGGCCTTCGACTCTGTGAATCATTCCTTGCTGCTGGCTAAACTGTATACATATGGCATAAGAGACAACGCTGCACAATTGATAGAGTATTTTCTATCAGAAAGAAAACAGACTGTAGAAATAAAAGTAAATGGAAAGCACTATAGATCAGAACCACAATTAACGACTATAGGCGTACGACAAGGACCATCCTTAGGAAACATATTATTTTCCTTATTCTTAAATGACATAGATAAACTTGACATAGATGGAGAAATTATATTATATGCAGATGACACAATTATTGTAGTAAGTGATGAATGTGACGATAACTTAACTCATAAAGTAAGCATGACCCTACAGACATTGGAGCGATGGTTTAGAATGAATGGACTTAAACTTAACTCGGAAAAAACGAATATAGTGAAATTTTCAAGTCGACACTTAAATCGTAAAGAAATAAGAATACTTTTGTCTAATGGTACTACTATTGAAAGTGTACAACATGTAAAGTTGCTTGGTTTTGACTGAGACCCAACATTGTTATGGAAATTCCACGTAAATTCAGTCTGTGCAAAATTGACCAAAGGCGTGTATGTTCTGAAGCAATTGAAACCACTTATCTCAAATGATAACCTGAAAGAAACCTATTACTCATAAGTGCATTCTATTTTGTCATATGGGATCATATTATGGGGAAACTCAACGGATTTCGAACGTGTCCTAAAGTTGCAAAAACGCGCTATTAGAGTCCTGGCTAATGCTAAGTATGACGCTCCTTCCAGAGAACTTTTTAAAAGACTAGGCATTTTAACTATGGTGTCGACATATATCTTAGAAGTTTTAATGTACGTAAGAAATAACCCGAGTGAATTTAGACGTATTGGTGATATAAGTAATCGTCCAACAAGATACCCTGATAACTTAAGGCAAGATCAATGTAAACCAGAAATGGCAAAGAAACGTCCCAAAATAATGGGGCAAAGACTTTATAACAAACTGCCAAAGATAATAAAAACTGAGACTAACATAAATGCATTCCGTCGCAAAGTTAAACTGCTACTACTAAATAAGACAATATATAGCGTAAAAGAGTACATGAATAGTGAGTTCCAATGAAGTGAGAGAGATTAAGAATAAATTTGTATTGACTATTATATTATAAAGGAAAAATTATTGGACATTGAATTATTATTTTTTATTTATTGGAAAATTGATTTAATGAATATTTATTTTTGTGAAACGTGTAATATCTGTACCTAGTGTACCTACCTTGACGATCTCAGTATGTATGCATGGATTATATTTATGAAAACATTGTAATACTATTGAGAAATAAATGATCTGAATCTGTACCTTTCTATGCTCATTTATTTTTGAAGCCTCAGATTTGCTCATATATTTATGAACTCGACTGTACGTAGTTTTTTGGAAATATCTCAAAAACGTCTAAACCGATAATGTTCAAAATAATATTCGTAGAAAGAATATTCAAAAATGTATCTTCTTGAATTTTTTCATAATTTTTGGACTTACGGTTCAAAAGTTACAGGGGAGGGGACACAACTTTTTTGACTTTCGGAGTGATTATTTCTGAAAATATCTACCTACTTAATCAAAAAATGTTCAATGGAACCTCAATGTTATTTTGCAAGACCTATCGATTGATATGCATCATGTTGATATGTATTTGGTAGAATTTTATTTTTTTGACAATTAGGTACATGTATGGAGTGCCGTTATCGCGGCAGTCCGCTGGATGCGGGTGGCGCAGGACCGGTCATTGTGGCACTCTTTGGGGGAGGCCTATGTTCAGCAGTGGACGTCTTTCGGCTGATATGATGATGATGATGATGATGGAGTGCCCCCCCCCTAAAAACTTGTTTTTCAGCAATTTCAGTACAGAACTAAGTAGCGGCACACAAAATACACCTTATGTTAAAATTTGATAAAGATACGTCTCATAGTTTCCGAGTAAAATTGTCGTGACATACGGACGGACGGACGGACGGACGGACGGACGGACAGACGGACAGACGGTCATGACGAAACTATAAGGGTTCCGTTTTTGCCATTTTGGCTAAGGAACCCTAAAAATGAAGTGCTCTGATTCAAAATACTTTCATTGAACTTAACAAACACTATAAGTAAGACCGTGGGCCTTATAAATATAATATAGGTATACAATTTATCTAAAAATGATGAACCGTTTTGAATCTGCTACCTGAAACATGGACGAAAAAAAATTGTACAAGTTTTGGGCACGACATTGATGAAATGAACTAACAAATTAATGCAAAATTATTATTGGAATACAGCTTAAAAGATGAACTAGTAAATTCTCTTAGTTCATGTTTTAGGTATAAATTTGGAAGATGAACAGTCCCGTTTCCATACTAAAGTTAACTCTATAAAATATAATATAACGGTTACACTCACGTCGCTTTAGTCACTTCGCGCGACATGTTTCGGAGAGCCTATATGGATCTGCATCATCAAACACTAAGAGTGCTATTTGAACCGGCCCGTAGCGCACTGTTGCACCGTTATATTTTATAGTGTTAGTACTCTCACGAAAGTTTAAATTTAATAAAGTAAACCCCATAATAATAGAGTTAGAAAGAAAAACATCCGTTCATCTTTTAGTCATAAAATCAAGGAACAGCAAGCAAGCAGTTTAAAACATAAATGGTGCATCTACCTTTTCTATAAGAATTTATAAAAGCGTTAGAAAAAACTAACCCTTGCCCAAAAGTTGAACGTTGTTCATCTATTGGAAAAATCAAACAATATTGGAACCATAACTTGAACAGCGAATATTTTATAAAATAAGTTAAAATATGCTAATTTTAATAACTTAAACGGTAGAGGAAGATGTCTTATCTTTATTGAGCAGAAGCAAATATGTAGAAACATTATTCAATTTTATACGCAGTTATATCCTTAAATTTTGAACCACCATCCTTATTATCACTTCTTGCGGCTGTACTCACTTATGTTTAGTCACTACGCGCACATGTTTCGGAGAGCTTAGGTCTCCATCCTCAAGCACTAAGAGTCCGCCATCATTTTATTAAGATTTCCATACAAAGGGCCATTTTGGCGCGAGGCATAGATTCGGCGAGCTCTCACCACCTCATACTTGCATCTATTATTTTAGATTTTAAATGTCAGTCACGGGAAAGTGTTACAGTTTAAACAAAAACTACTCCTAAGCTTCTAAAGTAGGTCAGGATTTAATTATTACGATTTTGATGTCAAACGTTCATCTTTAGGGGCAACTACCCTATATATATATATATATATATATATATAGCTTTTATTTAATTTAATTCATGCACAAAAATGTACAAGTTTCTTCGACAATAGTAAACGTCATACCTAAACGTCACGTTGCCGTAATAAATACTCGGAGCTTTCTTGCTGGAACAAGTTTGAGCGGCAAGGACTAAATTGGTGCGACCTAAAATGAGTCCCCAAGGTGTTTGTTTTATTATAGTGCCCCTTTTTAATTGTGTTAAACACGTAAATTTAGAAGCGGGAATAAGGTGTGACGCCTATAGTAGGTATAGGTACATACCTATTTGTCACTAACCGCGTTTTCAATAGGTCTCTGTGGGACGTTTTATTGTGTAATGCTTTGTATACAAACAAAATAGTTAATTTCATTCTGCATAAAAACGAATTGCATAATTTCAATTTATATATTGGATTACTTACATTGCATCATTAATTAATTTTCAAAAATTATATTAGAACACTAATTTTGCTTAATCTTAAATTGCCTAACAAACAGAACAAAGTGACATACTCGTAATAGAACAGTTTGCATAAACACGAATAGCATAACTTTAAATTGTATAAATTATTAAGTTGCATATAAACAAATTGCATAAAAATATCATAATGATAATTGTATGTATGTATGTATATTAGGATTATGTAATTCATGTGTAAGAATTCAGGATTTAGTTTCGCATCTTTTTAAAGTGTATGCTTCCGTCATTTAATTTGTTTTCTGTATCGTTAGAAGCACCGCCTACAATCTTTCTGCTTGGCCCTAAGGTTGACTTGTAGAGAATTCCATTTGGCATTAAGTTCGCCTTTAGTACGATAAGTTTTCTTTTTGTGCAATAAAGATTAAATAAATAAATATAATCATTACTAATCCGCACAATTACAAACTGTATAAAATAGATGTGCCATGTGCCTAATAAATACAGCTCGGTAAGAGAAATATTGGACTAAGAGCTAGCCACGTCAGATATAACACAATGAGAACAATGAAACCTGTCTAGTCAGATGTCAGATTGCTTTTCCATCCTTTTTGAGGGCAGAGTGACAGACCAACAAAGTTTTTCAGTTGGTAAAAAGTAATACCAAAATAGGTAAAAACTGCCGAAGTTGTGTCATTTATAGAGGACAGGGACTATATTTTAACATTATAAAAAAACATTGTGTAGTATTGCGGAAACAAAAGCAGTAGGCGTAGGGTAAAATTACATTATACCAACATCATTTTAATTACATAATTTCCCATAATATTGTTATTCAATCAAATACAAACATGTATAATGTATGAGTGGAATACCCACTTTAAAAAAAATGTAAAATAATTATGTGTTCCCATAATATTGTATTAAATCCAGAACTCTACAATTTGTTTTCTTCGAGTTATTTGCATTTTTTTACCTTCATCACTTTACAGCTGCCAGATGTCCGGTAGAAATAAGCATGGTATAACAAACTAACTAGAGAGGTTTAGTTGCTCTCATTATTGTTTCATATCTGACGTGGCCAGCTCTCCGTCTATAATGTCTATATATTCGTCGATATTCCGAGCTAGATATCAGGCATATCGTATGATATGGCGGCATTTCATTCTGTCTAAAATTTGGCCAGCACATCTATACATATAATAAAGCTGAAGAGGGTCGAAAGTCTGTACATGGAAGATAATCGAAAAAAAGTTGGCTGGGGATACTCAGAATCGATAACAGAACACGTTACAACAATTTTTTTATTTTTTGTCTGTTTGTCTGTTTATCTGTTTGTCTGTTTATTTGACCGCGCATCACGTGAAAACGGCTGGACGTATTTTGATGAAATTTTGTATAGAGATAGTTTGAGTCCCGGGAAAGGTTAATATATAGTTTTAATCCCAAAAATCAACCCTGGTGGGGGTGAAAATGGGGTTGAAAGTTTGTATGGAGAATTTTTAACCGCTGAAACGATTTAGATAGAAATGAGTATCGAGATAATTTGAGTCTCGAGAAACGTCATAGGATAGTTTTCAAACCCTTGTGGGGGTGAGAAGGGGGTTGGAAGTTGGTATGAGGATTTTTTTACCGCTGAACTGATATAGATGAAAATTTGGTATGGAGATAATTTGAGCTCTGGAAAAGGAAATAAAATAGTTTTATCTCGGAAATTATCCCTTAAGCGGATGCAAAAGGGGTGGAAGTTTACATGGGGAAGAAAGAACCAATAACCGCTGTACGTATTTAGATGAAATTTGGTATTGAAATAATTTGTAATTTTTTGGTCAAGGTGTTCATATTTATAACATGTCACCCGTCGATGCTTTAAATTTACCTTTAAGAAATATTTGAAAATGTCATGAATGTCAAAGGGTTATTGCAGGTTCGAAGACTATATATGACGGACAAATATGCATGGCCCAAACCAAAAAACTACTACAAAATCTTCTAACATTTATAGGACTTAGTTTAGGTAGGAAAACATATCAAACGTTTTGTGAAACAGTCAGATTAGGATTTATTTTTCTTTATAATTAAACAATGGGTACATTATCTGTCTCTCAAGCTGTTTAGATATGTCTTCTTGAACAACTACGCATTTTTTTGTGTCTTGAAGATCTAATAATGTATTACTTACTGTTTTGAAAAAAATAAGTCCCATCGAGTTTCTTTTCGGTCATAATACTTCTTGGGCCAGAGGTGTAGGGTTAGAACCGGTGGTAGTTTTGGAACGAAGTTCCTTATCGGACGGTTCGCGGATGGGAGGCTAGGCGAAAAAAAGTCACGTGACCGTCACGAAAAAGCGTCACGTCACGAAAACGCGACACCCATACAATTGAGAAACATGTAAAATGGAATGAAATAAAAAATATATACAATAGAATAAAGTGAAGTGAAGTGAAGTGTAGTGAAAAGTTAAAGTGAGAAGTGACAAAGTGATAAAAGTGAAAAAAGTCGAGAACCTAAAAGTGAAAAATGACGAAAATACCTAAAATGGCACAATTTTCAAAAATTTCCTAAATTTTCAAAATTTCCAAAAAATACAAAAAAAAAATTGCAAAAAAATTCTATATTTATATAAAATAACATAACTTCGTTCCAATCGCGTGCTCCACGACACTCACATATTTTATTTTTCTTTGACGTTCATTAGTGCATTGTAATGTGCTTACATTGAAGAATAAATATCTTGATCTACACCAATATCATAAATCCTCTATTCCGCGTTCACAACCGTATGTTATTACCACCATTATTGCAACCAGTAACGTAACATCAGTGTATTATCTGTGACAGTGTGGTAAAACGTATGAAAATTAATTACCTACGGTAATGTAATGAATATCCGCCCCGCCCCGACCGCCGGTGCAATAAGATTGGTCATGGCGGTGTAATGGCGGTCATTCTAATGGTTTCAATGGATTTTTAATGTGTGTAGGTAAAGCAGTGTATGTTTAGATTAGGCTTTATTACGTAACATTACGTAACAGTTACATAAACTACTATTTATCTCTTTTTAGGGTTCCGTAGTCAACTAGGAACCCTTATGGTTTCTCCATGTCCGTCCGTCTGTCCGCGGTCTAGCTCAGTTACCGTTCGCACTAAATCGGTTTAGCCGTTTTTGAATTATCAGTCAAAAACGCATAGTGAAAGGAAGTGCCGAATAGTAAAATGACGTAAGCGCCGCCAAATATCCCTTAATAAACGACCTTTTGAACGGATGTTTTGTAACAGGGTGGCATCTACGAAACTCTACACTGAGCATCGCTCGACATGCTCTTGGCCGGTTATCCCGGAAATCACCCCTTAAGGATTACTAATTCCAATTCAAGAAAATCCCCAGCCAGGTTAAACGAAGCCGATAAAAATTCAACGTCTAAAAGGGGGGGGGTAATTGAGTTAAATTTGCGGACCCCCTCCCCCCATTCAAAAATCATTTCTGCATTTGTGACCACCCCTACCCAATTTCAACCGGGCCTGTTCATGCCTTTCATGCTTAGACTAGGATCGATTTGGATGATATTTGCCGTGGACATGAACGTATAAATACAAAAGTGTCCTGTATCGTCCGATATACAGGTACTACTCTATGTCGTCATTCCAAAAAAATTAATATGATAAAAAAAAGTATTCATTTTTGAGTGTAGTTTCATTTAGTGGTAATTGTAAAATATTTTATTAGGACTACTGTCCTCTGGCGTATCCAGCTGTCAACTTTACTTCAAGTTCCGCCTCCAGGGTAGCGGGAGAGAAATTAGGGGTGAATTAGCCGCTTACTGACACAGACCGAATTCCACGCGGGCGGAGCCGCGGGCACAGCTAGTACCTAATATATCGTGAAATAAAATGCCAACGCTGCTTCGCCCGTCGTCACACCTATCTTGACTCTGTCAAATGATAGTCTTCCGTGATCATATGTTAATTTAAAAATCTTATTTTTGTTACTCTTACTTACGATATGTCGCTAAGAAAATAGTCAAACGATGAGCCTAACCTACTTTTCAAGCAGTAGTTATTTTTAACCATTTTTTTAACAGCAGTTAAAATAATGTGTAAATTTTTATTGGACAAAATTTTATAAACGATATAGGGTAAATCGCCAGTAACTGGCCACCATTCAGTTACTGGCCACCTATACTAAATTAAATTTTATGTATAGGTGAATAGAACTCATTTTTGTAAGAGGCGGCCAGTTATTGAACGAGTGGCTAGTAGGAAAATCTCCAGTATAGATGGCCAGTAACTAAAATGTGGCCAGTTATTGAAAATTTTACTTAATTTATACCTTGTACTAAAATGAACTTAATTCGCCTATAAATAGAAATCATAAGGTGGCCAGTTACTAAAAGGTAAAAGTTACTGGCGATTTACCCTACCTACATAGTTAATGTTATTGTGATTAATGAATACTATACGAATTAAACATTATAATATACATATACAAATATTCTTTAGTGCACACTTCAATAAAATAGAACAGTAACAACAGTAGTTAGAAGAAGAGGTAGTCAACGGGCGGTCTTATCGCTAAAGAGCGATCTCTTCCAGACAATCGGGTAGCGGAAATCTAGTCGAGAGTAATCGTAAGTAGGTATTCTGAGTAGGTGTGCAAGGCAAAAGAAACAGTGAAAGCCAGTAAACAATAACAAACAAAAACCCGGTCATGTGCGTGTTGGACCACGCATAATGGAGGGTTCCGTACCTTCAATGGAATAAGAACCAAACTAATACCACAAGGTCGTATCTGATGCCTATGGAAGAAGTTTTTTGGAGATAACTCAAAAATGGCTGAACCGATAATGTTCAAAACAATTTTCGTAGTAAGTAGGTATATAAGGCGCATCTTCTCAATTTTTTTCATATCAAAGTTACAGGGAAACCCTAAAAATGCACCTACCCTACCTACCTAACTGTACAGTCAGCATCAAATAGAATAGTCTCGCGGTTCAGCGGGGTAACGCAGCCAGCATCTTCGGTACCATGCCACAGGGGCCTTTTTAGGGTTCCGTAGTCAACTAGGAACCCTTATAGTTTCGCCATGTCTGCCCGTCCGTCCGTCCGTCCGCGGATAATCTCAGTGACCGTTAGCACTAGAAAGCTGAAATTTGGTACTAATATGTATATCAATCACGCCGACAAAGTGGTAAAATAAAAAGTGGAAAAAATGTTTTATTAGGGTACCTCCCATATACGTAAAGTGGGGAGTGATTTTTTTTTTCATTTCAACCCTAACGTGTGATATATTGTTGGATAGGTATTTAAAAATGAATAGGGGTTTACTAAAATCATTTTTTGATAATGTAAATATTTTCGGAAATAATCGCTTCAGAAGTAAAAAAAAATGTGTCCCCCCCCCCTCTAACTTTTGAACCATAAGTTTTAAAAATATGAAAAAATTCTCATAAGTAGAACTTTATAAAAACTTCCTAGGAAAATTATTTTGAACTTGATTGGTTGAATACTTTTTGAAAAAAAAATTACAAAATAATTTCTAAACTATACTTCGTTTTTTTTGAGATTAGAATTTGAGTAAACATACAAACAGTAGTTGCCAACCTGTTCTAAATGTTCACTTTAACCCACTGCAACTATACCAACAGACGATAAGTTAACATGATTAAGAGTTCACATTTGTGAATAAATAATAACAATTTGCAGATTAAATAATCCAACACAACAATAAAAACACAATTTCGTTTTAGATTTTGTATGCCAACGTTAGACACACGTCAAAAATTAAAAACTGACCTGACAGTGACGCACGTACGTTCTAAATGAAAACTTAACATCTAGTTTTTTTAATCAGTATTCACGAAAGTTATTTAATAATAATAATTTTCGTAAATAAAAATGCGTCTAAACGTTATTTAATAGTTTTATTATATAATATTAAACATTAAAGCAACTGTCTTAGGTGATGGTAAAGATTTGGTGGACTTCGAGGTGGCTTTTCTTGTTGTATGCCACTCGGGCCTGCCTCTGATTACTCCATAACCCTCCAACCAAACGCACAATAATAGAGCAAGCAAATACCTTTACTTAAATAAGAATCACAAATATCACAATAAGCTTTAAACATTAAAAACTATCCAGGTATGGCTGAGAGATACTAATGACAGATGACGCGAGAAAATATTTAAAAATCGAACCATCCGTTGCGAACCTCTTCTTCTCTAGGTATTTTATTGTACAACATTCACAAGAACATTAACAATGATAAAAAATAAAATATTTAGTGCATATAACAACTACCAAAATATTGTTAAATACTCAATATAACATTTACAAATACGTAGGCATGGCTTTACTATAAATACAAATATATTTAAGTATGTTTAATGACGGCGTAGGCACTTTGACAGTTGTGACATTTATCGTGCCTGATAAAGAACCCTGTACATCGTTCTGTCAACATTTTCCTAATCTCAAAAAAAACGAAGTATAAGTTTGTAATTTAACTGTATAAGCAGGTGTTTATTGTACCTGTAATTTCTGCAAAATCACAATGAAATGACGTGCTTTCAAATAAAGTAAAAACGGTGAAAATCGGTTCACGCAATAAAGAATTATCCCATAAAAATCATCTTCCGTACTTTAAGCTCGCGCGCAATAGTTTACTTAATTTGCCGATAGATGTCGCTGTACGTGGAACGCTCATAGCATATCCTACATGGCGGTGTTATTTTAACTCTTAAGTGGGGACACTTACTGTGACGGACGGAAAACTACGGAACCCTACACTGAGCGTGGCCCGACACGCTCTTGGCCGGTTTTTTAGATTTAGTTTAGGATAGTTGTGTTATGTTTATGTTAAGTTATGTTTAAGGACTTGTGTATTTAGGTTAATAGTAGTTTTAAGTAAGTTAATTATTATGTTATGTATTGACATATTGTTTTTTTTAATAAAATATTTAATTAAAAAAAAAATAGAATAGACATGTCACTACAAAAATAAGAGTGATGTATATTTGTATGGGGTTTGGTATACACGGTGAATCTGAGTAACCCGAAAGATTTTAACCATAAATTCCTGATCATAATTGGAGACTAAAATGTCGTATAAACTTTTCTGGAATTGGCCTAGTTTCAGAGTTACTACCAATTAAATAAAAAAACATTTTTTATTGTGACTCAGATTTTAACAGTATATTCCAGGTCGTATGTAGAGACTAAAATGTCCTATAAACTTTTTTCAAATTCGCCTAGTTTCAGAGACTCACCTAGGTCATTTTTTTGGCGGAATGACCTATACGAGGGTCATGCCAAAAGAAATTAGATACTCAAAAGTTACAGACTTTATTCTTTATTACAGCTATCTATTTTTTCGAAGTATTCACCGTGAACACGTTTACACTTTTCCATCCGTCTAAACCACTTAGAAAATACCGATGACCACTCTTCTTTAGACACCTCAGAAATTTCATAATTATACGCAGCCAGGGCATCTTCTTTGTTCTCAAATCGCTTTCCTTTTAATTTTTCTTTAATCTTTGGAAAAAGGTAAAAATCACAGGGGGCTAGGTCAGGGGAATATGGCGGGTGGGGCAGAATAGTCACGTTTTTTGAGCTGAAATAGTCAATTGTTCTAGCAGAAGTGTGCGGGGCAGCGTTGTCGTGGTGCCAGAGCAGGTGCTGGGTTCCCGACTTCGGCCGCTTGTCACACCAAGCTGTAAGTACTCTTGGGACACAAACCGTCACATACCATTCTGAATTAACTGTCCTTTGATCTTCTAGCACTATCGTAGCAATATGTCCCGTCTTGCAGAAAAATGAGGCAACCATTTGTTTTTGTGTACTTCGGGTTCGGCGACATTTTGTTGGCGTCGGCTCATCTTCAAAACACCATACTGTGGACTATCGATTTGTTTCGGGATCGTAGTTATATAGCCATGTTTCGTCACCTGAAACTATATCATATACGTTTTTTTTCTCGCCAGCGTCGAATTTATCTATCATAAATTTGCACCAATCCACGCGACGGTCTTTCTGTAAATCGGTGAGTTTGTGCGGCACCCATCTTGAACAACGCTTATGAAGGGACAGTTGATTATGAATTATAGTTTGCAATGCTGCTGATCCGATGCCCAGTTCACGCTCGAGCTCTACATATGTAATTCGTCGGTTCGCACGAATATTTTTTTCCACAGCCTGTACATTTTCTTGAGTGACTGCGGTTGGCGGCCGTCCGGCCTTCGCCTCATCTTCAAAGCTCTCCCGTCCTCTTTTAAATTCAGCAAACCAATTAAAAACAGTTGCACGTGAACACGCAGACTCGCCAAAGGTCGAGACTAAAAGTTCAAAACACTCTTGAGGTTTTAAACCTTTTTTAAAGTCATAATAGATCATAACACGAAAATCACGTCGAGTGAGCTCCATTGTTGTGGAAATTTCCCCCCAAAATTAACCAGAAAAAAATAATTACAAAAAGAATCCTAAGATTTTCCAAGTGTTCCATTTTTGAATTTATAAGCAAATAACCTGCCTTTACAATGGTGTATAACTGGCCAGTATCCATCAAATGACCATGGAGTATCTAACTTCTTTTGGCATGACCCTCGTACTCGTAAGAAAGCTATTGTTGTAAGAAATAAGTTTTTATGAAATGAAATGCGCGATATATTATTTCCCTTTCCTCGCAGGCACCGTATATTTAGGCCTTGTGGCTCTAGCTACCTAAGTACAACCTACACATTTGATGCTAACCGTAGGTACAGTCGACGTCAAAGATATGTTTAACACATTCATTGCCACCCAGCCAAACAAGACATCATCGCCGGCGCCAGGCAACAAAAATTTCGTCATATAAAGCTGTAGTACCACGATCCCGACTATCGGGTCGTCCGGCCTGGGAACGAAATCATCAAGTACCCGATAGTCGGGTTTTCGGCACTGAATGTGTTAAACTTTTGACCCTTATTACAAAGGATTAAGGTGCAAAAGTATAAACATATCTTTAACGTCGACTACCTATCACCGTGATCATTGGGTAGGTAGTGAAAGTAAGAGTAAGCAGAACAATTATAAATAAATCTATAATTTTATGTTTTTGGAAATAAACTTTATTTTGTATAAAAGAATATCAGTATACATATATATTATTACAGTGAATAAACTAACAACTTACGCAATTATATTTAGGTAGGTACTTCTTAATAAGATAGACGATAACAACTTTACTAAAGCAGTATTTTGATTAAGTAAAGTGATTTGACAGCACCTTCCATGACTTTGCGAACCACATTGAAGACAGTAGCTGTCAGTTTACTTCGCTCAATTAATAATACTACTTTAATAACCTTTAGGTACAGTAACCGGCAAAAGTATCTTCCTACATGAAGGCTGCAAAAATATGTGACACGCTCTTATCTGTAGGGTCATAAGAACGTGTCACGTATTTTTGCGGCCGTCGTGTAGGAAGATACTATTGCCGGTGACTGTACACTTGTCTAGAAAATACTGGAGATAGCTTTTGTTCTCAGAAATTGTGTAACAATACATGCACAGGTTTTTTCATCTCTAATGCAATATAAAATTGACTTGTAAGTTGCGAACAAAAATCGGTATGTTTATTACTGATTGTTAATATGTTACCTATGTACCATTTAAAATTACAAACATCGATTGTATTATCGTCTATCTTAATTTTAAAATATAATATTTCATCTAAAAATAACTTAAGACTATTAGAATGTATTTTAATTTATATCATAATCAAAACGACTTCAACTTACGTATTTTCAAACGCCACAAAAAAATCATTGCAAATCAATTATTGACACACAATCCTTAATATACCTGTTCACTACCTTCTAAAATGTTTGAATTATATTGACAATTAGGTATAATGGCACTTTAAAATATTATTACTATAATAAAATTAACAAAGTAGAAATAGTAACACGACTCTACATATGCTAATATAAAACATAGCTACATATGCCATATAAGGTGTGTAAAAGTTACAAAATATGATTAATATAACTACAAACAAGAAAAGCAAGTCTATTAATATTTTAGTATTCTACTTGATTAAAAAACCAAGCAGTTAATATTTGGCAGAATTTATAAATCGAAAAATGTGTAGAAATATCTGAGCGGGCGAGGTGTTCGGAATCTTGACACGCTCTTGATATCTTGATAATAAAAAAATTTAATTATCTATTTTGAACTCTGTCATCATTTACGAAAGTATCATTTAAGTTGACATTTTTATCTTATAAATCAGACGATGGCGGTTAAAGTATTTTGAATTATGTAATTAAAGCTTATTTTAAAGAGCTCGTTCGCTTAGCTACAATAAAATTGATGCTGACTGTATAGCCCAGTATACATGATTTAATCGACTTGGCGTGCAGACTTGAAGTAGACGGAATCTAACTTAAAGTAAAGAAGACAGCCCACACTTTAAATGTACGAGTAGTTCAAGAACCTGTGCATTACTAGCTTATTAAAGAGTGTGCCTAATCACTTACGAAACATTAATTGAACGTGTACTTGAAATAACAGTCACGAGTAAAGTGATACGCGATATAAAAAGATAATCATTATTTTACCACCAAACCAAAAGGACAAAATGTTCGGTATATGACCTTATATTACACTTTGAAACCAGCAGCCTTTCACTTAACAACATAGTTTCTATCATTACGCTCATGCCTAGTGAGTCATGCTGTATCTTTCACAATAGATCGCAAACTGCACTCTTGTCAGTTATAGTGACTCACCAAGTTCTCTACCAAATAAGCATAACTAGGGCAGTCAATTAGCACCGTGTACCCGGACAGCGGTAATTCCGTTAGATAAGGACATTAAACAATGGCAGATTGTTAGGCCATCCTGCCACTACTCTTTCGCCTTGAAACAATCTCGATTCACAGCCCCTAAAGACTAAATAGCATACAATTGTGTCACTCTAATGCAATAAAGTCACCACTTTGTTGACTTTGTTGGTGAATGCCACTCAAGGAATTAATCTTATTGATTAACCAACCAAGATAATTAACTTTCATTTAAGAATTTCACAATTAAACATGCACTAGGTTTTTAAAGAAAACTAAGCTTAACCAAACAATGATATGACTGTTTTGATTTTATAAAAATAACGAAAACTGTGACCAATTACGATGAATATTACCTCTTAATAAATTCGTGTCTTAAGAAATGCAAGTATAGTTTAGCCTTAAACATACGATAATTTGAGTAAAAGAAAGAAAATGGCTTTACTTAATTTACTTAAACAGCCGGTGTGCGATCCAACTCCTTAAACAATGACGAAGACATCCTGCAAAGGAAAAAATATTTCATATTAAAATCCTGACCAAACCGAATCACATTACACTCTGCTAAACAAAGCGGTATTGTTCTTGACAGTGGAGTGTACTACTGTCGAACACTGTGGGAATAAGGAAGTTTGTTTTTTACGTGTGATGACTTAATAAACCACAATGACTCTCAACCTTTAGGTTGATTCATACAAAAACGTATTTTAAAATATAAATGTAAAATTCTCCTTGTAATAAACATAGATAATAGTATTTTATACAATCGTGGCATAACGAAGAGCATTTCAGTAGGAGTACGTTGTATAGGCCACGAAGCTTGCTGAGTGGGCTGTCAGGTATGAGATTGATAAGCTTTATTATGTCACTAATACTTTTTCTACAAGTGCTCTAAATAGGCAAACCAGTGAGAATTAAGTTTGACAAATGCCTTACACAACCTGCTCCCTCTATACAATTTCGTAACTTTGATCTCCTGGTGCATCAAACCGGCGGTTGGGGAGGAGTATGGTCATCCTCCCTGACCGTTGTATAATATTGTATGAAAATTCATTTCAGCAGAGGCAATGATGCTAAAATTTGTGACCATAAAAGCTCCATCGAAAAGTATGCTCTAGTAGTTCGGTCTACAAATTCGGTCTCAATTGAAGCATTATAGTTGATAAGCAGAAAAACATACATTTCAATATTCTAGAGTGCGTTCGAAATCAAGTACTTACTTGCTTATCATGTGCTTGTAAATATAGTACGGAATAATGGTTATGTTTACAACAGACGGGCTGTTATCAATGACTTTTGATATTTCTTTATCTTTCATTCCAACAACATTGATTGTGTTCACTTCCATGAGCTGGTGGTCTGTCAACATCCCATTACGAGCCGCAGATGAATCTTTGACTAGGCCAACAACCTTCCCGTCTTTGAAGTGGAAGCCCACATGTCCAATAGAGTCTTTGTGCAGTGTGATAGTCCTCTCAAAAGGCCTAAAACATAAAATCATGTTACCTATTACTATAATCATAGTTTTATCATTTAGGGCTTGTTTCACAATCTCCAGATAAACTTATCTGCCAGTTAAAATTATTGATATCCTTTTCTCCAGTCATATAAAAGAAAAGGACAGCAAACATTTATCTGACAGATATGCTTTAACTGGAGATTGTGAAACAGGCCATTAGTCTCTTAAATTGAAAATCAAAATTAATAAACTCATATTTAGTAACCTACATATCTTGCCCATGGTATTAAAGTCAAACTAAAACAAATGTATCCATTGCTCAATTCTGACTAAGTATTCAATAAAAATTAATTCAATTTACCTGTCCCGTACTGCCATTATGATTCCGTTAACAGGAGCCTTTCGCAACAGTTCATGACACTTCTCCATAGTCATGCCAGCGAGCGCCACATCATTAATTTCCAGCACTTGGTCTCCAAACCTGAGCCCAGCCAGAGCAGCAGGACTACCGGCAGCCACATAGCATACAAAGACACCACTGTTGACAGAATGCATACGCACCCCGCACTTGCCATCAGCATCTTTGCACAGAACCACTTGCCTTATGGCATTGGTTACGGTAGCTTTTGGTAGGGACACTGATTGAGATGACAAAGGAGCTATCAGGTTGCTTACTGCACCACCAGATTGAACCTGAAAAGTAGAATTACACAAGATTAGGGTTCATTGGGTCATCTCTTTATAATATTTCTGGATATTAACTTACGGTTTGTACTCGATATTCTGGCATGTTTGCGGCTATGACACTTTCAGAGAATTCTAGGCCCATGTATTCTCCCAGGGAGGGGTAAAACTGGCCAGTTGGTGCAGGGGCAGATGGAGGTGCCGCCACTGGCAGTTGGTTGTAGCTGTACGACGGTGGGGCCTGGTGCTGGGCCATCTGGGCACGCACCATCGTGTCCACCTTCATATCCTCCAAAGACGGGTACAGAGACATGTTTACGGCCTAGAAAAAAAATCACTGAGCTACAAAGGAAACAAACAGTAACGCATTAAGGTCAACTTACAGCAGCATATTAGTCTAATTGAAGTACTAACAAACCAAACCCACTTACCGAATTGCAGCAAAAATAAAGTAGGAACGCAACCTTCTCTAAAACAGGTTTCTCCTAGTTGACCCAAAGCAAAACTAAAAGATAGAACTTAATTTACAGACGAATAAGTTCAACGAAAACCCACTGGGGAAGGGAAGGCCCACCCTGAGTCACAACTACAATATTTCAGGCATGCAATGCGATATGTACGCACGTCACAAAAAGAAACATAAATATAAACCAACCTTCCTAAAAAAATACAAAATGTCAAGTAGATGTATGTGTTAAGACTGGCAATATTGGGCCTCTAAGCGCTTGACAGCGCCATAAATGCATTTTTAAACGCTCTGGAAACGCCCCTTTGTCAACCGGTGATTGAAGTCAGCTGGCCACCCTATCTATAAAATAGGGTATTTTCTAAAACAAATAATTAATACAAATACAAAATAGTCTTCATTCCACAGGTTGGGTTTGACGCATACGTCAGAGTTTCGCGTCAGTTTGCCGGATACGTTTACCGAATCAATCCTGAAGGCGCATATCTCATTCTATTCTAACCACCGGAGCCTCGCACACATTCTACCCTAAAAAAACCTAACGTCTTGCATACGTAAAATTAACCATTCTTGTGGGGAGTTCAAGTGACTGGGGAACTGAGTCTGGATAACGTGATCGTGATACTTGACCTCACTTGTGTAAGACCTCAAGTCTCAAAGCAAGTAATCTCCTCAAATAAATGGTGCTTTAAACAAATAAATAGCACCATTTATAATCTGTTGCTTAGAGTTTTAGGCGCCCAGACACATATTTTGTCTATGGTAGCGGAAATTTGTCTATGGCCTCCATACAAAAATTCAACTGCCTTAGAAACTCCGCTAATTTTTGGATTGGATGCCCATGGATTTATATGAAGTGAATCTAATTCTTCGGTCACAAAGTAAGGCCGAAAAAGAAGGTCATAGGGGACTGTGTCTTGTTTTGGCTAAGGAGGTTGTCGCCGTCCCGAAGTGTCTCATCTTGGTCTATACAGACCGTACTTCAGGGCGGCGACTACTTCAAACTAACTAACGCCTAGGCCAAGAATGCACCGCATACCTTCTGTCTTATGAATCAGCTTTATTTCTCCGCTCCTCGCCCGGCTTCTTTCCTCATCATGGTAGGGACATATCTGCCGCGCTGAGGATGACAGGATATGGAGACCTGGGGAAAGAGACTCTATAAGTATGACGTTCTCACCACAATCAACCCGCGATCATCTCGAGAACCTTCTTGTCTTCGTTCGAAGGGTAGACCACGCCTTCCTTCAACACAGTCGATTATGCCTAACAAGCTTATTGAAGGGGTCCGTCCAAACCAGCAAGTGCCGGGGAAGAACCCTGTGCACCTCTACTAAGAGCGAGGTCGTACCTACCTAAGATACGACCGATCCTTACTCGTGCACTCACTACTACTGGAGGGTAAGCCTCCATCATGCGCATAGACTATAGGGCACCTATTCCCTGGTAATAGGCCGCGCCCGCGCATCTAACCTGAAGACTCACCTGCCTTCGCTAGGGCGTTAAGAGTACTAGACTCACCACTGTTGAGCTTGTGGAGGATTTACACCTACCTCCACGCTACCTGTCCCCGGGGTACTACATAAATCGCCCGTGCGCAATAGACTACGGGGGCGGCTACCATACCCGCAGATGGGCAGCCCTTGCCCCTGCGCACTTCCTCTATCCAACAAGGGGGCCCTAAGAGAGCGGTCACTTCACCCGCCGATGGGCATGCATCGCTGTGCATCTACGCACTTTACTAAGCGAATAGACTAAGGGGCACTGTACCTTGAGAGATTATGTCTCGGGCCCGCGCATTTTCTATCCGTACATACCTGAGATACAGCGAAAGAGCCCCGTCGCTTAGGGGTTATTTGAAACCAACACTAGTTTCGCGGTATTGATTGTCCCGAGAACTCATACATTCCTTGAGAGCCACTAAGATATTTTATTATACTTAGCTTTAGATATCTTTGGATCATCGCCAGCTGGGTCTCTTCCTTCACTACACTTTTCATCACCACTTTTCTCCCGGATCGCGCTATCTTCGAACTGTCCTTCCCTAACGTAACTAAATAAATTACTTACCCTAGTATATTCTAGGTGGCGCTGTCCAGTGTTGCTATAGTAGAAATAGCAGCTGTCAACTTGTATTCGCGTCTGTCGCGACACTCCCCACGACAGGCTGAAGCATGATGACGAGATTGCTGGTCCATTCTCTTATCTTCTCGAGAGCTCGAAGGGCTGCTGCTCTCTTCTGTCTGGAGTCAGGGTCGTGGGCTGGTGGGCTAACTCCCCCCGACATATTAGCATCAGGCCTAACGACTGTGAGTGGATTGTGACTGGCGTCCGTGGAACTCTCAGATCGCAAAATTGATATAGGCTCATTCGAATCACAAGGTATGTGTTCATCTAAAGTATCACACAAAGGCTCTTTCTGTCGATATGAACTCTCCTCTCCCGTCGGTGAGTCTCGCGTATTTATGGTTCCCAAAGGAGTCCCGGTACTGCTATCTCTCGATGTTTCTCCATTCTCATCCTCCCTGCCTGACGGTGTTAGGAATTCTGGCGGTTGTATAATTTCCTCTGCGTCCTCTTCAACTGTGGACAGTTGTTTACAATTTTCTTCTCCATCTTCAATCTCTAACGGGTACAGATGCGCGATGGACCTAATATATTCTATTTTCCCTACTCGTACTTTAGCCGCTCTACACAAGCCGTCTTTTCCTTTGATTAGGGCAACTATTTTTCCTACTCGCCAATTTATTCGATTCTTTGAGTCTCCCTTCATCTGCACAATTTGGCCTATCTCCGGGCTCGCCCTTGAAGTTACTCGTGGTTCCTTTGGAGAGTGTGAGTACCTTTCTCTTAAATCGGGAAGGTATCTGTTCTCAAACAAGTCTTTAAATTCTCTCAAAGTTACCAGTGCTTTCTTCCAACCTCTAATTAAATTATCCTTCGTCACTGTCCCATTTGAAGTGTTAAGATCCTTATCTGACTTTTCCATAATAATGCATCTTCCCATAGTGAGGAAATCCGAAGGTTTGAGCACATGTTCGGGTTCTGAGTCGACCTGAGTCAAGGGTCTGGTGTTAAGAACGGCTTGAATCTCTTTTACTATTGTTACAAGCTGACTATCATTCAACAAATGCTTCTGTAGAGTTTTCTTCATGCAGATCTTAACTAGTCCAATCAGTCTCTCGTAGAATCCTCCATGCCAAGGTGCTAGTTGTGGTATAAATTTCCATCGTATCTCTTTTTCTATGCAATATTGGCTTTGGAGTATGTCTGAGAGTAATTTGAAATGCGTCGCATTATCTGACGTCATCAAAGAAGGCACTCCTCTTGTGGCCACCATCCTTCTTAGAGCAAGTATACCCTCTTCTGCTGTTAAATCATTCACCACTTCTAAGTGAATGGCTCTTACCGCTAGGCATGTGTATAGGCTTATCCATCTCTTGTGATTTCCGGTCCCGTTGTTTACTAGCACGGGTCCCATATAATCTGTACCCACGTACGTGAAGGGAGAGCTGAAGTTGACTCTTTCTTTGGGTAAGGCTGGAGTTTCAGGCAGTTTGTACGGTCCTCCTTGATGTTTAATGCACTCCGGGCATTTACTTAAAATACGTTGAACTTGACTTCTCCCCTGCGGGATCCAATACGTTTGTCTTATCCTGTCTAGCGTATGACTCGCGCCTACGTGCATGTTTTCCTGATGAATCTTTTTTATGAGGTCATTAGTGAATTCCGACTTTTTTGGAAAAAGTATAGGGTATCGTTTGTCAAAGGACCAAGTGGTGTTTTTCATGCGACCTTTACATCTGAGTAAGCCGTCTATATCTTTGAATAGGCCTAAGTTTAAACTTAGGCTAGTAACTTTTCCTTCTACCTCTGAAGGGAAGTGTTCTGCTTGTATCTTCTTCAATTTCGTGATCTTGTTATCGGATGTATGACCATTTTCTTGGTCTACTTTATTCGCTACACTAACTTCTATCGAAGGTTCTATTGGATTGGTGTAGGTGGTGTTTGAATCATCTATATCCATCATATCTTCCATTTCTTGAAGCTCAAGACCCTCCCTGGCCAGAAGAGAACAGGTCGTTCCATCCCCGAGTGCAGTTGGCCACGTCTCTGGATCCTGTACTATGTACTGTGGACCCCTAAGCCACATTTCTTTATCCTCTTTCGACCAGCAGAGTCTTGTGCCTATATCCGCTGGATTTAGCTCTGACGGTACATATCTGATTTCTAGGTCATGATTCGTTTTAATCTCTTCTATTCGTCTAGCCACGAAAGGTGGCAACAGTTTATTGGATCTGCACCATTCTATAACGATTTGACTGTCTGTCCATAGGACTTGTCTCACTATTTTAAACTGAAGAAATTTACGTACAAACTTTATCAGCCTACTTCCTATCAGTACTCCTAGAAGTTCTAGTCGGGGAATCTTAAGACTCTCCTGGTTTTTAACTGGCACGAGACGAGACTTTCCCATGACGAAGCTTCGTTCTGAGCCATTGACTAGAAAGACTACTGCTGCGAATCCTTGCATCGAGGAATCAGTGAAGCAGTGTAACTCGTATACCCCTTCTGACGGGTTCTTCATGTAGCATCTGTTTACTGACACCTCCCCTACCTCTTCCAGGTGTTTTCTGATAACTTTCCATTCGTCTGTAAATTTTTTTGGCAATGGTGAGTCCCACTGTATTCCTGTTTTCCACAATTGCTGTAAAAATAGCTTGGCTGGTAGGATATAGGGCACAGCGTAACCGCAGGGGTCATATACACATGCGATGGTCTTCAATATTCCTCTTTTTGTCACGGCTTCTACTTCTATGTTACTTTTTAATTGAAAGGTGTCTTTCTTTGTGTTCCAATCTAAACCGAGAACTTTAACTTTTTCGTCTTTACAAGCATCGTTCAAGGAACGTTCCGCAAGAATTCTTCGGAATTTGAACTCCAATCCCGGAGTGACATCGAAATGTCTTGAAAGATGCCTTTCAGATTTTTATAAAGTTCTATTGCTTCCTCCGTAGTATTGGAACCAGAGACAAAATTATCTACGTATATGTCGCTCGCTTTTTCTCTTACTCGCTGGTCTTCGGCTAGAGATAAATGTTGCTTGATAGTGGCATTGAGTAGGAACGGAGAAGAGATGACGCCAAATGGGACTCTACAGAATCTAAGGTATAATATATTATCTCCTGTTAATGGTTTCCCTATATCTTTTAACCAGAGGAACCTAGTCACATCTCTATCCTTTGTATGTAATGCTAATTGTAAGAAAGCTTTCTCAATATCTGAAGACAAGCCTATCTTATGAACTCTGAATTTGATGAGTAAGCCGGTAAGGTCTTCTAGCAGAAGAGGACCTCGATAAAGACATTCGTTCAAGCTCCTGCTGTCTTTGTGACTCTTGGAGCTGGCATCATACACAATTGTCATAGGTTTTCCTCGCTGACGTACCCCATGAAAAGGCAGGTAATGAACTACATTATCGGCTAAGTGGGGTCCTATATCAGGTACAACCTCTATTATACCTCTTTCGAGTTGGTCCTTGAAGGTGTTGTCATAAGTCATTAAGGTTCCTTGATCCATACGTTTGAGTAAACTAGTCAAACGTCCGATAGCCATACCAAAGTTATCAGGTAGGTCTGGCGGGTAAGTTATCCAAGGCCAACTTACTGTGTACCTGTTATTTATCTTTTTTGTTGTGGTATTGAAGTTCTTAATAGCCTCGTCTTCTCTCGTTGTATTCGGCGAGTCGTTAATACCGATACTTTCTAACTCCCAGAGACTCTTCAAATCTCCATTACAAAGTGGCAAGTCTGGTTGGTGAAGTCTCAGTTCTGTACTTGTTTGAGCATAAGTAACTACATAAGACTCTTCAGAAGTTTCAGGTTCTGCTCGGCCACTGATTATCCATCCGAGTGCTGACTCTACTAGAAACAGGTAGCTGCCCAGCTGTATCTTCCTATCATATATGATGTTGAAGTAGTACTCATTTCCGACTAGTATGTGTATCGGGTCGTCTGGGGAGCCATCATCGGCTAACACACATGACTTCGGTATGTGCCCTACTTCAATCTTGGGCAGTCTACCTCTTGATATTAGTTCGACGCAATTTGCTTGAATAATGATTTTTTCATCTGTTTTGGAATGTAATTCTAAAGTGACTACCGGGCTATGAATTTGTTGAGGAAGTTCTGTCCCAAAGGTGAATATCGTGAGATGGCTTTCTTCTTCTATCGGAAGCTGTAGTTCCTCTGCCGCCTCGAAAGTAATGTAAGATCGCTGTGACCCTGGATCTAGAAGAAGACGATATCTCCGTATCATAACTGAGTCTCCTACTGGGCCAGCATGTACTACAGCTGTCTGTAGTATTGTGGGTCCCTTCTCTGGAATCGTCAAGGTGGTGTCTTCTCCTCCTGTCCTGTACGAAAATTCGACCTACAGATCGCATTATGATGTGATGTACCCGAACAGTGCTTGCATCTTGTCTGCAATCTACAATACCGAGCACGATGTCCAACACAAAGACATTTGAAACATTTATTTCTCATCAGTTCCATCCTTTCCTTTACCGTCTTGGCGTTGGTGCAGTTTTCACTTGGGTGTATTTCAATACAAAAGGCGCATTTCATAAGATAATTCTTCTGAAAGGGAGCAGGTGTGTCCTTTTCCCTATTTCTATTATCATCTCTATAAAAGGGTCTTCTATAGCTGGACTTGTTATACAAGGACTGTCTCTTATTCTTAATTATCCTTGGTTCCCGGTTGTTATCATCTGAGTCGTTAAATCGTGTTCTTTTTGATTGCACATGTAATGTTTCCACCGTGCTAGACTCTTCTTCACAGATACGCTTCTTCCCTGTTATTCGTTCGGCGTCTTCTTTAGCCGAGATTACTCTCTCTAGCTTTTCTCTGACTTCTCGGATAGAGTCACCGTTGATCTTCATTTTCAGTTCGTACACTACATCAGCCGGGAACTTTTCCATCAGCATGAAACGGAGGTGATTGTGGTTAATATCTTCACCTAATGACTCTAGTATCTTGAGATTCCTTTCGATGTCGTTAAGGGTTTTCCTACATTCTTGAGCGGTACTGGATGCTGGTTTGATTTGATATAATTTAGCATAATGGGTGTCAATGAGAAGGGAGGTTCTGCCAAATCTTTCTTTCAAGATTGTAATCGCTATCTCATAATTCTTTGTTGTAGTTGGCAAACCATCAATGGCCTTCTTGGCGTCTTCAATAACTACGCTCTTCAGGTATGAAAGCTTATCTACTTCTGACAGGTTTCTTGAACCTATGTTGCTTTGGAATGAATCCCAAAACTCACTCCAGGCCAGTATATCTCCGTTGTACACTGGCAGCTGGAGCTTCGGGAGTCGACATGATGAGCTCACCTCTGGAAGTTTTTCTTTTGGTATATTCTCCGACGTGATTTGATTTATTTTGATTTGCAGTTCAGCTAACGCGTCTTCCGCCTCAAGTTGTTTCCCACTCATTAAACATATTTATTTCATCTGAAGCTGGAGTTGCTACCATTCTAAAGTATTCCATAATATCATTGTTGAAACGCTTAACTGATGCTTCTAATTTTCCGTGAATTATCTGAGCTTGTAATAAATTGCCATTGTCAACAGTATAAGGGATCGCCTCTATATCCATTTGAATTTTGTCACATATTAGCCTAAGTCGATCTAATAACGCCTGATCCATTTTTCTTGGGTCTTGTCTAATCCTGTAATGTATATATATATATATATTTTAATTAAAACCCTGGCTACTAAGTCATCAAAGTTTTAATGAAACGCCATCACAATTCTCAGATTAAACTTAAAGGAAAATTTTATCATTCAATCTCTTTGTTTACCTGTTATTCTAATATTTAACAAGTAATACTTTGGCTCATAATTAGGTACAGTTTTGTAGTAGACTACGTCTTGGACTGCTTGTACTGGCATTAGTGATCATACATACATACATACATAAAGCATCAGTAGGTGACTCTTGCATGTTACTTTTAGCTACTTCGAATCTAATTGAAACGTCAATGTCATTTAGATTTGGCATTTATACACTTCCTCCACTATAAACGCCGCTACTGTCATTGACGGTATCTTGTCACTATTATTTACACAGACTGACATATTATGGTATTTCAGATTAAATTAATGCGATTGGTTTATTATTGAACCAAGTATTTATTGATTTTGTAAAAATCTCCCTCAACCTCTAAAGAAAGATATTTCGTGTGATCCCGTGAAACTTCGTTCCACCCCCTACCCTGAAATACGTACTAAAGTACCGATAAGAAAGTTCAGCCCCCCTTTTTTATAATTATTATCAAACAAACATGGATGTAAGATACAAATATCTCCATTACATCTAAACAAATTCATTATACTATACGAATCGAAGTATATATTATGAAATAAACGTCTCGTCAATTGTTTATTTTTAAGTTTATTCGCTTCGCAAAAGAGAAATGACGAGTATCCGCCGCCATATTTAATCCTAGTTCACATGAAAATTACTAAGTCAGTAGGTACGGTACTTGTGAACATTGTTTAATAGCACGCGTCGCCCAGGTACTGAGTACTAACTTAGCCAGGCAGGATTCACATTATTATCATAAACACAACAAATTAAAACAAGAACTATCTCCTACAAAATAGCTTAAACGAGTCTATGAGAACCCCTAATCCGCCATGTGCATTTCTTTCCGGTCTTATCCCGGTGATCTTATAATATGAAGGAACTTACCGGGTTCTGTTTTGCTCGTGTGGAAAGTTTAATCCGAGGGTACGTCAGGTCCGGATGGTGGGCCGCGGGGCTCACTGTACCCCGAGTGATCAAAGGACACGAAACACATAAAACAACTTATTCCTCACTCACTCCCGATGACTAGCACGTAAATTCTCCAATAACACTCCTATTTACTTGTAGGAAACGTGGAACTTTCCTATCCTAGGAGCACTCCTAGCAAGTGAAAAGCAGACCAACGAAAAAACAAAATTAGTTCACTGATGATCGCTCTAAAGTGTGGCGGCGAACTGAGTTGCCAACCTCGAACAAAATTACCGCTGAAACTGAGTGAACATTCCCCTTGTCCTACATTATTCTCGCCTTCTGTTTCTCAAACAAACTTCAGATATGTCTACCTTAAATACTAGTTTATATTTTAAATTTTTAAGGTTTAAATAATACTAATGTTTACCCGACACTTATCTATCTATTGAAGTTCTCAAATTCAAACTCTGGGAAGGAAATTTACGTTTCTTATAAGAAACTTATTAGTTTAGACTGCTATATTGTTTTTTCCAACGTTTCTATTTAACCTTTCTGTTGGATTTGAATTTATCGGTCTCGTCTAAATATAAAATGATACCGAAACAACGGGGATGTCCTTAACTTTAATTCAATATTTAGGATTTTCTTTCTATTCTGGCAACATCGTCTCTTATGTGTGCGCCTTTTAGCTGCCGTCACGTTGGTGTCCCTGTAGTTCCTGGTATTTTCAATGTTATTAACAATCTCCATCCGTTGGTATCCTTTTAGTAACCAAGAACGAAACTCTATTAATCTTTTAATTTCTGTAGATACTGTTCTCGCAAATTTCTGTTCTTATTTTAATTGGAAAGTAAGTGTATTCAATGTGATAGCGTCATTAGACCGGACCGGATCCTAGTCTTTATGTTGGTATCCCTCGATATCCGTCCTTTCGATCGACTCTTATGAGTAAATCATAAGTCAAAACACGGACTTTTAAATTAAAATTGTTATCTCTATTCTTCTAGAACCCAACCTGTTAATCCAAACGAGCCATGTACCTCGCAACCCGAATCTTCTTTACGGATTTCTCACTTTAAAACTTATCAAATATTGAGACTGGTGCCGCCATCTATGAATTTCTTTACTAACTTGTCGTTAGTTGTAGTCTGCCTCGGCTTACACACGGATGCTGATTCCGAATGCGGTGTCATCCTGTTCTTGTGATTATCTTACTCACTTACCGTTTGTGGGTTCATGGAGCTCTTTTAGTTCAATTGTCAAGAAATAGTTGTCAGTAAGCAACTGAAGTAATCACTACATTACCGTATGCCATGCATTGTCATCCCCAGGCGTGGGCCTTGATTTACTATTTATTTAAGATCCCAGCACGTTAACCACCATTGTCGCCGTCCCTAAGTGTCTCATCTTGGTCTATACAGACCGTACTTCAGGACGGCGACTACTTCAAACTAACTAACGCCTAGGCCAAGAATGCACCGCATACCTTCTGTCTTATGAATCAGCTTTATTTCTCCGCTCCTCGCCCGGCTTCTTTCCTCATCATGGTAGGGACATATCTGCCGCGCTGAGGATGACAGGATATCGAGACCTGGGGAAAGAGACTCTATAAGTATGACGTTCTCACCACAATCAACCCGCGATCATCTCGAGAACCTTCTTGTCTTCGTTCGAAGGGTAGACCACGCCTTCCTTCAACACAGTCGATTATGCCTAACAAGCTTATTGAAGGGGTCCGTCCAAACCAGCAAGTGCCGGGGAAGAACCCTGTGCACCTCTACTAAGAGCGAGGTCGTACCTACCTAAGATACGACCGATCCTTACTCGTGCACTCACTACTACTGGAGGGTAAGCCTCCATCATGCGCATAGACTATAGGACACCTATTCCCTGGTAATAGGCCGCGCCCGCGCATCTAACCTGAAGACTCACCTGCCTTCGCTAGGGCGTTAAGAGTACTAGACTCACCACTGTTGAGCTTGTGGAGGATTTACACCTACCTCCACGCTACCTGTCCCCGGGGTACTACATAAATCGCCCGTGCGCAATAGACTACGGGGGCGGCTACCATACCCGCAGATGGGCAGCCCTTGCCCCTGCGCACTTCCTCTATCCAACAAGGGGGCCCTAAGAGAGCGGTCACTTCAACCGCCGATGGGCATGCATCGCTGTGCATCTACGCACTTTACTAAGCGCATAGACTAAGGGGCACTGTACCTTGAGAGATTATGTCTCGGGCCCGCGCATTTTCTATCCGTACATACCTGAGATACAGCGAAAGAGCCCCGTCGCTTAGGGGTTATATGAAACCAACACTAGTTTCGCGGTATTGATTGTCCCGAGAACTCATACATTCCTTGAGAGCCACTAAGATATTTTATTATACTTAGCTTTAGATATCTTTGGATCATCGCCAGCTGGGTCTCTTCCTTCACTACACTTTTCATCACCACTTTTCTCCCGGATCGCGCTATCTTCGAACTGTCCTTCCCTAACGTAACTAAATAAATTACTTACCCTAGTATATTCTAGGTGGCGCTGTCCAGTGTTGCTATAGTAGAAATAGCAGCTGTCAACTTGTATTCGCGTCTGTCGCGACAGAGGTAATGACGTCAACAGAGAATGAAAATGTCAATATGTGTCAAATGTGACAATTTTGTAACGAGTTCGAGTGAGACACCGCCCCCTACTATTATGCTCTCTATCGGACCGTTTTTAGGGAAAAAGTGTAAGAATTAGACCCACGTCCAGAGAGTTCTAAACCAGGAGAGGCCCTGAGTATCATTTCCCCTCTGTCAAAGGTATTGGCGGAAAATCTAGTACATCTATAAAAACTATTTAAATAATCGATGTCACGCATTTTCGTCATCGCTGCTGTCAATGGATAACAAGCTCCGTGAAAATGCCCTTATCCGCTGTTTTTGGATGTAAAAAAATTTTATATTTCGTCTAGTTTACAAAAAGATGAAATACCATTTCAGATGTAAGTACAGTTTTACTTTATTTATCATTACTTTCGTAATAAAAGATTTAACCTAAATCGAAAATCAAGCTTCGTTTACAGAATCGATTCAAAGACAATCGTTTTCTTTCTGACGGGCAGTAACTATTTGACGTTTGAAACTTCTCCATATTGAACGCGCTTAAGGATTGCTGTCTTCTATATTTTGTTTGAAAATACAATCAAAAATGATCCTTGGCTTTTTTGTTTGACATTTCCAAAGACTGCATCCAATTATTAACCATATGTTAACATGTGTACAGTCGACTATCTATTGCTCCATTTAGTGTTATGAAGTATAAAAAGAATATGTCAAATATGTTTGGTGTTTTCAAGTCAAAGGTACATCTTTGTCGATTGTCAATAAAGCGTTGCTGCCATAAAAATTCAATTAGAAATAAACTGTTTTAACAACCGACAATGATGTACCTTTGACTTGAAAACTTCACATGCGTGCTACCTCGCCCCCCTCAGATTTTGGCAGACTTTTTTGTTTGGAAAGATGAGGCGAAGCGTACTCCATTTATAGAGCTTTATGCCCACGTCATATAAATTCACGGGAGCGTCTTAATCTTGATTGCAAATTAAAATTGAATCATTGTAAATTGTGGTTTTACAAAACGCGACCCGTATTGCTATTTGTTTTGGAAAGCTACCTTCGATGACAGCTAAAAGTAGATGAAGTTGACGATTTGTCAATGTCACTGTCACTAGATTAATGGTTAACATTGTTGTTGCAAATGTTTTAAGCCAGAGATTTTATTATGAAATAAACGATTCGTTTTCTGGAATCAATAGCTTTTTAGTGCAATAAGGAAGTACTATACTTAATATAGTTCATAGAATGGAAACGACATCAAAAGCTCGAACGCCAAGGTTAGTGTAATGATAAGATGTCGCTATCATCTACGGAGCTTCAATTTATTTACTTGAAGATGTACCTAACAGTTGTTACAATCAGATGTTCTGTTTTTAGCCGTTGCCGCGAATGGGAGAGGCAAAGGCGTAACAAATTTAACGACGCAATTACAAAACTTGGTGAAGCTGTTAAAGCTATCAACAAAGTCAACAATCCATCGGAAAAGGATACAGATAATGTCCAGTACCCTAAAATTGAAATAGTACAGAAAGCTATAGTATGCCTCACAAATTGTGCCCAAGAAAAAACACAACTGAGTAAGTCGAGTGGAGAGGTAACACAACTTATATTATACACTTGAACAGGAGTATTGTCACAGACCTACTAAAGTACAGAAGATTGTCTGCCTCAATTTTAAGGCTATCACAACTGAGAGAGACACAAGTACTTTATGCAACTAATATATTTTAATCTTACCAATAATAGTTTGGTCTTTCTTAGATGATACAGTCCAATGAAATTATAGTGTTTTAATGACAACTGTACCTGGATATTATCTCAATGTTAAATTAGTGTTATCATTGGTCCAATAAGAGCTAAGTAACACTGAGCCTGAAAACAAATAGCTTTGACTAGAGATGCAGCAGAAAGTAGTTTGACCGGATACTGGTATTATTTAAATAGAGATATCTGGCAGAACCTTTGGCCGGATAGTGGGATATCTGTCTGCCGGATATTCTGCCAAAATGAATACCTACCTTAAAGGTATTTCAAGGGTGCGAGAGGTACTTCATGCAGGTTTCAACTTATTGTTTCAATTTTCTATTAACACATTCAGTGCGGAAAACCCTATCGGGTATTTTATGATTTCGTTCCCAGGCCGGACGACCTGATAGTCGGGATCGTGGTACTACAGCTTTATATGACGAAATATTTTGTAGCCTGGTGCGGATGTCTTGTTTGGCTGGGTGGCAATGAATGTGTTGTATTAATTAATAAATCATGTTGAAAATATTTTTTTTAATATTTCAGATTTCTTCTTAATAAAATAACATGTGACAGTATAATCACATCTTTTTGTTATATGAAGTATCTTTCTACCAAATTTATTGTATGTTGAATATTATATTTGAGGAGTAACTGATTGATTATCTTACCTGTTATGAACCATTAATATTTGTTACATAATTACAGGGGCTGAAATATTAGCTCTGCAAGTCAAAATCGAAGCAAGTAAACAGAGTACTGAATCCAAGGATGCATCAACACAAGTTCATACAAGCTTTAGTAAAAAAATGCAAAGTAAGTTCTTGTTATGACCTCGTGGACAATAATACAAATAGAGTATAACCATGTTCAGATTATATGCAGCAAAGTCCACGCTAGGATCGACCATGGCAAGCTAGTGAACATGTTTGTATATATTTGTTTCAGCTGCCATGTGATAAACACATCCTCAATGCGCACTGTGGTTGCGAAAATACGAGCCGCGTGGTTCTTGCCGCGCGTAACCTGGACAGATCTTTAAACTACAACTAGTTAATTAACTACTTACTAGTTAACTAACTAATTTTACTCTTTATGTTTCAGATGGAAAATACGTAAAACTGTTAATGCTGCAGAAATCTAAACGAAAAGCCCTTAAGGAAAAGCAAATTCTTACAACCAATGTAACAGTAGAAGGAAAATCAAAGAAAGATAAGTTAAAGGTTAATCATGTACCTCCACCACCACCAAAAATATTACCTAAGTCAAGCTATGACAAAAAAAGTGAGTAGTCGTTTATAAATTTCTCATTATCATGATCAGTATAGCTCTCTTCTTTTTGCATGTGTTATAACAGAATAGAGATAATACTATTGCTCCTACTGTCTTTCCTGTAATAACTACATCTTTTCTGAAATTCCAGGGACTGAAAACACTATAGTAGTGTTGCCAGCTGCTCCATACTTGTTTCCCCAAAGACCATTATTCTTGCCAGCAGTACCACCAGCTTTTGTCATACTGGATCCAAACATACAGACTTTAAATCAAGCTTCTGTACCCATAGTAAATAGAACAGGTGGGGATACAACTAAAACCACCATGGTGAATATTTTACCAATATCTGCTTACTCGCGACCATTATCTGCAACAAAAACTAAAAAAATGAATTCCAAAGCAAAGAACGATAACACTAAAAAAGTAAAAAAGAAGCCAAATATACCGAAAACTGTTAATGAATCGGTCAATAATAAACAAACCAATAAAGTCACAGATGACACCACGAACTTGAAAAATAAGGAAAATCCGCCCGTAGAGAAACAAAAAGAAGTAGTAGCATCTGATACAGATAAATTTTCAAAAGACACAATAATCAAATCAAAACCTGCAATCGTAGATGATACCATTGACCAAAGTCAGAAAAAGAAAGATGACGTAGACATTAGTATTACAAACAACAAAATAACCGTGAATACTTCCAAAGCAGAAGAAAAATGCAACTCCATCACAATAAAAACGGTAGAAAAGGTAAATTTAAATGAAAATGCAAAAACACAACCTGTCGAAACGGATAGAAATGATATCCTAAAAGAAGTAAACATATCCTTAAAGTCAACATCAATTGAGGATAAAGACAAGGAAAATAAATTACCAAATATTCTAGACACAACTCTATGTGAGAGTGGAGTGGATGGTGGAAATGCTCGGCTCGAGTTAGCAGAGGAATTCTTGGCAGCCTCTCCTACAGCTGCATTCCTAATGTCTTTCCCCCTTGTCAGTGGCAATCGGGCAGATAGCCCTGCAGACGATGCATCGAATACCGTACAGACCAATGTCAAAGACAACAACACTCAAATAGTTATGCCTCCTGCACCAAATGATGTTTACTTTGAAAAAGCTACCACTAATAACGACGTCAAAACAAAAGCAATGCATAAACAGACTACTTCAACAGCTACTCCTGAGAAACAACCTACACAACATAAATATTTGGATAGTAATATTCTCAGCAAATCAGCAGCAGCCAAAGCGTCTAGTTCCGTTGTAGCGTCAAATCCGTCCAATGATAACCCGTTCCTAAATTTACCAATGCCCTCATTAATAATAACGACGACACAGTCTGACACATTCAGCCTGGACTTCGACTGTAATATAAGCAAATCCATTCCGAACCAAGCGTCATCCTATGTTAGCAACAGTAACTTATTCTACAAGAATGACCCGTTTAACGCTGTCAAAAGCACTATTTATAGCACCAGCAGTATCGCTTCGGGCCATGAATTCAATAGCCTCGGACTTTATCCATGCGCGATGGAAAAATACAGCAAAAACAAATCAGATTATACAAACGTTGAAGATAACCTCATGAAAATTGGGTCCTCGAGGTTAACATACGACATTGATCTCGGTTGGTCACATAAAGGATTCGATTTTGTAAATTGCACCACAAATTCCAACACATTTAGTAAAGATATCCTTACCACCGCGACAGCTCCAACATATTCTTCGTCTTATAATCCATTTAACCCAGAGTTCCATGTTCCACTGGTATCAGCATCAAATAAAAAAGATTCTTCGAGCAAACCTATCTCTTCGTTTGCGGAAACTATAACAAGCTTTTATTCAACTCCACAACCTGCGAACCTATGGTCTGAAGATATGTGCTTTTATAACAATACTAGTGCTGCAAAAACATTGACGAATAAACACCAAAATTATCTCCACCTGGAACACGCCCAAGCAAATGCTTCAGTAAAACCTGCTGCAACCAAGCAATACGAAAACCAAACCAAAACTGTCCCGGACCCTATCTTGCAGAATATCGTAAAACCTCCCAATGAAACCATTAGGCAGCAATTACCTGATAAATATAACAAAAAGTCACCAAACAAAATGCATATCAATTGGATGACATCCGAGCTACGACCAATGCAAAATAATTGCAACCCACCACAAACAGATATCAAAGAACCTCACAAGCAACAATATGGACAAGGAGAACACTCGTCTAAAAAGCAAGACCAACAAGAGGGAAATTATTTCCCCATCGGTATACATAACTTTTCAGCTCAACCCCCACAGGAAGACTTCCAAGTTTGGCCATCTACGAGGCCTCTAGGTACGACGGAGATAAGCATTGAACCTCCACCCATAAATTTACCCACATTGGTTGGAGATCTAGCTTTAGGACCACATGACAAGAAGAAAAATGCTGATCTATCAAATAGAATCGGGGTTCAGCCAGACATTCAAAACTGTGGTAACTTCTTATCTGTTACCCAACTTATGAACAGATCGTCTGATAATGCGACTTCGCGATATCATGGCTCTACTACGGACACTCCAAAAGCGGTGTCAGTGAAACAAAGTAATGCACAATTCCCTAATGAAGCCAACCGTAAAGCAATGTCGTCACGCGCTGAAATTAATTTACCGCAACCGTGCTATGTTTTTAACGATCCAAAGCATTCTTATGAAAATATGGGCCAATTTCCACAAGTTAAAACTAAAACGAATAAAACTGATAAAAGCGCAAAGGTTCATAAGCATAGTTATTCTGCTGAAGCATTAATTCGAAGTGGTAATTGCACGCAGAAGGTTCAAGACCACATCGGTCCGAAGTTCATGACCCCGTCTCAAAAGTACGGTGACTTCAACACCTCACAAGACACGAGTGTAGCCCAGGTTTCTCATTTTCCTCCTATCCTGGACTATCCGGACAACAGCTACACTGGCCAACAATTTTCTGGAACTACATTGTATAACTCCACTACTAATACTATATCGAATTCGTTCTATTCCAACTTTATGTCGGGCAGCGCAAATATAATGACAGGCAACTATACAAGTGCCCCTTTCACTGGGGATTTTATGGATTATAACCAAGCAGAATGCAATTACACTAACAATAAATACGAGGAATTTAAAATGAGAGGTAACCCAGTCTTCCAAGATAAAGTTCCTTCTAATTACAAGAGCTCAAGAAGAGAATCCGGTACAAAGCACAAACTGGAATGTTCCAAAAAGGAGAGTAAAAAGTATCAAAATAAGCGGGTTAAAGTGACGGAGACAGAAGAGTGGAGCGATGCTAATTTGTTCTGGCAGAATAAGGGCCAGAGTAAGAAGGGCCCGAACATGTTGTCGGATGAGCTGACGTTCGCGAACTACGTGGGCAACGGGATGGCGCCGCAGTACCAACACGAGCTGTTCAATAGCCACCTGGTGAACGCGCCTGCTGACCGCTCGCTCGCCGCTTTCCCTGCCACTTCGCGCGCTAATTTCAACCTTAGCACCATATTCCCGGAAATAACCATGGTAATTATATTTTTAACTGTCAAACACGAAATACTACTTTCATCTGTATATAGTCTCCCGCCAGCCTTACTTTTAGTCTAAGCTCCCATTGCATAAAACCTTACCTCACACGATGGCAAATCAGACATATACTACAGCAATAGATAATACTTAGGGACACTCGATTATGGTAGGTTGCCATGGCATAGCCTGGAAGAACATAGTTTTTTTTTCATTCTTATACGACAATTTTTACCAAAAATTACATCATAAGGTGGCAGATCGAAACGTTTACCCATCGAAAGAGATACTTTTGGTGATCCGATCCCGCATAGGTTGCCAGCCAAAAACCTGGCAGATTTCAAGGTCAGCCATGTTTTATGAGGCCAAAAAATGGGGTAATTTACCTCATCAGGTGGCAAGATGAAATTGATGCAGATCGATAGCCCTGCCCTAATCACGAATTATATATATAGGTATATATAGGGTTGCCTGCCATCAGCCTGGCAGTTTTTCTGGTCAGCCTCCTCAAAGTATCGATGCTAACATTCAAGGAATACTTCAATGCAAACCGTTATATTTAATTAAAATCTACACATTGATAGTCATGCACTTCATACGTATTGAAATAATAGGGTAAATGAACCAGTTGCGGTCATTTCTTATTGGTATTTTGGAATATGGGAAAAGTAATGTTGCCATTTAGGTTCAAGGTTCACTTAATGCCAAATACGGCATATACTTAAGATCTACGTACGGTCATACTGGATATTATAATTATGTAGAAATAATATGACATCATTCATCACTTAGTATCTTTCTTTATCTTCTTCTTCCGGCCTCTTTTCCATTTAAATTGGAATCGGGCCGCTTTGTATGTATGCGCCAGGACTTTCGGCCCTGGGTGGTCGATGGTGCGATATTCAGGGCTTTTAGATCCTTCTCGATTCTTGTCCACCAAATAGAGGAGGATTTTCCTTTAATACGAGGTTTTGTGGGGATATTGAGTACTGCCTTTACAGAATAAATGTCGTCTCTTTTACTTTTGTGACCGAACCATCGGAGTCGGTTTTCCTTAAGATTTTCAGCCACTGGAGCCACTTTAAATCATCTCCCGACGTACTCATACGGCATACATCACCTTGATTCAAGACATATGCGATAGTGCTTGTATACAGATCAAGAGCCCGCTAGGATGTAAGTGACTAAGTGATCCGTTCCAAGTCCGCGTAGGAGTACCAAGGCTTAACAATCAGTCTTTCACTGTTTAACCTTATTATGGACCATATCACGAGGTTCAAACAGACGGTAATACCATTACTATTCGAACAAACGCTCTAAAAAATACATTTAACATGGCTTGATGAGTTGGAGCGTCACGGGCTGCGAGTAAGCCGAACTAAGTCCGAGGCACGGAAGAAACAGGTTGCAACATATACATTAACAACGTTAAAGTATAGAGTAATAGCTACTAATAAGTACAGCCCTACTGTCGGAGAGTATACGGAAGGCTCTTGTTACTTTCCTTGCAGTGATGGCGGCCGCCGCATTGATGATGCCCATGGAATACTGAGTTGTGAGCGCCCAGCGGAGTGATTAGAGATACGTTTAGGTCTTCTGAGAATGTTCCGCAAACTGACCCCACGTCTGTTTTAGATCCGTCAGTCAAGATTCTCAATACACGGGAGTTGAGACTCTCATGATTGTCGTCCTCGTGTAACGGTATTGTGTACCTTTTGGTCGAAGATAACACGTTTGTAAATCCGATCTCGCATATTATGTGCAGAGTATTCAAATAAGACCATACGTTGAGGTATTATATGTGTGGAGGTGAAGCGGTGGAAGATTCAGCATTTCTATGCTGCGGTCGGAGTGCTCCTCAAGCAACCTGTGGTCGCCACACATGCAAGCCTCTGTAGTCCCTGCAATTTGTTCCGTACGTTGGCTATGTTTGTTCTTGGCTACCAAACCAGCGCGTCTTGTAGAGCCAAAAAGCGATTTTTGGGTTGCGTCCCCACCGGTTACCAAACATCTTTCTGCGTCGTCAGAAGATGACTTCCGCCTTGTTATGCGGTTGGTCCAATGGAGTCTACTGTCAAGAGTCAGTCCTAAATACTTTACCTCATTTATCAGTTGTAGGTTGTAGCTTAGATTGGAACAGTTTTGGTTTGGTAAAGTTGCCAAGTGCCCTTTTGTTGGTAATCATTACCATTTCTGTCTAGGTGGGGTTTACTGATAAGTCAAATTGCTCGCATAATCACTCCACGATTTTTAGAGCGTTTTGGGTGAGGTCACAGACCGTGCTGGTGAATTTACCTTATATTAGTATTGTCAGATCATCAGAATGGCCTATGGTGAAGAAGTGTTCCTTGTTCAGGTTGGTTATGGTTGTTTACTACTAGGTTCCATAACAGCGGAGATACGACTCCCTTGAAGGCATCCTCGCACCACCGCTACGGCCTGCGGCTCACCTGTATACATTTATAGTCCTTTTGTTGAGCATGTTGATGATCCACTTGATCAGTTCGGGTTCCCTGCCGTGATTATTTAAGGCATTCCCTTTACTGGCAATGTTGGTCTTATTGAAAGCGCCTTTGATGTTAATGAACGTGCTGGGGTACATTTCCTTGTCACCAATAGCCTTCCCGATACGGCTGACGACCATGTGAAGAGCAGATTCTGTGGGTTTACTTAAGATGTATGCAGTATGCGTGTTGGTTGTCGTGCATCGTTATATTCCTTAGCTAACGCTACAATCTAACGATGCCCTAAGGCATAACCCAAGGCAGGGACCCTAAGGTCCCTGTCGCACAGTTTTCCAGTGTCTTCAGCAGGAATGATGTGAGAATAATCGGCCTGAGTATAGGATTTAGCACCTGTGTAGTCACTCTTACTTGGTTGAGGTACGAATATAAATAAATAAATAGTACGTTTTTATCCCTCCATAGCTATGCACGTAGCCCCAGGTTAGGCAGGCTTTCATGAACTCGATCAGGGTTCCCAGGATGAGTCCTAAACCCCACTGTAATACAGCGGGGAAGATACCATCCGGACCGGCTGCCTGGAAGGGATGGAAACTGTCGATGGCCCACCTGATCTTTTTAGCGGTGATGATTCTTTTCGCCATTTGTTTGTTGTTGTCTAAAGTATTGTAAATATTCGAGTTTCCGAGCGATCCCAGCTGAGTGATGGATCTGTTGGCTTACCCGATTTGCATGATCTAGTGTTTCGATGCTGCTGCAGAAGTTCTTCTATGAAAGAGACCTCCAATACCGCAGTCGTTTTTAGGGTTCCGTAGTCAACTAGGAACCCTTATAGATTCGCCATGTCTGCCCGTCCGTCCGTCCGTCCGCGGATAATCTCAGTGACCGTTAGCACTAGAAAGCTGAAATTTGGCACTAATATGTATATCAGCCACGCCCACAAAGTAGTAAAATAAAAAGTGTTTTTTTTTTATTAGGGTAACTCCCCTATACGTAAAGTAGGGAGTGATTTTTTTTTTCATTTCAACCCTAACGTGTGATATATTGTTGAATAGGTATTTAAAAATGAATACGGGTTTACTAAAATCATTTTTTGATAATGTAAATATTTTCGGAAATAATCGCTCCAGAAGCAAAAAAAAATGTGTCCCTCTAACTTTTGAACCATAAGATTTAAAAATATGAAAAAAATCTCAAAAGTAGAACTTTATAAAAACTTTCTAGGAAAACTATTTTGAACTTGATAGTTACATAGTTTTTGAAAAAAAATTACAAAATAATTTCTGAACTAAGTTTGTAATTTAACTGTATAAGCAGGTGTTATTATTGTACCTGTAATTTCTACAAAATCACAATGAAATGACGTGCTTTCAACTAAAGTAAAAACGGTGAAAATCGGTTCACGCAATAAAGAATTATCCCATAAAAATCATCTTCCATATTTTAAGCTCGCGCGCAATAGTTTACTTAATTTGCCGATAGATGTCGCTGTACGTGGAACGCTCATATCATATCCTACATGGCGGTGTTATTTTAATGCTTAATTGGGGACACTTACTGTGACGGACGGAAAACTACGGAACCCTACTCTGAGCGTGGCCCGACACGCCCTTGGCCGGTTTTTTGTACTTGGCTTTGGCATCATAATATTTGGCCCAGCCGTGGTGTTTATAGCCCTGTTTAAAGAGTTTCCTGGCTTTTTTCCGGAGTCTCTCCAGTTCAGGACCCCACCACTGATGACCTGCTATGGCCGGTTCCAATAGTGGATTCAGCGGGCAAACCGTGTGACAGCTGTCTACTAAGATGTAAGTTAGGATGTTTACCTGTTTTTCTATCTGTGCTGGCCCCCGAATGTCGTACTTTGGAGGGAGTTTTTCTAGACTCTTACCCGGGGTCTTCCTGAAGATGTATCGGTCTGTCTTCCTAGAATTGCGAATCCATCTGTGATCTGAACAAGAGGCCTCTCGGGAGATGTGCCAGCCCACAACTAGTTCACTTACATTCTCCGAAGACACAATAATCGTACTGCACCTTCTTTTTTCGAATGTTGGTTCCGCACCTAGGTTAAGAACTCCTAAGTCACTTGTGATTTCAGAGAATACCTTGGTATTCCTCAGTGTCTTACTTACCTCTGTTGTTGTCTTTATATCCCATAGAGGGTGATGTGCATTAGATTCGGCCCTAATGCGAGGCCCTCTCTTTCGCAGTGGTTGACCAGCAGTTGTAATTATAGTGGCGAAGAGGAAAAATCTATTAAACCATTGTCAGACCCGCAACGACATACGCGTCAGAGTACAAGTGTCGCGCGAGAACAATAACTTCATACAGCAGAGATGAATATGTTGCGTTCGCTGGGAGGTGACGTAACAAGGCTGGACAAGGTTCGCAATGAGTACGCCAGGGGATTATTTAAAGTGGCTCCAGCGGTAGAAAATCTTAAGGAAAACCGACTCCGATGGTTCGGTCGAAAGTAGAAGAGACGACAATTATTCTGTAAAGGCAGTACTCAATATATCCACAAAACCTCGTATTAAAGGATCCTCCTCTATTTGGTGGACAAGAATCGAGAAGGATCTAAAAGCTCTGAACATCGCACCATCGACAACCCAGGGCCGAAAGTCCTGGCACCCACATACAAAGCGGCCAAATTCCAATTGAAGAGGAAGAAGAAGATAAAGAAAGATACTCAGTGATGAATGATGTAATATTATTTCTAGATAATTATAATATCCAGTATGACCGTACGTAGATCTTAAGTATATGTCGTGTTTAACATTAAGTGAACCTTCAGAACCTTGAACCTAAACAGCAACATAACTTTTCCCATATTCGAAAATACCAAAGAGAAATGACCGCAACTGGTTCATTTACCCTATTATTTCAACACGTATGAAGTGCAAGACTGTCAATGTGTAGTTTTTAATTAAATATAACGGTTTGCATTAAAGTATTCCTTGAATATTATCATCTGTACATGAATTTCTCGTCGTTCCAAGTTATTAACATCGATACTTCGAGGAGGCTGACCAGAAAAACTGCCAGGCTGATGACAGGCAACCCTATATATTCGTGAATGGCACGCCTAGGCGTGCGATTCACGAAGGGCTATCGATCTGCATCGATTTCGTCTTGCCACCCGATGAGGTAAATTACCCCATTTTTTGGCCTCATAAAACATGGCTGACCTTGAAATCTGCCAGGTTTTTGGCTGGCAACCTATGCGGAATCGGTTCACCAAAAGTATCTCTTTCGATGGGTAAACGTTTCGATCTGCCACCTTATGATGTAATTTTTGGTAAAAAAAGTGGTATGAGAATGAAAAAAAAAACTATGTTCCTCCAGGCTATGCCATGGCAACCTAGTAATCGAGTGTCCCTAAGTATTATCTATTGCTGTAGTATGTGTCTGATTTGCCACCGTGTGAGGTAAGGTTTTATGCAATGGGAGCTTAGACTATTTGGCAAGCCACTAAAAAATTGTTTGGGTTTCCCTTCTTATAATTCAGGAAAATTATCTAAAAAAATTGCTAAAGTACAGGGAAACTTATCAAGTGATGTGTACAGCCGCCATCAGATATACCGGAGCGGCCAAGGTGGTCATAAATATCTGAACAATGCCTCTATTGTCAAGGCGATAAAGTTCATGTTCAGATATTTATGAGTACCCTGGCCGCTCGGATATATTTGATGGCGACTGTACGTCATAGACTAAAGTAAATTTTCAGTAACCCTCCGTACCCCTCCCGCCGCGTGAGCGTCAATTTAGTCCTAGTTAGCAAGTGGTGACGTTTTAGTGGGGTAATATGAGAGTAGGCCCAATGCTGAGAAATGTTAGATGCATCTCCTTCAACTTTTTAAAAACCTTAAATTTAGAATTGTCATTAATAAAATAAGTTATGTTTATTATTTTCAGAAAGTGCAGTAAAAAACATGCTACGGAAATTGACGTCCATAAATTTTACTACAACTGTGAATTTCTGAACGGTATACGCATCGGTTTAAGTATATATCTGTGATGTTAAATAAGTATTACTGGATTATAATTTATATCAACACGTACATATAATATAGTTGGTAAATATGATCAATCTTTTCTCTCTTATTTACACTACACATTACACGCCCTTTGGACATTCTAGTAGTTTAAGGGTGAGTATTTAGATAGCAGAGTACATTACTTCCTACTCATCCTAGGTGGTTTTCGTAGATATTCGGTGTGTAGATAAATGTCTATGGACACTTTTAGTGTATTTGTAGCTATATTCCCTTTGTATCATGGAGTACTTAGCATATAATAGTATACCATATACCACATACCACTAGTATTGGACCGGGCGGTCAATATTGAAAGAGCATCACTTTAGCTATCAAATGAGGTAGGTTTCATCCTGCATGCTTCTCGATGAGGTAAAAACACCCCAAAAATGCACCACTAAAAGTGTCCCAAAATGGAACGGACCAGGCTGGGGGCTGTCCGACCAAGTAATTTGTCACCTATTAAACTTTTACTTTTCGATGAATAAGGTTCCAAACAGCTCCTCGGTACGTGATCATACTGTGGCAGCCCGGTCCATATGTCATAAATTATATAAAAGATTTAGATGCCACGAGGATATAACAAGGTGATGTTGCTCCTACATGATGGAAGAGACAAAAATTTCGACTAAATCAGGTATCATTCCATTTATGGCAGCAGGCGGCTAGCTCATGTTCCGCGACGCTTCGACAAAGCACTCCTCAAATTTAAACAGTTATCCCCGACATCATACTGCTTTTTAGAGAGTGGTGGGACGTGCAGGAGCAACCTGCCATAAAATAATAATATGTAATTTACCTTACCTTTACTATATGTTCTGTCGTCTTTCACAATTTACCAGTTTAGTCATGACGCTGCCGGTTTACTAATTTTTCGACGAAAATTATTTAGCAAATTCTTAACTCCCTAAACTACGTATCCCATATTTTTATTTCCCAACTCAACGTTTCGCAACTGATATCATTTCCCAACTAATGATTTGATAAATTATTGTTAGACAAATTATTACCTGGGGTTTTTTTTAAGATGTCAATTATGTTTTCGACAAATGTATTGATATATTTTGGGTCATAAAAAAATAACCGTAACCTACCTATCTCTGGGAGCAGTTTCGTTTTTAGGGTCATAAAAAAATAACCCTAACCTACCTATCTCTGGGAGCAGTTTCGTTTTTAGGGTCATAAAAAAATAACCCTAACCTCATTTGCTTCATAATTATTTGACGATATGTTATTTGCCCTAGCAAATCATTTGCTACACAATTATTTACCACATAAAATTTGACGTAATAAAATTTTGCAATATAAAGATATAGCGAAATAACAAAATTACGAAGTAAAATTATGCCAAAGATTGGTTTGCAAAATAAAACTTCGGCGAAAAGTTGGTTGCTTAATGAAATTTGACGAAACATAATTAATTTTTTATAGTGAAACATAATTCGACAAAAAGGCAGTACACCGACGCTGCCATTCTCACATACCAGTAATAATCTTTCCGACGGTGGAACAACAACAATCAAACGGCCCGCTTGATGGTTACCAGCTACCATAGCCCATGAACGCCTGTAACCCCTTAAGTAAATAAATAAATAAATATTATAGGACAATCTTACACAAACCGACTTAGTCCCACAGTAAGCTCAATAAGACTTGTGTTGCGGGTACCAGACGACGATATATATTAGTTAAATATCATACTTAAATGCATAGAAAACATCCATAACTCAGGTACAAATATCTGTGATAAACAGACAAATAAATGCCCTTACCGGGATTCGAACCCGGGACCTCCTGCTTCGTAGGCAGGGTCACTGCCTACTGGGCTAGGAGGCCGTTACGAACATATAATATCGTAGCTACGTCACATTCCGTCGCTGTCTTGAGTCAAATTGGGCCCCAGATTGACGCTATCGTTCATGGATTTATACCGGAACTTTAAATTAGTTGGGAAAGCTATTCAGCAGTCGTTTATTACACGCGGAGCGGGGACTAACCAAATTATTTTTTAAAATATCGGAAAAGTTAATAAAACTTACTGAAAAGTCATTTTAAAGTAGACACAAGTATTAAAGTTATTACCAGAATGCTACGAATTGTCATTTCAAATTACGGGTCTAATTAGAAATACAAGTTAAACGAATACATATTAAAACACTTGGATTCATTAAATATCGGCTCCGACTAGGGTTAGACCAGGGGGCTTAGCCAAGATGACAATCGTTTGTAGAAAACGAATCGAAACACTATCAGTCTCTATCGTACTATTATGGAAGAGTGAGCGAGAGCGTGTAGCGTTTCGTTTCGTTTTCTGCAAACGATTGTCATCTTGGCTACAGTACCTGAGCTAGAAACGAAAGCGATACCTGGTGCCGGATTCTAATTTAAAAATACATTAACAATATGATAAAAATACAACTTATTTCAAACATAACTCCAACACACAACAAACATTCAACCAATATTGAAGTTGTATTGGATTTGCATTGGAATATTTCTCAAGCAAATTCTGCTATTTCTGATTCAGATGTTTATGCCGTAGCTGTATTGTGTTGTTAATGCATTGGAGTTGTATTGAAGTTGGATCGTGTCTACACGTGTTTTAAAGTTAGAATACGGCCCCTGGGCATTTTCACTTAACTGTGTACCATTAATGCACAACAACAACAAGCGCTGTAGTTCGGAAGACTTTAATCGAATGGATTAAACTTACAACAAGCTACGCCTCACAGTTTGAGGGAGCTCTTTGAAGCATTACAAGCTAGGTACACGTAGCACGAAAGCAAGCAAGTTAGGCGCTCCACACACTTAGCAGAATTCATCATATTCTACCATAGAGAAAAATCCAGACTCCGTGCTGATTTTTGTCTACGATAGCTGAATTCCGCTCAAATATGTGAGTGTGTAAACCACACGACTTCTCAGAGTGTGTTATTATTTTTCGAGCGTACTTATAACTACATTGCACTACCTATCTGAATATAACATATCAAATCTAATTACTTACTTAATATTTTGGCACTGCCTTAAGCTCCTTTTTGTGGTAAGCATAGGGCCGACCTGATGATAAGCAGCTACCGTAGCCTATGGATGCCTACAACTCTACACTTGTCAGTATCACATGCGCATTGCCAACCCTTTAATATTTTACGGATTACATTGATACTTAGTATGAGGTGTCATTAGATTCGTGTCAGTCGTGAAAGTGATATCGATCGGGTAAAGTGATATAGGTTGTTTTAAGCGCAATTTTTCTATACTATGGTAGGCTAGGTATTTTTTCGCCATCTACCGTAACCAGAATCCGTCCTTAATCTAAGGAAAAAATGCAATTATTTTTATTTAGTTTTTTTCTTAGAATTAAAGCTAACTATTGTCTATCAATTACGAGGTCTATGATAAAAGTAAAACTAATGGGATAAAAATGAAAGCAGTAAAATCTTACTATCAGTAAGTCTATTGGGAAGGAAATTCTGTGTGGTTCAACTGGTAAGACTACGCGGTAAGACTACAGGGAACGGGCCGAATTACTCGGGTAGGTACTCGAACGATATAGAAAAACCGGCCAAGAGCGTGTCGGGCCACGATCAGTGTAGGGTTCCGTAGTTTTCCGTCCGTCACAGTAAGTGTCCCCACTTAAGAGTTAAAATAACACCGCCATGTAGGATATGATATGAGCGTTCCACGTACCGCGACATCTATCGGCAAATTAAGTAAACTATTGCGCGCGAACTTAAAGTATGGAAAATGATTTTTATGGGATAATTCTTTATTGCGTGAACCGATTTTCACCGTTTTACTTTATTTGAAAGCACGTCATTTCATTGTGATTTTGTAGAAATTACAGGTACAATAAACACCTGCTTATACGGTTAAATTACAAACTTAGTTCAGAAATTATTTTGTATTTTTTTTTCAAAAACTATTCAACCTATCAAGTTCAAAATAATTTTCCTAGAAAGTTTTTATAAAGTTCTACTTTTGAGATTTTTTTCATATTTTTTAAACTTATGGTTCAAAAGTTAGAGGGGGGGGGGGACACATTTTTTTTTACTTTTGGAGCGATTATTTCCGAAAATATTTACATTATCAAAAAATGATTTTAGTAAACCCCTATTCATTTTTAAATACCTATCCAACAATATATCACACGTTAGGGTTGAAAGGAAAAAAAATCACTCCCCACTTTACGTATAGGGGAGGTACCCTAATAAAACATTTTTTTCCACTTTTTATTTTACCACTTTGTTGGCGTGATTGATATACATATTAATACCAAATTTCAGCTTTCTAGTGCTAACGGTCACTGAGATTATCCGCGGACGGACGGACGGACGGGCAGACATGGCGAAACTATAAGGGTTCCTAGTTGACTACGGAACCCTAAAAATGAAAGACAATACACATGTAGTCGAAAATTATAACATTTCAACCTTAGGAGTGCAGTAAGTAGGTAATGATAATATACTAGGTTAGGTTAATATTGAAAAGTCGACGTACATATTTCATTGTCCAGAACTACACCGGGCTCGCGGCAGTTTTTTACTATCAGCAACTATCTATTTTCCGCCAACTAATTACCTAACTTCCTAAAAGGTTTTAGGTATATTGTTTAGTCAGGTAGGTACATGCATAATGATCTGATAAATAAGGGCAACAATAAACAATGTTTCCAATTACGCAACAACGACAAAAATCCAGCTCTATTGGTTTGCCTTATTATTGGTCAATCTTGCAATATCTATTAAAGGGCAGATAGCTGAAATCAGAAACTTGTAATCTCATATTAATGGGTTTCAAGCCCCAAGCATCTTGGAGCAATCCTGATAAAGACATGATTAATGATTATGGCTAGTCCTTCCTCGTTGTCTGAAGTTTTTGGAATGAGCTCAGTTGATAAGATTAAATGGCTATTAAAAAGAAAAGAAATTAAGAAAGATAAGCAAAGAAAACAGGTTCTTAACTTGGGTACCTACTTACAGAGCATAATCTGATTTCTTCATGATAAAGGACCCAATTAGCGTAGACGTTAATTGGGTATCTATAATAAATTTGATTTAAAATGAGTAGTGTATGAGTACATAGCCGGGTTCTAATTAAATGCCGTTTAGTAAGTACATTTGATATAAATAAGTAAATGAACGCCTTATAACACAATCAAAATACGACAAAACTCGAAATAGGATACGTTTTTGTGATGTGGTGTCGTACACTTTTTTGTGTGGAATTTAATGACGTTTCGTTTGCCATAATTATTGCATAACGATTACATTTTATGTAACGATATTGCACAACAAAAAACTAAAAATGGATATATTGACGATTGACCTCTAATTAAGACCAAAAATAGGGGTTTATCATCAAATTATTTAGTCTTAGTGATTTATCCCTCATATATTTTAAAAATTTGCATTGCATGGCACTGGTGTGTTGATTACAGACCTCCTGGTGTATCTTTTTGTGAAATCCGCGCAATAGTTTAGGCCTTAGGCACCAAGGAAAAAACATGATTTCATATTTGGTGAACTCTTGCGGCCGCCATATTGTTTTTTTTTTAAATATATGAGTGTGGATTCATTGTACAGAACAAGTGGAATTAAGAGATAAATCACTTATAGAAATCCGCTTAGCATCCTAGGCTACAGGATGTATTCAGTTTTCAGTTTTGAAACCATTACCCTACTTACTGTTTTGGTCGCAGTCGGTTAAAATGTTGATATTGGCGTAGCTGACATACGAAACTATAAATAAATGTTAACTTTGTATTCTCACAAGTTTCATATCATGTCATGAGAATATAGGGAAAGGCATTGACGATACACTTCACTTCCTCAAGTCCTATCTCTAAGGAGGTGCATTTTTCAGCAAAAGAGTACGCATGTTTCTATGTAGAATTTAATGAGTTTTAATATTGTCCTAGATCATATTTTCATAGAATGCGTAGATTCGTACGGAAAAGCGAATTTCTTCAGGCTGGAGGATAATTTCCAAAATGCTGGCGGTTCCTCGAGGTCCTCAAATGTCAAATGGTGTAGTCAATAAAACGGAAGTTCTAATCAACATACACACCAAATTTCAAAACTATCCGACGGATTTCGTGTTTTGTCGTATTTTGATTGTGTTATTATGTTTAGTTTAGTCATAGTCATAGTCATTTATGTATAATATTTTTCAACACACTTGCTCGTAACCAGAGTTGGGCAGTATTTCAAATACATGTATTTGAAATACGTATTTGAAATACAAATACGTATTTTGTATTTGTATTTCAAATACTGTCTTCGAAAAGTATTTGTATTTGAAATACTACACGTAGGTACATGTATTTAGTATTTCAAATACTTTAAGCTTTAAAATACATTAACATAAAATACATTATCTTAATTCCATAATCATAATATGGACCGATTTTTAACTATAGTTAGTTGGCCATTAGGCCTGTGGCAACACTGAGTATAAATGTCAACGCGAAACTTTAAGTATTATGTCAACAGTTTAGTTCGTTACGCGTTACGCGCATAGACATACTAGCCATAGGCCTGTCATGGTAATAATAATACTAAGATCCCAGAAGTAGAAGTACGAGTAGTACTAGTTTGAGCAAGAATGGTGACAATGTCTTCATCGTCTTTGCTGACTGTACGCATGTCAGGCCCGCGACAGCTAGGATGGAATTAGAAATCTTTAATTGACAACGGGAAAGAACTAAAAGTGTCCTTGAACGCAACCCAAATATTAGGAAAGTATTCATAAAATTTTATTCTAGCCTTCCAATGAACCTTCTGTGCCAGTCGACAGACTTGGCTTGGCTTGGCTTGGCTTGGGACTTGGCTGGTTACATTCGGTGATCTACGAGATGCACAGATTTTGTTTTAAAAACTAGTGCCTATGCCAATTCCTGGGATTAGGTTGCCGAGCGGACCCCAGGCTCAATAGAGCAAAAAGCTGGGACAAACACTAGGAGGAAGGAGGTTTGTTTTAAATTCCAAGATGGTGGAAATACACTTTTTCGTATAAATGGTCATGGTAGCCATTTTCGACTTGATTGTGTGTAGATTGTGTGGGTGTGTAGATTTCGAAAATGATGTCTGTTTTAAAATCCAAGATGGCGGTTATATACTTTATTCGGAAAAATCGTCATGGTAGTCCTTTTCGGCTAATTATTAATTAATAAAGCCCGCCAGCTTGAACATGTCATGCTCGCTTAAAAGGCTCTGCTTATGGTGGCGTCGTTGATCGGGTCGCCACTTTCCCGAAGAAAGGTTGAGGGAGGCGATGGCTGAGATATGCGTCATACTCGTGAACGGGTGCTGTTTGTGGAGACCGGTCTGTTTAGGCTAACTGGGGCAACACATTTACGTAACTTTTTATTAATCATATTTAATTTTAGTTTAATTGGCTTTAGACACAACATTCGGTGCTTGATTATCCATATTTTTTTATTCAAGACACTTGGAGACCTTATACATCTCTAAGTATAATTTAGAAATAGTATGTTTATTGTATACTAGAATCACTTAAGTACTTTTTTTTATATTATTTAAATTCAAAGTTTGTTTCTAACTGTTGATGATGGGTTATTATAATTTGGAAATTTATGTAGAAGACACAGTTCAGGTAAGAAAGTATATCAAACTTGTATGTAATTTATTTTCAATAGTCAGATTTGGACTCATCTTTTTTCTTTGGTATTTTTCTTAAACTATAACCTATTGTTGGTTAATCTAACCTTGGTTTGATATGTTTTCTTATAGAACAACGCACTATATGTATTGTTTAGTTTTGATGTACTGTTGTTTTGAAAAAATAAGTCCCGCCGAGTTTCTTGCCGGACATAATTCTTCTCGGGTCAGAGGTGTAGGGTTAGAACCGGTGTAGTTTGATTTTTTTTCTCTCTCTTTTACTTTGACGTGTAAAAGTGCCCTTGTGGCCTACTTACTGAATAAATGTTTGAGTTTGAGTTTGAGTTAGGGATTGTAGATTTCGAAAATTATGTTTGGTTTAAAATCCAAGATGGAAATACACTTTTTTGTATAAATTGTCATGGTAGTCATTTTCGACTATTTCGGGTGTGAAGATTTCAAAAATGATGTCTGTTTAAAAAATAAAGATCGCGAATATATTTTTTTTCTGAAAAATCGTAATGGTAGTCGTGTTCGGCTAATTAGGGGGTAACTGGGGGGTTCTAATATTATGTTTGTTTTAAAACCCAAGATGGCGGTAATACAATTTATTCTGAAAAATAGTCATGGTTTTCGTTTTCGGCTAATTAGGCGTGTAGTATTCAAAAATTATGTTTGTTTTAAAATTAAAAATGGGGGAAATAAACTTTTATGTATTGTCATGGTAGTCCTTTACGACTATTTCGAGTGTGTAGATTTTTTGTAATACCACGACGGTGGCAAATAAGCATACGGCTCGCCTGATGACAAGCAGTTACCGTAGCCTATGGACGCCTGCAACCCCAGAGGATTCATATGCGCGTTGCCTTCCCTTTAGGAACCTATACACTCCGTTTTTGAAGAATCTCAACCTCGGCACGAAGGTCATTCCGCAGCCGCAGCGTTCGTGGTAAATTATGTCGGTTTTAAAATACAAGATGGCGAATATACTCTTTTTCTGAAAAATCGTCATGGTAGTAATTTTCGGCTAATTAAGGGGTGTAGATTTCGAAAATTTAACTCCCGAGTACATCACAAGACCCCGGATTTTATCTCAAGCGGAAGTGCTCATCAAGGTAAGTCTAATGAGCCCAAACACAATGAAGTTATGATGAGTAGATAGGGAGTGCTGGTGACCGACTCCTGGCTCCATCATGAGACCCTGGACCTCACATCAAGCGGAAGTGCTCGTCTAGGTAAATCTAATGAGCCTAAACACGATGAAGTTGTGACAAGTAGATAAGGAGTTCTGGTAACTAACTCCTGATGACACCCTGGACCTCATCTCAAGAGGAAGTGCTCGTCAAGGTAAGTTTAATGAGCCCAAACACTATGGAGGTGTGATGAGTAGATAGGGAGTTCCAACACGATGAAGTTGTGACAAGTAGATAAGGAGTTCTGGTGACCAACTTCTGACTCCATGAGACCCTGGACCTCATCTCAAGCGGAAGTGCTCGTCAAGGTAAGTCTAATGAGCCCAAACACGATGGAGCTATTATGAGTAGGTAGAGAGTTCTGGTGGCCAACTCCTGACTCCATCATGAGACCCTGGACCTCATCTGAAACGGATGTGCTCGTCAAGCAAAGTCTAATGAGCCTGTGAGATATACAGTCGGTGAGATAAATAATGGCCAAAACGTACAGTTTCATCACTTCCAGTATCGAATATACATCTAAAGTAATCCATAAGTTGAAATCCAAGAATTTGAAATTGTAAGGTAGACGTAAGTTTTCAAATACCACAACTACCCTTAATGTATTGTTATGTGACCGTGACTGCCAGAATGCAAATAAAGCTTGTCCCAGTAAAAAATGTCGTTAGTTTACGCAACGTTTGTATATCAGGTTTCAATCAAAATGGTTGCAACTGGCTGGTTATACGTTAAATGCATCTCGTTTCTTTATTTAATGTTAGAAAAAAAACGGTCACAGTCACATTTTCAAAGATATCGTCTCCACAAGAAAAACTTCATGAGAAAATATTGTACAAATATGTCCAATATCAAGGGATTTCCACGAAAAAAGTGGCGATGGAGCTAAACACGTCTGCTAAAACTGACCAAAGAGTCCTAAAACAATTCAGAGAGACTGGCGGTATTCGACGGCGTCCTGGAAGTGGTCGGAAGACCGGGTTTGTTAAGAAAAATATTGAGAAGAGTATCATAGCTGCTTTGCTGAAAAAATCTACATTATCTGTAAGATATTTAGCTAAAAAGGATAAACGTCTAATTCAACTGTGCAACGAGTAAAGAAAAATAATTCTATAAAGACGTTCAAACAAACTTAAGTGCCTAATAGAAATTCGAAACAAGAAACTGACGCTAAAACAAGATCAAGAAAACTGTATTCAAAATTAACGACAAAAAAGTACTGTACTGTGATGGACGACGAAACATATTGCAAGCTTGATTTTAAATCACTGCCGAGACGTCATTTTTATTCGGGAACCGATAGAAAAACTGTCAATGACGAGTACAAAGTATTAAAAACGGATAAATTTGCGAAGAAGGTTCTTGTATGGCAAGCGATCTGTTCTTGCGGCAAACGCAGCACCCCATACTTTGCTAAAGGAACTATGAAAGGCGATATATACCTTAAAGATTGCATGGAAAAGCGATTATTGCCGTTTATCAAGCGACACAAGAAGCCAGTTCTGATTTGGCCTGATCTGGCCACGTGCCACTATTCTAAAAATGTGATAAAATGGTACAAAGCCAATAATGTCGAATTTGTGGAAGAATACCAAAATCCTCCTAGCTGCCCTGAATAACGACCTATAGAAAATTATTGGGCTCGTATGAAGCAGAAACTCTTAAAACATAAAACTAACGCCACATCAGTTGAAAACTTCAAGCGAAAATGGAATATAGCTTCAAAACTAATCACAGACACAGATGAACAAAACCTGATGGCAGGTATCAAAAGAAAATTACGAAGTTTCTGGATGAATAAACAATAGAACAAAAACAACAAAAATTTATTTTATTTACTACATTTCTAATAAAATGTTGTCAAAAATTTGGTAATTTTTTTATTGTTTATTTTTTTCCATACGAACTAATAAACGACATTTTTTTCTGGGACAAGCTTTAATGCAACTAACGAATTATATCAGAGATAATTGCAGTTTGATTTCTCTTCGTTTCCGTTAATCCTTATTAGATTATTTGGATTGGAATTAGTAAATATGCTTGCTAACTTAAATATTACGTATCGGGATATCCTGTATTCAATTATTATAGTCGAGTTGACAATAATCGAATAATTGTACAAGTAAAAAATCTCGTCAAGTGTAATAATTTAGCATTGCTAATTAAATATTATTCACTTGAAGTTATTTACAAGGAGTAAATATATTACTTAAACCTTCACGTATTTTGCGAAGCGGATATCCTGTATTGCTGTCACATTATGATTAAGTAAACGATACTAAATATTGATGGTTTAGTGAATAATAACTTATTGTCATTTTTAAATTATATTTTCATCTATTTTGAACTAAGCAAATATATTTACTATTAGACTATTTCCAATTATTTCGATAACCGGATGTGCCGGAAATATAGAATTCTTGTCCTGCCAGGTAGTAGAAGGGGTAATGGGTAAGCCCTTATAAACAAGTGTCTGGCAGTTGTGGGACACATTGGTGATTGGAGAGCTAACCAGCAAGAACCAAGTTAAGTGTAATATTGATTACTCAACTCTAAATAATTTTGAGGGTTAATTAAATAAAATGTATTTGTGTGTACCTTGTTACCGTGTACGTAATAATGTATTTAAATATATAAACGTGTAATACTGTATTTCAAGTTGGTGCATGGTACAAAGTACACACCAACCTTATATTGGAAATAATTTAGCCTTTCTGATTACATGAGATTATATATATATGACTCTGTTTTTGCTACAAGTGTTAAATATATTATGTGCAGAATATTGTGATTAATGGCCTTACGGGATACTTGTAGTAATGGTTGAGGAATTAAAATGGATTTAATATCCTTTGTTTTGTATCTTGACTTACATAGTGGTGATGGCAGTATTGCAATATTGATTAAATTATTCAGAATTATTATAAGTAATATTCTTTAATAAACATCATTGCATTTACTATGGTTATTCTTAACATTTTATATTTATAAAATGGACTCTCTCCTTTAATCTATTCAATGTTGAATAAAAATTTATCTTTTATTAATTAAATCTGACATCAGAAGTCAGGGATCTTAAACACGCTCTACGCCTATAAAATTAATGTTTCAGATGACTTTCCACGTGGAATGCTGCACCATACCTATACATCATAGGCTGAAATTACTGGAAATATGGGCCAGCCGACTATCTGACACCAACGGAAATCAAGGAAAGGTTTAGTTCCAATTTGTTTTATATTTATATCGCGTAAAAAATAAGAACGAACACTTGCTTAATGTAATGATTTTTTTTCTCACTGAAGTGCTTACAGTAATGATTGAGTTAGGTATATTAAATTTTATCCATCTATAACAAATAAGTACAAAATATGTTAAGTATTGCTGTCTGTGAGTATTTTCACGTATAAGTACTTACTTATACTTAGGTGGATAAATACAAAGGATATGATACCTTTCAAATTGACATTACAGATGCAGTTCGTGACCTCAACTACTACTCCGTGCCTCCCATGGTGGCCACCAGCGAGCAGACTGCGGCTGGACAACAGGAGTATACCTGGAGCTCGAAATTATCTAATGATGTGAAGTGAAGAATGGTGGTTAGTGTGAAATGTGAAGAATGGTGGCTAGTGTGAAGTGTAATTCCGGTATGCCATGATTTTTTTGACGTGACAACGTCTTATAATTCGATGGAGCCGGCTGCACGCACGAAAAAACATGACTCATGCGGCGTTACCTCGCTCTGAGGCGTTCCATTTAAGGCTTGAAGTGCAAGCGAGAGCGCGGAACGAGCGACAAAGAGGCACAATCGGCCTTCGCGTTCGGCAGCGTTCGACATCTGTCTCTCTCCTACTTGAGTGAGCGATGCGTCCGCGTGGACAGCTGTGGCCTATCCCACAAAACTTTACAAGTGTACAATTCGACAAAATTGTGCAATTGTAAACAAAAAATGTACCACAATAATTACAAATATGTATTCGTTACAAATTTGCAGTGTACAAATATGTCACTTTTGGGAGAGCGTATCACAAATAATAAAGGCATGTCACGACAGCTACGTAATTGTAGGATTGTTGATTTGTAAATATACAAGCGAACAATTGTAATGTTACAACTACAAATATGTAACAATTTATTTAGCTACTTTAATGTTGAAGGTAGTTTCACTTTATACATTAATTACGTTAATTATAATTATATAGTGATCTATCTACGAGCATAACCTACGTACCTAGATACCAACTGACATTACAATGGACTTGCAGGCTAAACTGACCATTTAAGACCTCACAAATGAAAACAAAAACATTATATTTGGTAAATTTAGTGATAAATTGACGTACACTTTGAAAATAAACAAATGGAAGGAGATAACGCAAAATTTAAATGATTTAGGATTAATGGAAAAAGATTGGAAATACTTACGAAACACTATGTGGCAAAATTGGAAAAGGCGTACAATGGTAAAGTACCTACCTTTTTTTTACCGGATTCTCAATTTGAGTGTATGCATTTTTTTCTTATCCAGTATTTCGTATATCACTATTACTATTACTAGATTACAATTAGATTATGGTTGTAATCTATTAATAATAGTAGTAGGGTCATAAATTTAATTTAAAATAAATAAAATTGGGGTAATTTATATTGAAATTAACGTATAGTATATTGGTACCAGTGACGTGATATTGGGATCCTGAGCCCAACCATCTTAAAACAGTCAGTAACTGTTGTTTAGGATCAAGAGCGTGACTTCTTCGTGTCGGATGTCTAAGGTTTCCACCAATAGTCTGTAGTATATATTCAACGGTAGATTTACTCACTCTGATTAAATGTAAAATCCGTTATGGTCAAACTTAAATTTATACGTTCTCTATATGTCCTAGGACATCTTACAATTAATTATTCTTCACTATCACTGCTACTTGAACTAAACATTTTGTGGTACAAAGGGTTGGAATCGCTAAATTTGATAAAATATACTGCAATTACTAGTATTCGTATAGTAGCAAGAGGGTGTGACACACGTTTAAACAATTGTTAACTTGTAGGTACAATTCTACATATATGTATAATTATTACTACAATTTAATGTAGCACAAAACAATTGCCAGCTACAAATTTGTACGTTTTCCGGAAAAGTATGTAAAGTTTTGTGATACAATAAATTGTAGACTTGTCGATACAATTTACATATTTGTAAGAATTTTCCACTACAAATTTGTTACTTGTATATATTGTGGTACGCACACTTGTATAATTACAAATTTGTAACTTGACACTTGTAAAATTGTAATTGTAAGTTTTGTGGGATAGGCCACTGCTATACAATAATACATTTACATGTTTCGTCAAGTATGAAGTGCAGTGAAATTAAAATTTTCTTTTGAAAAATGCAACCATTCCATCAGTATTTTCTTATGACGTTGTCACGTTCTACTATCGTCAGTAAACCGACTTTACAGACAACCGATTTTTTATTCGATAGAGGAACACTATACTTGAAGATTTTTTTCTGAGAAATCTTTTGCTTTGTTGTGTTCTTTAGTTTAGAAAAACAAGAATATCCTATATCTTATACGACTCGTTTAAAAAATAAAAATATTAACGAAACGTACAAAAAAAATGCTTGATGACCATCATTATGAACTGTATTTATTGAATTATAAATCGCATAGTTAAACTTATTCTTGCTAAGTTTTAAGCACATTTAAATCGCAATTAGGGCTTGCAATCTGAGTATTTCGAACAGTAATTTGGTTGGAAATTATTCGAAATATTCGTATTATCCGGACAATATCCGAATAATTGCAGGCATTAATCGTAATACGTACTAGGCTATAATATTATTATTATTAGTGTTTGGCGACGGGTAGCAATATGTCATTTTGGCGTCAAACATAATAACTAACATGGATAACTCTGACGTCAAAAATAAAATAATACGTGATATGCTATAAAGAAAAAAAACTTAATATTTAATATTATTATCGACAATCCACTTATCTAAAGATCACGGTCTCTCTACATCAAAAGACCTGAGTCTTGCGTAATAAATACCTCTATAGCAAAAATAAATTGATATTAAATACATTATATAAGAAATACAAATTAAGTGGCATCCATAACAATTTCCGTCCTAAAATTGCTGCCTGTGTCCGATGATTTTTCTTGGACTGTATGATATCTAGGGGTGCGGGTGGGTTGAACACGCTTAGGTGTGCGACGCTAAGCTGATAGGTTCCCCCCACTAAGTCTCTCATACACGTCCCCGTCACCTTAGGGAGTTACATACCCGAGGTGAGCCCACCAGCGCATATGAGTGGGCCGTGCACCTTGGAAATGTCGAGGATCGAAAACGGGCGTCGCACAGTTTAACTTCTACCCCGGATCCAAGACAGCTAAGTATGAGAGACGATACCTGGTACGGCATTCCCACCTGCCAGGTAACCTTCTACCTTTCATCCCGTGATTCCGAAACATCCCATCCCTCCACCATCATCTCCTTCCCACTCCAACCCACTGACCGAGTTCCTATGTACCCTGCTCCAATTCCTAACTCCTGGAGGAGACAACCTCGACCCCAAAAACCCCAATCTAAGGTGGCCATTCGTGCCGAGATATGCGTGACTGACGGGGTGCTCAGTCGCTAACGATGACCCTCGATACCGGGCAACCTCGAGGTGTATTTTGCCTTATTCCGGCAAGCGGGGTTCTGCTGGAACGGACTATATAATTCCCTAGCTTCTCGTGGGATCTGCATGGATAATTTTAACCAAATAGACAAACTTGAAGGTACCCTGGAAGACCTATGCCAGGAACTAATGCCCCTGATGGAAGGCGCGGAAAACTCCGCCCGCTTAGGGGTACAAGTTCGGGCCCTCACACTCACAACCCGAGCAAAAGCCGGTAAAACGGCCCCGCTCGGAGGAGGTATCACCGAAGGGTAACACACCCAAAAACCCAAGGGTGAGTGAGACCCCCCCTACCCAACCCCAACCACCACCACAAGCCTACAGTGAGGTCCTCAACCAAATTCGGTTTGGGATAAAAGACTCCAGACCGATGACAGTCGCTCAGCTGGAGTCCCTCTGTGAAACCATCCTGCAGAGGATCTCAACCATGAAGATGGCCGAAGGACCCAAATTTAAAGGTTATTCCCACAAGCCAGGCTGGTTGCTAATCACATGCAGCGACCAAAGATCCAAAGCCTGGCTTGAACAGGTAACACCAACCCTAAAACCTTGGCCGGAAGCCAACCTCGGGGTCATCCCTGAAAATGAGCTTCCGAAACCTAACGTAGGGATGGTGTTCATACCAGAGATAGACGATTCCAAGGTACAACAGTCGCTATCTCTGCTCTATGCGCAGAACCAGGGGCTGCACACAGAGCACTGGAAGGTTCTCCACACCAAAGTCGAGAAGAGCGGAGTCATGGTGACACTGTCTCTAGACGACGTGTCGGTGGAGAACCTCAAGAAATCTGGGCTAAAAGCGAACCTTGGGTTCCGCGAAGTCCAGTTCCGGCTCAAGGGACAACCCAAAGCCCAAATGCTCGGAACAGTAACTTCCCAAACCCAACCACCGCAACCGGCAAACCCTTCCCCACCCACCAACCAAACCTTGACACCCGCCCGAAAGGTGCCCCACGGCCCAAAACGGACGGTTCCCTCCACCTCCCATCCCACTCCCGGACCCTCAGCCACCAACCAAACCCTGACACCCGCCCGAAAAGTGCCCCACGGCCCAAAACGGATGGTCCCCTCCAACTCCCATCCCACTCCCGGACCCTCAGGGACGCAGCGGTTTCTCGCCAATAGGGGAAGCAACAGGGGTAGTAACCACCCCAGGGGTAGAGGAGGAGGAGGCCAGCAAGGGCGCGGTGGCGCCCAACGCCGGGGCAAATAAGGACGCAACAGCGAATAGGGGGGTGGTAGTCCTACAGGCTAACATCCACCACGCCATCGCGGCCACAGCGGTCGGGGAAAAACTCTTTGGCGAAAATGGCCTGGACATCGCCCTCATACAAGAACCATGGATCAACGCTAAATCCATGGCTGCAGGACTAAACAGAGCAGGTAAGATTGTAATAAATGAAAAAGGCACCAAACCCAGAGCCTGCATCGTTTTTAACAGAAACATCAATTTCTTACCTGTTACAGAATTATGCAGCGACGACCTAGTAGCTGCATACGTTGCTCTCAAAGGCAGAGGAGCACGGAAGGTACTTATTTGCTCAGCTTATTTGCCTGGAGAAAAACAAGACCCCACAGAAGAACTGACTAAAGTTGTAGAGTACGCTCAAGCACAAAAGGTAGGACTTATCGTGGGGTGCGATGCCAATGCCCACCATACCATCTGGGGGAGCACTGGAATTAACAAAAGAGGTGAGTTACTCTCCGATTTTATCTTTACTAACTGTCTGCAATTGTTGAATAGGGGCAACACGCCAACCTTCGTTACTAGGGCTAGACAAGAAGTACTAGATATTGCATTCGCAACTGAAAAGGTAGCTAAATGCCTAACGAACTGGCACGTCAGTTGCGAAAATTCAATGTCGGACCACAAACATATTTTATTTGGTGTAAAAGGGTCTCTTGAACAGGAATTACCTATGCATAGGAACCCAAAAGATACGTCATGGGAAGCCTACAAGGCCGAACTAGAACATCGTCTAAAGGATATCCAAAAACAGGTAAAAACACCAAATTCCCTCAACTTGGCAGTCAACCTAATCTCGGAAGACATGGTTAAGGCCTATGAACAAAGCTGCCCGTTGAAGGAACCAAAGTCTACTAACACAACGATGTGGTGGAACAAAAGGCTGGATAAACTCCGCAAATCCACACGCCGCATATTCAATCACTCTACCACACCTTATGAGTGGGAAAGGTATATAACAAACAGATCAGGAAAGCCAAAAGGCGGTCTTGGCGAAGATTCTGTGAGGAAATTGCCCAAACCCACAAAGGAGCAAGAATTCACAAAATACTATCAAAAACGCCAACCAACTACCTCGGTCTCCTTAAAAGACCCGACGGCTCTTTTACTAACACAGAAGCGGAAACTCTAGACTTGCTTAGAGCTTACCCACTTCCCAGGTTCGTATACAACCAGTAATAATCAGCTGTGCGCCCAAAGGAACCTTCAAATCCACAGGGTACGCAACATAGACTGGAATTTGGCAACTAATATCTTTAGACCAAACAACATTAAATGGGCTTTGAGCAAGTTCAAGCCATTTAAATCGGCCGGAGATGACGGAGTGTTTCCTGCATTACTACAGCAAGGACAGGACCTTCTCCTCCCGCACCTGGTAAGAATATTCCGAGCAAGCTTTGCATTAGGAATTATACCAGAAAAATGGGCACGGGTCAAGGTACGCTTCATACCAAAAGCAGGGAAAAAGGACTACTCTCAGCCTAAATCCTTCAGACCAAATTAGTCTTACATATTTCCTCCTTAAAACGATGGAAAGAATCATAGATCAGCACATTAGAGCGCATTATCTGGTGGCTAGACCACTCAGTTTAAACCAGCATGCATACCAAAAGGGGAAATCAACGGAAACTGCCCTACTTGACCTGGTCGATAAGGTGCAAAAGACCCTAGAGGATAAGCAAACCGCTTTATGTGCGTTCCTTTATGTCGAGGGTGCTTTCGATAATACACCCACTGAAACCATCCTTAACGAGACGAGATCAAAGGGAGTTGATGAAACCACCATTAGATGGGTCCAGAGTATGCTTTCTAATAGAATGGTGACTCTAACCCTCAATGCAATAGAGCATGAATTTTACACCACAAAAGGATGTCCACAAGGAGGCGTTTTATCCCCGTTATTATGGACCCTAGCTGTGGACCAACTTCTTGCAATCATGAGGGACAAAGATTACGACACACAGGGATACGCCGACGACCTTGTAGTTATAATCAAAGGCCCCTGCCTCCACACAATCTCAAATCTGATGCAAGGAGCTCTAAACACGATACTTAAATGGTGCAGAGATAATGACTTGTCCATTAATCCGAGCAAAACGGTGGTAGTGCCGTTCACAAGAAAGAGAAATCTTGATAGACTCGGAAAACTAGAACTCAATGGACAAGTAATACCTTTTTCATCTGAGGTCAAGTATCTAGGGGTCACATTCGACCAAAAGGTAACCTGGAACCCTCACTTGAAAAACATCACGCAAAAAGCGAAAATGGCCATGTGGTCATGCTGTTGAATGGCGGGAGCAAGATGGGGCATACGACCCAAAATTGCTATGTGGCTTTATACAGCGGTTGTGAGGCCCATTATTACCTACGCCTCCGCGGTCTGGTGTAACAAGGCCAGCCAAAAGACAGCTATCGACACCTTAAACAGCCTACAACGCACGGCTTGCCTAACGGCAACAGGGGCCTTCTCCTCGACACCGGGAGCGGCCCTGGATGCACTGCTTGACATAACACCACTCCACCTGCAAGTTAAAAAGGAGTCCAAGCAGTGCGTCTACAGAATATGCACGCTAAATAGGCCAAAATGGCGCTCTCAAGCACTTACCAAATTCAAGGCCTGGGTTTTTGCGAACGAAACCCTTAGCATGCCTACCGATGACATGCACACCGTATGTCATTTCACCAAACTGTACAAAGTGGAAATACCTCCTAGAGACAAATGGACCAAAGACCAAATGTATGTCGAAGAGGGTAGCCACATAGGTACACGGATGGATCGAAAAAAGGTAATGAAGTAGGATGCGGGATCTATGGTGAGAGGCCCAAGCACAGAGCTAGCGTCAGCATGGGCAAAAGGGCCTCAATCTTCCAGGCTGAAGTCTTCGCCATCAACAAATGTGCGGAAATCAACCTGGATAGAAACCTAAGACACCAGCATATCTATATCAACTCAGACAGCCAAGCTGCTCTGCTGGCACTAGAATCTTTAGAGTCAAACTCAAAACTAGTCCAGAATTGCAAAAATAACCTTAATGCACTGGCTAACTCCAACAAAGTTACACTTAGATGGGTACCAGGGCACTCCGACATTGACGGAAACGAAATAGCGGATGAACTTGCCAGAAAGGGCGCGGACACACCCCTGGTCGACCCAGAACCGTTCTGTGGAATCACCAAACGGGAGGCATAGAATACCAACGAGTTTCTACTTACAGTATTACCAATTACAAAAAAAGTAATAATATTTTCAGATAATAGTTTTACTCGTATGACAACTAAATTCACGATTTCTTGATCAGATATGATCTGATAACGAAATCTGAGAACTGTTAGTAAAATTTAAATTAGTTAGAGTTATTTGAAATTGTAAAAAATTTCAGTACCTTGAGACTTGAACAGATATTTAAAAACAGAAGATTTGGTTTCCGTTATCTGCAGAATGACCGAGCGGATATAAAATAATTATTGCTGGTTGAACTAATTGTTATTTCATCATCCAATCTCCATACTAGTAACTAAATTCTGAAACAATCAAGTAGTAGAAAGCGGATAAAATGCACCTTAATCTATTCCCCGGGACCTCCTGCTTCGAAGGAAGGGCAGAGTTGGGCGATATTTAGATAATTTCTTATGTAGATAATAATTTCAAATAAATTTATTCGAAGATAAATTCAATCACAAACATTGCGTTGACAACTTTTTTTATTGAGATAAATTATCTAGATGAAGATAACTTGCCTCGTTTGTTATTGAAGTAAGCTTAGAATAATGAATTTATATAGAATATCGCGTCAAGGCCCCTGACTAAATATAAGAGCTAAGCTACAGCTATCTTATTCATCTGACCACTTCTAGTTCTACATGACTGTACTACTGACATTCATCTTTTATTTTAAATCCCAACTAATTTATCTAGATAAAAATGAAACTGATCTGGATATATTCAAAACAACAAATGATATATTATTTAGTTATTTCAAATAAAAGATCATTTAGTTTTTCTTCCCGGTTATTGGTAAATAAATAATTTTTGCCCAACTCTGAGGCAGGGTCACTACCGACTAGGCTGGAAGACCGTTTGTTTCTATGTTTGTTTTGTTAGTATGTTGCACTATATAATTCCCGAAGATTAATCGTCGATCGCATTTCGAAGCTAATTTTTTTCCTTGTATAATTTTAACTACGTCGCAACTCAACACAAAAATTTGTAGTTCTCCTAACTTTGTTTGGATTGAGACATTAACTTAGAAACACTTCGTAAAACATGATATTTTATGTCGTGAAATGCTTTCGTAGGCGTTACGCTAAGCTTCAATTTGCAAGCCGTATCAAACAATAAATTAAGTCGGCTCCTTGGATCATAATCAATAAAAATATCATGACTATTTAAATTGAACGGTTCCCCGATTAAATACACGCAAAAAAAGACCCTTATAAATGCAAGCATAAACAGAACATTATTCTATATGATTGTCAAACTCGTATGAAATAAGTAAACTTATTCCATTATAATTGATAGATAGGTACAAAGAATGAAATGTGTTGCCGAATAAAATTCGGATAAAGAAAGGTTCGTTGTAAAACCAAAACGCTCATTGAAGGATAAACGGTTACGATGTAGGAACCATGTCCTTTTAGATGAATCAATTATATATTCTGAATTGATTATGTACTAAGATTGTGGAACTATCGATATGGGTTTTTGATGTGTCCAACTGACGAAATTGACGAGTTTAATTTTTGAGTATCCTTGGCCACTGGACGAACCTGAAACGAACATATGCGTTAAGGTATTTAGAACCAGTATACAAAGTATCATAACATTCGGTCCAGTGGTTGCGAAGAAATTAATAATTTACTCTTTTTTTTACTGTATGTAATTAAAAGCTCATTAGGGCAATACAGTCATTAAAACACATTCATTGAAAGGTATAAAACCCCGTTCGTTTTTTTAAATTATATTTATTATTTTTATTTATGCCAGTAGTTACATTATTCACGACATTAATTACGTTTTGACTTTTGACAAGTATCTGATGTGACAAATATGTGAGACGTCAGAGTGAACACAGACACATATACTAACAAATTGCATTGCCCTGACGTGGTGTGTCAGTGTCACTAACCTGTAATTGTCATAAACGCTCCCATGATTGATACAGTATGCTTCTACTATTGTTGATTATTGGAAATAACGTTTGTAGACAAAAATGCGACATAGCATTCCTGAGAAGTAACCCCATGTGGGATTTCAGGATTTGTCCAGATGCCAAGGTCAGATATGATCATTAGGTATACAAATCACCGTAATATTTTCACATTACCCTCTTTCAAACAAGTGACCTACATGTTATGTTTATAATTGGACTGATTGAGTGAAAACGACGACGAATGACACGACGACGAAACGAATGAATTTATTGACGAGAAATGAATGAAATTTGAATGAAAAGTTGCTACCTTACCTTGCTTGACGAGGATGAGAGAAGCAGTAGCAACGTAACTGTAAATAAAGCTATTGCTGCCGAGCCTGCGAGCTCTCACTTGGTGTAAGTAAGTGAAACAGTAGCAATATAGGGAACAGCTACGAGCCTGCGAGCCCCACTTGATGTTATGGGTGGAAAAGTAGCACCTTAGAGGCGCTTGCTAGCTGTGCTTGATGTGGTGAGTAACGCTAGCTATTTTTAAATACCTATCCAACAATATATCACACGTTAGGTTTGAAATGAAAAAAAAAATCACTCCCCACTTTACGTATAGGGGATACCTCCTCTACCCCCCTAAAAAATGTTTTATTAGGGTACCCCCTAATAAAACATTTTTTTCCACTTTTTATTTTACCACTTTGTCGGCATGATTGATCTACATATTAGCAGGCCTATGAATCATGCCCGCGCGAGCGAGTTATATACCTACGTTTTGCGCCTCTGCCGAGGGAGCTAAAGTCAGTGGGCTACCAACGCGCTCACTGAACGCACGTCGTACCGCGCGCGACGCTACTCGGAACAATGTCATCACGAAAAAAAAAAATATTGCGATGTGGTTGGATGTAAAAATAGCAAAGCTAATAAAAACTTATCGTTTTTCGCTCTGCCGACGGATGGGGAAAGGTAAGTATGCATACAAACTTATTTTATACCACGTTGGTGGCAAACAAGCATACGGCCCGCCTGATGGTAAGCAGCTACCGTAACCTATGGTCGCCTGCAACTCCAAAGGAGTCACATGCGCGTTGCCGACGCTTTACAAAAAAGGAGGATTCACTTATGTTATAATAATAATAGACATGTTATCTTTATTAATCTCTCAAATAACTATGATGATATTGCTAAAAGGCGATTAGAATAAGATTGAGATAGATGTCAATCCATATTAATTTTGCCAGTGTCTGGCAAATCTATCAAGATTAAACCATACTCTCATCGCGGCAACAAAATATCAATAAATATTACTCATGTAACTATAATTGTTATGCACCATGCGGACCACTTAAACACTGAATCAATGCAAAACTACCTATTCCCAACTATAAAACATTTCCAAACATAGGCGACCCTAGAATAGCGATTGTGCGGGTGCGTGGGAGGTGCGGGGTGCCGCGCGTTGAAGGCCGCTCCATTGTATTATTGCGTAGGTACGTAAACCGTAGGTATTTGCTTTTTCTATGAGTGATTCATATCTGTTCGTAAGAACTATTATACAATCTGTGATATTAGTACCAAATTTCAACTTTCTAGTGCTAACGGTCACTAAGATTATCCGCGGACGGACGGACGGACGGGCAGACATGGCGAAACTATATGGGTTCCTAGTTGACTACGGAACCCAAAAAACGGCCAAAAAATCATGTCTGTTGTGTGGGAGCCCCTTTTTATTCTGTTTTTTAGTATTTGTTGTTGACATTTTCACAGCTAGCGGTAACAGAAATACATCATCTGTGAAAATTTCAACAGTCTAACTATCACGGTTCATGAGATACTGCCTAGTGACAGACTGACAGACGGACAGCGGAGTCTTAGTAATAGGGTCCCGTTTCTACCCTTTGGGTACAGAACCCTAAAAACACCCAAATTACAATTTACAGTAGGTGTAACTGTCACATTTAAATAGTTCCCTCGATTTCGCAAGGATCTCTCTGTTTTTCGTTTCAGGTACCGCAACGCCATCTTTTAACAGCGTCAAATTGCCGAACAACATGTATGGAACGGAACCACGAACGCTGCGGCTGTGGAATGAACTCCCTACCGAGGTTTTCCCAGCGGGCTAACAATCCTCTGGGGTTGCAGGCGTCCATAGGCTACGGTAACTGCTTACACCATCATGCGGGCCGTATTCTTGTTTGCCACCTTCATGGTACATAAAAAATAGTGTCCGACCGAAGTTTCGGTTTCGGTTTCGGTTTCGGCCAATTTCGGCCAAAAAAGTGATTTCGGCCGAAGTTTCGGTTTCGGCCAGAATCCGGCCGAAACCTTCGGCCAGGCCGAAATTACTTCGCGGCCTCTCGCGGCTCTCGCATCGGGAGCGCTCGGCTTAATTCGGGCGCGCTCGGCCGGCTAGGTATAGGTAATGCATCGGCGGCCGGCCCAGCTGGGACCAGCGACGTTTGTTTGTGAACCACGTGGCGCGCGACAAAATATGGTGAGTGTTGTTTATTTATTAAATTATTATTTACTTTTTAGAATCTGTTACTGTATTTTATGCTGTGATTAATGAACAATACGTTTGATATTAGGATTGTGAATATAGTTTAGACGTGATAAGAATAGGTTGTTTGTTTTGAATAATATAATACCTATGCCGCGAATTAGTGAAGTCTTGATAACTGCAGTAAAATAATACCTTATTAATCCTATTACTATCCCTTACATATGTAGGTAGGTATGTTATTTTAAATAACAAGTAAATAACTTATCTTAAAAAGTTATAAATAGCAGATATATAACTTATTTATTTGCCGCAATGAATTGAAGACCTACACTTACCAAGTAATACCTACCTATTGACAGAAAAGTTAAGTTAAGTTTGTTAGCCATATCAGCGAAAGAATCAGGCTACTGGCTACACGCATATCCTTCGTCTAATTTCGGAAACCTTCTGGACCCTAATAGTTTCCGCCTTGCGGTAGGTTTGCGACTTGGCGCTAACCTTGTCGAGCCACACATCTGCTCCTGTGGCACAACAGTAGACCGCTTGGGTCACCACGGTCTCGCATGCCCAAGAAGCGCTGGTCGCCTATCCCGCCACGCCTGTCTTAACGACATTATCCGTCGGGCTCTAGTCAGCGTCGAGCCTAATGGCCTGGCGCGTGACGATGGCAAAAGGCCCGACGGGTTCACCCTTGTACCGTGGCTTCGGGAAGGCCTTTAATCTGGGACGCAACATGCGTGGATACTTTAGCACCTTCCCACCTCAACACGACATCGTTGAAAGCTGGCAGTGCAGCCGCGGTCGCCGAAGCCGCAAAGCGCCGCAAATACGCAACTCTAGGCGAGAGATACGTATTTGCGGCGTTTGCCGTGGAGACATTAGGGCCATGGGAGCCAGAGGCTCTTAATCTATTCAAAAAGCTGTCCTATATGCTCATTCGCTCCACCGGTGACCAGAGGGCTGGCTCGTTCCTCGCTCAGCGCATTGGCATTGCCATTCAGCGAGGTAACGCAGCCAGCCTTATGGGCACCTTGCCAAATAGCAGTGACATAGGGGACATTTGTACATATAGTTTAAGCACCGTAGGCTGGGCTAGGTAGTTAGTATTAATTAGTGTAATTTTTATATATATATAGTTACGCTAGGGTTGGTAAACAGAAAAGAAAAGTTCTCTAAAAACAATAATTAGATCGAATTTTAGTAAGTTTTTTTTCTGTTCGTAAATAAATAATAACTTGTTAATTTTGAATTCGATAAAATTGTTCTGATGTGTGATTTCGTTAACATCTATGAATAAACATTTTAAATAGTTATATTCAATTCAAAGCTGGAGTCTTTATGTTTAAGCTGTGATTTATCTTGCAATTGACTTTGTCCTGGAGTGCGATTTTTGAATCTCACCAAGTGACTAATTCTCACCGATGTGAGTGATTTACTTTCGGAAATCACTCACATCGGTGAGAATTAGTCACTTGGTGAGATTCAAAAATCGCACTCCAGGTATTATATTAATTAGGTAACTTTGTTTAAAAGTTTAAAGATTTGATTTTATTTAGTTTAAAATTTCATAATTTACCTCTAATTATGTAATGTAATGTAAAAACTCTTTATTGTACAAAAAACAGTCAAAAACAATACAATAATAGGAAAACGTAAGTACAAAGGCGAACCTTTAAGGGATCTCTTCCAGTTAACCTTGAGTAGATGAGAGAAGAAGTGAAAAGAGGTAATTATATCTATTTTCATTAAAAATAAACGTTTTTTATTTTGTTTAACAAAAAAAAGTAACTGTTCTCATATAATAAATCCTTGCAATAACCTTACGATTTGTACCGTAATTTTGAATATTTTGATACGTCTTCAAAAATGTCGGTTTCGGTTTCGGCCGAAATCAGAAAAAAACCGAATATTCGGTTTCGGTTTCGGCTTAAAATCGTGTTTCGGTCGGACACTAATAAAAAATGGAACTGAGACCTGCTTCATTAGTGACGCGACAGATGGCGCTAGTGTGTTTTACGGGAACACGATTATGTATAAGGAATGCAAACCGGTTATTACTGAAACCGAATTAATCGGTTATTTTGTAAAAATTACACAACCGGTTATTGAGAATTATAATAACCGGGTTCGGTTATTATTCAATGCATTTTTTACTTAACATTATATCATTAAAAACGGTTTTAAAATAATAGTTTTTAGGCTGGAATTATGATTTCTACACCCTATTTTATAATAATTTCAGATTTTCTTCTATTATAAGTCTATTTTGGCTCGCGATTAGTAGCGAGTATGACCACCTAAATAATTCTTAAGCCTAACTTTGAAACACATATTTTTCACTTTCTTTCGAATTAAAGACCCATTCTAGATCTCCTTACATTATACAATTTTCTTATTGTTATTACAAAAACTATGTAAAACGGGGCATTTACCATGTGTATTTGTTTTGTTGAGTTTCCGATATATCGGCACAATCGCATGCGCTATTATCATGGAGTTTATTATTTATATTTGTGACGGTTATAACCGATTATCGGTTAATTTCGGTCATGACCGATAGCATAACCGGTTATAAATTTTGATAGGTTATTGCATTCCTTAGTACTGTATAAGATAAAAACTGAGGTAAAAACTGTTTTGTTATTCCTTCATACTCAGAAAACGTCACCGCTTTCAGGTTAGTAGGTAAGTATACGATACGAGCATTACCATTTCAATACCTAAGCAAATGTGGGAATGGGAAATCCAGTAAGTCGCGCAAAAGTTGAAATGATCGGATCGGGATTTTCAACTCGGTACGCTCGTTCCACAAGTGTTAAGCGGAAATTGAAATTGTGTGTAGTTGTGTACCAATATGAAGAAAGTCGGTGAATTTTGCTTTTGAAATGAAAACTGTTCTAAATGTTTTAACAGCGAGATTGGTAAGTGGCTGGAGTGGAGATATTTTTGATTGCAGGGTTACGATGATGTCACGATAACATGATGCCATAGTAATTATTTAGGATAGTAAGATGATCAGTATGATCACGCGAATTACCCGAAAACCTAAAAAAAGGTAGGTCACTGTACTGAATTTGCTCGTCGGGGAACATACCCATATTACGTAGTATGTGGCGCGTTTAAGGGAGGGTCGTCAAAATACTACACTTTGAAATGAAATGAAATATCTTGTCTAATAATTCATTATATGATTACTTTCAATAAAAAAGTACCTAACATTAATTTTAAGGCCTTTTACCCATTCAGTTCAGATTCAGTAGTAGGTAGGACGACGTCTACCTACTACTGAATGTTTTATTTAAAAAAAATGATATATTTGTAAGAATTGTATAACATACCTACCTACCTACTTACTCTTGAAAACAGTAAAACGTTTTTTTATATATGTTACATATGTTTACAGAATAATCGCCTGATTACCCTTAACGTTTTCGATTAACATTGTACCATCAGGTTCAAAATTGCATGGTCAATTTATCAATGAATTCATTCATAAATTGGCCATGCAATTCTGAACCCGATAGTACACATATAGCAAGGCTAAGATACAGCCTGCATTAATATTTTCTGCAAAACAACGTTGAAAGACATCTTAACATGTCTACGGACCGGGTTGCAATGGACTTATTTATTATCAGACGGTAACAAAGTACGCAGCCTAATAATATTAAACTTACGTATCGATAACGTGCCTACAACAAGACCACGTTTACCTTGACCACTCACTATGCTTATGTAACTCATTCATGCCAGGAGGCATGCCAATTGATGAAATAAAAAATGTTTAGTCAACAGATTAGTGTAAAAGTCCTCGGCCTACACCAATCGAGTGGTTTTAAAATTACTAGGTACAAGATTAAATAGGTACTATAATAATATTTTAAAAATAACGTAATCCTTAAGAAGTCTGGGCAGCAATCAAACTTGTACAGAAGTACTGGATTTATTTTAAAGCCTTTTATGAAACTTATTAGGGATTTATCGGAGGTGCACTAATATCTAAACGAACGTAAGAACGTTTTAGTTACTTGCTTTCGGCCAGATCTGCTCGAAAATTGCTACTTGATGTCCCGTCTTCCTCTTCTAAATTTTATAACAGTTCTTTCACTTTTCAGACTATAAGGCTCTGGAACAATTTACCGTTAGACTTAAGGCGTGCTAAATCTCTTGCTGTGTTTAAGAAACAACTTAAAGAACATTATTTGTCTCTCCCATGATCCGTATATCCTGCAACTCCATTAACCGTTTTAACAACCTGTGGCATGTAGTGTGTTTGGTCCTCGTTTATATTTTCTTATTTTATTATATTTATTAAGTGTATACGTATGTATGTATGTATGTATGGGCTATGTAAGTTTATTTATTTTTTATTTATATATTTTTCTTTATTTTATATGTGTAAGTTTATAAATGTTTGGTTTATTTGCTTTGCAACACCTACTTTTCTGTCAATTTATAAAGGTTTCAGCTTCCCAAAGGTTGTCTGGAAGAGATCGCTGAATTGTTTTGCCTCTGCTTTTTTGTTTGTGACTTGTGTATACTTTGTGTCTATTATTTGAGGTGTGCAATAATAGTACATTATTGTCGAGGAGGTGAAGTAGCACATTGATGGCTGAGTATTACGTTTAAACGGACGACCTTGGGAGTCCGTTTAATTTAATACGAAGCCAGCAATGGCCCTTCACGCCGAGTCCAATATAGTGCTTTATTCAAAAATAATGCAAAACAGCCAACGTTGATGAACAACAAACAATACTGACATAAATAATATATTCAGGATAACTTCTAGGTTAAAAGAATGGCCACTACCATGAGCATCGAATTTCGATTCGAATCCTATAATTATCTCTATCTCCATCGCTTCTCATTTTGAGTGAGAGAGACAGATTTATTCTAAACTACAATTTTCTATGTTCGCGGTACACGCTCAGCTTTGCCGCCATTATATTTTTTTATTAAAAAGTACGTATGCACGTATATGTTGTGTTATATGTATTTCGTTGTGTTTTCTTGTACAATAAAGTGTTTTACTACTACTACTACTACTACTACTACTACTACTACTACTACTACTACGACTACTACTACTACTACTACGACTACTACTACGACTACTACTACTACGACTACTACTACTACGACTACTACTACTACTACTACTACTACTACTACTACTACTACTACTACTACTACTACTACTACTACTACTACTACTTATTAAAAAGTTTGAAGTGTATTTTTCTTCTGAATTTACCGTAAGCTATTTGAGATAACTAAAAAGTCGCGGTACCAACATTATAAATAACAAATACCGATGTTGTGTTTTGGCTGTTTAGGACCTTTGCCTTTATTTTTGTATGGCTGTTGAACTTTTTAAAAAGTTTGTACCTCGACAAAAATGGAATTTGTATGCAACATTTATGTCGCGATTTCGAGCCTGCAATTTCCGTAACTTTTTAATTTTTTTTTTGACCATAAACTAGGCACTTCGCCGCCTAGTTTTTCACCGTAAAAGTCAACCTTGCCGGACATTTTTGAATAAAGAGTATTTATGTTACGTTATATCTCGACATTACTATTTTCGTAGTCTTAAGTACTTTTTTTGACATTTTTGAGCTCTCTGTAGATCCATATAGGGTATAATTAGCCCATGCATATAGGTATCTACTCATAATTATGTTTAACTAGCTTTTGCCCGCGGCTACGCTCGCGTTAAATTCGGGGTAACAAACCATACAAATTTCCACCCCCCATTTTAGGGAAGTGGGGGTTAGAGAGAGACAAAAAGTAGCCTAGATATGTCACTCTCCATCCCTTCAACTATCTCCACTTAAAAAATCACGTCAATTCGTCGCCCCGTTTTGCCGTGAAAGACGGACAAACAAACAAACAAACACACACATACACTTTCCCATTTATAATATTAGTATGGATAAACGATGCAAAAAGCTGACCACTGGGGCCTGGCTGACCACTGGTGCCTGGCTGACCACTGGGGCCTGGCTGACCACTGGTGCCTGGCTGACCACTGGGGCCTGGCTGACCACTGGTGCCTGGCTGACCACTGGTGCCTGGCTGACCACTGGTGCCGTTACCCTATATAAAACACAGTAGAAATAGCCATCACAAAGACGTGGTATTTCTCTACTTTAAGATAGGCGGCCATGTTACAGCTGGACCACAGAATATTCGAATATCTTTGAAAAAATTGGTTTTATTATTTACTAGCTTTTGCCCGCGGCTTCGCTCGCGTTAAATTCAGGGTAACACCCCCTTTGCCCTCCGGAATGCTTCATACAAACTTCCACCCCCCATTTTAGGGAAGTGGGGGGTGGGGGGTTAGAAAGAGACAAAAAGTAGCCTATGTTACTCTCCATCCCTTCAACTATCTCCACTTAAAAAAATCACGTCAATTCGTCGCCCCGTTTTGCCGTGAAAGACGGACAAACAAACAAACACACACACTTTCCCATTTATAATATTAGTATGGATTGTGACGGTATGTATTTCATATTTCAATAGTCAGAGTGACTTATAATTAGTTTGCATATTATGCGTTACATGGTATAAAAATAAATGTTAGTATCAAATCTGTTTCCACAGAAAGAGGTAGAATAGCCCACCTAATGAAGGAAAACTAAGAGGAAATAATTCGTGTATAGCCAAATTTTGGTGTAGTTGTAGGCAAAGGTATCTTACACAACATACTAAAAGTACCGGTGGATGGGGGTGCCGCTAGCGGAAAGGGGGGGGTGTAAAGGTCCCTAATTTTGGTTTTTCGTAAATAACTCGGTAACGGTGGCTCATACGAAAAAATGTTCTATTGCTTAATTCATCCACATCAAATTTTCTATAAAAAAGATTATTTGCAATTTTTTGCTAGGATCAATGTTTAATGAGATATCGAGGAAATACGATAAACACTTTTTTAAACTTTCGGAGCCAATATTTACGAAAGTATTAGTTTTATCCAAAAGTGGTTTCAGAATACCCTTATTGTTTTAAAAAGACCTATCTAATGATACCCCACACATTAGGGTTGGAGTAAAAAAAATATTTACCCCCCTTTCCATGTGTACGGGAGGTACCCGAAAGAATAATATTTTTTCACATTTTGTTTTAAAACTTTGTCTGCGTAATTAAAACACATACTTATACGAAATTTCATTTCTCTAGTACTAGCCATCACTGAGCAGGGTGAGGAGGGGTCCTACCCTTGGAGTTTCGGCATGTCCGTCTGTCCCCGTCTGTCCGTCCACGGCTTTGCTCAGTGATGTTTAGTACTAGACATCTAGACGGACAGATGGGGTCAGACGGACATGGCGAAACTATAAGGGTAGGAAGTGAGGTAGCAGGGTGAGCAGCCTGCTCAGTGATGGTTAGTATTAGAAAATAAAAAAATCGTGTGAGTATGTACTTTATTCACGCCGGCAAAGTTTTAAAACAAAATGTGAAAAAATATTATTTTTTCGGGTACCTCCCGTACACATGGAGTGGGGGGGTAAATATTATTTTTACTCCAACCCTAATGTGTGGGGTATCGTTGGATAGGTCTTTTTAAAACAATAAGGGTATTCTGAAACAATTTTTGGACAAAACTAATACTTTCGTAAATATTAGCTCCGAAAGTTTAAAAAAGTGTTTATCGTATTTCCTCGATATCTCATTAAACATTGATCCTAGCAAAAAATTGCAAAGAATCTTTTTTATAGAAATTTAGATGTGGATGAATTAAGCAATAAAACATTTTTTCGTATGAGCTACCGTTACCGAGTTATTTACGAAAAACCAAAATAAGGGACCTTTACACCCCCCTCTCCCCGCTAGCGGCGCCCCCATCCACCGGTACTTTTAGTATGTTGTGTAAGATACCTTTGCCTACAACTACACCAAAATTCAGCTATACACGAATTACTTCCCCTATCAGGCAGTTAAGCGTCTTCGTTTGGTGAGCTAGAAGAGCCTATCACTGGCGGCGAGTTAAAAGTATTCGCAGACAAGCCAGAATTCATTAAACTTATTTTCTTAAGCTGAATTAAAACTGTTCATTGACCGATAATTAGACGAGCTGGTGGGAATCGAGTTCTGCGGATGTGCCACCACTGGAGTTTATGTTCTTGAGAAGTGAGTAAAATGTGAGCGATCGTCGAATGAGTCAGGGAGATGTCGAAGAGACGGTGTTGTCACGCACGACGCGACGCTCGACCGCCAGTCTGCACTCGCCGCCGGATGCCTGAACACGCGCCCGCCGCCTAGCGGGAAAACTTTACGGCGGAAAATACATCGCGACTTGTACTTAAGAAGATAAGATGTACTTAATGACTTGATTCAAAGGATATTTGTATGTGAAATTTGTGAAGTGAAAGTTCGAGTGACATCATGGAAACTTGGCACTGGATAAACGTACGTGTAAACTTTTTGTAAATACCTAATGTTGCTACTAAATTGTGTTAAGTATTCTGACTTCAGTTACTGAAATGCTGTAAATGAGGAAGCGTGGATGTTGGGACATCCTCCGGCGATGTATCTAGTGCTACGACACGTAGCGTTCGTAGCATTTCCGGGTTACAAAACTATGGACGTAAATAATCATCTCATCTACTTATACAGTTGGACTCAACGATTTTCAAATTTATAGCGTTATCAAATCAAATAAATTAAGGGCGAAAATAATCGCACACAACGTTTGTCCTCATTTTTCGCATAGTTTGTACTAGAACACGATTTTAAATTCCCATTACATATATTTCAAAAATATCATCTCCGCCGTTTTTGATAGTTTTAAGTGTCAGAGCCGAGTGCTAGAATCGCAAAAAATTCAAGCCGAAAAGTTCACCTGCTATAGGCGCGCTACGCATTCGATCTGAATTCAGGATACAGATAAAAAAATCAGCATTCAGGTAAAAAAATCAGGACTATACTGAAAATTGTTTATGGGCTCCATGCAAAAAAAAGACAGAATTCATAGCCTTAGGTAACTTTCAGAACAGATGCCCCGTAAGCACTGTACCTACATAATATTTGTCGATAAAAATAAAAAGGAATGAGCCATATTTTGATATATTAATAAGAACTTACTTAAAAAAAATCAAATTTAAACTTTATTTTAGAAAGATGTACAATAACATGCCAATCTTAACTGCTAATCTTAAACTAAAAAGATTTTAAGAAATAAAACAATTAAAAACGGATTTCCGGGATAACCGGGTCGACCCGTTGACCACGAACGCTGTAAAGTGTTCGAAACGTCGGGATGTAATTTAAGCTCAGTACACGCGATAAAATCCGTTTTTAATCGTTTTATTTCATGAATAACTATCGCGGCAACCGAAGACAATATTAAGATTTTATGAGTTAAGTGTTGGTCACAAGCAACAAAATGTAACCAATTAGTTTATTTTCTTTAAATCTTATATTGAATTTAGACCTAGGTACCTAAAGTAGATACGATAATATTGGTATCATCCATAATATTAAATAAGATCCCTTTCATATAAGTATTTTATCGAATCATTTTGGTGGTATCGGCGAACCAGATCCGGCATAAACCACCGGACCGTTGTCTTTCCATTAGGTTTGGATTGGGGATTATCGCGGTATCCCTTCCCTTTCCTTCAGTATTTCATATATTATTTAATGTTCCTTGTATTTGACGTAAAAGGATTTTAGGAATTCGTCATATTTGTTTCCAATTAGCAATTAACAAGCCTTATGACGCTAAACGCATTGTATTGCATTTAGGTACAGTTTATTGATGGTAAAAATCGTTTTATATTATCGCTAGCTTGTCGATTTCGTCTAATGTTGTACTTGTGATTAATAGGACCCACTCCCACAACCAAGACGAATCTAATAACATCTTTAACGTTAAAATCCGTCAAACGAAACTAAAGAGCATGCTAATAAATATTGTAAATTGCTTGAAAACCCCCTTCATCCGCAATAAGTAAATACTAGGATTAAAGGTTGACTAATCTATCATTACATTATGTATCTAGCGCGATGGTGGCAGCGCGGGCGCGGGCGCAGGGCTCATTGTTCGGTGATGCGGGCGATCGTGCCATAAACACGGTACCTACCCCGCCCGGTGGGAATACTAATGAATCTAATGAATCCTCGATAAGTCGATAACAACACGAGGTTGTAGTAGGTATTTATTTACATATGTAGGCATGGCATGTGGCCAACCATTGGAACTGTTGGATTCGTATCCCGATTTGTACGTACGTAGTGTCTTCTCTACCCAATGAGTTTCTCGACAGTTGTATATGAAAAAAAACCTTTAGTTGATTTTGAGTGAAGCAAAACATTAAATAAATAAATAATAAATAATACATATTTGGGGACAATCTTACACAAATCAACCTAGTCCCAAACTAAGCAAAGCTTGTACTATGGGTACTAGGCGACGATATACATACTTATATAGATAAATATATACTTAGATACATAGAAAACACCCATAACTCAGGAACAAATATTCGTGATTAACACACAAATAAATGCCCATACCAGGATTTGAACCCGGGACCTCCTGCTTCGTAGGCAGGGTCACTACCGACTGGGCTAGGAGGCCGTTAAAAGAAAATTTTATACCTAATTGCCTGAATATTCAGAGGTAGGTACGTGACAAATCTTTAATCCACATAATATCAACCAACAGTACCTAGCAATGGTAACATTTGATTTCAATATCATCACTTCATCAGTTTAAGGGATGCAGGCAACGATATTTTGGTCAGATCATTCTGGACCTGTTCGTGTTGCTAGCAGAATCTAATATTCTGGTAAAATTCTCAAGAATAATAAGTCTGGTTTAAAAGAGCCCATGAACCGTTCTCTATTTCTCTATAAAACTGCATAGTAGTTTTGAAGATAATCTTACAAAACCCCTAAAATCTTTTTTTTAATTAACCATCTGCGTCGCAAACTCATCCAGCTATGAAATTCAATTGAAATGTCAGTTACTGGGTTATGTAGATACTACTGTAGGTACTTAATTATTTATTCATCCCTACTCTTAAAGTAATAAACTTTATTATTTAATGTAAGCACCTACTTAAGGAAACCGTCAACTCAATAAGACGTCCAACTGATTTGCAGACGTGCTTTACGGCTTGTGCATTCGACAAGAAAATCGGATATAGAATTAATATTTCGCTCAATTCAGTGGGATAGTCAAAAGCCGAATTTAATTTCAGGTTTTACTAAGTATCTAATTCTGTATCTAAACGACGGCGCAACGCAAGAAATAACATTTTCAATTTTATTCCTTATCCACCAACTTCCATAAAATAAATTAAAAAAGTGTGTCAATATGGGCTCATAAATCGTTATGTTTTGGGAGTACTTTTTTTTAATTGGCAACGCTATCTGCCAAAGCTTTTTATTGTAATCTGGAATAGCATCTGCAACAAGGTAGTATAGTACCTACTTAAATTGCGACATTTCCTTTTACAGAAAGTATAATATAATACAATTTTATACAATCGTGACATAATGAAGAGATAGAACTCCTAAACCGTTCCCAATTAAATTTAAATTCATTTTTAAGCCATATGTCAATTGCCTCAACCAGATTATCTGTTGCAGTTGATGACATATCAGACGAAATATATCCGTCTCTTTTTTACACACCGTAAATGTCACCTAATGAAAGGGGCGGAAATACCACCTAAAATTAAAAACATAAAATTTAATGATCATTGCTGCTTTTTTCACTGATTCTTAGTGTTGTCATACTTTTGTTCGCTGTACATTGCTACTGCGTTCGTTGGCTGGCCAGACTATAGTTTAGAAATGTCCCGAAATGTTTTTATGACTTGGCAGAAAACAAGTATCTATGTCTAGATTCACATGTTGAAAAATAAAAATAAAAACATTAAAAAATTAATTGGTGGGAACCATATTTGTTTTCATTGTAATATTTTTGTTACATCTTGAACTTGTTTTACGATTAACGATAAATAATTTCCTCGCAATTGAAGTGAAAATTAGAGTCCCCTCGTCCATAAAACCCATTTTACACTCGACTTTATATCAATCCTCGCTCGCAAGCTCGCTCGGATGGATAAACGCCTCGCGTAAAATCGTACGTTTTATGCACTTGTTGTACAATCTACTATTATCTACTGACTTAGACTAACTCTACCTATCCCTTTATCATATTTTTTTTATTATGCTGTTACTAAGTACAAAATAATTGTTCTAAGTTAGGGTGCGCGCGCGCGTGCACGCAGGCCATTGACGCTATGACGCCGCGACTCGGCAACTATGTCAATGCCAACCCGCGGCACTATCGCGAATGCTCTTATCGACCTATCCGGTTATTGGAAAATTACATCCACTCCTTATTTACATTCAAACGGGGTATACCTTCGACTTCTCAATGGCATACTTTAGGAATAGGTACTAGTATTTAAAGCTCAGCAGCAGTATTTTGTAGAGATCGCTCTTTAGCGATGAGACCGCCAATTGTTTTGCCTCTCCTTTTTTGTTTGTGACTTGTGTATACTTTGTATCTATTATTTGAGGTGTGCAATAAAGAGTATTTATGTTATGTTATGTAATAAAATTATAACATAGCGTCAATAAATTTAATTGCTTGGTTACCGTAGCTACCGCGGTAGTTCGTAGATAGTTTATAATAAATACCGTTCGGTTGTAATAGTAAACATTATCTGAATCCAAGACGAAATGACTTAAGAATAGATTATCTCTGTCATTTATTTCTACATAGTTTTATAGGACGCGCTTAAGTACCTATTAGGTGTTAAACATGTGCACCTCTGACTTCCCGTCTTGTGGCTATTGGCGGTTAGAACTCGAGGCATGCATGTAGGAACGACGTACGTGTTGCCGGTTCTTTAGAATCCTACTGAATATTTTTTTGTAACCTAATCCCTGGATTTTTAGCATCTGATTAACCCTACTGTATACAAACTGTCATCGTCATCGCATACCTAACTTAAAGCAAATACCAAATAACTGCCTCTTCTTAAATCCGCAAGGAGTAAAAGCTAATAAAAAAACCCGGTCAAGTGCGTGTTGAACCACGCATAATGGAGGGTTACGTACCTTCAATGGAATAAGAACCAAACTAATACCAAAAGGTCGTATCTGATGCCTATGGAAGAAGTTTTTTGGAGATAACTCAAAAATGGCTGAACCGATAATGTTCAAAATAGTTTTCGTAGAAAGTATGTGATAAGGCGCATCTTCTCAAAATTTTCCATATTTTTTGAACTTATGGTTCAAAAGACATAATTTTTCTGACTTTCCAAGCGATTATTTCTAAAAATATTTACTTTATCACAAAATGTTCAGAGAAACCTCAATGTTATTTTTAAAGACCTATCGATTGATGTGCAACATGTTGATATTAAGTAAAACATATTTTTTTGAAGTTCAGTTACATGTATGGAGCGCCCCCTCTAAAAATATTTTGTTCTGCAAAATTAACTACATAACTAAATAGCGGCATGCAAAATACACCTTTTGTCTAAATTTTATTAAGATGCGTCTTTAGTTTCCGAGTAAAATGGCTGTGACATACGGACGGACGGACGGACGAACAGACGGACATGACGAAACTATAACGTTTTTGCCATTTTGGCTACGGAACCCTAAAAACTGCCCCTTACGACTAAATCAAAGGATTTTAGATAAATTGTCCTTTCCGAACCTTTGATTTGGCCAAGGGCCCGTAGTTGATGGGTGATATTTATTACCAAGGCATCAATTAGTTCGCTTCTGACGGATTTCAATATTGGTTAACTAATAGGAAAACCGAGATTTAATTAAGGACCGACATAATTATTCACAGCTCGGTTGAACACGTTTAATACTTGACGTAGTTATCGGTTAATTAATGTAATATTCACATGGACATGACATTTAGATTAGGTGGGGTGGGTAAGGCGGTATACGTGCGGTTACTTAATTTAGACTAGCATACGAGGTACATATAGTGGACTAAGAGCTGGCCACGTCAGATATGACACAACATTGAGAGCAACAAAACTCGTCTGGTAAGATTGCTATACTATCCTTATTGCTAGATCCGGGCATCTGGCAGCTTTTAATGGGTGGAGGACAGAGTGACAGACTAGCAAAAATTATGAATTAGAAAATAGTAATACCAAAATAGGTTAGAACTGCCGAAGTTGTCTCAGTGATAAAGGACAGGGCCTATATTTTAACTTTAAAACAAAACACATTGCGTATTATTACGGAAACAAAAACAGTAGGCGACAAACTATGAATTACATATATTAGGTATACGTCGTTTGGCACTACTTTCCCCCAACAGAAACTTTTGGCAATGATATAATCTAATTATTTATATAACTTCCCAAACCCGAACTCTAGGATTTTTTTTCTTGAAGTGGTTTGCATTCTCTAAACTTTACAGCTGCCAGATGTCCAGATCTAGAAATAAGTATAGTATAGCAAACTACCTCCTTGCCTAGTCGGTAGTGACCCTGCCTATGAAGCAGGAGGTCCCGGGTTCGGATCCTGGTCAGGGCATTTGTGTGTATTCATCACAGATATTTGTTCCTGAGTTATGGGTGTTTTCTATGTATTTAAGTATTTATCTATATCTATCTATTATACATATCGTCGTCTACTACCCACAACACAAGCCTTATTGAACTTACTGTGGGACTAGGTCGATTTGTGTAAGATTATCCCATAATATTTATTATTATTATTACTTATTAAACTGACTAGAGGGGTTTCGTTGCTCTCATTATTGTGTAATATCTGACGTGGCTAACTCTCCGTCTATTACATCGATTATTGAAGAAATTTTTATTAGTGATAATATTGTTCAGTGGTTACTGGGTCGAATTTAATACTTAGCGAGTCTCTCTAAGTATATAACAACATTGTAAGTGATAATCCCAGAGAAAGTTGTGATGTCTTAGAGAAGTGTATGTAATACATACAGAGTAGTGTAGGTACGTAAACCTATGGTACAGTCGACGTCAAAGATATGTTTACACTTTTGCACCTTATTGCAAAGGAGTAAGGCGCAAAAGTGTAAACCTATCTTTGACGTCGACTGTACCATGCCAATTTAATATTATTATTTTAATTACATTCGGGCACTTTTTACGTGATCTCTAAATAATTATTATTTGTTTACAATATTATGAATGATAGCAGTTTAAATTTCACCTGACAAAAATTTGATTTCCACGTGCGTTTAATTAATTTAAATCTTACCTAAATAAATATACTCGTAAAGTCCAGTAGGTACCAAGTACCAGTCTGGAATTGCTAGTTCAAAGAGTCCAGCCATTCAACATAGGGTATGTACCTCATTGCTTTTGGTAGCTCTAGTTACCAGCCGTCACCAAGGCAATAGAGTCCACTGAAAAATATAAAGCAAGAAATGATCGACTAACTTTGCATAGATTTTACATTCATGGGTAAGTATGTGGTTATGAAAGAATTACTTTGGTTGGTTAATAGAAGTAGTTGAATGACGGTAAAATACATAAAGGTAAAATGTAATATGGTTTATCTTTGAAGGACGCGGGGACTATGATTATTTATTTTTATTTATTTATTTAAACTTTATTGCACAAATAAAAAGTGTACAAGAGGCGGACTTAATGCCTTAAGGCATTCTCTACCAGTCAACCATTGGATCAAACCGAAACTTGTAATTGGTGCAGGATCATAGATTATGTTTTACTTTGTACAAATCATATATCTAGTAGATCAAGCCTAGTTTTATATTATTATGGAATAGCAAGCTTAAGTGTTGGTGTAGTGCAACATTTAATTAACACGTAACCCTATTTATGTTGCCGGCTGTTTTAACCCGGTCATAGATTCATAAATATCTCCCACGAAGCTATTTTTACCACATTGTACAAAACGCGCCCTCCAGTCTAATGTGGGCCGCGCTACAAACATAATGTCACTCTCACTTCGCACGCCATCACGATGTTTTCTTGCCTGTTTATAAACAAATTTATTAGTTGTTAGTGTTTTTTTTTATTTTACATATAAATAGTTATATTACACCTACTTAATGTAATATACCCTACTTATCTTAGCTTTATATATTAAATAAGAGAACTTAACCAATGCTAAAATGACTCTAAATCACAATCGAGTGATTCCAATGAAATACGAAGGAGGATCAAGTCGAATTAATAAGATTAAAAAACCCGACTGCGGTATGGCTTCGCAAGCGTTCTAATTTCCAACACTTCTTTTTTTAATGCCCTCTGTCACCCTCGTAATCGAAAAGAATCTAATAACACTTCGTAATCGATATAAATACAATGAGTACATACATACTCTCGAAGAACATAGCCCTCCTTCTGTAGTCAGGTAAAAATAGTCTAGATTTACTTACTTACTACTTTTTTCGGCTGTTTTTTTACGTTTTACGTACATTGACTAACAGAAGATGACATCCCTAAGTAATTTTTTGTCCCAAAAGTTGTAGTGAAAATCACTACAAGTCTATACTACTCTTTGATTCAGTCACAGCTGTCAACCGCCAAACATGGCGCACGAAATTTGTTCTATATGTCACATCTAGTAGAATACATAATAAATCAATGTTTACGTAAGTCCAAAGCGATTACTGTCCATGGCACCTATGGGCCAGCCTATAGGTACTCGTACCTACTTGTTCATATTATTTATGTTACGAATCTAAATCAAATGAAATAATCTGTAACTACATAAATAATGCAAGTGTTAAGCTCGCTGCATATAATCACAATGAGGATATTTTGTTACGACATAAAATCTGGGTGAGAGCATTTCGCGTCATTCTTGCAAAGTGTGCAAACCGCGATGCCAACTTTCACAATATCAAGCAAATTGTATGCGACTTGTACATGCGTAGCCTGCACTGTTAACCTGCCTCTGAACCAACAAGTTTCGGTCTCGATATCACATATTACAATTGCGTAAACGAGGACGTATTCAGAAACGATAATCTTATTCGATGTCAATATTTATGCGACATGACGCTAAAAATACATGCGACAAAAAACTTAAACAGGGCCATTTTTGAAAATCAATAAGTATGTAACTACAAAATAGTACTGTTTTCTTTACTTCCAGACTTAATTTCAGATTTTAGCCGCTTACCAAAAGAGATTACGTAGGTAAATTATAAATAATGCTGCTTTTTATATGACCGTTTAAAATCTATCAAATTAACCCCAAAACCCTAAAGTCACCCCGGGTTATGGTATCAGATTTGGGGAAATTACGGCTGCCACTTGTATTAATTTTTATCTTGCAATAAAGTTTAAATAAAAATAAAAAATTGTTACCATGCGTTTACTTGCTATACTACCAAGTATATATACATATATATACACCAGATAGCAGATCTTTTCTGGATTTGAATTTTGGTGTCTGAATATAGTCCCAAGCTTTACAGCGACACCGGTCGGATGACGCGTAAAAACCAAATTGCAAATCTAAAGACAAGGAAACGTTCTTAAAAACGGAGAAAGTGCTTCATATGCTAATAATCTCACAATAATAAAATCTCAAAATAATAGTTAACTTATTTCAAAATAATAGTTCACTCAGTTTGTAGTGACGTTCAAGGGTATTGTTTCTCAATGGCTTCTCACTTTACTTTGGATGCTATGGTGTAGTAAGGAAAGGTGTCGTTCTTTAATACCTAACTACTAAACACTTTGAATTAAGTAATTATACTAACAACTAGAAATAAGGCATTATTGTATTACTAACATGCTTAGAGTGAGGATTGAATTGAATTTGAATTAATACTTAGTGATATTGTACATTTTACTAACTAAATCCTACTTGATTCAACTAACATATATTGTTTTACTTTTTTGAACTTTACTCGTTAGGGTTTTTATGAAAATATTGTTATAACATTCACTTGTAATATGCATTAAGACTTCACTGTATATAACTAATATTTACTTAGCCTATTTCGCAGTCGAAATAACCTTTGTAAAAGCGAACGCCGGCAATAAATTCCCGCTAAGTATTTAGGTACTATCTTCAACTAAGCCTCGATTACGAATAAATCTTTCAAACAATACGAGCACATTGCTGTGTCCATAAAACTGGCTATAAGCGTTAATGGAAAAACGCTGTATGTGACAAAGCCTACCGGGGCGTGTGTTTAAAAGCCCCATGTATCCACTCTTCAAGGCACTTTATGAGCAGGCAATATCGGAAAAATGTTTGTCGCACGTGGCGACTGACAAACGGTTCTGGGATGAGGTTTTTTCAATTGTAACTCATCGCAACATTCGCAACCCTTCCTTTTAGGGTTCCGGTGGCTTATATTATATGTAAGAGGATTAATTTCCTTGATCTTTTTATCTGCGTTTCCACCTGAAATTTCCCAACTCAGTCATGCAATTATTGTGTCTGCGTTGTCTCGTAACCTGCCGGGAAACTTCTTGATTCATTTTACAATGGATGGGATTGTTTTTGGTTCTAATACTTATACCTAAAGGATATTTGCGAGAGCAAGAGATCAAGGATAGTTGCAACGCAGCTTCACTGCGGACTGTAGTGCTACAGAAATTAACATTTTATCTTCTATCATAAACTAAACTCGCCATAAAAAAAAAGTTTCGTTTGGATTTTTTTGCGGGCAAACAAATATATAATAAAAGTGCTATATTTTCTAACCTTTTGCGTAGAGGTCTACCTCCTCATAACTAGATTTCAAAATTTGCTAACTTGCTTTTAACTCTGTTAAATTGACAACGAGTTAAAACTTAATTGGTGCCTTTAGGATACCGGTCGTAAAAGTGTTACCGCACAATTTCACAGCATAATACTTCTACCGAGTCTATGCTGTTCAACATGATGTGTCAGTACTTTGTAGTAATTTTTTATTCTATTCGCAGTGGAGCTGGTGCTGGTATTTCCTGATGAGCTGGCCAGCTTCGGGCGAAATCTTCACACTAGGCTACATCACAGGTTCCGAGAGGCAGGACGGCGATAAAACTTATTGGAGACTGGGACGCGTCATTTCAGGTAAGGGAATTCAATGTCAGGTTACTTTTAGCCTCATTACACATAGCTTGTTTCTGTAAATTAACATGCAATTTAACCTTTAGACCCGATAAAGGTTTTCCTTCCTCTATTAATACTTATTCTAATAACAAGTGCCGTGATGTTGATGCATTAACAATATAAAGGACTGACTAATAATATAATATTTAATGTCATAATCATAAAAAATAATTTATCGGCTCCTAGCATAGTTGGTAGTGACCCTGCCTATGAAGCAGGAGGTCCTGGGTTCGAATTCTGGTCAGGGCATTTATTTGTGTATTTATCACGGATATTTGTTCCTGAGTTATGGATATTTTCTATGTATTTAAGTATTTATCTATATCTATCTATTATATCTCATTTATTTTCCAAATATAATACTATACAAAAATACAATATAATAAATACAATACATATAAATACAATACAAAAATTTAAACATAATCTATTATATTTATATGTCTAGTACCCACAAAACAAGCTTTATGGAGCTTACCGAGGGACTTGGTTGATTTTATGTAAGATTGTCCCATAATATTTAATTTATTTATTTATAAAAATGTAAGAAATGGTGATTTTCATAACAATCTAGGAGAATCATTCCTGTCTTATTTTTAACTGGATGCAACACGTTTATTGATCGTAATATCACGTGATGTAACTCAAGTAATTTTATATGTTGAGTTGTTTTCAAATGTACTCACCATTTTTTGCCTCCAATTCAATGTAGATCTTTAGAAATTTTACTGGTGCAACTAAACAAAAGTTTTGTTTTGTCGATATTTTCCATTAACGTCAAGATTCTGCGACGCGAAAGTTGCCGTAGGTGTTGAGGCAACACTTCGCTCCAGTTAAAACTTAGAGGGGATTACTACAAAACCATTACGAACTAGTTACTCTAACTTCCATCGTTATAATTACAAGCGTTGCTTAATTAAAGTTGCTGTTTATATCTCGGCTAAATCGATATGACCTAATGCAATTAATACCTGCCACTTCTTGGCAGCTGACACGTAAAACTAACAAGTTGCTCCTATCCGTTATGTCACTTACGCTAAGATGACTTTGATAAAAAAATCGGGCAAATGCGAGTCAGATTTTACAATTTTAGTGGGAAGTAAGTGTTAAGAGGAAACTTCCTGAATTTTTTCATATTTTTTGGACTTACGATTCAGAAGTTAGAGGGGGGAGAGACACAATTATTTTTAAATATCGAAGTGTTCAATTCTGAAATTGTTCAATTACCTATATACAATCAAAATACGACAAAACTCGAAATCTGTCGGACAGTTTTGAAATTTGATGTGTATGTTGATTAGAGGTCCCGTTTTATTGTCCGCGCCATTTGACATTTCAGGACCTCGAGGAACCGCCAGCACCTTGGAAAATGTCCTCCATCCTGAAGAAATTCGCTTTTCCCTCCGAATTTACGCACTCTATGAAAATATTGTCTAGCACAATATTAAAGCTCATTAAATTCTTATCAACACACCAGTGCCATGAAATACAAATTTTCTAAAATGTATGAGGGATAAATCACTAAGACTAAATAATTTGATGATATTGATTTACCTCTAATTAAGACCAAAAATAGGCATTTATAATCAAATTATTCAGTCTTAGTGATTTATCCCTGGCACTGGTATGCTGATTATAAATGATTTCATTGAAATCCGCGCAATAGTTTAAGCACCAAGAAAAAAACATGATTTCATATTTGGTGACCCCTTGCGGCCGCCATATTGTTTTTTTAGATATGTAAGTGTGGATTCATTGTTCAGATCAAGTGCCATTAAGAGATATGTCACTTGTAGAAATCCGCTTAGCATCCTAGGCTACAGAATGTATTTAGTTTTCAGTTTTGAAACCATTACCCTATCAATAAGCTTTAATATTGTCCTAGATCATATTTCCATAGAGTGCGTAGGTTCGGAGGGAAAAGCGAATTTCTTCAGGATGGAGGACATTTTCCAAGGTGCTGGCGGTTCCTCGAGGTCCTGAAATGTCAAATGGTATGGACAATAAAACGGGACCTCTAATCAACTACACACCAAATTTCAAAACTGTCCGGCGGATTTCGATTTCGTCGTATTTTGATTGCATAATAATCAAACAGACCTAGAGGAAGATCTCCAATGAGGTGGACTGACCAGATCAAAGCCAGTATTTCAGCGAACATAAACGAATGCGTTCGTAAAGCTGCCCTGCGAGAGGAATGGCGACGTCTTGTGAAGCGGGTCACTCAAAAACCTGCATAATGATCACGACCACTCTGACAAGAGTGTACCGATGAAGAAGAAGAAGAGAATAATCAAACAATTGTTTTAGGAAACCTCAAAGATATTGTTATCGACTAATATGCAACACGTTGAGTGCAATTGTTTTTTTTAACAGGGGCAATCTCAATGGCAGTTGATGAAGTGAACGAAAAGCTTCTCGGCCCCATGAATCACTCGTTACGGTTCGAAGTTGCTGAAACGTACGGAGACGAAGAAATTTCCATCAAGCAGGTAAACTTTCCTAAACAAACAGTAACGCACACGCATCGAATACCGTAAAGCTGGGTTTTTTTGGCTCCAGGGAAGGGGGGAAATAACTTTGGCCATTGGGATTAACATGCCTTTTAGTTGGTTAGCATGTTTTCCAGTACGTATAGGCATGATTAAGTACACACATCTGACACTGACTTATTATGGTGACAATCAATCTGTTTATCACCATAATAAGTTTCCCAATCAATGTCTGATGGATCTACCTAATTACCTAATCTTAAAACCAAAATACGACTTACAATAAAGTATGCCAAACATAAAATCTGAAATCGTTTAATGCTGAGAACTGCAAAATGTAAAAATAAAAAAAATATTTCTACTTAAGCTTTCTGTTAGGCTTGAAATTTCGTCAACTGCCCATCTGATTTTAATTAAAATCGCATATTATACACGTTGGTATTGTATGCATTTTCCGGTAATAATTGCCTATCTATTTATACCTACCTAGTTAAGTAGGACAAAATAGGAAACACGCAGAATCATAATTAAATAAACAAGACCTAAATAGATAACCGATTGATTGCCACTATTATTGAAGTAAGATATTTCGATGTGTTTGTAAGCGCCAGTTTTATGGGCCGACGACCGGACTAAACTATCTATGCCGTAACATGATGGTAGGAACAGAATGATGTTTTTTTTTTATACCACGACGGTGGCAAACAAGCAGCACGGCCCGCCTGATGGTAAGCAGCTACCGTAACCTATGGACGCCTGCAACTCCAAAGGAGTCACATGCGCGTTGCCGACCCTTTACAAAAAGGAGGATTCACTGTGTTGACGGCTAAAGGAACAAGGTCCCTCATCGTCAACCCACTGGGTCCTCATTGAGCTCTTTGGCAACCTTGCTCACCAGCAGGAACACAACACTATGAGTAGGGTCTAGTGCTATTTGGCTGTGGTTTTCTGTAAGGTGGAGGTACTTCCCCAGTCGGGCTCTTCTCCAGATTTGAGCGAGATGACATTCGCTGAACGTGCCCTACCACACTTAGCGAGATGCCATTCGCAGTGCCCATACCTCTCTTTTTGGCGTAGTTTAAGGACATACCCAAGTCCGGATGTAGTTTAAGGACATACCCCGGGTCCGACATACCCCGGGTCCTATAATATTTATTTATTCTGTTGATTTTTTGACGGTATTTTTGATGTTACAAGTGTTTTAGTTTTGGTATTAATTTTTTTAATCCAAACTGTTCAAAAATCGTGTGCATTTCAGTGAGTAATTCTTCAAGATCCTTAGATATATGTACTAGACAGACCGGCAATGTCGTCAGCGAAACGAATAAATTGTATGTTTTTTCTACTAGTTACTACTACTATACTTCGTTTTTTTTTTAGATTAGAAATTGAGTAAACATAGAAACAGTAATTGCCAACCTGTTCTAAATGTTCAATTTAAATACACTGCAAGCACGCCAACAGAGGATGAGTTAACATGATTAAGAGTTCACATTTGTGAATAAATAATAACAATTTGCAGATTAAATAATCCAACACAACAATAAAAACACAATTTCGTTTTATATTTTGTATGCCAACGTTAGAGACACGTGAAAATGAAAAACTGACCTGACAGTGACGCACGTACTTTCTAAAACGAAAACTTAAGATCCAGTTTTCGTTATCAGTTCACGAAAATTATTTAATTGACAATCATAATATGCACTTATTAATCAATTTTCGTAAATAAAAATGCGTCTAAACGTTATTTAATGGTTTTATTATATAATACTAAACAATAAAGCAATTATCTTGGGTGATCGTAAAAGATTTGGTGGACTACGAGGTGGCTTTTCTTGTTGTATGCCACTCGGGCCTGCCTCTGATTGCTCCGTAACCCTCCAACCAATCGCACAATAATAGAGCAATCAAATACCTTTACTTAGATAAGAATCACAATAAGATTTAAACATTAAAAACTATCCAGGTATGGCTGAGAGATACTAATGACAGATGACGCGAGAAAATATTTAAAAATCGAACCATCCGTTGCGAACCTCTTCTTCTCTAGGTATTTTATTGTGCAACATTACGGACGGGTGTGCAACCGGGTCTGGTAGGAAATATATTCTCAATTTTGGCAATAATATGCGCGGAATGAGAAGTGTCGTGGTTTATTATAATTTATTTCTGTAGGAAAGACAATTGTAACGTATATCATCAGTCTGTATGTCAGTGCAAAGACATTTTTTTAATGCAGCGATACCTCAACTGTAAAAAAATGAGATCATTATAGTAGTTCACTTGATTTATTCGAAACGTGCCGAGTAATTAAAATGAACGCATGTAAATTTTTCGACAACCCTTGTATTTTACAACGCTCTCATAGTTTGCTGATTAAAGTGCTTATCAAACACGATGTCAAGCACACCTGTCGTCAAATATGTTTTAAAATAGAATGTAAAAAAAACTGTAGGTTGGTAGGTAATTAAGGTTTGAATTAAATATAGGTACTTAGGACACCACTGCCTCTAACATTGTAAGCTGAATGTGTAAAAATATAATAAAAATGTGACTTAGTAGGTACCTACTTTAGGAAGAAGCAATGCGAGTAAGTACCTATTGCTAAATCAATAACAGAACAAAACAAGATATTTAAAAAGTTTGAATGCCGTCTGATTGAACTTGAAGGATGCCACCTACCAGCGTACAGTGGGGCAGATTGAGAATGAAAACCGAATAATGGCAAACGACTTTACTACGAGTATGTTATGTTACTTACTTGGTATCTCCGGTAAACGTGTCTTTAGGGCTTAGTTGGCAGTCATGATATTACCGAGATCTTCTACTAAAAGTCATGTAGAGACATAAAAATGTAATAAATCTGCCCTTTAGTTCGAGAATATTTCAATGTTCTGTGTCATGACCTCGCCGCGCCGTTGATGTGGGTGCCTAAATGAACACATATTGCGAAATAGTTTCAATGCACAAGTTTTAGTATAAATAAAGTTGAGTACATTGAAGCCACTGATTTTGTTAATGCATAACTCTAATAAACGCCATACGGTTCATCGTTCGTATGTAATCTACTTATGTTATAAAATATCTAGAACACATGTGACATCTCATAGCAGTAAACTGTTGTGTTACCTAGCTAATTTAATCATAATACCAGATGCGCTTGTGGCGATGCACTCCAGAAATAATTTTACGTAGCGTAAGTCAGAATCGCAATGACCTAGGCCTAGTAATCCAGATATCAAAGTTATACCTTATATTATAATATAAGTCTAGTAGGTATTTAACGTTTCGATATCGGAAGGCAGCACGCGTACACGCTGGATCGCTTCGCTCATTAGTTTAATTCACTTTGCGTAGCTGCGATCTTTTTCCGACCGCATTAACAATTAACATTAAGCAGACTGACTCGAGAAATTTCTTTGAATATAAACTCACATTTGATAGAACCCAGTTTTGGATCTAATTTTTCGGAGTACAGCTTACCTACTTTATCATTAATAAACAAACTTTACTCTTCTTTTAAGAGTGTGTTTACGTTAATTACGTTAATTTACTATTAAGCCGCCTAAAGTTTTTAACTACGTACTAATGTGTATGACACCCAGTCTCCCAGATGACTAGCTAATATAGAAACAAACATCATGTATTAAACACCAGCTACGTGTCTATAATAGAGGTTAATGTGGCGGAAAGACGATTTTCTAAACTATGAGAACAATTTTAATTAAACATTTGCAGCCGTATTTCCTTTTCCCGGAGACTGTTATATGCTACATTGCATAGATACCAACGATATTGCCGAGTGCAAACTGAAAACTATGTATTAAAAAGCACTAGAAACGGACTTTGTAATAGGAAAACTTTTGCCTCAAGCATTTCCACTAAGCTTAAGTAAGTATAGAAATCGAAAGATAATAGCGTGTAGAGTTAGTGTCTGATTCGTCTGCCGCTTTTCTTTTGGTTTCATTCTTCATGGTTTCAGGTTTCAGTAGGATCCCGTATCTATCTGAACAATATTAGAAAATCAGAAAGTTTTGGAACTTACACACATCTGGTAGTTTTTAATGTTTTAACCAAATAGAGTTTGCAATTTTGATGATGTTTTTCTTTAATATGTAAAATTTAAAACGGGATTTAAATCATCAATCATGTAGCAAGTATTTCATTGAGCATATGCAATTAGAGCCGACAATAACAGAACCTCTGATTAGTCCAGTCATTATATCCAAAAAACCGACCCTACCCGTGAATAATCAGTTCTTGGATTTTTTTTCGTAGGTCCCTCGGGGGGCGGGTCACTGGGAGTGTAAATTCAAAAAGTAGACTGAATCAGGCTCCTGTGTATATTCGAAAAACGGTTTTTCTTGAATAACTCGGCCATTTTTGATTTTACAGTAAAACCGTGACGACAAAAACTGTAGGAAATTAGATTCTCTACAAGTTTGGTCCTCACATTTTTTCTTCTAGGATCGATATTTTGGAAATTAAACCTGAAAAACGCGACAAATTCAAAATATTATCATTATCTCCTATGTTCCACGTTTTACGGCATAAATGAAGAGGACTAAACTTGTAGAGAATCAAATTCTGAACAATTTTGGTTCCTACCTTTTTTCCCCTAAAATCGATATTTTGGAAATTTTACGCTCTGTCTCCAGGGTTGGAACCAAAATTGTTCAGAATTTGATTCTCTACAACTTTGTTTCTCTTCATTCATGCCGTAAAACGTGGAACATAGGATATAATGGTAATATTTTGAATTTGTCGCGTTTTTCAGGTTTAATTTCCAAAATATCGATCCTAGAAGAAAAATTGTGAGGACTAAACTTGTAGAGAATCAAATTTCCTACAATTTTTGTCGTCACGGTTTTACTGTAAAATCAAAAATGGCCGAGTTATTCAAGAAAAACCGTTTTTTTTTTAAATAAACACTTTTTGAATATACACAGGAGCCTTATTCAGTCTTCTTTTTGAATTTACACTCCCAGTGACCCCCCCGAGGGACCTACGAAAAAAAAATCCAAGAACTGATTATTCACGGGTCAAAATCGATAATGACTAAACTACATCTGGCATAGCTATCCTTTCGTTGTACCGATTATCGATATAGTTACCCACCTACTTAATTATTATAGACATTGACATGAGTGAATTAGGAAATACGATTCGTTATTAGGAGTCGTAATTTCTACACTTACTTAGAAAATCTAAGTGTCTTCAAACAAAAATATTTAAGCTATAAGCGAGATTTATCTGAAAATTGTGATTGTAATCTTAGATTATAGAAAGCTAACTTCTTTCTAGAATAACGACGTGAGTACTTCTATATACAAAAAATCTTGGATAGAACTAAAACAAATGGGTATGCCGAAAAAAAAATCTGAACTATTTCTCAGGGATGTTTTTTCTCGAAGAAAATAAATAACTTATACCGAAATTTTTAGACCTTTGGTCATTGATAAATATCCATTAGGAGATATGTTGCACTTTTACTAATATTATGACGTGGATATAATTAAAAGTAATAAAATAATGTCACAAGTTTTGTCAGTTAAAATAAAAAAGGGTTCTAGTGATAAATTTTCTGCTTCGTTTGTTTGAAACTTCTCGCAATGATGTTTATTCATTTGTCGCGTCGCGTCATAGTTCCGTGTCGCTTGCTGCCCACTGAGAACTTTAGGCCTGGCTCTGTGCTCCTATTGCTCACCGAGTGCAGGTTAGCACTCTACTTAGCTTATCCCAGCCATTATATCAGGGTCTTTCAGATCAGTAACAATAGTGCGTGTTCAAAGGCGCTCTTATACCGACTCGAATTAGGCAAGTACTCCCTACGCTTAAGCAGTCTAGGGAATACACGGCCTGACGTTGATAGCTACTTAGCTACCCGTTGTGCCGAAAGGGTAACTGACAGAAAACAAATTGTACTTACTTAATGGCTTAAAAGGAAAGCAAATAAATAACCAAGTTCTAACGAAATGGTCGAGCTTGTCATTTCAAATAAGGACGCCATTAACCCCGACTCGTGTTTCAAATTACAAAAACATTAACTGGCGTACAATATAAGTTTTCACTTACAACTGTTTATATATCTAAGATGACTTTTTTAAAACTGTTTTAGTGTAAGATCAATCGTTAATAATGATAATAGTTATTTCTGATCATTAACTAAATTTAGTAGGTACCTAATATCTACGAGAAAAAGTTTCCAACTGTTTAAATCTGCTGCTATATCGATAAATCCCTATCTCGACTTTGTCATAGTTATAACTCGTAAACTAGACAACCATAAAATTTGTTTTACGGTGCTTCAGCTAAGTTTACTGCCATACAAAAGCGCCTCGTAGTCTTTTCAACAGAAGTTAAACCTACCGGACTATCGGCGGGTGCCTCTAGCCAGGGCCATAAATCTCCGCCGTGCCCTCTTTTGATGTTACGAAGTACGAGCCATAACCGTTATACTGCTATTGGCTGTGAAGTATTTACACCATTTGATGCTTCATTTGTATTTTCTTGATTAAGGTGGCGTCGCTGTGGGCAAGAAACGTTTCTGCGTTCATCGGACCTCAAGAGACGTGTGTTCATGAAGGGAGGATGGCTGCCGCTTTTAATTTGCCTATGATCAGTTATGTGAGTCTTTATATTCAAATGTTAATTTAAGTATCATATTCCTTTCCTATACGTTCGCCGGCTGAACTACTTAACAGCAACTGTATGTACCTACTTACATTGTCATTCAACCGGACGTCGAACCTTGTAATTTGGATACCACTGGCGCGTTTTATCCCAGTACCTTCTTCTTCTCTTCATTTTCGAAATCAATTTTAAATTGGACTGTTTCAATTTAGATTTTTATAAATTGGTATGTAATTATGTTATGAGAATAATATTATCTAGTAACTGCCAGTTTAAACTACTTATACGGTATTAGGCGAATACTTTTTTGGTTTGTAATGTTAAAATGTATCTGAACGAAATTCCAGTTTTATTTTCTTTGTTGACAGTTAACAAATTTGTTTGTTGACAGTACTGCCGCGACGTGACTCTTCCTTGTTCTAACAAACCAAACAACATGCAAGGGTACTCCACGTTTGTGCGGACGAGGCCCTCCGACACCAGCATTTCACGCGCCGTCGTCGACGTTTTGACGCACTTCAACTTTATGCACGTAAGCACTGTTGTTTGCATTGATTTATACAAAAAGGGAGATATGGTACCAGGCGCTCGATTGTGTGCCGGTTCCATATAGGTTCCGGGACCTTATTGAATTAATCGTGTGGCAGAGTCTCTCAGTCACACTTTGTGCAATGCGCAAAATATGGAGGTCTCCCTTGCATACCCGTGTTAACTATATAGGTTTATCTCTTTTGCCCATGATGCACATACATTATAGCGGTGTGTAGCATTTTACAAGTGTGTAGGTGCTTGGACCACATTTCAGTTTTGTTTACTATGAACGTCGCTCATCTTCCTTTTTGTTTATGTCTATGGTTGTTTGGGATATTTTTCAATGGACAAAATCTGAATATTCTAATGATTCTTTTTTTAGGCTTTTTGACTACAAAATAAATATATTAGAAATGAGTACGTTCACCTCTAAATATTCTCGATATAGCAGACAGCTGTATCCTACTCAAAAGATCAATAGCGTTTATCGATGTTTAAAATTAGAGCATGCCGTTTGGTATCCCTATAAACTGCTTCTTTTATTGGCGGTCCATTTGGCACAGTCAGAATGACTGAAACAGATACGCCAAGTGGCTCCGTGCGTTATGGGGATCCTGTTTTCCATTGACGCATGTACAGATGAAACCAGAAGCAATTTTTCACTATATAGAATACCTGACCAAGTTCACATAAAACTATGAAACTTTTATAAGGAATTGGGGGTATTAATATTCTTCGTATGATCTCAACGTTCACAAGATTTTTGAAAGAACACACATATAATCATACTTAAGGGCAATAAAACATATTACACAAACCAATGTGTTCTTTCAAAAATACTTACGGAGCAAAAACCAAAATACAAAGGATTAACGCAAATATTTCTAACGTCACGCCATTAAGTTTTCTAAGTGTATATGTGAAGTTCACTATAGTGTTTGTAACGTATTGCAGGTAACCTTTCTATATTCAAACACACCGAACAAAGACTTCTCGCGACTCGCTCAGGCCATTATCGCTGCAGTTAAGGAGAGGGAAATATCGGTTCGGAAAACTGAAGCTTACAGACATTCCTACTACTTCGCAAGTAACTACACACGCAACCCGTTCCTGGAGATCGTTCAGGAAACTTACAAAGACACTAGAAGTTAGTATTCAAAGTTGTTTGCTTCAAAAATACAGCTTCGTTGTGCTTCCGTTGACTTAAATTGGAAATATTTTTCGCAGTTTATGTTTTGGTGGGGAATTACCATGACCACGTCGGACTTTTGATGGCTTTGGATGCTATGCAACTCTTGGACTCTGGTGAGTGCCTAAGTACTAAGTATCTTTTTTCTACACAAAAAATGTAAGTACTTTTCGGAGTCGCACAAGTGTACTCGTAGCAAATCTAAAGACACCCATATAACATAAGGATGTAAGGTAAAATGTTATTGGAATGATGAGTTGAGATAATAAAATGAGGCTTCCAAATGTATGCCTAAGGCTAATGTATGCTTAATTGAGCGTAGTAATTTGCAGCACTTTACATGCATTTGCAAACAGGTTTGTATTTACTTCACTTAGTTCAAAATTGAGGTTTACGTTGAATATAAATAAACTAGTGGCTCTGTGAGCTGTAGACCTCGCGAGCATAGCTAAAACTGAGTAAATTCGGGGTCAATAGAAATTTCAAATAATGTAAGCAAACCCATTGATCTTCATCGTTTCGCATTCACGCATTTTTAAAGAACAACCATGGTTTAATTCGTAAGATTTATACATAATCAACTTGTTATTTAAATTCATTTTAGTAAAATAGACGTTAATTACTTATATTCAGACAAAACGAGGTTCTTCAATAATATTTTGCCATGTGTCAAGTCCTCTTTTTGGCTAGAAAATAGAAATGCAGCTATATTTATTTAACTTATTTTTTTTTCTATTGACCACGAATATATGGCTCTGCCAATTTGATAAATTACCAAAAACTGAATCGACAAAAAGCAGACAATAGGTAATTATGAAGTTAATTTGTAAAGCAGATGACCAATCATATCATATAAAAAAATATTACTGTGAAACAGTAAAATCGTAAATTACACTCTGCCTGGCTGAGTAACAAATAGTAACAATCACACAAAAATAGCTATTGCCGGCTGGCCAGGTTTGAATGAAAATAAATTACCGTTTCATACATATATGGAGGCTCGGCCTGACCTGACCAGAAGGTCTTTTTTTAAGCAAGAAACTCCTAACTCCTAATCCTAGTTCTTAGTTTTAAGAGCGACTAATTTCTACTAATAAGATCTGCCGAGCTAAAGGCAAAGCTCACTGTAGAGCCGAACGTCCGAAGCGCATTAGTAGAAAATGCCGCTGCGGTAGTAGCGGTAGCAGGAGATCGAAAGCCCGATAAGGTAGCATTTTCATTGAGGCGGATATGAGAGGAAACGTGCGAAAACCAACCAATAGCTTTGTCCTTTAACGGCTTAAACTAAGAAACTGTGACCCTTTTGCTCTCGTCTTAAACATTCAATCTATTTTTGGTATGAATAGAAAACGTTCACAGTGTGTTCTTCCTTTGTGCGGGGGGAAGGGGGCTCCGCCCTCCGAGCCCTCCTTTCACGCTGGTCACGTAGTTACCTTTATAAATCCTATTTTTTCTTCCGTCTTAAATGTTCAACCTTATCGTTTTTGGGATGAATTTAAATCGTTCGATGTGTTTTTATTTGTGCGCCCCCCGAGCCCCCCCCCCCCCTCCCACGCATATCACGTAGTTAACTTTATAAATACTATTTTTTCTCCCGTCTTAAACATTCACGCTGACCATTTTTGTTATAAAGAGATATCGTTAAGTGTGTTATTTCTTTATGCGGGGGGTTCCACCCCAAGCCCCTCTTCCACACATATCACGTGAACTTTATAAATACTCGTTTTTCTCCCGTGTTAAATATTCAAACTAATCATAAAATTTTGGTATGGAAAATAAATCGGTTAGTGTAATTTTTGTTAGTGCGGGGGGCTCCACATGAATAATAATCGTTCAGTGTGCTTTTGCTTTGTGCCCCGGTGGCTCTGCCCCCCGAGTCCCCCTTTAACCCTTATTACGTCGTAAACTTTATAAATACACATTTTTCTCTGGTCTTAAACATTCAACCTTACCATTTTCGGTATAAAAAAAAATAGTTTAATGGGATTTTTAGGGTTCCGTAGCCAAAATGGCAAAAACGGAACCCTTATAGTTTCGTCATGTCCGTTTGTCCGTCCGTCCGTCCATTCGTATGTCACAGCTATTTTACTCGGAAACAATAAGACGCATCTTAATAAAATTTAGAAATAAGGTGTATTTTGCATGCCGCTGTTTAGTTATGTAGTTATATTGCAGAAAATAAAATTAGGGGGAACGCTCCATACATGTAACTAAATAAATAAAAAATCACAAAATATGAACATGTTGCAAATCAATCGATAGGTCTTTAAAAATAACATCGAGGTTCGGTTGAACATTTTGTGATTAAGTAAATATTTTCAGAAATAATCGCTTCGAAAGTCAGAAAAATTGTGTCTTCCCCCTGTAACTTTTGAACAGTAAGTCCAAAAAATATAAATAAATTGAGAAGATGCGCCTTATCACACACTTTCTACGAAAATTGTTTTGTGAACATTATCGGTTCAGCCATTTTCGAGTTCTCTCCACAAAACTTCTTCCATAGGCATCAGATACGACCTTTAGTATTGGTTTGGTTCTTATTCCATTGAAGGCACGGAACCCTCCATTATACGTGGTCCAACACGCACTTGGCCGGTTTTTTCTTAGTGCGAGGGGCTTCACCTTCCGAGCCCCCCCTTTAACCCTTATTACGTCGTTAACTTTATAAATACTCTTTTTTCTCCCGTCTTAAACATTCAACCTTACAATTTTTGGTATGGAAAAAAAAGTTCAGTGTGTTTTTTTCTTAGTGCGGGGGGGGCTCCGCCCCCCGAGCCCCCTTTCCGGTGTTATCACTTGGTTAACTTTATAAATACTCTTTTTTTCTCCCGTCTGAAATATTCAACCTTATAATTTTTGGTATGAATGATAATCGTTCTGTGTGCTTTTGCTTTGTGCGGGGTGCTTTTGCTCTGCCCCCGAGCCCCCCTCCCGATGATATCACGTGGTTAACTTTATAAATATTCTTTTTTCTCCCGTCTTAAACATTCAACCTTATCATAATTTTTTTAGTATGAAAAAAAATCGTTCAGTGTGTTTTTAGGGTTCCGTAGCCAGAATGGCAAAAACGGAACCCTTATAGTTTTGGTCATGTCTGTCTGTCCGTCCGTCCGTAGGTCACAGCCATTTTACTCGGAAACTATAAGACGTATCTTAATAAAATTTAGACATAAGGTGTAGTTTGTACGCCGCTATTTAGTTATGTTGTGAAATTGCAGAAAACAATATTTTTAGGGGGGGCGCTCCATACATGTAACTATATTTTTTTTTTAAATACCAAATATCAACATGTTGCACATCAATCGATAGGTCTTTAAAAATAACATTGAGAACTTTTTGAACATTTTGTGATTAAGTGAATAGTTTCAGAAATAATCGCTTCGAAAGTCGGAAAAAAGACTTCCCCTGTAACTTTTGACCCGTAAGTCCAAAAAGAAGATGCGCGTTATCATATACAGGGTTGGGCATATTAAGTGTCCTAGTTTTAGAAACCTCTTTTTTTCTTAAAATACTTCAGATCTTTTTGAACTATTATACTTTTTAAATTGCTTATTTATTATAGTATCTATAAATCATAATGACAGATTGATTATCTTTTTTTTGTACATTTGTCAATGATGGACGCAAAACGCGAACTCGTAATAGATTTGTACAAGAAAAAATATAAGCCATGCGAGATATTTAGGAAACTGAAACGCCTAAATATAAATATAAGGTTCATATCGCGGACTATAAAACGTTTTATAGAAACCGGATCTTGCCGACCGAGGCCCAAACCTGGACGAAAACCATCGATACGTGTGGGAAATCTAATAAAACGCGTCCGTGAGAGAATTAGGCGGAATCCAGCACAAAGTGCGAGTAAACTCGCGAAGGACCTGAAAGTCTCAAGAAGATCAATGGGTCGAATATTGCGAATTGATCTGAACCTCAAGGCCTACAAAAAACAGAAAATACACGGTTTGACAATAGCTCAAAAAAAAGCTAGAGTTAAAAAATGTAGGGGTATATTAGCTTGGCACGATGGAGATGATATGATTTTTTCGGATGAAAAGATGTTTGTGCTACAAGACAGCCACAATCAACAGAATGATCGAGTGTACGGAGTAAGTTTACGGGATATTCCAGCGGACAAACTAGCAGTGCAACGATTCCAGAGTACGTCTGCAGTTATGGTATGGGGGGCCATAAGTCCTAAAGGGAAGTTGCCACTACTGTTTATTGACCGTGGGATGAAAATCAACCAAGACTTCTACATACAGAACGTTTTACAAGATCATCTGCTTAAAAACGCTCAAATGTTATATGGGAACGAATATTACTGTTTCCAATAGGATAGTGCCCCATCACATAAAGCCAAACGTACACAGGACTGGTGTCGGCAAAATTTTACAGATTTTATACCATGGGAAGAATGGCCTGCGTCGTCACCAGACCTGAATCCCTTGGATTTTTCAATATGGGGTTACATGTTAAGCAAAATTGGGAGCACACATGGACTAAATTTGAGTTCATTTAAGGATCGGTTAATCAAAATATGGGACGAGATACCTGAAGAAGTCGTGCGTGCCGCATGCAAGTCGTTTTACAAGAGATTGCGTAAAGTTTTACGAGCCAAAGGAGAGCGTTTTGAGTTAACGAATTAATTTTGTAAATATATAACATAGTTTAACACAAATACATACAGCATTTTTATTTTTGTTGTTTTATTTAAAATTTATTGTCTTATTAAAATAGGACACTTAATATGCCCAACCCTGTACTTTCTACGAAAATTGTTTTAAACATTATCGGTTTAGCCATTTTTGAGTTATTTCTAAAAAACTTCTTCTGTAGGCATCAGATACGACCTTTTGGCATTAGTCTGGTTCTTATTCCATTGAAGCTACGGAACCCTCCATTATGCATGGTCCGACACGCACTTGGCCGGTTTTTTCTTAGTGCGGGCTCCACCTCCCGAGCCCCTCTTTAACCCTTAGTACGTCGTTATCTTTATAAATACTGTTTTTTCTCCCGTCTTAAACATTCAACCTAACAATTTTTCGCATGAAAAAAAATCGTTCATTATGCACTTTATTTTCTTCCGTCTTAAATATTCAACCTTAGAACTTGTCACTTGAACTCAGTATATATAAATACCGTCAACTGCTACTCGTACAACCTACGATGCACAACTTTTCCTGGCTTGAAAAACATGGTTTTCTTCACCATACAGCTATATATGTATATCTTAATCTTGAAATGTCTGGTAAGCAAATTAGGTGACAAATCTAAATTTTGGTGGCAGAAAATATAGTTGCCTTTTATTACTGTTGTTTCCTCCACTTTTTTTTTGGGAAACTTTGATCATATCGACTCAAAATCACGAACTCTTTCGATTCCAGTAGGTTACAAAATGACTCCCTTTTTAGGGTTCGGTAGTCAACTAGGAACCCTTATAGTTTCGCCATGTCTGCCCGTCCGTCCGTCCGTCCGCGGATAATCTCAGTGACCGTTAGCACTAGAAAGCTGAAATTTGGTACTAATATGTATATCAATCACGCCGACAAAGTGGTAAAATAAAAAGTGGAAAGAAATGTTTTATTAGGGTACCTCCCCTATACGTAAAGTGGGGAGTGATTTTTTTTTTCATTTCAACCCTAACGTGTGATATATTTTTGGATAGGTATTTAAAAATGAATAGGGGTTTACTAAAATCATTTTTTGATAATGTAAATAGTTTCGGAAATAATCGCTCTAGAAGTAAAAAAAATGTGTCCCCCCCCTCTAACTTTTGAACCATAAGTTTTAAAAATATGAAAAAAATCTCAAAAGTAGAACTTTATAAAAACTTTCTAGGAAAAATATTTTGAACTTGATAGGTTGAATAGTTTTTGAAAAAAAATTACAAAATTATTTCTGAACTAAGTTCGTAATTTAACCGTATAAGCAGGTGTTTATTGTACCTGTAATTTCTACAAAATCACAATGAAATGACGTGCTTTCAAATAAAGTAAAAACGGTGAAAATCGGTTCACGCAATAAAGAATTATCCCATAAAAATCATCTTCCATACTTTAATTTGCCGATAGATGTCGCTGTACGTGGAACGCTCATATCATATCCTACATGGCGGTGTTATTTTAACTCTTAAGTGGGGACACTTACTGTGACGGACGGAAAACTACGGAACCCTACACTGAGCGTGGGCCGACACGCTCTTGGCCGGTTTTTCATATATTTTTCATTAGTTCCGTTCTTTTACCGTCATAATAAGTCATAAGAAGCTTGTGATTTTGAGTCACAATCACCTAAAAAGTACCCAAATTAAAAAAAGTGGAATATCCAACTCTAAATAAAATGACCCATAAATTTGACATCTCCTTGGCTCAAATATTGGAATCTCCTTTCGCAGACGGATAGTTTGAAAAATTAGAAATAGTTTAGGATACTTTTTTTATAAAAAGTCCGAAGAAAATAAAGTTAGGGATTAAAAAAAAACACTGTTAGCATTATTTTGACTATAGCGCTCTCTCTTAGCTGCATTAGAGATTAACAGGAACACCCTGCCCCATTAGGGTTCCGTCCATTTGGCATAACTTCCGTGGCCAGAAACGCATCTGGCATAACATATTTGGCATAAATTGTTTTCGAAGAATATTAACATTGCAGAAATCATCGGTTCGCAATGTTCGCATAATATATAATTGACCAAATATTTCGTATCCGAATTTGAAATGGGCTACTATTATCATGGCCGCTTTTTGATACGAATAATTTTATTTTGCATATAATTCATGTCTCCGAAACTGATAATTAGTATAATCTGTTTAGCATAATGGGCTTTAGCAGAATGTTTGCATTGCAGAAAAGGAATTATGCATAGCGTACAGTTAGCAGAACTATTTCTGCTCGAATTCCATATAAATACTACTTAGTAAGTACTTATATACCTATGCATAATTAATTACTTAGCTTATATATGCATAAGGTAAACGGCCCCTGTTTCGGCAGGTTAAGGCTGTTGAGAACATGTTGAGAATTCGTATTTTTTTTAATTAGCTTTTGTGAGGAATATATTGATACTTTGGGAGTAATTTATTGTGTAAACTATATATTTATGGTTAAAACTATTTATATTAATTTATTCGTGAACCTCATTTGAGTCCTATTTGGTGATATAAAATTAGCTCGGCTCCCGGTATAAAATTAGTTCCTGAGCTCGTGGCTCGTTTCGGTATGAAGTATTCCGGAGTAAATTATGATAATTTGTTAACAATCTTAAATATTTGACGGGTTTACTTAAATAGGAAAACAAAACAAAGGAAGCAAAGGAAAAGAAAATAAAACAAATGAGCAAACAACCCAAACGGCTGTTAAAAAAAGTCGGTTAGGTTAGGTTAGAACTGTGACCCTTAACCAACCCCAATAGCTTATAAAGAGTGGGTTAGGTTACTAGAACTGTGACCCTCAAACAACCCAAACGGCTATTAAATAAGTGGGTTAGGTTAGGTTATAACTGTGACCCTTAACCAACCAAAAAGGGCTGTTAAAAAGTGGGTTAGGTTAGAGCTGTGACCTTTGACCAACCCCAATAACTGCTTAAAGAGTGGGTTAGGTAGGTTAGAACTGTGACCCCTTAAACAACCCAAACGGCTGTTAAAAAAAGTCGGTTAGGTGAGGTTAAAACTGTGACCGTCAACCGACCCGAACGACTGGCAAAAAAGTATGTTAGGTTAATAGGTTTGAACCGCAAGCCTTAAGGAACCTACTACATTAAGTAAATAATACCAGAATATACCCATTTGCAACGAGTAGTCCAGTTTAGCACAAAAAAAACTGAGCGGCTAAATAAAATAAAGTTGCTTGGTGCAGCCTAGTGCCCGAAATATAAGTTTCGAAAGTATATCAATTTAGTTAGTAACTGGGTTACTGGTCTAATAACCACGTTCCTTATACTATGGTTGTACGGTTGCATTTATAAAATAAATTGATTTTCATTCATAACCACAGTATACATAACAACAGTATGAATGAAAAATAAATTGGGTATTCCTCGTGATGATTCGGATCATATTTATCATATGTATAGATTATTCGGCCTTAATATATATATGCGTATTGCAAGTATGCGAAACTTCACTATGCCATAAAATTTTATGCCACTAGTCTTTTATGCTTAAAGTGATTTATGCAATTTTGAATTATTACGAACAAACTTATGCGAAATAGAAATGGTATCTTGCGTCGATTCGGACATTAACTTTATGCCAAGCGTTACTTCGTTTGATGAAAATTATGCGTAGAGTACATATGCGGAACTTGACTATACCAATACAGTTTATGCTAACCGTAGTTTATGCTTAAAGTTATTATGCAATACAGAATTATTACAAAAAAGGTTATGCCAAAGATAGGGGAACCGCCCCATTAAGGTTTTGAGTCAACTTATGTAGATGGACTTATGATGTATTAATAATTACGAAATTTAAACTAAAAAAAAATACAAAAAGAATGTCATGTGTGAGGGATCGAACCTGAGACGACTAACGTAGTAGATAGTTACCGTTAATCAAACCGTCATTCAGCTGCACCACGTAAGGCTTAAATTGTTGGGTCAAATTAGGCTACGTATTCGACATACGATTTTTGCGAACTCACATGTCATTATCTCAGCGAACTCACAACGGTCTTAAGAGGCCTTATTCCCAAAACGGACGAATTTTACGAAATGCTTCATTTTCTTCGAAGGCTATGGCGAATTTACTAGGTTTTTGAAATCAACTATTGATGCATATAATGGTTCATTTTTTTTATCTAGACGGCCATTGGAGCAAATATTACATTTTAACGAGTAAAATATGAAAAATATTGGTTGTCTTGGAAGACCTTTCCGAATTTTCCAGTTAGATGTACCGTTCATTTCAAAATTACGCAAAAACGGGTAACAATTCTTATTCAATTTGAATAAAAATCTATTGAGTATGTCATGTATGAGACGGCCATGGAAATAAAAATAGAAGATTCATCTTGGATAATAGACAAAATACCTTCTGATTATATGCCAGTTTTTTGATGAAAACACGGTTACATTTCATTTTTTCCACGAAAACCCTATAAATATTTTGTCCTGAAAATATTACCATAGCAAAGTTAAACTATATTTCTATCAGGATAAAAAAAAAACATTACTATATTGGTACATTTTAATTTACTATGAATTTTTAAAAATGACCTGTAATTCACACTTCACAGGACACTTTCTGTGAGAATCGTATTTTTGGGTACTTAATAATAATAAATATGGTTCAAAAGTATTTTTTTGTATTACTAATACTTCAAACTATCATAAAAAAATGCATTTTATGCGGCTATTTCCATTAATAGAGTTTTTCGACCTTTTAGGGAATAAGGAGCCTTAAGCGCTATAGATCATCATGGCGCTTAAGTTGTTTGAATCTTAGCGAATTGAAAATGGTCTTAAGCGTCATGGATCGTAATGGCGCTTAAGGCCTTCATGCCGTTTCCACCATTTTGAAAAATTTACAAAAAACGCCACGTCTGAAAAATTTTACTTAACTAAAGAATCCGCTCACAAAATCTCACGGGAATCCGTTAAGAAATGCGACCTGTAGAGGAGAACATCCGGACATACGAAAGCATTTCGGCCCAAGCTGAACTTCGCTGACGCTCGGTCAATAATTTTTATTAGTATTTGGAGTGCAAGAATGAAATTTTTTTACACCATAATTTTCTCTAAGGGCCTGTTTCACAATCTCCAGATAAACTTATCTGCCATTTAAAATTATTGCTATCCTTTTCTCCAGTCGTATAAAAGCAAAGGACAGCAAACATTTATCTGACAGATATGCTTTAACTGGAGATTGTGAAACAGTCCATAAATATGGTAAATCGTACCAATAATGGGCAGATTCCATTTTCTGTATTAAGTCAGTCTTAATTGTGATAACATATTTAAGTTACGATAGCGTTAAACTATGATAAGAGATAAAGTGACAAATTCCTAAAGAGCCTAAAAAGTTAATGTAATAAGAAATTGTATGAGTCTTGCAGGAAATAAATGACGGGACACATCAAACGCGAGCAAAAATTATCATTGGTAAACCCTGTTAACCAGTTCAGTTAAATCAAGCAAAATCATACATTTGGTAACGCGTTAGAGCGGATTACAGTATGGACATGTAGGATTTTGTGCATTTAATTTTAATTACCATCTTCCTAGCGTTATTCCCGGCTTTTTTGTCATGACTCAATGGAGCCTTGGTTTCCTTTAGTTACCTTATCTCAAGATTTAAACAGACACTAGATCTAGTTTTTACGAAAACGATTACCTAATATTTGTCCTTCCAATCTAATTGGAAAACTGATGATGATTTCCTTCACCAAAAAGCAACTTACAATTATCAAACGAGATTTCGTACAGAAGATGCGTCTAATGCTAATAATAGCAAAAATTCGAATTAACCATTTTAGTCTCACGCTCGTATTTCCATAAACAAGACGGCTGATACATTTGTCTAGTTCTCCCCTTCGTAGTTCGAGTCGTGACGGAACTCCTCGCCTACAACCTACCAGGCTTTACGGCCCCATTCATTATCTATAATAGAAAACTACCGGGATCGCTAAGCTGTAAAATTCCCCGGTAACTACATAAACTGTTTCATATTAGTGTTTATGCTGCTTTCCTCAGTATCTGGTTTTGGTTTTAGGATCGTAACGTGAAATTTATTCTCTTCCTGAAAATGTATGGAAAACATGCTTTATTTACTACTTTGGAGTTTATTTACTACTTTCGAAACATAACCAGTTACAAATAAAGTTAACCAGTTCAAGCTATTATACTACGAGTATTTAATTAAAAAGATACAAATGTTACTTCTTCGAATAACCTAAATTTGTAACCTATGCGTAAGTTTTCCTTTTTCTTCTTGTCTGATATACAGGGTGTTTGGTAACCGGATGCAAAGCCGAAAGTAGGAGATAGTCTAGGTCATGTAGAACATTTTTAGCCATACTTGTCTTAGACAAATGTTATTAGTTTTTTTTTTAATTTAAATTTTAAGATTTGTCGGAGAAAACTGCAAAACTTCAGACTAAATCGATAATTAGTACTTTTTTTACTGCAGGTAGATTTTTTTTTGTTTTATTTCGTATTGTGCAATGTCTATCAAACACTAGAAAAGTGATTTCAAACATCTGTGTCTAAAGAAAACAAGTTGACAGCGATTTAAAATTTTAGTTACATGAAAATGTAAACGATTTAAGTGATTTCAAAGTACGATAAAAAAAAACTAAAATAGCCACGAATTTTCAAACCATTTTAAAAACATGCTTGGCTTTTACCCTTTTATTTAAGCTATCAAACACGACTGTAGCTACTGTATCCTTGAAAATAAGCCACCTAAACCAACTGGGTAGCTAAAATGTTTCACTCTACTTGTGATACTTGTGGTAGTTGTGGTGACGAATCTCATTATGATTTTACAATAAAACATTGGTTCTGAATACTAAGTTGGCATTGACTTGACATTTGACTTGTTTTAAAAGGGTTAAGTGTACTGGACAAAACTACCACATGCAATTTTAACAAACAAAGGCTTGCGGCGGTGAGAGACAAAAGAGACTGATAGCGGCAGGCGGTGAGCGGCGTTAAACAAAGATGATCGGTTTTGTGCTTTATTGACAAAGATAAACTGATTAGCTACATGAGTATTTGTGCAAAAACTAGTAATTTAGTCTAGTTACAACTTCAGTTGCGATTAGACGTTCATTGTGGTTTAATTTCCCGCTCTCATCTCAATTTACCGTGTCAAGTTGTAGCTGCCGTAGGCGCTCCTTCACGTGTAATTACGACTTCTTCATTGTAAACATGGAGTTTACGAACGAAGAATACGCCGACATTATCTACATGTACTGCAAAGCTGACAGTAATGGAGCGATGGCCCGACGGATGTACCAAGAGCGTTTTCCAAACCGGAGATTGCCTAATGTGAGAGTGTTTTACAATTCATTCCGAAGGCTACGTGAGAATGGTATTGCTGTGCAACATGGAGGGAATCCAGGACGTAATCGCCCTGAAGTGGAGGAAGACGTTCTACAGGCATTTGCAGAGGATCCGAATACGAGCATCAGAGTGGTAGCTCGTAATCTGAACTTGTCCACATGGAAAGTATGGGCCACAATGAATCGTGAGGGAAAATATCCTTTTCGCGGCATCGGAGTTCAAGGTTTGGACGAAGGAGATCCTGCACGCCGAGTGGACTTCTGCCGATTTTTACTCAATGCGGATATCGAAGACCGACGTTTTTTGCGAAGCATTCTTTGGACCGATGAATCGAAATTTTCCCGGGAGGGGATCACAAATTTCCATAACCTACACCAATGGGCTGACAAAAACAACAATCCACATTGGAAAAAGCAAGTGTCCTTCCAAAGAAAGTTTTCCGTCAATGTGTGGGCTGGAATCATCGGCAGAGTCCTTATTGGGCCACATTTTTTGCCAAATAATTTAAATGGGGCAAATTATTTGGAATTTTTACAAAACGATTTGCCCAGGCTTATTGACGAAGACCAGCTGCCCGGTGCAGTGACATTTCAACACGACGGTTGTCCCGCCCATTACTCTCTGGCTGTAAGGGAGCATCTGGATAACTGTTTCCCGGACGGTTGGATCGGCAGAGGCGGACGAATCCCTTGGCCCGCTCGGTCACCTGATTTGACACCATTGGATTTTTTCGTTTGGGGCCGAGCTAAGGAGCTAGTCTACACACAAGAGGTCATTAATACCGTAGAAGAGCTGAGGGAGAGGATAGAAGCGGCGTTCGAAAGGATGAGGGAAGAAATGATATTCGGAACAACCACCACAGAAGTAAGAAGACGGGCTCGTGCTTGTATTCGAAACGGCGGGTCACATTTTGAAAACGAGCGATGATGTGTAATTTTAATGTGTTGATCGTAAAAATAAATAACTTATCTTTTATGCTTTTGTTTTAATTTACCCTAAACATTCCCTCTTATTAGTACAGGTAGCCTATTTTCAAAGATAAAATGGCTTGAGACATGATTGTCTTATCGCCCGCCGCCTGCCGCTATCAGTTCCTTTTGTCTCTCACCGCCGCAAGCCTTTGTTTGTTAAAATTGCATGTGGTAGTTTTGTCCAGTACACTTAACCCTTTTAAAACAAGTCAAATGTCAAGTCAACGCCAACTTAGTATTCAGAACCAATGTTTTATTGTAAAATCATAATGAGATTCGTCACCACAACTACCACAAGTATCACAAGTAGAGTGAAACATTTTAGCTACCCAGTTGGTTTAGGTGGCTTATTTTCAAGGATACAGTAGCTACAGTCGTGTTTGATAGCTTAAATAAAAGGGTAAAAGCCAAGCATGTTTTTAAAATGATTTGAAAATTCGTGGCTATTTTAGTTTTTTTTTATCGTACTTTGAAATCACTTAAATCGTTTACATTTTCATGTAACTAAAATTTTAAATCGCTGTCAACTTGTTTTCTTTAGACACAGATGTTTGAAATCACTTTTCTAGTGTTTGATAGACATTGCACAATACGAAATAAAACAAAAAAAAATCTACCTGCAGTAAAAAAAGTTCTAATTATCGATTTAGTCTGAAGTTTTGCAGTTTTCTCCGACAAATCTTAAAATTTAAATTAAAAAAAAACTAATAACATTTGTCTAAGACAAGTATGGCTAAAAATGTTCTACATGACCTAGACTATCTCCTACTTCCGGCTTTGCATCCGGTTACCAAACACCCTGTATATGTAGGTACTCTTTCTTTATGTATAGTACCTACATACGAATTTATACCTTACTCGAACCCCTAATTCAGGATCAGCTCCGAGCTCCAAAATATGGAAGTATACGAGTTAAGCGCTAAGTGTACGTATCAATCACTATAGCATCAATGCTATAGGCATCGCAGATTACGCTATCCAAATAACAGCTAACTTAATAAACCTTCGAACAACAATGTAAAGGAGATACTGGGCCTCGATTCGACATGCCAAACTGCGAGACGTGGCGCTCTCACTTGTCTCGCTCGGTGATAGAGTGAAATCCATCTGTCGACACGTGTCCACACCTAACTGTCAATCTGTCAGTAGGTCTCGCTAGAGCGTTTTGTCTATGGCTATGGCCACAATTTTAGATGTCACTCTTGAGTGATTCCACCCCAAATTTCAACTGTCACAAAAGTGTGATCTCATAGTTGTCTCGCTAGCTACTGTCAGTTATGCCATGTCGAATTGAGGCCCAGATTCAAACAAGATTTACTGAAAATATGGCTCGTGAAAATTTGTAACCGGCCAGTCTTATACCTTAATAAGAGTGTCAGAGAAAGTACCGCACGAGGTGTTCTTGCGGTACTATTGTGGGGCCCCTTTTTTGGGCTGATTGTGTATCCCTAGTATTATTTGATCGGTGTAATAAACACATATTTTGATGTCTATATTTCATCTGCTCTTCCTGCAATCGCCCCATCGAATTATAATATCAATCATACACGACTAGGTACGAGTATTACCTACCTAAGTATTATAGTTTAATCACCATCACGTAAAAGTAGTAAAACTTTTTGTGTATTGGTTATTTAATTATTTTGTTCCAAATTTTCATAAATTATTGTTTAATTTAACTTAGTTATGTTACTTAGCAAGGATATAGACCCTATTTAAAAAAAATGTGTCATCACAGAAACTACGCAATATTACTGATTCAGAGAACAAACGCAAGAAAAGTGCAATGCGTAACCATTTAACCAAGTATTTCATGTGTATGTATAGATTTGGTTGAAATTCTTGGTTAAATCAGAATGTCCTTATCCTTACCACTTATGGGTTCGCGACAAGCTTTAAGGTCTCTTGAAGCGTAGTGGACGTTAGTCTGAGAGACGTGCTTACCATTTTAAATAAATAGAGCACTTCGCATCGAACGTTACGGGTGGTGGTAAACCACCTATAACTGTGTATAAGGTTATGCATTTATTCCATTCCATGCACTAATAAATTTTTCTTTGAGTTAAAGTGGTATTGCTAATTTTCATAATTTTGTTATTAAACTTTAATTAGATACCTACAAATATTCTTGGTAATTTGTATGTCATTTAAAATCTTGTATCCTGTGTACCTATGTTCTAAGTTTCCTAGCAAGAAATTTTTCAGCATAATCAACCACTTCAACTTTGTATGACGTTACTATCGTCCAAAGACACCACGTAACATACCGTCATTCATTAAAACAAAGATTCACAAAAACAAGTTAATTAATGTATACTTTTCGAAAAATAAAGCAATCTATCTATCTATCTTATAAGGGCCTTCTAGCCCAGTCGGTAGTGATACTGCCTACGAAGCAGGAGGTCCCGGGTTCGAATCCTGGTAAGGGCATTTATTTGTGTGTTTATCACAGATATTTGTACCTGAGTTATGGATGTTTTCTATGTATTTAAGTATTTATCTATTATATATATCGTCGTCGTTTAGTATCCACAACACAAGCCTTATTGAGCTTACTGTGGGACTAGGTCGGTTTGTGTAAGATTGTCCTATAATATTTATTTATTTATTTATCTATCTAAGTCAATTACCTTATTTTACTATGAAACTTGTAATCGACGTTTTTACCTTACGTTTCTTTCCACAGGTGAATACGCTGCTATCGGCGTAGACGTAGACATGTACACGAAGGATCGAGCACGGCAGTACCTCACGGGCCCCCTGAGCGACGAGCACCCTCCTCTTCGTATATTCCGCTCCTTCCTTGCAGTCGTACCCAGCTCTCCTTCGCCTACCTACTCAAAATTCGCGGCAGAAGTGGACAGGAGGCTAAAGATGCCACCGTTCAATTTCACTAACCCAGTGATGGGTTTCGGTGGAAAATTAGTCGTAAGTAGAATGTTATAAGAACCCTCAAAGTTATATTTAAAGAACTTACTTACATCTTAATATCTGCAAACTTAATTTTTAGTCAATAAATCAATTTAACTACAAAACTAAGTAGCGGCATACAATACACACCTCTCGTTAAAATTTCTGTGTACCTACGCTTTGACACGGAGTTTACGAATAAAATAGCTGTGACATACGGACGGACAAACGGATATGACGAAAGTTTAAGCTGTTTTGCCGTTTTGGCTACAGAACCCTAAAAATCACATGCATTGTAAATTTAATTTATAGAATGCTTTGATTTTGTAATTCAATTACACAGCTACCTAAGTAGGTACCTACCGCCTTGAAGCTTGAGTGAAGGTGGTGGCTATACCTACATGCAATATGGGGTTTTCTTTATTCTACAGAAAGTGGTATTTTCTGAACGCATATAGCTGATAATTACTACTTTAAGGCACGTGTAAAACTTTATGTTCTCCAAGATTGCTCGTAAAATGACAAAGTGCAAATTACGGACTGTTGCTAAATCACAAAACGGAACAATTAAGAATGAAGAAACGTTTGTAAAATTATCTCTTACTTGCGAAATAAACAAGTTGACCACTATAATATAAAAGTAATAATCCTTGACAGACATACACTTCTAAAAACTTTATTATTGAATCCGTTTGAAACTCAGAGAAATAAACTAATGGAGTGGTAATTGGCAGGCGTCCCCCTCTGCCAAAAGTAGAAGACCACTGGTCGTAGCGGTTATATAAAACTAGTTGTCGCGCGTCAAACGCCATTCAATGAATGTCAGTCAGCCCGGAACGATCTGAGGTAAAAATGCCGAATTGCTGCGTGTTTTCATGAAAGAAAAGATCTGAATTATCTAGTTTACATAAGGATAACGTTTCTTTTCATCTGTAAGTATAATTACGTCTAAATATCATCAAATAGTGCACGAAATAAGCAAAAAACTAAAAAATATTGTCAATCAAAAAGTGTTGCCACTTAATGGTACTACATCTGCTTTAGGGTAATTTTTAAACTTGACTCTTCATAGTACATTGTACCATCGGGTTCATAATTGCATACCCAATTTATCAATGAATTCATTCATAAATTGGGTATGCAATTATGAACACGATTACATCGAGGGAGGTAAGTGAAATTTTGCAAACAAGAGTAATCGACTCCAGTGCGGCAGAAATACGTCCGCCATTATGTCATTCACTGTCATTGTTATGACAGGTTAGGCAATACACTTAAAAGATACACCGTGGGTTAGGCAGAGACCCATTCGGCATACAGCCATAATTGTAAAGCATTGCTCTGTTAAAATAGCAGTGTGTCTGTGTGTGTGTGTGTTGTTATTAAATTGTTACTAAACATATTTTAATCTACTTTTAAATTATTCAAATTACATATTATTTTTAATCATTAACAAAAATAAAAAGATTAACGTCAGTACTTCAAAGGTAAAACTCATTCACAGGCATAGCTTTTTAAATTATATATGTCGTCGAGGACCGCCGAGGGCAAGGTGGTTTGGAACTCAAAAAACTGACACTATCAGGATAAACTAGCCTATAGCACATTACGCACGGACGCACGGTAATGAAATAAAACATAAACACTGGTTTAACAACTGTATTGAAATCAAATCTTTTTAAAACCGTATTATGGGAAGGGCAATAAACTACTACTGGTTCGGAAAGGAGCCCCAACTGAGAAGAACCAGCGTAAGAAACTCAGCGTATGTGTGCTTGTAGTACGGCACAATAGCTGAAATTTGTCTATGGTCTCAAAAATACAGCTACCATAAACAAATTTCCGTTTTGAATAGACAAATTTCAGCTAGTGTGCTGAATTCCGCTCTAATGTGTGGCGCCCCTTAAGTGAAATATACTTGTAGATGCTTGAAATAACGATATTCCGGTTTAGAAATTAATTCGTTCCTTTATTTTCACCATATATTTTATGTAGCATTTTAATTTTGTATGGATTATACTTTATTTATTATAAGGTACGTTATACACACTTATCCCCTTAAATAGGCACTTTTAATTTCTGACTCTGGTATCACTGTACCTAACAGGTAGGTTTTAGTGATGGGACAGCACAAAAATAAATGTCGATATTAACATTAGCAGTATGTTATACTTTTTATTTATAATAGAAAATGAAGAAAAGATAATAGAAATAGAAACACAAATTGGAAACAGATGCCCATTACAATCAAAATATCAACTGCAAAGGACTCTGGAACATCACGATGTCGCTAGTGACTGATTCATCATTGTTCATTACAGTGAAAAATTCACTGAGGTGGATAGAGGAACGTCTAGTGTAATTAGAAGCACATTGGAACGGTAATCTAAACACGTGGGTTCGAATCCCGTGATGTTCCAGAGTTCTTTGCTCTTCAATGTTTCATTGTAATAGTTATTTGTTTCCAATTTGTAGTATTTTCCACTAAATTTAAAAGCAAATACACATCAAATAAATATTAAATTGATAATATAAAAGTTATTCTAAATCAGCTTGCAAGATTTGTCCTGAACAAATAGACAAACTAACTTACGTAGAATACTAACATTGTAAGTAATATGCTGGTAGAAAAACTTGATATTTAATCACAACTTAACATTATAATTTTATCAATAGCTCAACCTTATACTTGGTAAAGAAAAAAAAATATATAACTAACCTACGATCAATGTTTCTCTGCGTCCGTAGGAAACACCTTAGACAACCCTACACGTAATCCCTGGGTGGTGCTAAAAGAGTTACAAACTTGGCACCTCTACTGTCCTACCTGGACCTCGCAGCACTCACTGGATTTTATTCATCATCTGCTTTCCCACTACCCTAGGGAAGAAATGCGTATCTATATCCAGTGACATGTAGGCATACGATAAATAAATCACGATAAAATGTGACATTTTCAAATCAAAGGTACATCATTATCGGTTGTCAATGAGGCGTTACCATAAAAAATCATTTAGAAATTAACGCTATTAACAACCGACAATGATGTACCTTTGACTTGAAAACGTCACAAATATCGATACTTAAGTATATTATTATCGACGCGTTCCTCGCACTGTGTACGTTTACTTAAAGATGACATTATCTCGTTCACGGACAGGTTGTCTGTGCTTGTGTTTATACTTGTGTGAGTATATTTTATGCTAGTGTTTGATAATTTTATCGTGTGCGTGTGTAGCGACGTCAATGGAAAATGCATTAGTGTTAACAGTATTTGTGTGCGTTTCCTCGTCCCCCGCGCCGAAATTGGCAGACTTTTTCTGATAGAAATTAGTGCGCGTCTCGCATCCGGTTGGTTTAATTATCAAAGGTTTGAAACGCTCATGCAAAACAAGATCTCTCAATCGTATATTGCGTGATCGTAAAACCAACTCATATTGAGGGCGCCGTTGTAAATCGTTATCTGAACATCGGTAAGGCGGTAATCGTACAGAATGTCATGTTAAACCTTCAATATAAATGCGCAAGAGACGACAATAGTCAATGTATTTCGTTACACTACTAAACAATGATCGCGACAAAATGTAGATATTTTAAAATTTGGACTGTTCAACTTTAAAAAGTATGATACATTTTTTTTTATACCACGACGGTGGCAAACAAGGATACGGCCCGCCTGATGGTAAGCAGCTACCGTAACCTACGGACGCCTGCAACTCCAAAGGAGTCACATGCGCGTTGCCGACCCTTTACAAAAAGGAGGATCAGAGGCGTATTTGGATATTTGGCGCCCCGGGCCAGAAAAATTTGCCGCCCCTGTTACTTAACCAAAAAGAATATTAAAATTTTCTTGAGACTCTGAACCCTTAGTGTACGGTCAAACTTTGAAAAAACAGGCCAAGTGCGTGTCGGACCACGCATAATGTAGGGTTCCGTACCTTGCATTGAATAAGAATCAAACAACAAAAGGTCGTATCTGATGCATACGGAAGTTTTTTTGAAATAATTCAAAAGTGGCTTAACCAATAATGAAACTGAAAATTGACACCGGAGGGTTTGGTCACTTTTTCTTAAGTATATGACATCTATTTTCAGTTTATATATAGTAGTGTAACTACTTAAAAATTGCAAATCAAAAATATTGAACAAAATAATTTGATTTGCTTCAAGATTAACCAATAATGTTCAAAACAATTTTCGTAGAAAGTATGTAATAAGGCGCTTCTCAATTTTTTTGGACTTACGGTTAAAAAGTTACAGGGGGAGGATACAACTTTTCTGAATTTCGAAGCGATTTTTTCTGAAAATATTAACTTAATCAAAAAATGGTCAAAGGGACCTCGATGTTATTTTTAGAGATCTATCGATTGATGTGCAACATGCTGATATTTGGTAAAAAAAGTTTTTTTTTAAATTTAGTTACATGTATACCATATGCTCCATACATGCTCCGCCCCCCCCTAAAAATATTTTTTTCTGCAATTTAACTAAATATCGGCATACAAAATACACCTTATGTCTAAATTTCATTAAAATAAGTCTTAAAGTTTCGGAGTAACATGGCTGTGACATACGGACAGACGTACATGACAAAACTATAAGGGTTCCGTTTTTGCTATTTTGGCTACGGAACCCTAAAAACACCCTGCTGACGCCTTTTGCACATCTGCGTAGCGGGTACAGCGTACAGCGCTACCGTTTCGGCGCGTAACCTCAGCGGATCGAGAGCGAAACAAGTACGAGTTCGTGCGGCGAGGTTCCGCGGTTTTGATTCCGTTCTTGATTCGCTCTGGATCCGCTCTGGTTTCATGGCGAAACGAGCTGCGCTGTACCGCGTTATCGATCCACTTCGAAGATGTGCAAAAGGCGTAATGGGACCGGGTAACGTATGTATGTGTAAGGTCAAGGTGGTGTAAGGATCGTGCGGCCACAGTATGATCACTTACCTCATCGAGGAGCAGTTTGGAACCTTATTAATCGAAAAGTAAAAGTTTTATAGGTCGGTAAATCACTTGGTCGGACAGCATTCAGCCTTGTCGGTTTTGGTTTTAAAAATAATTTTCTTCTACTTTTTTTAAGTCTCAATACGATCTATTTTTGGTACACCTTGTATAGAAAATCAGTTGCTAACATCAGTGTAACGAATAGGTAGCTAAGGTTGACTGGTAGAGAATGCCTCATGGCATTAAGTTCGCCTTTGTACGATAAGTTTTCTTTTTGTGCATTAAAGATTAAATAAATAAATAAATACCCCTAAGTTTCCTGTATGAAGGTCGGGGGATAAAATATTATCGTGCAACTCGTACATTATAGGATGGGAGAGTTGATCTAATGGGGAAAATCCAATTACATGGCCAGTACCTAAACAACAATAAATTACAATTTATGTGAAGCTTATGGCCTGTGAAGTGATTCCTAAAATAACATTTTTTCATGACCCGACAAGGGCAAATGACGCGTTACTTATAGAGTGCTTACGCGCTGCGCCAAGACGTTTGAAAATTCAGAATACATTCAAATTTTTAGAAATCTAGAACAATTTTATCATTTATTACTTAAAAAAAATTTAACAACGCATATTATCTGAACCACTTTGAAACAAACACTTACGCATCTAAATTATATTTGCGAGGATTCTAAATATTCGTACATATTTGAAATATTTTTTCCCTAAATCCTAGTTGTCTTTTGCAGCTTAAAATCGTATTATTCTCTCTAGTCTTGATAAAAAACGAATACAAGCATTTTTTCAATTTTCTGCGGCGTTTGACTTCGACAAAGCGGTTTGCGATCTATTTAAGACATAATTATTACGCATCTGTGTTTGTTATAGAATTTCGAGGGTTCTTACTGGAATATAATTTTAAACAAAAAAGAACCGACTTCACTTAGCCTCCACCTTTCCAATAGCAAATGCTCGAGCTGCTGTAAAAAATATTAAAATCACTATAGGTGTGCCTAAGTTGAAGAGTTCTCTCGATTTCTCCAGGATCCCATTATCAGATCCTGACCTGGTAACAATGGGAAGAACTGTGTAGTATACTCCTTCAAACAAAAAAAATAATTTCCAAATCGGTCCAGCCGTCGAATAAATGGTGAACATACATAAAAAAAAACAAAGATCCCGACGACTTGATGACCTCCTCCTTCGAAATCGACTTCAAGTCGGTTGAAAATACAATTTTAGCGTTTATTTATCATGGAATTTATAGAAGTCAAAGAGATTAGTATCCTTGCAACCGTGGTAAACAATGTGATTCTTCGAGCCATATCAAGGAACAGCTTTATGGTCACAATTGTCACATTTAAAATTAAGTTCGAACTTGTTTCATAGATCCCAGAGTATGCGGCATGGCTACACGACGCAGTCTGGGTGTACGCGCGCGCGCTGAAGGCAGCGCTGCTAGCTGGCGATGACGTGAGGAATGGCCGTGCGCTCGCTAAGCGTATGCGGAACACCACGTACGAGAGCATCATGGGGTAAGCGTATACATTATACTCAGACTACGCATCTTGGTAGCACAACGCAGTCTGGGTGTACGCGCACGCACTGAAAGCAGCGTTGCTAGCTGGTGATGACGTGAGGAACGGTCGTGCGCTCGCCAAGCCGATGCGGAACACAACCTACGAGAGCATCATGGGGTAAGCGTAAACATATACTCAGACTACGAATCTTGGTAGCACAACGCAGTCTGGATGTACGCGCTGGCACTGAAAGCAGCACTGCTAGCTGGTGATGACGTGAGGAATGGTCGTGCGCTCGCCAAGCGGATGCGGAACACAACCTACGAGAGCATCATGGGGTAAGCGTATACATTATACTCAGACTACGCATCTTGGTAGCACAACGCAGTCTGGGTGTACGCGCACACACTGAAAGCAGCGGAAGCGGATGTGGAACACCTACGAGAGCATTATGGGGTAAGCGTACGCAGCGTGGCTGCACGATGCAGTCTGGTGTACGCGCGCGCACTGAAAGTAGCGCTGTTAGCCGTTGACAACGTGCGCAACGGCCGCGCGCAAGCATACACCTAACTGTATTCTCTGTAAACTTCAGATTTTACCTATTTTGAAACATGCTAACGCTAGACGAAATGTGCACTTTGCAGCAAAACGATACTTATTATTTAGTCACAAGAATGTGTACAAATTAGGTAAACGCAATTAATTTAATTATACCTACTTACGTGACCACTCCTAAAGCACAGTATTTTTTATTAAAACTTTACTTAATTTACCTTAACACAAGCATCAGTGTAACAAATGGCGCTATACGGCTATGGTTCTATTCAAAGGACTGTGTTAAAAGCATTGTTGTTTATAAGTGTTTAGCAATTGATTTTTCAATGAAGTTTAGCAATCGTTCCGATTACAGTGCCAAATGCACTTCCGCGAAAGAATTAAAAAAAAGAAAGTAATTTCGAACATTTTAATCCATTTTTAAAACAACATTGTCACATTAAACAAGACATAACGTAAACGTTACCTTGTCTTTCGTGATGAGTTATTTAATCATCAAAATGTAGCACACCAAAAATGTATGTGAATTCCTTAATAATTTTATTTATTGCTTTACTAAGGGTATTTCGTTACTAAATAAAGTCAAAAGTCAGCCTCGAAAGATAAAAAATATGGCTATTTGGATACAATTAAAAAATGTTGTAATTTTATTATTAATACTTATGCTGGTGTTAAAACCTTTATGTTAATTCGAAGTTCGAACTTATGTTCCTTAACGTTAAGCACTGTGGTTGTCAATGCCACTTAGCAAGCAAAAGACGACTTTATGATGACATTACTTGTTAGTCATGTAAAGTTTGTTTATAGTTTGTTTGTTTACTATTAGAAAGGTTTACTAATTAGTGTTGTAACAGGTAGTATTTTGCACTTTACTTTCAACAAGCTCTAACTTGATAACGGTTAAGAATACCATAACACACATGGTTAACATGGTTTATTATTAAACAATCCCCCATTTTCGTAAAAGTCCGCCGTTATGTTCCACACGGTATATTATATTACGTGCGTGCTGAATGAGATGATCACGTAGGAAGGTAAGGTACATAATATCTGTTTACAAACAACATGATTATTCTAATGCACTTAAATGCTACTTTCTCCCAAGTCAGACGTTGTACTAGCTTTTGTAAGCTTAACTTTAATTAATTTGCATTTATCTTAGGGTATTCGCTTAAGTTTTTATCAGATCAGAATCAAATTATTTATGTACCTATGTAGTTGTGGAACTTTAGCTAAACTGAGTACATTCTAAACAATGTTAAAACATAATTACGTATTATTTATTATAGTGTGTGAAGGAAAACATCGTGAGGGAACCTGCGTAACATCCGCGAAGAAATTCAAAAGGTGTATGTGATGTCTCCAACCGGCTTTGGGCAAGCGGTCCCCACGCTTGCCCAAAGCCGGTTGGAGACACAGCTCGACCCCTCTCGTGCATTAGAGGAGACCTGTGCCCAGCAGTGGGGCGTATATAGGCTAACATATAATTTATTATAGTGTTGCCTTACATGTTAAAAGAGAACTTATTTGCTTCCCTTGTAAGTAAGGAACACAAGCAGTAGGTACCTATGTTCAGATTTTTTACGTCATACTAAAATAAACAAAATAAAATCATCAATAATAATGTTGGGAAATAAGTGTTAGAGGGTGGTCAAGTTATGTGGACGAGTTTAGTTAAAGGGCCAAAGGGCCAAGTATGTACAGTCGCCATCAAATATATCGGAGTGGCCAAGGTACTCAAAAATATCTGAACATGCACTTTATCGCCTTGACAATAGAGGCGTTGTTCAAATTGACCACCTTGGCCGCTCCGATATATCTGATGGCGACTGTACTTATGTAGGTATGAACTAATAACTCTATATCGACAAAATGGGACCTTTTTCCTGGACACTAGACTGACACATATAAACATCACGAGTAAGTAGTTTACAATTGTCTGACCCATGCCAAAATTATCTACATATTAAACTTATGCTGATTATTTATCATATTAAAATAAAATGGCAATAGCTATTGCAGTTTTTCTACAAGGTTGCAAATAACACTTAGTTCATCTCGAGTAACACTGTCTTGAAATGGAATCTGAAATCTTTGCTTAGTTATTAGCCCAGGCGATAGCGGCGAAGGACAATGTATATTTTATACATACAATGTCAGTGTGTTTCGATTTTACAGTCTCGTGAAAGCCAAGTCATGTATTTATAGTGTGTCCTGCAATATCAACGGTATCAACTATACTCCAGAGAAAAGTTGTATTTTATACACACATATTCGTATCCTTACTTAGCTGATATTACGACGTCTATACTACGATATTTTGTATATACATATGCTATGTTTCAATCTTGATCGAGATTATTAAGTGGGGTTACCAGTAGTGACTTGAATGTCAACTGGAAATCAATATTGTTCTCACTAGTTAGGTTAAGGATAGTTAGTTAGGTTAAGTATAGTTTTTAAATTCTGGTTGCCCTGAAAATCAGCGGTGTGGCTACCCTGTCATGACTCATGTTGAGTGGCAACCATTTTGGTTTATTTTATTTTGTACATTTCATATTTTTTCTCTCTTCTTTGCACCGAATAAAAACTTTTCATTTTTAATTATAAGTTATAACCGATGCAAACTGACAAATAAAAGACGTGTTGGCCGTATATCATTTATTCCGAGACAGAGATACCTAACTACCCACATATAGGTTATTGTTCGGATACCCTATACATATACATATATAACACCTCCACCCTTATTATTAGCCATAGTCTTACAATAGGTATAATATATTACCGAAGTATACATTTAGTTAAACTAATATGCAGACAATCATAAACGAACCTTCCACAGTGAGCTGATACTGAAACTAGACCTTATCTTAGGACTGATCCTGTGAAAACTTTGTTTACTAAACTACTCACATCGCTGAGCATCATTAATCATATATTATACATAAACATCTTATAAACTAATTAAGTTTACAGTAACAAAATGTTTTTTTTACAGTGGGTATCATTTTACATTTTGAGTTATTACACATTATACTTAACTTAATAAACAACACTCTTTTGATCTAGGTATCGACTAAATATAAGTCACAAGTACATGAATCTTGAAAGCCATGAAGCTGAAGACGCCAGTTCAAATCTGGCCTCGGACACCGGAGGGTTTGGTCACTTTTTCTGAAGTATATGACATCTATTTTCAGTCACAAGTACATGTCAAAAGTAGTCATCGAAACCGAATCTAACAGGAGGTTTCACAACTCTCTTTGGTATCACCACTGGCGAGGGCGGTACATTAGGTAATTGTGTTTCTACATTCCCTGCTGCCCCCTTAGCACAAACACTGTTTTCTGACAAACTGGCTCGAGCCGGTTCGGCCAACCCAGGAGCTACCGGCGATTGCGTTGCCGAGCCGCTTGCCGGCCCCGGGCGCGGCGCCATCGGGCCCTCTCCGCTATTTACCTCTGGCCCGGGCCCCTCCTCGGGCAAAACAAACGAGCTACTGGAACGACGTTTTACGTTTTCTGGCGGTATACGTACATTTATCGTTGCGTCGGACACCCTATGTCTTAACTAGTCTATATGTCTATGTATTCCGGTTCCAACATTAGATTCAATTGTATAGTCGGTATTGCCTAATTTCTCAGAAATCCGTCCCTGGAGCCATTTATCTTTGGAGCGGTAGTCGCGGTACCACACCGCGTCTCCCGGACACAGCTGGCGCCGCGAGCCGCGCGCCCGCGATGCTGCGCGCGTCTGCTGCTCACCGACCCGCGCGGCACGCTCCGGTTTTATTTGATCCAATCGCATGCGCAAGTTACGACCTTGTAGAATTTTTGCTGGGCTTTCACCAGTCGTGTAGTGTCCCGTATTCCTATAAGCTAACAAGAATCTATTTAAAGCTACATCGACGTCGATTTTCCGTTTTTGAGCCTTTTTAATGGCCCGTTTACAAATGTTTACGGCATTTTCGGCGGCTCCGTTGGAAGCTGGATGGTAAGGGGATGAAAAAATGTGCTCAACTCCATTTCGCTTTAGAAAATTTTCGAACTCCAGGCTGGTATACATACGGCGGCCCGTTGTCACTAACTAACTGCTTTGGGAGCCCAAACCGTGCCCACATGTCGCGTAGCACAGTTATTACCACCTGAACGGTGGTGGTTTTCATTTTGGTAGCTTCTATCCATTTTGAGCAAGCGTCGATGGTAACCATAAAGGCTGTATTGACAAATATAAGGACAACTGCAACAAGCCGTCATTCTTGTTTTATTTGCTTTAAAACATAAATTATTTATTATGTTGTAGATGATATGATGTTAAATTAATTACTAGAATTATTTTTTCGGATCACTTTTGATTTCATAAACTGAGAGGCCATACACAGGAGCAACGAAAAATACTCTTGGACAAATACATACGAGAAAATGGTATGTCCATGAGAAAGATCGCTAAAATCGTGAGGGTGTGTGTTTCTGCGATTTAAATTGCATTAAAAAGTTTGGGTAAGACTTCTCTTTTAATGACAAGTCGAAAAATCGTCGAAAAACTGGCTCGAATAATCGCAATATCGATTCAAAGATACATCGAAAAATCAAAAACTCACTCAGTGCTTCAATAAAATATGTGGAAAAAAGTAGAGAACTTCCGTAGGAATGGTTCAAGAGGCCAAGAATCGCAACGACTGGGTAGCCCTCGGAAGCAACGGAAGCCAAACCAACTCCAAAATAGGCTGCAAAAGTTAAACACCGTCTTCGAAATTTATATGACACAGTTTTACTTAAAAATGAACAGTGCATAATTCTAAGCGACGATTTTCGTTCTACCGGGCCTGTAGTACTCTACTATTCGCAAAGGAGAACACCTGAATAAGAACAAAACGTCAATTTTTTCCGAAAAATTTGGATCTAAGACAATGTGTGGTAGGTAATATGCGAATGCAGTATGAAATCTACGGCGTTTGTCACTACTTCCACGATGACTGCCAATCTTTACATAAAGAAGTGTGGACAAAATGAATTTTGTCACTGATTAGACGCCACAGGGGCTCTACTTTATTTTGGCCCGATTTGGCTAGTTGCCACTGTGCCCCCTGCATCAGAGAGTGGATGGAAAATTGGAAACCCACGACGTGCGTCATGCTGCTAAGAATATGAATCCGCCAAATTACCCTTAGGTACGTCCCATCGAGGACGTGATGGGCAATCATGAAGAGAAAACTTCGGCAAAGCTTCACGGAAGCGGATTCCGTAAAAAATAAAAAAGAACTTGGCTCAAGCGTCGAAACTGGTCACAGTAAACGTTGTCCGAATCTGATGAGAAACGTCCGAAGCAAACGACGAAAAGTCGCCCGAAAGCAAAGGTTACAGGTGTCTTAGTCAACACTAAAACGTTTAAAAAGGCCTTCCAACCAAATGCCCAAAACATACTTACGCAAAATAATAAACTTTTAAAAAGTTATTACACATTTCACTTGTCCTTATAATTGTCAATACACTCTTTATAAGTCAAACCCGTAATTGATAAAAAGTCAATATGGAGTCTAGCCCATGGACGGTCCGGCCACGGCCACGCGCTCGGCACGTGTCCGGGCGGCGCGTCGGCGACGCTGGCGCGCACCGCGCTTCTACTACTTCGTCGACCCCTGGCCACCAAACGTAACTCCTAGCTAATGCCTTTGTTTTTACTATCCCCATGTGCGCCTCGTGTAGTTCGCATACAACCCGTTCCCTACACGACGATGGAATTATAACCCGACGGCCCCAGAGGATACACCCCGAGTTAGCAGTATAATTCATCTCGCCTATTAAAACACGGCTTAAGTTCTTTAATTTCTGTATCTGACGGCCAGCCTTCAGACAAATAGCTTAAAACTCTACTTAAAATTGGATCTTTTTCTGTTTCCTGTTTTAAGACTTTATAATCTAATAGCAACGCCTCTGTTGCAAAGTGCAAGTAAGTCTGCTCGGGCAGCTCCTCCTCCCCGGCGGCGGCTTCCTCCTTATGTGTTTTAATTAAGCGTGACAGAACATCGGCCGTATTTTAGTCTGTACGGACAAACTCAATGATAAAATCATACGCTGACAATTTAATCGCCCATCTTTGTAACCTGCTCGCTGCTGTCATGGGTGCGCCGGTATTGGGCCCGAAAATGCTCACCAAAGGCTTATGGTCAGTACGCTAAATAAATTTCCTTCCGTATAGGTACTGGTGAAATTTATCCATCGCGAAAATAATCGAAAGTGCTTATGGATCTGACTATAATGTTTTTCATGCGCGGTAAGTGCGCGCGAGGCGTACGCGACGACGTGCTCGCCCCCGCCGGGCACGCGCTGAGCCAGCACCGCTCCCAGACCCCGCGCGGATGCGTCACACGTCACCACCGTGGTGCGAGCCATGTCATAGTGCGCTAGCACTTCCGTGCTGCACAGTAATTTTTTTACAAAGATTCAAAGATTCAAAGAGTTTTATTTGCATAGAACACAGTAAATATAATTCTTATATTTAAAATAAAGTTCAGTGCATTCAGCCTGCATGCAAGCGTGCAAATATTTTCTAACAGGCAATATATATACAGATTAGTACATAAAAGATAATCATAAAATTTGTAAAATTATGTCAGGACTATCCTGAATAGTATTAATATTAAATAGGTATGTCAATGATTAAGGTTAGAATTTTGTATATAAACCAAAAAAATTTTTACACTGTAGAAACATTCGTCCAGAAGCCAGCTAGTCAATTTTTTCTTAAAACTATTTCCTTGAATCAAATACAAACATTGAAACATTGAAAAAATAATCAACCCAGTTTGACTTGAACAAACATCGATACGCCTTACCGGGGCTCGATATCGCTTTACCAATTAAGCTATGGGTTCAGTTACTGAGCTGACGAAATTCTCAATGCCTTCAATCTTCTTTTTGCATTTATTTTTACATCGACTTTATAGCAGCCGTAAGCGACATCTTGGTGCCAACTACTACAGTTAGCTACCCTTCCCGCCGACTCCTTTACAAGTGTCACAACGGAAATAAGAGATGGCGCCTGCTATCAACTCATAATTATTTTACTTGTTTTTTAAAGTGGGTATTCCACTCATACATTAGTATGTTATTTAATCAAATACAAACATTGAAACATTGAAAAA